>JAVUPR010000137.1:12295357-12933928 GCA_036785695.1 Gentiana straminea
AAGAAACAACACAAAGGCAAATGTATATGAATACAACAATACCAGCTACCATTCTGAATCTCAATTTTGGAAATCAAGATGAGCCGAAGGATCACTTGACCGTTCAGAGAACGGCTAAGTAAACTTTACTTAATCAGATTTCGAAATATGATGAAGATTTAGAGGATCAAGCATTAAATGCACATTCAATAGAGGATCAATCAAGGACGGATTTTCTGATAAACGTTTGAAGAAAAATCCGATCACTGAAATCAAGGAGAATAAAATCAAGGGGGAATCAAGAATAAACTCAAGGATTATTCCCTTCATTAATATAGCCAACGGACGGAAATTCAAATCAAGGATTGTCAAGGCTATAAATAGGAGGCATTGACAGAAAAGAAAAATTGTGTGAAAAACGATCAAAGAACGAGCAAAAACTCTGTCAAAGTAAAAAGCTTTCTATTTGCGCTAAAAAGAAATATCTAGTGATCAACTCAAAACTGAGAGCTACAATTCAAACATCAAGCATTGAGATTGATCAACAAGTTTGTGAATCTAATTCACATCAATCAAGCAACTGAATCAGAGCCATCTGAGAAGGAGTTGTGTTTGTGACAGCTGCTGAAGGATTTGATCCCAAGGAGCAGTGAAAGAGACTGAGTCACTGAAGCTGTTGCAATCAGGGAGTGATAGTCATGACGAAAGTGAAGTTTGTGTAGTCAAGGACAATCAGGCTATTGTATCTATAAAAACAATAGTGAATTCCTCCAATCATCACAGGAGAAGAGTGGATTAAGGGATTACACGATGAACCACTATAAGCCTTGTGTCAATTTACTTTAAGCAATTTACCTTACTGCATTCATTTAATTGCTTATATTATATCTTACATCTGTGATTGCATAAACTACTTTGAAACAACATATTAAGAAGGGATTTATCCACTGCCCAAAAGCTTTTAAATACAGGAAATTTTTTTGAAACTCCACTATAGTCATTCACTCCCCCCCCCCCCCTTCTGACTATAGTTTTACCCTTCTCTAGGACCAACAAACAACTAGTTCTACCCCTCGTCCAAGAAAACATGTTTCGGAAGATTTTGGACCCTCGGTAAGTCGGCGGCCATCCTCGGGTTACCAAGGGTATTTTCATCCTTTTTCTTCAGCCGACTTAACTTGGATGCTTCTAGAATACCCTAGGCCCATTCTTTTCGTTCAGCCCACTGCAGATTCGTCCATCAGTCTCAAACTAACATGATTATGCAAGTTCAAACATCTCCGTTTAAACAATAAACATATAGGAGAGGGGACAGTACTATTACCTTGGTTGATCTAAAAGATCGAAGCTTTGACTGTCCGGTAGGAGTAGATGTGCGTGAGCCGTCGAAGTGTCCAGCCCCTACTAGTAATCCACACAAGAACCTCGCCAGAATCCCGCCAAGGATTGGTATCAGAAAACTCGACTGCTAGGTCGACCTTTTATCTCTCTACAATCTCTCTCTAAGAAGCTCTCTTTTATTTTTCACAAGAATTCTAAACTCTTGGAATTATGGTTTACAAAAGAACTAGTCAATCCTCCCTTAAATTAAGAGAAGTGGCGCCCATATTCATCTTCCTAACTGATTGGGATTAGCTTCTAGCAGATTGATGAGAGAGAAAACCTTTTCTTAGTTGAATAAGAAAATTCCTTTGATTTATCTCATTTAATTTAATATCTTATATTAAATATTTCCAAGATGTTGTCAATATCTAATATTGACTATCTTTATCTTATTAACATAAATCTATTTTCCAAAATCCATTAATATCTAATATTAATATTATGGTAATCTTATTAATTAAATTGCACAATCCAAGTATAACTAGTACACGTAGCTTCTGCGCACCTTCTTGCCAACTAATTGGCTTCCGTAATATTCTTTTATTAATAATATAATTAATATCTTGTATTTAATTTATTCATAATAAATAAATAGCACCATATTAATTTACCACTATAACCATTATAGTCTTGAGATAAATTCTTTCCTTATTTGGTCATCAACTATAACCACATTTTAATCCCACTCGATGTTCATATATGTGTGACCCGATAGGCTTCCGAATATGTTGGCCGTAGACATAAGGCGCATTTATGAAAATGCACATCACCTCTAACGATTACGGATAGCGTCTAGCAATACGTCCGTGACCCCCAATCATCGGAAGAGTCAATATGCGATGACTACAACCTTTCATGAGCTCGGTTAGCATGTAAATAGAATCCAATCACTGTAATAATATCCATACGGTCGTACGTCGAGTGTCAAAGATTAACGACCGTATCTTATGATCTGGATATCATGCCCTCTCAAAGTAACTTATTTACTTCCACTTCGTAAAGATTCATGAGAGTAAGACATTCCTTATAAGAAGGCCCATTCGGGTATTCATCCCTACTGATAGGGTACGCGATTCCTAGATGACCTAACATGCATACACCGTATGCTTCAGTATAACACCCAATCACTATCGCATGATCGCCCCATGTCTAAGGGAAACCTCAATAGTGTCAAAGCATGACAATCCACACTGTGATCATGCAGACTCTAGTCCTAAGGATAATTACACAACCATCACATAGTGTGACACTTAACAGTGTTATTGGGTCAGTCTAACGAACGCATTCGCTAATACACGTCCACATACAGTCCAAGTGTCTCTACACTTCCATAGACGATATCTATCATTGCCCTTAAAGATAGAAGACATCTAATATGTCCTAGTCTATACGTACTATCAATTCCCTGTTCAATAGTACATCACCCTAGAGACATTGAAGTATCAAACTTGTTAAAGTGATTAGAGATCTCATCAACCATAATTGCCTATCATGGTTTCTCTATCACAATTTAATACTATGGACGTTATCATATAACAATTCATAATTGGGTCTTTAAAAGAACAAGAACAGAAAAGCCATTTATTATATATATATAATCATAAAGAAATTGTAGAAATGATCCGACCCGGTCGGATCCGGTCCAACCTGATTGGGTTTAGGACACTATTTCAACAATCTCCCACTTGGCGTAAAACCAATCACTTGTACACACAAGACCAAGTTGAAACCAAGAATCTCATGCAATACTCGCAACCAGCCCTAGCCATAAATGGATCACTGTCCATGGGGACTCAGACTATCTTTATATCATGCTTCAAATGACCAAGTCAAAGGAACCACCTCAACACACATGAATCTCTGAGGAGACCCTGGTCCCTACTCCAAGCAATGAATCCACAACTATATCAGCTATATAGTGAATGTGGAAGAACCACACAAGGTTCGAGAATGAACCTTCTCGATCCATGTACTACTTCCACTGCACCTTAAAGGCGCATACTATATTTTGGATTAGTTGCAGAATTTACAGTGATCACTTGCTGTGAACATTTCCAGCTCACTGCTTCACTTAATCAAAGTGACTGCAAAACTAGATTGTAGCTCCCACTCGCCTTCATAAGACTCAGGGTATGCATCTATATAACTACGTTATCCGATCCGAAGTTTCGATAAACTAGGAAACCATCCTTAACTTGTTTAAGGATATTCTCGACATTCACCAGATTTACTTTCATACTTGCTCATGACTCTTTATGAACTATGAACATCTGGCATTACTTTTATGATAGTTCCTATCGCAGTAACAAAGGAAACCTTCCATAATCATCATCTTTCACCTTATCTTTAGGACTAATGTCCTGACATAGATAGATCTTGAGAACACCGGCTAGCAGTATCGCCTGTTGCTATCTATGCTAAACTCTTTTAGCATCACATCTATATAGGTAAACTATAATCTAACAGCAGTTAAGTCTATCACTATAGATTCTTATTTCTAAAATAAGAACTACTAGACCAAGTGCTTTCGTAAAGACCTTAAACTACCAAACATTAATTGACTGTAATGCGGGATGATGATCTCAAGAGAGATATCCAATACCATAATCAAAAATCATAACACACTCTCACTATCCCTCTTGCACAATGGGCATATCCCTTCTTTTGACTAAATCAAACTCCTTTGATTATCAACAAAGATATTTTCCACAGAAACTTGTTTGAGTCCATAAATGGATCTCGTGGGCTCTCATATCATGTTATCGTCTATGAACATCGAGCTATTTGCCCAATGTCTTCAACACAATCATATAGCCATGATACGAAGTTATAACAAGCCTAGTCTGAATAGAACTGGGCTCAGCTGGCAGCATAAGGATAATTACAATGTTTACACCCCGTACCCTTCAGCCGTCACTATAGCCTTATGGTAATCATATTACTATCCATGTCACTCTTTTAAGGAAATTCCATCTAGGTAAGACAGACTAGGTTCACAACCTGGTTGTCACGGATGGCATCTAATTCAGATATTATGGCTCCTAGCCATATCTCTCAATCTTGCCTTTCAAACATTTCTTCATGAGTCGTGAGATATTCGTTCTTCAAACGTTTCAAACCTAATCGGGTTAGACCAGATCCGACCGGGTCGGATCATTTCTACAATTTCTTTGTGTAATTATCCTTAGGACCAGAGTCCACATGGCATCACGGTGTAGATTGTCATGCTTTGACACTATTGAGGTTTCCTCTAACCATGCGGCGATAATGCGGTAGTGATTGGGTGTAATACTGAAGCATGCGGAGTATACATGTTAGGTCGTCTGGGAATCGCGTACCCTAATAGTAGGGGTGAATATCCGAAAGGGCTTTCTTATAAGGAACGTCTTACTCTCATGAATCTTTGCAAAGTGGAATTAAATGAGTTACTTCGAGAGAGAATGATATCTAGATTATAATATACGGTCGTTAATGCTTGACACTCGACGTACGATCGTATGGATATTATTACATCGATAGGATTATATTTACATGATAACCGAGCATATGAAAGGTAGTAGTCATTGCGTATTGACTCTTCCAATGATTGGGGGTCACGGACATGTTGCTAGACGCTATCCGTGATCGTTTGATATGACGGGCATTTTCGTAATTGCGCCTTATGTCCACGGCCAACATATTCGGAAGCCTATCGGGTCACACACATGTGAACATCGAGTTGGATTAAAATGTGGTTATAGTTGATGACCAAATAAGGAAAATTTTATCTCAATACTATAAAGCAAGGTTATAGTGGTAAATTGATATGGTGGTATTTATTTATTAGGAATAAATTAAATACAAGATATTAATTATTTTTTTTAATTAAAGAATATTCCGGAAGCCAATATATTGGCAAAAAGGGCGCAAGTGACTAGGTGTATGAGATACACTTGCATTGTGCAATTTAATTTTTAAGATTACCATAATATTAATATTGGTT
Organism: Gentiana straminea; assembly: GCA_036785695.1. NCBI lineage: Eukaryota > Viridiplantae > Streptophyta > Magnoliopsida > Gentianales > Gentianaceae > Gentiana > Gentiana straminea. Next base: position 12,300,702 of record JAVUPR010000137.1, read on the forward strand.
ATTAATTGATTTTGGAAAAATAGATTTATGGTACTAAGATAATGATAGTCAATATTAGATATTGACAATATCTTGGAAATACTTAATATAAGATATTGAATTAAATGAGATAAATCAATCTAAGAGATTTTCCCTATTTTATTAGGAAAAAGTTTTCATTCTCTCCACTCTACCCAAGACTTGTTCCCCAAGGATTTTGGGATGCTTGGGGCGCCCCAATGCCTATAAAAGCAAAGTGGGTGCTAAGCTCTTGGACAAACCATAACTCCAAGAACTAATTGTTCTTGTGAAAATAAGAGAGCTTCTTAGAGAGATTGTAGGGAGTGAAACGGTCGACCTAGCAGTCGAATTTTTCTAGTAGCAATCCTTAGCGGGATTCCGGTGAGGTGCACGTGTGGATTACTGGTAGAGGCCGGACGCTTGGACGGCTCGCGCACATCTACTCCCACCGGACGGTCAAAGCGTCGATCCTTTAGATCAACCAAGGTAATATTACCATCCCCTCTCTTATATGTTTATTGTTTAAACGAAGACGATCCTAGTTCAGGAAACCAATTTTTAAATTCCGTTGCGCTACTCGATTGATTTCCTAACAGTGATATCGGAGCGGTCTTCGAGCTTAAGCAATAAGCATCTAGATCCAATAGATTAAATCATGTATGAGATTGACTCTTAATTAGTGCACAGAAAGAAAAAAAAAGGGAGGAGATTCGGCTGCGGCGGCAGCATCACTGCCACTTCGGCAGCGGCGGCGGCAGCATCACCGCCACATCAGCGGCGGCGGCCTCCAGGCTACCGGTGGCTGTCGGCACCACCGCCCCCCTCCCCTTCTTGTCATGTTTTGTGCATCTTTAATTTTTCAATATGGTCCATGGTTGGTAATTTCTCTTTTGTTTAGTTGATACCATGTGACTAACCAATGGTTCAAATAGTTTGGCCATTGGGAAGCCATGTGGCATCACCCAATTTGTTGGGAGGAAATATGTTTTGGTAATGAACCAAATCTAGACTATTCTAGGAATAGGCCTAGGCCTCTTCCGAAATATTTGATTTTGGAAAAGGCCTAGGACCTAGGTCTTCTCCAAAAATATTTGATTTTTGGAAAGGGCCCAGGATGCCTTTAAATTTAATTTAGACCAAACCAAAGGCATCCTTTTGATTAAGAATCAAAAGAAAAAGAAACAAAAGAGACCCACTTGATTTTAAGTTTATTTAAAATAGTTTTAAATTAGAAAATTAAATCAAAATCGATTTATTATTAATGATTAATATTATTTCGATTAAAGCTATTAATTAATTGATTGTATGCTATAAGACGCAAGTAGTTAAAATTAAATTTTATGTTTCTCATAAGATGTTGATAGTATGGATTAGATAGTAGATATAATATGATTATATGGACCTCGATTGATCATGGACTCGACCAATAGGATAGATGTGAATGCTTTATTTTTCTGTTGGATTTTATTGTTGTCCTTGGCTGTTATGGAGAACGTGACCTAGTTTTATTTATGCATTATCCCATTCCCGTTAGCTCCCCCCCCCCCCCCCCCCGGTGTGTGGCAGGTGTAAAAATTTAATAGTTAGATTTTATGTAATGATGAATTTAAGACAAAGACGAAGATCAAAGAAAGAGAGAAAAATAAAAGATCCATGGAGATGGGGCATATCAAAGATCCATTGGTGGTTGCGGCTACCCTTAGTTGTGGCACGCGGTTTCGTAGTTTGTATTCGAAACCGCACCTAGGAAAAGTCCATGATCATATCGGTTATATTGTGCACAGAATGTTGTGTATGTTTTACATTTTATGTTAATGTAGTAATATGCATGTAAAAGATGAGACCGTAATTAAATAAAATTAATTAAGTAAATTAATTTAAAATTACTCCCAAAATAAAAAGACTCAAGTCGAATAGCCTCCCCATATTATAATGACGGTGTAGAGCCCTTGTTCGGATCCAATTCATCAGCCACAGCTGGGGGTTGACCTACCTCGGTTATATCATTATTATTGAGATATGATCGTATGAGATCTCGTGAATATTGTGGCTATGACTTGGCTAAGATTTTCTCAGCCACTTGCCACAACGGGGTCGTTTGAATTTTAGAGGCAAGGGTTTGACTAAATTCATAAGATGAAAGATTGTCAAAGAGTTGACTAGTCAAACAACAAAAGTTGTATAAGATACGATTGGCAAAGTGTTGCCTACCTGTTGTGCCATTTTTGGCCCACCAGCCACAGCAGGGGTTTCGCGATGGTTCAACGGGATCTTGTCCACTAAAGGAAATAAAATTTTTCTTGAAAGTCAATTGGGAGTAGTTGACTAGTGGGAGCAAAATCATAATCCCAAATACCATCTTTGATTTTGCATGTATAATCAACAACACTCTTTTATCTTTATTATATGTTGTAGTTTTAGCAAATTTTATTTCTGTTTTTATTCTCGATTAGTAAAAGCCAAATAAAGAATGTTACCTTTTGAGAAACGTTCTCAGACAAGGTTAAGTAATTTTAATCCTCTTAGAATAAGAAATGACAAGAGCATTCACGTTTTCGTAGTTGAAGACGAGAAGACTACATATTAGATGGAGTCCTCTAAGACTTTAATTATTAATGGAAGCTCACATATTGGACATAACAATATCCAATGGGTCACTCCGTCATACGATGATGGTTATTCAAACATTAGATCGATTGGATAAGGATGACCACGTCGAATTTTCGAAAGGCTGTTTACAAAATTGTAAGATTAAGTATCGACTTAATTCTTTAATCATTGCTTGAAAGTAAATTAAATAGTTCATGTTTTGAATATGATTCAAAAGGTTAAATTGACTATTTAACAAACGTTGGATTTTCTATATGAAAGAAAAACTGAAGACACAGCTCTTGTGATTTTTCTTAGGTCTTATGAAGACTACATTAAGTAATATTTACAAGTGCATAAAGGATTAAAATAGGAAGTTAGGGCAAACACTTGAGTAAGAGAACTTATCGAAGTCTATACCCTACGCAAGTAAGTTGAGATAAATCTATCTAGGTTTATGTCAACTCTTGGATATATGATATCCTACAAGTGTGATTAAACTAGAAAGATTAAATACAGATTTGGAAGGTGAAGCAAATGTTGAAACGCTTACCATATTCTGAATCAAGTAAACTGATAAGTGAGCTAAATAAATGTTATTATGTTCTAGTTCTTATGAAGAACACGACTTTCAGTTACTTGTTAGGATTTAGTAGACATGTTCAATTGTAAGGAATAACTGTTGTTCCGTTATGGTTGAACGGTCACTGAATCTAACATGCTAGATTATTATCACCATATAGTTGATATGAGTAATGAAATCTCAACTAAACATTTATATGGTTGTTATCCTTAATTTTGTGGTTGTTCTAGACATAGTCTCTATGGACGAGGATCGTGTGATCAAATGTCATTATGATGATGCTGAACCATATGATTAAGAATCATGTGGGTCATACATATCTTATGCAAAGAGTACTAAAATACCTTTTTGTGAAAATGGTTATATAATCTTGAAAATTGACCAGGGCCTAAACATATTGATGTTTATTGGCTTATGGCAATTTATACCACAAATAGTTGTTTATCTCTCTCTTAGACTATTTTAGAAATAGTTGAATATACATATTGAAGTACGACAATTTTGAAAGCCCAAAAAGTTTGAGCTAGTACGAATATGAGATAAATGAAGCTCAAGAATTAATCTTCAATTGGTTTGAAGCAATTTATAACTGAAGGGTGTTTCAGAAGGCGTCTGAAAAAGAATAAGTTTCCCCTTTGAAGGATGCCATTCTTGGATACGCAATTAGATTGTGTTTCTAAGATGGAAACAACACTTTATATGATAAAGGTGTGAAGTAAGCCATGCCAAATATCCCTTATACGTTTTGGGATAGTGCCCTTAATCAAAACACATACTTAACTGAGTTCCAAACAATAAAGGTTTAATAAATTCCATATTAGATATTGAAGGGGATAATGTCGAATCTATCTTAACCGATGATTTGAAGTTATCATAGGCAAAGTCCGAAAGGCTTGGAGCCCAGTACGACATATGCGACTTTGTGGAATATCTTAGCAACTACGCTAGATATCATTTACTTACACTCGGAGCAAAAGATGTTTGTTTCCAAACATGTTGTCTTCTAAAGGAGGTATTTCCTCCAAAAGAGATAGTGGGAGTAAGTGAGATCTCAAAAGAGTTTGAGAACCACAAGAAGATATTCAACCATAGGAACGTGAGCAGACGCCATATAGTGATAAGGTGTAGAATACTACTCAGTGCACACAAAAGTTCTATAAGACTGTGGATAACCTCAAGTCTGAAAAGGCTGCTGGTATGTTCATCTTGAAGAATGAATATCTCACGACTTATGAAGGAATGTTTGAACGGCAATATTGAGAGATATGGCCAGGAGCCATAATATCTGAGTTAGATTCCATCAGTGACAACCAGGTTATGAACCTAGTATGTCTTACCAAGAGGGAATGTTCCTGACAGGCTGACATGGAGAGTAAAATGGTTACCCTAAGGCTATAGTGATGGCTGAAGTGTACAGGGTGTAAACCTTTTAATTATCTTTATGTTGTTAGCTGAGCCCAACTCTATTCATATTATGCTTGTTATAAGTTCATATCATGGCTATATGATAGTGTTGAAGACATTTGGCAAAAAGCCCGATGTTCATAGATGAAAACATGATATGCGATCCCACGTGATCCATTTATAGACTCAAACAGTTTCTCAAGATGATTTCCTTGTTTGATAATCAAAGGAGTTTGATTTAGTCAAAAGTAGGGATATGCCCAATGTGCAAGAGGGATAGTAGGAGTGTGTTACACTTTTGAGTAAGGTATTGGAGATCGCTCTTGAGAATTATCATCCCATATCACAGTCAATCAATGTTTTGTAGAATCAAGGCCTTTACGAAAGCACTTGGATTAGAATTTCTTATTTATAGAAATAAGATTCTATAGTGATAGATTTAACTGCTGTTAGATTATAGTTTACCTATATAGATGTGAGGCTAAAAGAATTTAGCATAGATTGCGACAGGAGATACTGCTAGCCTGTGTTCTCAAAATCTATCTATTTTAGGACGTTAGTCCTAAAGATAAGGTGAAAGATGACACTTATGGAAGGTCTCCTTTGCTACTGCGATAGGAACTATCATAGAAGTAATGCCAGATGTTCATAGTCCATGAAGAGTCATGAGCAAGTATGAAAGTATATCTGGTGGACGTCGAGAATATCCTTAAACAAGTTAAGGACGGTTTCCTAGTTTATCAAAACTTAGAATCATATAAACATAAATATACAGATGTGTATTCTAAGTCTTATGAAGGTGAGTGGGAGCTATAGTCTGAGTTTTAAGTCACTTTGATTGAGTGATACAATGAGCTAGAAATGTTCTTAGCTGGAGATCACTGTAAATTCTACAACTAAGGTAAAATACAGTATGTGCGTTTGAGGCGCAGCGGAAGCGGTACATGGATCTAGAAGGTTCATTCCTGAACCTTGTACGGTTCTTGCACCTTATCTATATAGCAGATATAGTTGTGGATTCATTGGTTGAAGCAATGACCAGGGTCTCATCAAAGATTCATGTGTGTTGAGGCAGTTCCTTTTGACTTGGTCATTTGGAGCATGATATGATGATAGTCTGAGTCCCCATGGATAGCAATCCTTTCACGGCTAGGGCTGGTTACGAGTATTGCAAGAGATTCTTGAACTTGGTCTTGTGTGTACGAGTGATTGGTTTTAGGCCAATTGGGAGATTGTTGAAATAGTGTCCTAAACCCAATCGGGTTGGACAAGATCCGACCGGATCGGATCATTTCTACTATTTCTTTATGGTTATACATATATAATAAATGGCTTTTCTGTTGTCATATATTTGTTCTTTTAAAGAACCAATTATGAATTGTTATATGATAACGTTCTTAGTATTAAGCTGTGATACAGAAACCATGAGAGGCGATTATGGTTGATGAGATCTTTAATTACTTTAATAAGTTTGATCCTTAAATGTCTCAAGGCTGATGTACTATTAAACAGGGCATTGATAGTACGTATAGACTAGCACGTATTAGATGTCTTCTGTCTTTAAGGGCAGGAATAGATCTTGTCTATCAAAGTGTATAGACAATTAGACTGTAAGTGGACGTGTATTAGAGAATGCGTACATTAGACTGACCCACTGACACTGTTAAGTGTCACACTATGTGACGGTTTTGTAATTATCGTTAGGACCGGAGACTACATGGCATCACGGTGTGGATTGTAATGCTTTGACACTATTGAGGTTTCCACAAACCATGGGGTGATCATGCGGTAGTGATTGGGTGTGATACTGAAGCAAGGCGAGTATACATGTTAGGTCGTCTGGAAAACGCGTACCCTAATAGTAGGGGTGAATATGCGAAAGGACCTTCTTATAAAGAATGTCTTACTCTCGTGAATCTTTGTAAAGTGGAAGTAAATGAGTTACTTCGAGAGAGCATGATATCCAGATAATAAGATACGGTCGTTAATGCTTGACACTCGACGTACGATTTTATGGATATTATTATAGCAATAGGATTCTATTCACATGCTAACCGAGCAAATGAAGGGTAGTAGTCATTGTGTATTGACTCTTTCGATGATTGGGGGTTGCGGACATGTTGCTAGACGCTATCCGTGATCGTTATATGTGAAGGGAATTTTCTTAATTGCGCCTTATATGTCTACGGCCAACATATTCGGAAGCCTATCGGGTCACACACATATGAACATCGAGTCGGATTAAAATATGGTTATAGTTGATGACCAAATAAGGAAATTTTTATCTCAATACTATAAAGGTTATAGTGGTAAATTAATATGGTGGTATTTATTTATTATGAATAAATTCAATACAAGATATTAATTAAAGAATATATTTTCCGGAAGCCAATAAATTGGCAAAAGGGGCGCAGGTGACTTGGTGTATGAGATACACTTGGAATGTGCAATTTAATTAATAAGATTACCATAATATTAATATTGAATATTAATTGATTTTGGAAAAATAGATTAATGGTAATTAGATAAAGATAGTCATTATTTGATATTAACAATATCTTGGAAATATTTAATATAAGATATTGAATTAAATGAGATAAATTAATCTAAGGGATTTTCTTTTATTAGGAAAAGATTTTCTTTCTCTCCACTCTACCCAAGACTTGTTCCCCAAGGATTTTGGGATGCTTGGGGCGCCCCAATGCCTATAAAAGCAAATGGGGTGCTAAGCTCTTGGACACACCATAACACCCAGAACTAATTGTTCGTGTGAAAATAAGAGAGCTTCTTAGAGAGAGATTGCAGAGAGAGAAAAAGTCGACCTAGCAGTCGAGTTTTTCTAGTAGCTATCATTAGCGGGATTCCGGCGAGGTACTCGTGTGAATTACTGGTAAAGGCCGGACGCTTGGACGGCTCGTGCACATCTACTCCCACCGGACGGTCAAAGAGTCGGTCTTTTAGATCAACCAAGGTAATATTACCGTCCCCTCTCTTATATGTTTATTATTTAAACGAAGATGATCCTAGTTCAGGAAATCCATTTTTAAATTCTGCTGCGCTACTCGATTGATATCCTAACACATACCAGCAGCCTTTTCAGGCTTTAGGTTATCAACAGACTTATAGAACTTTTGTATGCACTGAGCAGTGCTCTACACCTCATTACTAAGTGGCGTTTGCTTACGTTCCTAGGGTTGAGTTTCTCTTTGTGGCTCTCAAACTCTTTTGAGATCTCATTTTACTCCCACTGTCTCTTTTGGAGGAAACACTTCCTCTAGAAGACAGAATGTTTGAAGACAAACACATTTTGCACCGCGGGCAAGTAAATGATATTTAGCATTTTTGCTAAGACATTCCACAAAGTTGCATATGTCGTACTAGGCTCCAAGCCTTTCTGACTTTGCCTATGACAACTTTAGATCATCGGTTAAGATAGATTCGACATTACCCCCTTCCATATCTAATATGGAATTCATTCAACCTTATTCTTTGGAACTTAGTTAAGTATGTGTTTTGATTAAGTGCACTATCCCAAAACAGGTAAGGGATTCTTTCGCATGGCTTACTTCACACCTTATCATATAAAGTGTTGTTTCCATTTTAGAAACACAATCTAATTGTGTATCCAAGAATGGCATCCTTCAAGGGGGAATCTTAATCCTTTTCAGACAATTTCTGAAACACCCTCCAGTTATTAATTCCTTCTATCCAATTGAAGATTAATTTTTAAGTTTCATTTATCTCATATTCGTACCAGCTAGAACTTTTCGGGCTTTTAGAATTGTCATACTTCAATAAGTACATTCAAATATTTCTAAAAAAGTCTAAGAGAGATATAAACAATTATTTATGGTATAAATTGTCATAAGCCAACAGACATCAATATGTTTAGGTTCTAGATTTTAAAACCATTTTCATAAAAGGGTATTTTAGTCCTCTTTGGATAAGATACGTATAACCCACATGATTCATAATCATATGGTTCAACATCATCAGAATGACGTTTGATTACACACTTCCCTTCCATATAGACTATGTCTAGAATAACAACAAAATATTAAGGATAACAGCCATACAAATACTTAGTTGAGATCTTTATCAACTATATCAACTATATAGTGACACCAATCTAATATGTTAGATTCAGTGACTGTTCAACTTCATCGGAACAATATTTATTCCTTACAATTGAATATGTCTACTAAATCCTAACAAGTAACTGAAAATCATGTTCTTCATAAGAACCGGAACATAATAATGTTTATTTAGCTCGCTTAACAGTCTACTAGATTCAGAATACAATATCGAAAATGTTGCAACATTTGCTTCACTTTTCGAATCTTAGTGCATTCTGTATTTAATCTATCTAATTTAAAGAGAAAGACCAAATGGTGGAAGAGCATAGTCTTCTGAACAAAGACTAAGGGGACTGTCCGTAAAGGACTCACTGGAAGAATTTAAGCTAGCATATATGAGACAAGGTTTTCACACACTCTGCATTGATTACAACTTTGGTATTTCTAAGCACAATTCCCTAAACCCTAACTGCGATAAGATCTTTGTCGAAACTGTCATAAATACCCTAGATGTGGACCCCAGCTCCAGCTGTTATCCATATGAGCTTCAGCTGACCTTACCAGACTTGTAATCAACTGCTGAGATGTAGACCTCATACGTAATCAGCAAAACTCAGCAAACCAAAATAACTGTTGACTTCAGAAGAAACTCAGTTTGCACTTCACCAAAACTCAGTTTCACAGAACTGAATACACGTGCTGAGCTGACCATCATTCATCAGTTTTAGAGATCAAGTCACTTAACTGGCACAAAAAAAAATCCCATATTTAAATGATAAATTATCGTAAAATAATATGTATAAGACATAATATCATAAATGATGATCTCATGGCTTGTGTGACAGGGTTTGAATGATCTGGAAGAATTGGGAAAGTTTGCAACAACTTGTTTACTGCCCTTGGTCCCCAAAAGAAGCAGCCCCACCTATTTCAAAGATTACTGTCCCATCAATTTAGTTAGAAGCTTCTATAAAGTTATTGTAAAGATCTTAGTCGAGAGGCTGAAGAAGATCATCCTCATCCTTGTCGATCATTGTCAGAATGCCTTCATTAAAGGTAGGAAAATCCATGACGGTGTTCTACATCTAAGGCGTTTTTTTAATGCGTACTTCAAAAAATCTTTTGACTCATTAATTTTTTGTTTCTTAGACTGCATCATTGTGCAAATGAATGGTTCAAAATGGTGTAATTGGATAAAATCTTATCTTCAGCTTCTATTTCTATCCTTGTTAATGGAAGCCCTACAAATAAGTTTAAAATGGAAATGGGTATTCGGCGAGGTGAGCCTCTCTCACCGTTCCTTTTCTTGTTTTTGCTTAAGCCCTCAATGTTTTGCTCAAGAAAACCTTTGCCATTGAAAGATTTGGAGGTATCAACATCTCAAATCATGAAGTCACTGTTAACCTTTCCCACCTATAGTTTACCGATGACGATCTTTTTTGGCTCATGGAACAGGGAGAATAATCGGAATCTGAGCCGAATTTTGAGGATCTTTGCCCTTATTTCCCGTCTGAAAATCAATATGTCCAAAAGAAAGATGTTTGGCATTAATATTCAACTCACCAATCTGGATGTTGGAGCTTCTTCTTTGGGGAACGAGTAATGCTGTTGAGCCTCCCTTCACTTATCTCGGTTTACCTGTAGGAAAAAATATGAATCGAATTAGCTCATGGCAACCAGTGATCAACAAATTCCGAACGAAGCTTACGGCTGGGTTGGAAGAGCACGCTTCTCTCCATGGGTGGAAGACTTACTCTTCTCAAATTGGTACTTGGTAGCCTTCCGTTATATTACTTCTCATTTTTCACTTCTCCTAGTGCTGTGATATGCATATTTTTGCAAATGAGAGCTCGATTCTTCTCTGGTGGGACATGGGACGAGAGGAAATTTTTTGGATCTCCTGATCAACAATTCTCAAACATAAATCACAAGGAAGGCTGGGTGAGGTTCAAAGTTGAAAAGGGGTGTATGAGGAGAGATCTTATACACTTGCTTTATAGGGATAATGGCGGCCTTAGGCACGATACTGGGTGGGGTAGAAAAGGCAATGTTTGATGTAGCATAGCCCGCAACATTCAAAGAATTGAAAAGCAAGGAGTAAACCTTTTATCATTCTTAAGGTGGAAAGTGAGTGACAGTAGTAGTGTTAAATTTTAGAAGGATGCTTGGGCGGGAGATGAGACCGTCATGTGTAGGTTCCTGAGACTTTTTTAATTTTGCTCTGAAAGAGAATGCCTGGTCAATCAAGGCGGAAAGTTGAATGTGGAAGGATGAGAATGGGTGTGGGATTGTAGATGCCAAATTTGGGGTAGAGAACTCAGTCACCTGGTGGACTTGATCGATTTTCTCTCAGATCTTGCTCTTAATACTCAACATCATGATACCCCTTTTGGAGTTTAAATAGTCGCGGCGCTTTCTTTGTAGCTAGTCTAAAGACAACCTTGTTTGATACCGTTAGTGTCTCTGCCTCAAATGCGTCACTCTTTCCGTTGGAATAACTTGGTTCTGTCTAAGGTGAATATTAACTGTTGGAAGGTGGCTAGGTGTAGGCTTCCAACCGTACTTAACCTATCGAAAAATGTATTGGACTTTCTAGTCTCTCGTGTACTTCTTGCAACTTGGATATGGAGGATGAAAACAACTTGTTTATGCTTTGTCCTTTCGCTGCGAAGATTTGGGATAAATTCTTTGTTTGGTGGTGCTTATTACATCTCGCTCCCCACAAGTTTGCCAATCACTTCACTCCGTCGCACGTTTAGCTCGCTAGTTTCTCCAAATTTTTAACAACAAAACTACAATTTTAACAACAAAAGTACATCGTTTTTAGACCAAAAAAAATTCCCTGATCTATAGGGTCACGTCACCCCTGCGGAAACGCACAGATCCGCCCCTCGCTGCACTTCCCTCAATTGCTGATGTGGGATAAAGGCAATGATTGTGGGCTTTAGCCTGCTTAACGTCCATATGGTACGGAATTACACTATGTTTGTTTGGAGGCATAGGGAATGAAGAACCTATGGCCGGCCAGGTGTGTTACATTGCATAAAACAAAATCCACCTATTCCAACTGTGTTTCTAGCTTTATTTGCATGTAATTTATCATTTAAAGAATAATTATGCCAAACAACTTTTACTATAAATAAAGAGAAAAAAATGAAGAATATTGTGGCTTAATTACCTCATCCCAAATAATCTCCCAATTTTTTCTAATTACTACTCTTAAAGTTTTGGATTTAAGAAGTATTCAAAATGGCAGCAAGAAAAACTTTGAGTTTGCTGGTTGTAGCGATGGTACTGTGTATTTTGTTATCGGCAAAGGCAGACATAGAAAATGCTAGAGAGGCTGGTATAATAGTTTAATATTTTTCGTTTTTATTTTGTTTTATATTTTTATTTAAGAGAGACTTAAGGAAAAGGACAAAAACATTTACAAAATTATCCAAAATAACACCATCATTTTCTTTTTAGTATAAAGAACATCTTACAGGGTTGAAAGTCAATAATACTGCTGCACGGAACTTAATTACCCACGTTCAGAGTGCACTAACTTGGATTTTTATATATATATATATATATATATATATATATATATATCACTCATAAGAATTTTTTAATCAGTTATATCTTTTGATTTATATTTCCCATTATCATAATTCTTTACCGTAATTTATTTTTTTTCGTTATGTTTATTTTGATATCAAATTTAATATATTTCCAATATAATTTCATAAATCAATTTTTCGTGTGCAATAATACGTAATTCAATCTGTCATTACTATTTGAGTGACACTAGCGACAGTGTGTCACTAGTGATTATAACAAATGTTAGATATAATTTGTCACTACTAATTAACACATTATTTGACAATACTATTTGATATTATTATACCATGTGGCAATAGTATTTGACACTACCATTTGAATTGAGTTACTATGTGACCCTACTAATAGACACACTGATTCTAAGAATGTTATAAGTCTCAACGAAAAATGTGCGAATCGAAGATTATATGCCTCAAGTTGACACTAATAATTGAGACTATGACAGCAATGAAAATTCCGGGTCATCGTAAATACGTAAGTAGTGTCAATAAAGTTAATAATATAGATCGACACTATGACAACATTAACCCAGAGTAAAAATAGAGAGAACCAAAAAAATATAAATTATTATGAATAAATTATGATGATTGAATATATAGAGTAAAAGACATGATTAATTAAAAAACAAGATAGAATAGATTTTTTTTTCCATTTTTTATTCACATGAGTGTCATTATTATTATTATTATTATTATTATTATTATTATTATTATTATTATTATTATTATTATTATTTTTTTTTTTTTAAGGAAACCTGGGGGTCCTTCCAAAAAAATAATAAAAAAACAACCTGGGTGCAGCTATAAACATGGAAAAAAAAAGAGAAAAAGGGCATTTTTATCAATACACAGTGAGAAATGCCCTTTTTATTAAAAAAAAAATATAATGTGCATGTCCTTTTTATTAATTTTATAAATGTTTTTGTCCATTTTGATAATTTTACTTTTTATTTATTTAATATACCCCACGCTAGCGTGTGTAATTGCTATACTCTCCTACCTGATTACAGAAGCAAATATATCTTTTAAACTAAGCTTTAAAAAATTCGTAATTCAATCATCATATTACTTATGTTTTCATCCTCTAAATTTTAACATCTCATTTAATATGATGCTTTTTCGATATCATTTTCTAGATCAATTTTGCAAATCTATCGAAATAGTGAATTTGAGTGGTGGAGTTCATAATTGTAAATATTTTGTAGCGAAATAGTGGATCTGTTTTAGATTCCACGTTTCACTGTACGAATAGTGGATTTGTGTCGATTCAATTCTTTTTTTAGTAGATTCCACTGTACTCCGAAATCCTATTTTCGCGAATTAGTGGCCATTTTCGCCATTATTTTTTAATTTTCCATTCTCACCTTTTTTTTTATGGTTGTTTCCTGATTGCCATTTCTGCATCTTATGTTGTCCTTTATTCCCAACTCCCTATTATCACGGTTGTCTGAAACTGAATATTTATTTTCATTTAAACTTCAAAAACCAGGGATTCACTCACAACAAAAAATGGAAACAATGACTGAGGATGCATGTGCTTATTTCCCTTGCGATAATCTCGGTAGCTGTGATTACCTTAAAGGAGGCTGCGCATGTGATTTACTTGTCAGTGATCACTGTTACACGGCTAGTTCTCCACCCCCATCGATTACCGAGTCTGAAGAAGAAGATGAAGATGAAGTAGTAGTAGAAGAAGAAGAAGTAGTAGGGGAGATCAATCCACCGCTGCCAAGTTCTACGTCTCAATACACATGTTACGATCTTAAATGCAATACTGATAACAGCTGTTTCTACACGCGATATGAGTACCAGTTGTATTGCAGGTGTTATTCCCAAAAAGTTGGCTGCGTACCTTCCAAACCTCCGAAGTATATTTCATAAATTCAGTACTTCTTTTAGTCTTTCCAAAAAACCGTCCATCTACAAATATCAATGTGTGTCATGGTACTTTATTTTGACAATTTATAGTGAAACAAATACTTTAAGAATTTTCGTTTTTACGTTGAACGTTTTTTTTTTTTTTTGGGAAACATAATGCAATTTAAAGGCAAACAAGTTCAAACACTGATTAAGCTTAATCAACACTTAACGTCTTGTAAATGTCAAAAATACTAACATGTACAAAAATAAATAGTCATAGTGAAAAACTGATGTATACCTTGGACCCCTAACAATGAAATTGTTAAGAACCCTAAGTAATGCAATGAATATCCCGAAATAAAAAGGAAAATAGAATTAGATGAAGGAAAAGACTTGAGCAAAAGTAGTTTAACTCAAGGATGAGACTAGAAGAACCAATGGCTATGAAGAAGCCAAGACCCTTCTAATGATCCTTAAATCAAAGACTACAATGAAACACTTTAAGCTATGCTCACAAACTTAAAATTCTCTTAATAAAAGTTGTAAAACTCCAAGAGAAAACTCTCAATATGATTATAATTCAAGGTGTGAAATATATATGGTGTGCCCATCCTTTTATAGGCTAAGGATGTTGGCATTTTATTTTCTAGAAAATAAAAAAAAAAAAAATATTTAAGAAAATGTAAAATAAAAATGAACCTAGTCACCTTTTATGTGTAGGTGAAAAAGAAATAAAAATAATTCCAAAAATAAAAGAAATCTTCAAATCAATCATTAGTAAATAATCCATCAATCAGATTGATTGATTATCTACCAAAATTAGATGAAGATTTGATGAAATCAATCATCATAAGACCACTAATTTCGTGCTATATGGCCTTGGTAGGCTTTATTGGACACCAATATTAATAATAAGACTCCAAATAAATAGAAAATAGCCTAAAGTCCATATTCGTTTCTCTTGAATTCTTGATCCATGCTCTTTGGCCCAAATGTGTTAAAATAATCAAAGTAAGAAACCATTATCTTCATTTGGACAAGTACTTCATCACATTGGGCTTCTCTTAAATGATAATAGTCAACAGGATGACAAGTGGATCGATGAAAATGTGCAAGTCCGCCAGAATATGCAAACCTGCCGAATTTGGCCCAAATAAGGGACAACTTGTATCCGCTAATGAACCGACCCTTGATACTTATGAGTAACCTTAAAATTATCAAAATAAATGATAAATTAAAGTTCCATAAGTTTTCCACATTGAATGGAATGCAGATCTCATGCAAATCACTTGATATAAGTCTTAGACGGTTAACGATCATCAATGTGAAATCGTGGACCATAAGAGCTATGTAGAAAATGATGATGGCTTGATGGTCCTCCGTAAAAAACGAGGATAACAAAGGAGGGGTCCGGGGCAGGGGGGATTACTATATTCGTTCTATAAGTTGGCCTATGTATGAAATTGTCCCCTCTCATGATAAAAGTGAATTGGGCCAACTTAGCATGAAAGTGAAGGAAAATCAAGTTTGGAGCAAAATCAAGGCAAACTGGCGTTTGAATCAAGCTTAGGGTAAACTAGCGTTTGGCCAATGCAAATTGGCGTTCACAGAAGTGCCATAAAATACTGGAAGTTAGTGAAGGATGCAGTTTCTTAGATCTAAACAAGTTAGATCTACGCGCAGCGGATGGATCACGACTTATACATCACAATACATAATTAAAGGATTTAAACTACTACAAGGGGGTTAAGATCAAGTTACCAATAGTAGGAAGAGAAGCCAAGATCTTCCGATGTGTTCTCCAAACGGCGGTTGGTGGACACCCTTCTTGATACACGAACCTCCTTGATATGCAACACCAAGAAAAACTTAGAGTTTTTCTTCTTCTAAAACCCAAGACAAGAAAACTAATCTTTTCCTCTCTTTTTACAAGTGTGGTCGAAATTATCAATGCCCATTACCCTTGGAATAACTCTCCTTTTATAGGAGAGTAAATCCTTGGTCTCCAAGTTTTAATTAATCTTATAAATAATCAATTAAACAAAATAAAAAGATATTTTTCTTAATGACTAATTGTGACATGTATTGACCAATAGGAAATCAAATAACAAGTCAACCAACCAATCATATAACAAGAATATCTTTTATTTTCCATATCACCAAAAATTAATTCTTGTGATAATTAAGGAGGAGATGGCGCCACACTTAGGGTTTCCAAGCCCACATAAAATGTCTTTTATGTGTATTAGATTATTTAGCCCAACTAAATAATATCCATGCATATCAATTAATTAGCCCAGCCAATTAATTATCACTGAGGCCCAAATAACAAGATTATTAGTCCGAATTACAGAAGCCACATCGGGGACCATGGACCTATAACCAGTAGCTCCAATAATTAATTATTCATCGAACAGAATAAGTACATTAATTATTAATTCCGGGATTACGCCACCATAAACCCGAAAATAAACTCTACCGATTATAGATGTATACTTATACTCAACCCATAGAGTGAATAAGCGTCCATTGATATAATCACTACATACGGATTAACCCTCCATAGACTATCCATTATGAGTGGGAAGTCTCCGTGAACCCAACTCAGAATATCTTATCCTTATTTACCATTAACCCCCTGATGATCAATTAGTACACATGTCTGACTAGCAGCTAATTAGTCAAATGTGAACTCCCGGGATCGATCACTTTCTCGGGGCTAACAAATAAGGGACTCTCTACTTCCCGCGGGAAGGAATGGATTCCATGTCCGTGAAAATCGAACTACTCACTCATCGGAGATAGTGCCAATGAGAAGTGGCTTGGAACACATATTCAAGTGAACCGTAACTAACACATCAAACACTAACCCAAGACAAGCGGCACCACCGTGATCACCTCGGGATTAAGGTTGATCCATATATGATCATCTAATGATTTAATAAGATTCCTCGATTACGGAATTATATCGAGAAATTCGGATTAAATCGGTCCGATCTATATGAATGCCATCATATATAAATGCCCCACGTAGGTACCCTCACCGACGGTCCGGATAAGACTATCACACCCTAAGGTGTTCGGGCGCATTATTGGTGTTTTAATCAAGATACCCTAAACTCTGATTAAGTTCACCACGGACTAACAGTTTAAGCATATCTCCACTAACTCAATCCTCACGTGCAATCCATACACTGAGTTAAGTGGTTACATACAGATATACTTAGGGTTTGCAGCAGTGTATTACTTTACAAGCACAAAGCAAGTAACTAAGGTGAGATAAGTTATGTCATTCATTATTAAAAATAATTACAAAAATTGTCTTTCGGGCACTACACCTTACAATCTCCCACTTGCACGAAATGACAAGCAACGATTGTTTTTAGAGCACACCCTTTCTCATCTTATTCACAACACTCTCCCACTTGCTTTAAAAGCAAATGAGACATATCCATCAATGCCGTACCCTCCAAGCACTCGACTTGGTACACTGATTAGTTAGGTTGTCGACTCGAGACGATCTTTAGGATTGAAACATTGCCGGTTCTTCCAATCAGACGGTACTCTCTCTCAATATGCTTTTGACTTCTTATGACTGAGAAGATCCTTCTAAGCTATCTCTTCACTATTTTCATGATGAAGTGATATCAGCTTATCAGACCTGGAATTTCTCCCAGACCAAAAAGGAAATTCTAAGCACTATGAGTAAACGCTGAGCCCGAGATCAACTTAATGATCATCCTTAATCTGACTACAAGTCAGAATCAGTGTAGTCAACCATATTCAAGTTTGCACCTGAATATACAAGCGTATGATTCCTCGTTATCTAAAGATACTTGAGGATGTACTAAACCACTACATATTGCTCGAATCCAAGATTCGATTACTATTGACTTGTGATAACCTGACTTGCCATTATCCAAGAGAGACTCTATCCTATTTTCTATTTATCCAAAGATTTAGAGAATCATTCCTGAGAGGTAGGGTACGACTGCTCTCGATGAATGTTGCATATGTATATGCATGATCGTCTTATTCAATAAGATAGGTGGGATAGCCAATGACTTATTCTCATGAATTTGACCGAATCAGATTCTTAGAATATAGTCCAATTCTCTCATCCAGAGAATCTTGGCCTGTCAGTTTCCGACTTCAGATAGCACACACATGTTGTTTCCAACTGTTTCAGTGTTATCATTCATGAACACTAATACTACTATTTTACCAATATTGATACCCAGTCTACAAAAGACTTATCAATATTCTGGTCAAGTCCACATATTTTAAAACATGCGACTTTTAATGACCGAGAGGTTTTCTTACATCCATAAAGGACATAAGTCCCGGCAGTCAACCTGCCATTTGTTCTAACCAAGACCCTTCTGTTCCGAATGAATCCAGACTCTGTTTTACGGCAAGAAAGTCTCAGGGAATCACCCCTATTTTCTGCTTTCTAACGAAATCTTGCAAGACTGAGTGGTGAGAGAGTTCAAGTTCTGGTTAACTCTCTCCTTTTTAGGGAATCACCCCTAGACCACTCGCCTTTGTCTTTGAAAGTTAAACTTTCCTATTCATTCGACTCTTTTCGGCGTAGGACCAATTACTCCCATTGGGCCCGAGACACTCGGTGGTTCTACAAGAGGTCGAACGAACCGGAGTACCAAAACTCCATTCACGGGGATAAGGTTTTCGAACCAACCTCTCGATCGAATCCTATACGGCCCACAAAGAGCCACGGGTTATCAATCACCCCGGCGAGACTATAAAGTCCACACAACCATAATGGGTCAATGGTTAAACCATACTCCCACTTGCGTTCGGGTGGATTGACATTCTGATCTAGTAGTATTTATCAGTGTAATCACCAACAACCGATGTTGGACATGGTCTGATTAAATCAGATAGTAACTTCCTTTGGGTAACCGTACTCCAAGGTCTAAGGCTGTTACCTATAGATTCTATCAGAAGAATTGTGACAGTCCAACTGTCACTTTCTGATCTCAAGAATCTTACAACCAACCTTCACTCGTCTCATTAAGGCATTTCACGAACAGTCAAAATCTGAACGTGCAAAATCTCCAGTCCTACCATCAAGCATTAAATGCTAAATGCCTACATTTACGGAAGTGGTGTGAACCGAAGTCACTCCTTATCCATAAATTCACTAGCATCTTCTAGGTAGACTTCTCGGTTTACATAATAATGTTAACCGTTATTTTGCAACCAATTATCTTAATCGAGTTTAGCAGTGTATTGTAGCACATCAATAACTATATAGGGCAAGTCTATGGTTTCTTCCTCAGTGAGAAATGTTCCACTAGGAGGCCGGCTGAGCATCAGTCCCAAGACTATGCGATAGCCTATTTCTGAGCATAGAATACTCTATTCTCTGCTGAAATCAGAGACTCCTCCTCGTATTCTTTCGAAAAACTAAATCGTGTTTCGAGTAGTTATCAGACAAAATGTCACCACTCAAAAACTCCTACTAGCTTGTGTCTCTCACTAGACCCCGAAGGTCATGATGAACAAGCTATGTTACCCCTTCAAATCTATTACCCTCTCCCGATTGAAAGGAAACTTAGTCATTGTTCCTTTGAGATAGTGTTCCTAGACTGGGAGATAGGAATCACCCTTAGCCAGTCGTCAGGTCTTATCTCTAGAATATATGCACTAATTAATAGATATTGAAGGGTCGTTTATCTTAATACGGAAACCATTTGCCTATAATAGTTTAAGACGTGTTACATATACCTTTTCAGCATTTCTTAGTGGTTCTGACTTTATCAAACAAAAGTCCGAGTCTCGGATTCGTACTACAAATGTCATTTTCACTTTCTATGAGGTAACAATATTTCGAGTTGAAAGTGAATCCATTTGTTTCAACGAATCGTAAACGAAAAAATAAATTTTTCTCGTGATATTCAAGGATAGAATCCGAAATTCATTTCCTTATATCACTCCCACTATTGTAGTGAAATTACGCCCGTTGTTACTCTATTAATCGTTAATGCACGGCTTCCTTGTTCTTCCAAAGAACTAAGCTACCGAGTCAAGTTACTCGGTTAAGAAAGTCGCTAAGGATTCATTGGTTAGTGATCCGAAATCACTTTCCTTATCCTATACTTTCTTTAATTAATGTTTCGGTTTAGCCTCAAAACTTCAGTTAAGATGATTAACACTTATAGACATTCTTTCCCATTCTTAACTTTCCTTAAAAGGAAATAGTCTTGAACTAGCAGTTCGTATGACTAGACACTACTCGTGAACTGTGGGATATCTAATGAAAGCGTTACCCAGTGGGACTAATTTTCTAAATTAGAAAAACATAAGACAAAAGCTCTCACTAGTTTATCGGTTCCAAATACCGTCTAATTAGCGACACTTTAATTTATGATTCTCCAATTTTTCTATTAGAAAATTTCTTGTGTAGACACTACACCATTAAAATTCACTAGAAGAATTTTATCGTCCCAATCATCTTTCAAACTGACTACAGTCGTCTCTCGTTCAACACGATTGACAACAGTGACATACTTATTTACGTCACTTAAGTCTTGAAGGCTCCAGAGAAATATCTCTTCCGAAAAATTAATCGCATGTATGATCAATAAGTACAACGTTCTAGTTACTTACCACTTTTTAACGAAGTCATTACTAGTTAATTTTACACTAGCAGTCTAGCACCCTAGAGAGATATATAAATAGTTGTAAATAAAATTGACAGAAGATAAATCCAAATCATACACTACTTATAAATTTTAGGAACATAAACTAAGTGCTTATAGTATATCCTACCGTTCCAAGGATTTAATCTAATGCCTCAGTGCCGCCTTAGGGTAGGTCAAAGAAGTTTCGATTAATATTGAAGATCAGATTGAGAATCGAACATCTCATTTGTGATCGTCAATCACCTTTCCTTTTTCAGCCAAGGTATTACCAAAATACCCTTTATGAGTGTGACTTACTGTTTCAGATTTTTAGGTAGACCCCGAGTATGCCGCCTTAGGGTCGGTCAGTGACCCGACGAGTACCCAAAATCCTATCCTTTCGGAGACCAAGCCTTGAATTTTGATAGCGGTGAAGGCCTTCCTTAGGGGGCCGAAATCAAAGCCGGCACGAGGCGTCACCATTCTCTCACGTTGCTTGTGTCAACTGTAGAGGCCGTGGGGTCGGCTGTCGCCTCTCCCGCTCCCACTCAATATTTTGAAAAAAGTGGTGGGTTTACTGATCACGTTTTTGGACTTGATGTTACATTAAGGAACAATAAATCATAGGCCCGAATGTTGTCGGTTACGTGGGCTAGCCCACCCGACCTATTCGTTGGAACATATGTGGCCGTCGGACGGGTCAAGACTAGGGGAGCTCCGTTGAGCCGTAGTGGCTCTTGGATGGCTCAGCCTTGCCAGACCCCCGTGCAAACGCCACACGTGGAGGGTGAAGTCGATCGAGCCGTAGCTATTGTTGACCACCCAACCGTGGTTAGACCACTTTCGAACCATGTTTGCCCGTGATTATCCAATCCTTAAACATCAAACTTTCACGTAGACACTACGGAACAAAAACGTAATCTCGTCTAGGTAAGGTGGAATTCACCGAGAATCCAACACCTTAACCACGGGGTTTCGGGATTTTACTCCTTATGCTTTCGCAGAGTGGGATTCACCGAGAATCCATCACCCAACCTCGACGATTGAAAAAACCCATGTTCCTCGGTTTTTACCCTAATTAGTTTCTAATTAATATCAAACAATTAATTAAAACTAATTGCGTGTTTTATACATGCCTAACTAATTCCTCGAATTAATTTATACATGTATGCATATGGAGTGGAATTCATGATATGATGCATGTCATGACAATTTTCCGGTTCTACACATACAATCTAAACATGTATACTAGTGCGGAAAATAAACACCGAGATGGATCGTTGGCACCCCCGTATCTAATCTATTAAAAATAAATAACCAAAACCCTAACTAGGGTTTACTTCTTTCTAACATAATCTGCAGCTGTTTAAAATATTCGACGATCGGCAGACCAAACGAACTCGGATCGCGAGGAAACTTTCCAGATCTGTTCCTCACTCCTTGGGATTCATTATGGACGGTTGGATCGGAGCTTTGACTTGTCAATCTTCTCCAGGGAGCCGCCCAACTTGCTGCTGAATCTGACTTTTACAGCAGCGCATCAATGACTTCCCGAGGCCGATTGGGATTCAAGATGAATCCCGATCGATCTGAACTTTTTATCCCACGTCCAAAACTCCATATTTTTCGATCTGACCGGTTGGATTTGCGTTTCAACGGTCCAAACTCTCCCAGAAATTCGAGGAAGTCACAGGTAGGGTTTCTGTGAATCCTGCGTTTTCCTGTTACAGAAGCTTCTTTGTAGCAACGAATGGATATCAAAACGGACTCCAATCGATTCCAAATTTTGTGGAATTTTTCATCATCTTCCAATCTTGAATCTGACCGGAGGGATCGTCGTTTCAACGGGTCGATCAACGGGAAAAACAAAATAACTAAACAGCTACTAAACAGATCTATTTTCTGGAAATTAAAATTGCAATAAAAATAAATTACATAATTTCCTATACTCATATGAACGAATTTTCATCGTTTATATGAGTTTACAATAGATCTAAACGGGTAAAAAGTGCCAACCCCCAATCCATCTCTTCAACCATAGCAATTGATCATTATCAATGCATAAAACAATAAATAAAATTTACCTACATGCAATTCCACTCCTTTAAATCGTTTAATTATGATTATGACTATATAAATCGTGGAACCTGGCTCCGAAACCACATGAAGGATGCAGTTTCTTAGATCTAAACAAGTTAGATCTACGCGCAGCGGATGGATCACGACTTATACATCACAATACATAATTAAAGGACTTAAACTACTACAAGGGGGTTAAGATCAAGTTACCAATAGTAGGAAGAGAAGCCAAGATCTTCCGATGTGTTCTCCAAACGGCGGTTGGTGGACACCCTTCTTGATACACGAACCTCCTTGATATCTAAAACCCAAGACAAGAAAACTAATCTTTTCCTCTCTTTTTACAAGTGTGGTCGAAATTATCAATGCCCATTACCCTTGGAATAACTCTCCTTTTATAGGAGAGTAAATCATTGGTCTCCAAGTTTTAATTAATCAAATAAATAATCAATTAAACAAAATAAAAAGATATTTTTCTTAATGACTAATTGTGACATGTATTGACCAATAGGAAATCAAATAACAAGTCAACCAACCAATCATATAACAAGAATATCTTTTATTTTCCATATCACCAAAAATTAATGCTTGTGATAATTAAGGAGGAGATGGCGCCACACTTAGGGTTTCCAAGCCCAAATAAAATGTCTTTTATGTGTATTAGATTATTTAGCCCAACTAAATAATATCCATGCATATCAATTAATTAGCCCAGCCAATTAATTATCACTGAGGCCCAAATAACATGATTATTAGTCCGAATTACAGAAGCCACATCGGGGACCATGGACCTATAACCAGTAGCTCCAATAATTAATTATTCATCGAACAGAATAAGTACATTAATTATTAATTCCAGGATTACGCCACCATAAACCCGAAACTGAACTCTACCGATTATAGATGTATACGTATACTCAACCCATAGAGTGAATAAGCGTCCATTGATATAATCACTACATACGGATTAACCCTTCATAGACTATCCATTCTGAGTGGGAAGTCTCCGTGAACCCAACTCAGAATATCTTATCCTTATTTACCATTAACCCCCTGATGATCAATTAGTACACATGTCTGACAAGCAGCTAATTAGTCAAATGTGAACTCCCGAGATCGATCACTTTCTCGGGGCTAACAAATAAGGGGACTGTCACGCTACTTCCCGCAGGAAGGAATGGATTCCATGTCTGTGAAAATCAGAACTACTCACTCATCAGGAGATAGTGCCAATGAGAAGTGGCTTGGAACACATATTCAAGTGAACCGTAACTAACACATCAAACACTACCCCGAGACAAGCAGCACCCTGTGATCACCTCAGGATTAAGGTTTATCCATATATGATCATCTAATGATTTAATAAGATTCCTCGATTACGGAATTATATCGAAAAATTCAGATTAAATCGGTCTAGTCCTATATGAATGCCATCATATATAAATGCCCCACGTAGGTACCCTCTACCGACAGTCCGGATAAGACTATCACACCCTAAGGTGTTCTGGGCGCATTATTGGTGTTTTAATCAAGAGACCCTAAACTCTGATTAAGTTCACCACGGACTAACAGTTTAAGCATATCTCCACTAACTCAATCCTCACGTGCAATCCATACACTGAGTTAAGTGGTTACATACAGATATACTTCGGGTTTGCAGCAGTGTATTATTTTACAAGCACAAAGCAAGTAACTAAGGTGAGATAAGTTCTGTCATTCATTATTAAAAACAATTACACAAATTGTCTTTCGGGCACTACACCTAACAGTTAGATTTTTAGACGACCGAGCGTCCAAATAACCCCCAAACGCACGTTTGGAGAGGTTCAGCCCGAATCAAGAAAGCTCATACAAGCCAAACTAGCGTTCAGAAAATCCAGACGGGCGTTCTTCCTCAAGGAATGATCCATGAATGAGCGTTCATGGCAAGGCAAACGCTGGTTGACTTAAGACGAAACCCTAATATCATCAAGATTTCCAGGCCAGACGAGCGTTCACTATGCCTCAAACGGGTGTTTGCGACCGACAGCAGCAGATTTTGACCTAGCACTATAAATACGCAGCTCATTCAGCCCCTGGATGTATTCTGCCGACTTTAGACATAATTAGGGCGATCTTGGTGCGGTTTTAGTGTAGGTTAAACAACCTTTGATCCTTTGATTCCATAGATTAGATCCTTCGATTCTACACACTTGTTATAGCTTAGATTTACGTTTCAAGAACAAAAGATTCAACTTTTTGGTGCAATTATTTCTTCATACTTTTCTGGATCAGATTTTCAGTAATTATATGGTAATGAATTGCTTCCCTTTTTATTCTTTCTAGCGTGTTTTCCATTCTTTATTCCGTTATTAGTATAATCATGAGTAGCTAATTCCATGTGTAGTCGAATTATGTTAAAGCGAGCGAAAACGCTAAGTGGGATGAGATTGGGATTTGTGTAGTGCATAATTGAATGTTTAAACGATTAATACACGTCCTAAAACTGATTATAACATCTTTGAATTAGATTGATCACCTAGTTCACTGGCACACACATCGAACTTATAGATGCATTTTGCGGTGAGATGTGGGAAAAGGGGTTTTAGGATTGTTGTGTAAATTCGGCCTAGTTGTTAGGACCGTTTCCAATACGTTATTCGAGCAACTCTAGACCTTAATCATGTTAGGGTAATCGGTTTTCTAAAGGGAGAGTCGGTTAGCTTTGCATAGGGTGGTTAGATCGAGTTATTCAGTCTAATCACTAGAATTAGGAGTTGGCACCCATGGATGTCATTGAACTACATTGGATAGGTAGGTCGGTTAAGACACACTCCCTGTCGAGTCATTCCTTAGGGGTAAAAGTAGATCGTGGGATCATAGTTTAGCTATGCCTTTTAAATATCTAGAAGTAGAATCGTTAGTTTAATCTTTATTTCCGTATTAGTGTAATACCTTCTACCATATTTTGGTCTGAACTAAGTTCTACGTCAGCTTTGGTACTTAGACATTACTCCTTGTTGATTCGACCTTGTGACCACTATACTACTGTTGACCCGATACTCTATCGGTGAAAGTTAGTGGTTAAGTATTTTGCTATCAAGAATTTTGGTGCCGTTGCCGGGGAGTAATGTTTAATATCTTGTAAGTTGACCGAAAGCTTGGGCTTATGTCGTTTTTATTTCGTTTTCTTGTTGTTTCCTCTTTTACAGCTGAAGAGTCACACTACCTATTGTTGTGGCGATGGTGACGAGATACTGTGTGTGTGTTGTTGTTGTTTCCTAAGATCTTGTAGTTTGAGCCTAAATGGATGGATTTTCCAATCAATACTACTCACCTGAACAACCATTCCCCTACCAACCATAGGCAGCTGAACAATATTATCAACAACAGTATGTGCCTTAGCCTCAGTATCAACAGAGTAACCAGGGTTCTTGGGCTTATTAGTGCCCTAGTGCATACCAGGATCAGAATTATGGTTATTCGAGTAATGAGCCACAACATTATGAGGGTTATCAGAACCCCTATACCTATCATGATTTTGGTTCTCACGCTCGGCATGTTGACAACTTTGCACAGATTCAGCCGTTTGATCAGAATCCATCTTGGCAAGAAGCCTGCTACCCGCCTCCGTTGAATCAAAGTCTGTATGATCAGTTTGCTCCCGTGCCACAAGAGAGTCTCACCGACAGTCAAATGGAGCTACTAGAGCGATTGATCCAGATCCTACAGGAGCGACTGCGGGACATGCAAGAGTTCAAGATAAGTACTGACTCCGCCATAAGAGACCTTCAAGACCGGGCCGGGCAGTTGATTGAAATGATGGGGCGCGAGCAAAAAGAGCAGGCATGTGCAATAGAGGTGGTTAGGCCTGATAAGGTTGGCACTGAAGAAGTTAAGGTGGGAAGTGAGGTTAAGGATTTACTCTACTCTGATGAGGTGTCAGAGCAAGAGATTGAGTTGGGATCTCCCATATTACCGTCTCCTCCTATTGCGAAATTTGATGATGGCATATTTCACTTTCTACCTACTACACTTTCACCCCTTGTGATGAAAAATGACGATACCGTGGTGGAATGTGCGGTGGTACCGACCATCGTTATGAGTGAGCAAGAATTCTTTGGTATTGAATGCTTTGGGATGAAGAGGAGCTACAAGATTTGAAGATGGAAGAGGTGCAACTTTTATCAAGTGCACTGCCTTCTGAGGAGATACACAATGATGACTTGGAATAGTATGTGGTGGATTCGATTGTGGTCGTCGATCATGTGGAGATCGAGACTGAGGAGAAGTTGGGATTGCTCATTCTACCGTCAAGCTCACCTATGGATCAAGAGCAAGTTGATCAGCCACCTATATTTAAGCCACCGGATGGCCTAGTGATTCCTGATACGTCCGTCCCGGATTACTTCACTCATCCACCTTGTGATGATGAGTTTTATGAGATCGAGTTTTCACCACCACCAGTGCATATGGCTCAAAGAGGTGTGAGAAAGAGACCACATCCGCCTTTTGTGGATTTTAAAAGGAAGATGGCTCGAAAGGCAAACAAAAGAAGATTCTCCGGTTGGGAGGAGGTAGCATCGAGAGCCAAGAGAGGTAAGTTTCTAGTAAATTCAATTTCTATGGTTCTCGCATTGTTCTCTTTTCGAAAGCTATTGGTTTTCTTGAGTTTGGATTTTTGTTGATGATTTTTGATACTACTTGTCTAAATTGAAATACTTGAATTGTTGCTTTGAGTCATTTGTAGTTTGAGTCCGTTTAGTGCCACTTGGTCGAGCCAACGACGTAAAAAAAAGGCGCTTGGAGGGAGGTAACCCCGCCATAATAAGACTGTTAGGAATCAAAGTTGATCTAGGGGTAGTTGAGTATGCGCTATGTGTGCCTCTGTGGCCTTATATTATGCTTAGATGTTCTGTGCTTTACCTGTTTGGGTTTTCTTTCCATCTAAAGCGATCTATCGTGTGCGTTACATATCGCCTATCGAGTTTTCTGTCGTGACAGGGCCTTATTACCGTTATACCCCATTTCCCTATTATATATTTTGGCACGAGGACCATGTCCCGTGCATGTTTTGCATTGTTTCTGTCTTGATAGGGGTTCGGGTCATGCTTACACGAGGCTGTTACGGGATTCGATAGCGCCTTTCTGTTGGGTTAAAAACAAAGTCTTCTTTTCTATCTCATTCACACATTGAGGATATTGCTTCATTCAAAGTGGGGGGGGGGGGGGGGTGGATACGACTTAGCTTTAGATTGTTTCGATTGAGAAATGTGCCAGTTTATTGTGATATGCTTAGTTAATGCCCGTTTTCGAGTCAGTCCAAGGCTTAAAATTTTAAAACTTTTCACGGTTTAACACCGCGTCATATGCATGCTATTCATGATGGATTTGATAAATGTTCTAGTAATTGAGTAATGTGTACAAGGAGATCTTACGTTATCACCATACGAAACCCTTTTTAGTGCACGTAAAACCTTGGTTATGCTTAGTTTGGTTACTATACACACTTATACCACTAGTTTCGAGGCGAAATAGAGAGGTTTACCTAGTCCGGATACGGGATGAGAGTCCTGGTGCTTCTTTGACACGACCAGAGCCAAATAAGCCAAAATCCCAACATTATACCCTCGTACCCCCTCTAAGCCTTGATAGGACGGTCTGACCACCATCCGAAAATGAGCCGTTTTGGATACTTAGCCTGTATTATCCTAAACCTGAGCTTTATTATTAGTCACGTTCCTTTTGATCACCCTTCGAGTGGACTTGGTTGTTGCTTTTAGACACACTTGCTGGGGTGGGAGATGGTGCGTGTTTCGAGAAGAGTTGGTAAGTATGAGCAAATAATGCGAAGGGGAAGAGCTCGAGAGATCTATATAGGCTGTTTGGTTTGGAAGAAAAGTTAGAAAAGGAAAAAAAAAGAGAAATTGAAAAGAGAAAAAAATTTAAAAGAAAAAAAAAAACAAAGAAAAAAGGGGAAGTTTGAATAAAGGTCGAGAAAAAGAAATCAAAGAAGGATGTTTGAGTGAATAAAAGTATGAAGTTAAGGTTGGAGTTGTTTATCGATGAATAAAGAAGATCGAAGGCATTTTGGTGTTAGTTGATTTGTTTTGAGAAGAAAGACGTAAGATGATTAGGTTCACTCGTGTTTTCTTTTCTGTAGTCCCAAAATTTCCTTTCGGTTAACCCCTTCCCGAGCTTAACATTATAACCCTTCAAGTCCTGCTTGACTGTTTTTGGCCTTGGTTACCTCGATTAGTGGAGATTCTAGCCCGGTATGAGTTGTGTGTAGGTATTTCACCGGTATTCAAAGCTGGTAATCATTTTGAGTGTAGCTTTTGGTTTTTATCACACACACAATTCGTTTTCGTGATAGGGTAGAATCAAGTGGTTCACATTCTGTGTCTACTTTGCCTTTATCTTGATGTCGTGAAGGGTGTGCATGTTTCGTAAATTTGATCCCTTGATCTGGTTTAGAGCGCCTAATTTACTCGAGGACGAGCAAAGGCTAAGTGTGGGGTGGTTGATAGGAGTCAACATTACTGTACTTTGGTGTGCAGTTTAACCCCCGTTAATTACATTATTGGCATGCTTCGGGTAGATTTAGACCTAGTTAAGAGTAATATAAATAGTTATATGCACGGGGAGTTAAACTGTCACATCGATAGTAAACTCCGCCTTTTTAACGATATTTACCTCATTTCCGAGCACTTTTGTATTGCGGAATTACGCGTGGTGTTTTGTTAGTGTGTCTATTGCAGGACTTAGGTGACTCGAGGACCCGGAAGGCATTGTTTTGGAATGAGAAATATGATCGTGGCATGAAGGTAGCATGAAAGTGAAGGAAAATCAAGTTTGGAGCAAAATCAAGGCAAACTGGCGTTTGCCCTACCCAAACTGGCGTTTGAATCAAGCTTAGGACAAACTGGCATTTAGCCAATGCAAACTGGCATTCACAGAAGCGGCATAAAATACTGGAAGTTAGAGTTTTAGACGACCGAGCGTCCAGATAACCCCCAAACACACGTTTGGAGGAGTTCAGCCCGAATCAAGAAAGCTCATACAAGCCAAACTGACGTTCAGACAATCCAGATGGGCGTTCTTCCTCAAGGCATGATCCATAAACGAGCGTTCAAGGCAAGGCAAACGCTGGTTCACTGAAGACGAAACCCTAATATCATCAAGATTTCCAGGCCAGACGAGCGTTCACTATGCCTCAAACGGGTGTTTGCGACCGACATCAGCAGATTTCGACCTAGCACTATAAATACGTAGCTAATTCAGCCCCTGGATATATTCTGCCGACTTTAGACATAATTAGGGCGATCTTGGTGCGGTTTTAGAGTAGGTTAAACATCCATTGATCCTTTGATTCCATAGATTAGATCCTTCGATTCTACACACTTGTTATAGCTTAGATTTACGTTTCAAGAACAAAAGATTCAACTTTTTGGTGCAATTATTTCTTTATACTTTTCTGGATCAGATTTTCAACAATTATATGGTAATGAATTGTTTCCCTTTTATTATTTCTAGCATGTTTTCCTTTCTTTATTCCGTTATTAGTATAATCATGAGTAGCTAATTCCATGTGTAGTCGAATTATGTGAAAGCGAACGAAAACCCTAAGGGGGATGAGATTGGGATTTGTGTAGTGCATAATTGAATGTTTAAACGATTAATCCACGTCCTAAAACTGATTATAACATCTATGAATTAGATTGATCACCTAGTTCACTGGCACACACATCGAACTTATAGATGCATTTTGCGGTGAGATGTGGGAAAAGGGGTTTTAGGATCGTTGCGTAGATTCGGCCTTGTTGTTAGGACCGTTTCCAATACAGAGGTTTGTTTTCGTTATTCGAGCAACTCTAGACCTTAATCATGTTAGGGTAATCGGTTTTCTAAAAGGAGAGTCGGTTAGCTTTGCATAGGGTGGTTAGATCGAGTTATTCAGTCTAATCACTAGAATTAGGAGTTGATATCCGTGGATGTCGTTGAACTACATTGGATAGGTAGGTCGGTTAAGACACACTCCGTGTCGAGTCTTTCCTTAGGGGCAAAAGTAGCTCGTGGGATCGTAGTTCGGCTATTCCTTTTAAATATCTAGAAGTAGAATCGTTAGTTTAATCTTTATTTCCGCATTACTATAATACCTTCTACCATATTTTGGCCTGAACTAAGTTCTACGTCAGTTTTGGTACTTAGACATTACTCCCTGTGGATTCGACCTTGTGACCACTATACTACCGTTGACCCGATACTCTGTCTGTGAAAGTTAGCGGTTAAGTATTTTGCTATCATAGGAAACCACCCATGAATGGTTCTCCAGTAGAAGATATTGATCTTGGACGGTATACAACTGTTCCACACCATATTGACATTATAAAACTCATTTGCATCCTCCCTCATCATCACAAGATACGCTCCGTTTGTTTTCGTTAGAGTTTTTTTTGGAGTTTTTTTATATCACTTCACCCATCATATCTTACAATTCTTTTACCAATCATTTCTTCAACTACAAATAAAAAAAATTTTAAATTATTTCTCATCATTTCATTTTATCAACTTTATAACCTTCTTTTTACCATTATTTTATTTATTATACTACTTTATTTCACCAATCATTTCATAATCTACACAAATTTCAAAAAAAGCATCTTAACTTTCTAATCATCACTTCAATCATTTTATCTAAAACAACCCTAAAAAAAAACCCAAAAAAAAACACCAACCCAAAACAAACGGAGCGCGCGACTGCGAATTTTCCATTTCTACTCCAACAAGGAGTGGCACCAGTAACATCATTTACAAAAGATGTGGAAATAAAGTCAAGAAAGTTAGCAAATTCTCCAAGCTCTCTTCCCCTCAACTTTCTCCTCCAATCCCACACCCCCCCCCCCCCCATCGGTCTTTCTCTCTTTCACTACACAATTTTGTTCTACGGCAAGAGAAAACAATCTTCTATAACACTCCGCAAGTGGTTTCTCACCTATCCAAACATCTCTCCAAAATTTTATTGTTCTACCATCTCCCAAATTCCACCTCAAAGAGTCTAACAGTTTCACCCCTTCTATTCAATTCTAAGACTATTCCTAATTATATTGAACCTTGTTTTCCCTTTCGCCCCCCTCACACCACTATAACTAAAACCACCCTTTCGCCTCCACAACATGTTGCCTTCCACCCTAAACCCACCAACGCCAAGACCTTCATATTTTTTATGTTTAGTGATAGTCTTCGAAGAAATTTTTCTCTCACCTTGTTCCCCACCCAAAAAAGAATCTGGCCCTTAATTGTTCAAGCATGTGTATCACGGCATCAGGCGCATGGAAAAGAAAGAAATAGTACAACGGAAGGCTTTCAAGGACATCTTTTATCAAAGTCAATCTTCCCCCAAAATATAACAAACGAGCTTTCCATCCGGCTAATCTACTTTTGACACACATGATGACAGGCTGCCAAGCTTTGATTCGATTCATATTCTCTCCAATAGGTAAACCCAGGTATATGAAAGGCAAGGACGGCACCCGCACTGCAACCAGAGAATTAGCCCCAGGCAATAACTCATTATTATGCACGTTAATTCCAAAAATCATGTTTTTCCCCATGTTTATGTTCAGCCTGGAACATAAGGCAAAAACTTTTAAGATCCTTCTCAGATTCACTAGATCACCACTGTCCCAATTACCAAAAATGATGTCATCATCCGCAAACTGGAAATGAGTCAAACTCATACCCGATTTATTAATATTGATACCTTTGAGCAACTTTTTTTTCCACAGCTGTTTCCATCATAATATTCCGGGCTTCAACGATTATCAAGAACAAAAAAGGAGAAAGAGGATTTCCTTGATTTATACCCCTTTCCATACAAAATTCCTTAGTCGGGATACCATTAATAAGAACAGAAATTTTGTTTTTACTTTGCCAACCTTTAACCAAACTGTGGAAATATTTGGAATTATCGTCGCCTTCATTTATCCATTTCACCCTAGCTTTTTGTTTCAACATATTATTCAACAACATGTCATTTTCTAAAAGTCTTTTTAAAGCATTAACTCTGTTCAATCTCAGCATTAGTCAGATCATTTTTCGTGCCTATAAACATGATTTATTTAATTTCAATGTGCTGACATGACATTATTTGAAGGGACGACATTGTCGTCCCTATAAACATGATTTATTTAATTTCTCAAAAAAATTATTATCAGGAAAAAAAAATTAATTTTTTTATAAAAATGTTTTTTAGGACGACAATGTCATCCCTTAAAAGATTATAAATTTAATTTTAAAAAATTAAAATTTTTTTTTTTAAATGTTTTCTGGGACGATAATGTCGTCCCTTAAAAGATTATATATTTAATTTTCATAATTAAATTAAATACGGAAAATC
Source organism: Gentiana straminea (assembly GCA_036785695.1). Lineage (NCBI taxonomy): Eukaryota > Viridiplantae > Streptophyta > Magnoliopsida > Gentianales > Gentianaceae > Gentiana > Gentiana straminea. Next base: position 12,333,920 of record JAVUPR010000137.1, read on the forward strand.
AATTTTTTTTATATAAAACATTTAAAGGGACGACATTTGTCGTCCCTTAAAATATATTTGGGTAAAAAAATAATTTTATAAAATCTGCAGATATACATTTAAAGGGACGACATGTCGTCCCTTTAAATATTTTTTTTTTAAATATTTTTTTTGTTTTTGCATGGCCTCCCATGCTATTAAATCAATCCAATCCTGTTTTTTTCAAAATCAATAACAGATGTGTTTATAAACGGGGATTCATAACAAAAAAATGCATAAACAAAAAATGTTACGTAAAATACAAAGTTGTGCAATGTTTCCAAAAGTAAGAATAGTTTCCTCTACAATGTCTACGCATCATCGTCAAAATCAACTTGAGAATCATCTTCTGAATCGTCTTCATCTTCATCGGAAGATGATGAGCTAACCTCTATTTGCATATCCGGGACCTTAGCCTTAAGATTAGTCAGTAACAATTTGAGAAGAGCCCCTTGTTTTTTTGTTTCTCTTCTCTTGTTTTTTGGTTAACTTCACCAACTGATCATGAGACTTTCTAAGTTCTTCAATCTGCATATTGCATCCTTGGTGGTAAGAAGATGACGATGCTGAAGATTGGGCCGATTGTGATGAATTGGATATGGAGGAAGATTGCGTAGGGCCAAAGCCAATCAAATAATCTCGCCTAGTTCCTAAGGCGCCCTGAAAGATTACCTCCTCATCTTCAAAAGTCATCGGTCGACCTGGTGCAATCATAGTACGCCAATCCTCCAGCCTCCTCTAAACACAACATATATCGTTGGCAGTTAAGATAAGGAAAAGGAAAATGTGAACGTATTGTATTGAAATATATACAACGTATATCACTTACGTAAGCAGCCTCCGCATCACTGTTGAGAAATGAACCGTCAGCATTCTTATGCTTGCTCGCCCATACATGGATAGGATCCTGCCCCAAAGGATCTTCACTCAGACTCACATTACCCTTGAAAAAACAAAAGTATTAGTTATGAAAATTCAAAAAAATGAAGTCATAGGGATTTATTTCCTAATACTTACCCTTCTTAACTTATCCCATCGAACTACGGCCATAGGCGTTCGTCCTTGGCGGCCTACATATTTACTCCCGGCGCGATTCTTCTTATTCTGATCACATCTTTTCCGAAAAAAAATAGTACTTTTGTATTATATATAAGCAGTAACAAGTAATAATAATCGAATCTACGTAACACATGTAATGGAATAAAAGCTTTACCTTAAAAGCAGCACTACTACGGTGGCGGAGAAACACTTCCCATTGTTGCTGTGAAAACACATCCCTGGGTCGGGGACAAGGCCCTGGCAACCCCTTGTTGTTGTGTTCATCTACATCCTCCCTTAGTCTAGCCTTCCATTTTCTGAATGAAGTACCGGCGCTTTTCAGCACGGCATCGCGGTGAATAGGCTCAAGGGGTTGGAACGATGCCTGAAAACACAAGAAATGAAACAATTGCTTTCTAAATTAATATAATGAAACTTACAATTTGAAAGTGTTAACAATTTGATTAGCTAAGTACCCGAAGTTCTTCCCATATTAAATCTTTAAGTCAGTCTTCCACCTTTCGCCAGGTCGGGACGTAACAGGGAACATGGTACCTCACGACTTTCCCAGTCTCAGACTCAAAATCCTTCACGTATCTTCCCAATGCCTTTTGAACTTTAGGAAATCGAGGATCCCATATAAGAGGAATCAAGCCCCCTAACTTTCTCTTGAGGGCTTGGACGGTGATACCTTTTTGCAGGTCCACGTTCACTGTTCGGTAAAAACTAGTTTTAAATTTATAATTACCGGAACACCCCAAGTATAAGGTTCATAGTAAAGGGTGTTACCGGGTCGTCCTAAGGGAGTCGAATGTTAATCGGATCAAGGAACAATTATTCTATCGATTATGTCACGACTATTAACTAAACTAGGGTTTAAACTAATTATGAACAGTAAAAGCGACGATGAACAGTAACTTCGATGAATAGTAAATTGGAATCAAATTGGTACGAACTATTCGATTTATCAAGTAATTAAAAGGAAACGGCAAGGCAACGGGAATCCACCAATCAACCAACCCAACCCCAACTAGACGGCAAGCTAAAGATATAATTTTTAGTAACGATCAATCACGAATTCGATTAAATTTCTCTAAGCGAATTCTAGGGTTTCGTTTTCTGTTTCAAGTAAAACAAAACGACATGCAAAACACGATCACGAGATTATTTCTAATACTCTTACTCAAATAATTATAAACGATCTCTCGAATTATAATTAAGTGCATCAATTGAAAAGATCACAACTTTGAACAATATTCTCATATAAATTCAAATCAAACGATAGTTTCATCGATCTCTCGATTCAATAAAACATAAACAATATAACAATATCTAATTGATGAAAAATCATAAATTAACTCACTAAAGATGTAGCTAAAAATCCTCTAGTTGGTGTGGTTGTTGATTGGCTTCCTCCGTTGTCCCACCGCAAGATGCTTAGCCTTCAATCATCTTCGAACTCCCAAGCAAGATTGAAAGAAAGAAACTCATGTTTTTGTGTAATGTGGTGCTTTTTTTCTGTGTGTTCTTCTCTGCTCGAATGGTGCTGCTTATATAGGAGTTTCGCCGACATAAGGAAGATCTAGAAGATAACGATACGAAAATCCACCGACCTACCGAGCCGACACGTTCGGTCGACCGAGTGTCATGGCTCGGTCGACCGAGCCTACCAAATGCCCGTGTTCACACTGTGCTTCGTATAACGTGTTCCTCACTCCACTCTCTCGATCAGATTTGATTTATCCTTCTTTAATTGCTCCGAATATCTTCTTTATTTCTTGAGATTCTTTTGATTGAATAATATTTATCTTCCCAAAATAACATCCAAATGATTGAATGAAATTGATCCTCTTGATTAAATAATATCACCCCCTACATTTCTTTATTTTCTGCAAAATGTTGTTACACCAAGTCATCGAATAATAATAATAATAAAAATGTGTAACAAAAATAACAATTAAACCCATAATTTCCTCATAATTAAATTATAATTCCTCAATAACCATTATAGGAATTTAACGGTTAAAACACGCTTTTCTCATTTATTTCCCTTAAAAATAAGGTAAATTGTTTAGGGATTAAGCCCGAAAATATAGTAAAATATACCCTAAACAACTCCCCCACACTTAGCTTTTTGTTCGTCCCGAACAAAATAATCAAAACTGGCTCACTGTACATGTAATCCACATAGATTCCTGGCTCACGTAACAAAAGATACAACAACTATAGCAAGTGGTACCAACATAGAGATAGATTCTGTGTGCGTGTGTGACAAGCCCTTTTCAATCTCCACAATCGTCTCAAACAATACCCTTTCAAATAATTTAAATGACTATCCTAGATATAGGCAGTAATAGCTCCACTCAAAGCCTTCCCACGCACTCAGTAGGATAATCCCTACAGCATATCATGCGGTTCTACTGGGTATAAGATCCATGATAACAAAGACTTCACTTTATTTTTACTCATCATTTCCAAAATTTTCAAATTTGACGCATATCAGAATGAGCTCTTACCCATCATAGTAGAATAGGATGTTTCGTGATAACACCCTACCTTACTCAAATCATAAGGTAGCTTCTCCTGACTGTCCTGAGCTTTTGGTCATCATAGTGGTATAGGACATTTCGAGATAATGCCCTACCGCACTCCAATCATAAACCAGCTTCCGACAAACGTATTTATTATGATCGCTTATTCATTCTTTTTTCAAGGCATAAGTTACATCTCACTTATCACATTCAAACTTAATGATATTCACAGCACACGGGCTAACTAAGGTGTTACTATACTGACCTTCCTAAGATAAATCACTAAAACAATGAAAGGATATAGTTCAAAAATCATGCTTCAAAATCAAAGGCTTTCGTGAGTGAAAAACGAAACTATCTCCATAAAAGTAAAACATGCTATAATTATCTCTCAATGTCACATAAAATCATTGTCAGGAAACTACAACTAGCAAGCATTTGTTCCAATTACATGCTCAAGATTTACAATTATCCAAGTGTACTATCTCAAAATTTTCGAGAAAATCACATATTTACTCACTTTTCAAAATATAGCATGATAACAGAAATATAGACACCAAATTTATAAACCGAAACACCCCAAGTATAAGGTTCGTAGTATAGGATGTTAACGGGTCGTCCTAAGGGAGTGGAATGTTTATCGGATCAAGGAACAATTATTCTATCGATTATGTCACGACTATTAACTAAACTAGGGTTTAAACTAATTATGAACAGTAAAAACGACGATGAACAGTAACTTCGATGAATAGTAAATTGGAATCAAATTGATACGAACTATTCGATTTATCAAGTAATTAAAAGGAAACGGCAAGGCAACGGGAATCCACCGATCAACCAACCCAACCCCAACTAGACGGCAAGCTAAAGATATAATTTTTAGTAACGATCAATCACGAATTCGATTAAATTTCTCTAAACGAATTCTAGGGTTTCGTTTTCTTTTTCAAGTAAAACAAAACGACATGTAAAACACGATCACGAGATTATTTCTAATACTCCTACTCAACTAACTATGATCAAGCTCTTGAAACATAATCAATCGCATCAATTGAAAAGGTCACAACTTGAACAATATTTTCATATAAATTCAAAGCATAAAAGATGGTTTCATCGATCTCTCGATTCGAATAAAACGTAAACGATAAAAAACAATATCCAATTGATAAAAAACTATAACTTTACTCACTAAAGATGTAGCAAAAATCTCTCTAGTTGGTGTGGTTGTTGATTGGCTTCCTCCGTTGTCCCACCGCAAGATGCTTAGCCTTCAATCATCTTCGAACTCCCAAGCAAGATTGAAAGAAAGAAACTCATGTTTTTGTGTAATGTGGTGCTTTTTCTGTGTGTAAAATTCTGTGTGTTCTTCTCTGCTCGAATGGTGCCGCTTATATAGGAGTTTCGCCGACATAAGGAAGATCTAGAAGATAACGATACGAAAATCCACCGACCTACCGAGCCGACACGTTCGGTCGACCGAGTGTCATGGCTCGGTCGACCGAGCCTACCAAATGCCCGTGTTCACACCGTGCTTCGTATAACGTGTTCCTCACTCCACTCTCTCGATCGATCATTTGATTTATCCTTCTTTAATTGCTCCGAATATCTTCTTTATTTCTTGAGATTCTTTTGATTGAATAATATTTATCTTCCCAAAATAACATCCAAATGATTGAATGAAATTGATCCTCTTGATTAAATAATATCACCCCCTACATTTCTTTATTTTCTGCAAAATGTTGTTACACCAAGTCATCGAATAATAATAATAATAAAAATGTGTAACAAAAATAACAATTAAACCCATAATTTCCTCATAATTAAATTATAATTCCTCAATAACCATTATAGGAATTTAACGGTTAAAACACGCTTTTCTCATTTATTTCCCTTAAAAATAAGGTAAATTGTTTAGGGATTAAGCCCGAAAATATAGTAAAATATACCCTAAACATTCACCCTGCTTCTTTTTCGGGGATGGAGGTGATGGTATGAATTCGTCATACTCATTATCTGCTATATGATCTGTAGTATCGGTGTCAATGTTAATTCAACGAAATAAGAATAATGATACTAGAAAAAAATTGAAAGTTATTTAATTACCGTCCTAGCATTGGCCCGGTAGCCTAAATGGATGCTCGTGCGGTGATTGAGAACCACCTACCGATCCCGCGCAAGCCATTCACCTATATGATCAAATATTTGAATATAATAAAAAATTGATATAAAGAACACATTTATGTTGATGTAGTATAAGTAAAACACTAGTATTATATAATTTTTAAATTCAAGTATAATTGAATTAACTTACTAAAAGAATATTAGATTTATAGCATCATTCATCTTCACTTGCATAGTTTGGTGGGATCAAGTCGTATATGTCATCATCTACATAGTTATTATCATCATCGCAATCCGTTGAAGCATAGTCGTTATTGTCATCCTTTTCATTTTGATCGAGATCATTTTCATCGTTTTCATCGTTTTCATCAACATCTGTTTCTACATCATTTGCACTCATGTATAATGGTTCCATCGGTGGCAGTTCAACAACAAGTCGGAAATTTCCGTGGGTTGTTTCGTCGATTACCAAATCATCAACAACCACATCACCATTAATATTTGGTGCGTCTATGATATGACGGTGTTGAAAATGCTCAACAACTTTCCAGTCACATCCGTTATACAAATCATCTATGTAGAACACTTGTTCTGCTTGTGAAGCAAGAATGAATGGATCATGTTCGTACCAGGTGTTTGTAGTGCGTATACTTGTTGTATTCTTATATACACGGACACCCTTCTTAGCTGGACTAGTATCGAACCATGTACATTTGAAAAGAACAACAGTGTTATCATTTGGATAGCTTACGACATATATGTCTTGTAAGACTCCATACCATGTAGTGCCTTCGGTCCCTTTGACAGCAACCCCACTGTTTTGAGTTATGCGTGTGCGATCCCGATTTTGTACATTGAATCTGACACCGTTCATCACACAACTCTGATAGGATTTGACCGTTGAAAAAGATCCGGTGGAAAGTGCTAACAATTGGCCATTATGTCTGATGGGTTCTGTTTACTCAATACAATCATCTGCATAATGTACCATACATAAGTATTTATGTAATGCTCATAAAAGTGCACAATAAGTGTATGCAGCTTTATTTTGTACCTTCGAATTAAACCAATCAGTAAATTCTTGACGGTGCACTTTGTCCAGGTTCTGTTTCGTGAAATAACTTGACAGTTTTGTCCGATGTTCACTGCTCCATGTGTAGAAGACTAGTTAGCTTTAATGGATTTATAAAAACAAAAGAATTAAGTTTGGATTGCTCACTTACATGAGGTATTCATCGATCTCATGGCAGTTTTGCAAGACATACCACTGAACCTTCTCTCTCAAAGTAGTATTGAATGTCAAGCATTTCATCGATCCCATTGATCGAAAAGGAGTCTTGAATACTGATATATGGTTCTTGATTGTATCTTCGTTCTCAACCCAGTTCCATTCGAGCCTATTGAACTTTGTCTCATTTCCTGAAAAATACAACGAGCAAAACATCAAGGTCTCGTTAGCCACGTATGCTTCTATGATGGATCCTTCCGGCCTGGCCCGATTTCTAATATACCTCTTTAACTTACCTAGAAAACGTTCAATCGGATACATCCATCTCAAATGAACAGGTCCACCCCTAATCGCTTCTTCAGGCAAGTGCATTATCACATGTATCAAAATATCAAAGAATGCCGGTGGGAATATCATTTCTAGTTTACACAAGATTTCCAAAACCTTCTCTTTTGCATTCTCTAAATCACTAACCCTCAACGTGTGCGCGTAAATCAATCTGAAAAAATCGCTTAAATCAATGATAGTATCAAAAATTTCCTTTATCAAGAATTTCCGTACCCCAACTGGTAAAAGTCTCTGTAGTATGATATGAAAATCATGAGATTTTAGCCTGCTAAATTTATCTTTACCAGTCAAATTCTTTCTTATGTTTCTTGCAAAACCATCGGGAAACCGCACATTTGTTAAGAAATCATAGAATTTTGTCCGATCTTCTGGTGCCAACGTGAACAAGGCACGCGGTTTTAAGGTCTTATTGCCTTGTTTAATCACATATAGTTCCTTTATCACTTTCATGTTTGCTAGATCCTTACGTGCCTTGATAGTGTCTTTGGTCTTACCATCAATATTCAATACCGTAGACAATAAGCTATCACACACCTTCTTGTCAATGTGCATAACATCTAGATTGTACTTGAGTTTTTTCGGCATCCAATAAGGCAATCTATTTAGTATGGTGTTTTTATTCCAACTCAAACAAGATTCTGGACGCTTATAAGTTTTACCACCGTACTCTTTGTGTTTCCCCGGCAAACATTCATGTAGGTTACTAATTTGTTGAAGAATTTCCTCTGTGGTTTTCTCAACAGGAGGGCTTAATGTTTCGATTCTACCGTTAAACCCCTTATTCTTTGTCATCGGGTGGTCCGCCCACAGCCATCTACGATGTCCGACGTATCCATTCTTACTCTCTAACCGTACCAAAGGTGTATCGTCATTGCAAGTTAGACATGCTTTATATCCTTGACCAGTCCAACCTAAGAGATAACTACGAGCGGAAAAATCGTTCACCGTAAACATAACTGCAACGCGCATTCTGAAGGTAGTATTTGTAGAAGCATCAAGCACAACTACCCCTTGTGACCACAATTCTTCCAACTCATCAATCAATGGCCTCAAATAAACATCCAAGTCCTTGCATGGGGATTCTGGTCCTGGGATAAGTAAACACATGTGTTTATACAGTTCATTGTTGCAAACCCATGGTGCTGGATTCAACACTTGTGTTAGAACATGCCACATGCTGTATGTTTGACTCGTAGTACCAAACGGGCAAAAACTCGTCGAATTCTTTCCATTCTTTACCATCGGTTGGATGCCTCATCACATCCTCATCTGTATAAAGCCCCGTCTTATGCCATGTCATTGCCTGAGCTGTGTGATGGGAAGCATACAAACGTCTCAAACAATGCTTTAACGGAAAATAACGTAGCACTTTCTGAGCTACCTTTTTTTCCTTTAGACTCCTTATACTGGCTCGTTTTGCACACTGGACATGATTGTAAGTCAGCAGTCTCCTTATAGTAAATGCAACAGTTGTACAAGCAAGCATCAATCTTTTCATACCCCAGACCCAATTTGTTCAGAAGAGTTTTTGCCTTGTAGAATGAATCGGGTAAATTTGACCTTTCCGGCAAAACTTCTTTCAGTTTCGCTAAAAGAATGTCGAAGCTTTCATTTGGCCACTTATACAACACTTTAATATGCATTAAATCCGTTAAGAACTTCAAGGCGGATGAGCTTTTGCATCCCGGATAAACATGTTCGTGCAATTTGGAGAGGAGTTCATCAATGTTGTCATCCTCCTCTGTCTGTAAAACTTCTTCTTCTGAGGCTCTACCAAGGAAATCGTTTATAACTGGAGCCATTTCGTCTCCGGATTCAACTACCAATTGAGTTGTTCATGCACGTTTACGGGATACACCGTCTTCACCGTGGTGAAACCATGTTGTATACACAGCTGCCCATCCCTAAAAGAAATAGTGATCATACACGTCCTCCAAAGTTTCAAAACCAATGTTGAAACACTTTTTTCATGGGCAACGAATCTTACCTTCATCGTTAAGAAATTTCCATGCGTATTCAATGAATTCACTCAACCCTTTATCAAACTCGGGTTTCATTCTGTCAGTATACAACGATGACTTGTCTAGTTCCATATGAAATCACCGATACACAATAACTTGACATACCATATTTGTTAGGTGTTAATACCATTTCAAGGGATGTTCTCATACTAATATTGCATACTTAGTTTCATTAGTATACTTTTTTTCATTAAGGCACAAGAAAAAGTTAGTATCTCACTTAAGGCACAAGGTCATGTCTAGTTCCATATGTGTTAGGTGTTATTACCATTTCAAGGGATGTTCTCATACTAATATAGTATACTTAGTTTCCTTAGTATACTACCTCCGGTCTAAAATATAAGTCACCGTTGACTTTGGCATGCATATTAAGGAGGCGATAACTAATCGAATTTTTACACTATCATGACGAAATTACCCATTGTTTACACTACAATTGACTGAACAAGGGCTAGAGGGTAATTTCGTCATGATAGTGTAAAAATTCGACTAGTTATCGCCTCCTTAATATGCGTGCCAAAGTCAACGGTGACTTATATTTTGGACCGGAGGTAGTTCTTTTTTTTCATTAAGGCACAAGAAAAAGTTAGTATCTCACTTAAGGACAAGGTCATGTCTAGTTCCATATGTGTTAGGTGTTAATACTATTTCAAGGGATGGTCTCATACTAATATAGTATACTTACTTTCATTAGTATACTTTTTTTCATTAAGGCACAAGAAAAAGTTAGTATCTCACTTAAGGCACAAGGTCATGTCTAGTTCCATATGTGTTAGGTGTTATTACCATTTCAAGGGATGTTCTCATACTAATATAGTATACTTAGTTTCATTAGTATACTTTTTTTCATTAAGGCACAAGAAAAAGTTAGTATCTCACTTAAGGACAAGGTCATGTCTAGTTCCATATGTGTTAGGGGTTAATACCATTTCAAGGGATGGTCTCATACTAATATAGTATACTTACTTTTATTAGTATACTTTTTTTCATTAAGGCACAAGAAAAAGTTAGTATCTCACTTAGGGCACAAGGTCATGTCTAGTTCCATATGTGTTAGGTGTTAATACCATTTCAAGGGATGTTCTCATACTAATATAATATACTTAGTTTCATTAGTATACTTTTTTTCATTAAGGCACAAGAAAAAGTTTGTATCTCACTTAATATAGTACACGTTTTTCCATTAAAAACTAGTACTATTTCTTAAAACTAAGTCTTTAGCACTTATCACTCATAGTTCTTCAATGTTAGACAAAACTAGTTTATGTTCTTCATCATCATGCTAGACATATCATCATGTTCTTCAACACTTTTCCAACACATACACATGGCCAAGATTCATGCACTACTTAATACACTACTACTTGACGAAATAAAATTTCAAGTCAATCATACACATATACTAGTCGTTTACGCTTTATACACTAAGATGTTTCGAACAAGGAAACAAAGACCAGATGTTAAAGAGACTTTCTTTTTTCACTTTTAACACTTAAAACACTTTCACTCTAAGTGTAAGTGTGATCAATATTTCCAATAACAATGGTCTCTGAAACACAGCCATTTTCAGTACCATTTTGGGTAGGAACAACACCCTTATGCACGATCAAACCATCAATATGGACAATTTCATTACTACCAACAAAACATTTCCCAACTTCTCAAAACTACAATACCAAATCAACAATACCAAAGTTTACTACAATCGAACAATACCAAATTTATAACCAAGTCCGTCTACACCAACAAATCTCACCAGAAGCATCAGTCTCACCATCAAGCCTCACTACACTCACTACACACTCACTACTCATACACTATCAACTACACCATACTTATACACTATCAACTACACTACACTCACTACACACCATTCACTACACACACACTAAGAAATTAATACTACACTACTCGTTTTTAAACTAAAATTAATTAGGGCAAGATTATGTCAAGGCAAAAACTAATCTATACAATCTCAATGGAAAAACATATCTAAGCCAAAATTCAATCTCAATTCAAAAACCGAAGCTAAGCCATATATACAATACAACCCAAAACTCCAACAAAATTGCAACAGTTCACTACACGATACCAAACCATATGCCTTAATGCCAAAATGAAAAATAAAAAACGAAAAACCTAAATAAAATAAAATAAAAAAACAAAACGAAAAAAACGCCAAAAAAATGCAAAAAACGAAAAAAATAAAATAAAATGGAAAGCTTAGAGGATTACATACGTTTTGGTGCTTCAAATAGCGAAAATGGTGCTTCAAATCACCGGATTAAGCTTGAAATCGCCGGAGAACTCGAAAGTTGAAAGAGAAGAATAAAGGAACCTGAAGTGGAGGTGGAGGTGGCGCAAAAGTCACCTGGCCGGAGGGGAGGTGGAGAAGCAATCCAGCTAGTCAAGCTTTCTCCGGCGCGGTGGTGGCTGAAGGAGGCTGTTAATTAGAAATGTTGAAATGAAGAAGGAGAAAGGAGGCTGCCCGATTTAGTTTAGGTTTTACAGTTTATTAGGACGACAACTCTTTTTTGGGACGACATTGTCTTCCCATTAAAGTATTATTAAAATTTTTTTATAACTAACGATCCTCGGGTTTGAAATCATTAATCGACTAATTAACGAGCCCCGGGTTTGAAATCACTACTCAATATAATTATATAAATTACATATTATATAAATTAATAAAATTATATAAAAAGGTTTGAAATCACTTAATCGATTACGGATCTTGGGATTGAGATCAATCGCTCGTTAATGAACCCCGAAATTCAAATCAATCGCTCGATAGTGAAATGACGATCAATAGTAGATAGTACTTTCAGAATGATCTGTAAGGAAAGATATCGGTTTGAAATCACTTAATCGATTTCGGATCTCGGGATTTAGATCAATCGCTCGTTAATGAACCCTGATATTCAAATCAATCGTTCCATAGTGAACTGACGATCTATAGTAGATAGTACTATCAGAATGATCTATAAAGAAAGATATCAGGTTGAAATCACTTAATCGATTACGGATCTCGGGATTGAGATCAATCGCTCGTTAATGAACCCCGAAATTCAAATCAAACGCTCTATAGCGAACTGACGATCAATAGTAGATAGTACTTTCAGAATGATCTGTAAGGAAAGATATCGGTTTTAAATCACTTAATCGATTTCAGATCTTGGGATTGAGATCAATCGCTCGTTAACGAACCCTGAGATTCAAATCAATCGTTCCATAGCGAACTGACGATCTATAGTACATAGTACTATCACAATGATCTATAAAGAAAGATATTGGGTTGAAATCACTTGATCGATTTCGGATCTCGGGTTTGAGATCAATCGCTCGTTAACGAACCCCGAGATTCAAATCAATCGCTCGATAGCGAACTGACGATCTATAGTAGATAGTACTTTCAGAATGATCTGTAAGGAAAGATATCGGTTTGAAATCACTTAATCGATTTCTGATCTCGGGATTGAGATCAATCACTCATTAACGAACCCCGAGATTCAAATCAATCGTTCCATAGAGAACTGACGATCTATAGTAAATAGTACTATCAGAATGATCTATAAAGAAAGATATTGGGTTGAAACCACTTAATCTATTTCGGATCTCAGGATTGAGATCAATCGCTCGATAACGAACCCCGAGATTCAAATCAATCGTTCCATAGCGAACTAACGATCTATAGTACATAGTACTATCACAATGATCTATAAAGAAAGATATTGGGTTGAAATCACTTAATCGATTTCGGATCTCGGGATTGAGATCAATCGCTCGTTAACAAACCCCGAGATTTAAATCAATAGCTCGATAGCGAACTGACGATCTATAGTAGTTAGTACATTCAGAATGATCTGTAAGGAAACATATCGGTTTGAAATCACTTAATCGATTTCGGATCTCGGGATTGAGATCAATCGCTCATTAACGAACCCCGAGATTCAAATCAATCGTTCCATAGCGAACTGACGATCTATAGTAGAGAGTACTATTAGAATGATCTGTAAAGAAAGATATTGATTTGAAATCACTTAATCGATAACGAATCTCGGGATTGAGTTCAATCGCTCGTTAACGAACCCCGAGATTCAAATAAATCACTCGATAAGGAACTGAGAATCTATAGCAGAGAGTACTATCAGAATCACCTGTATATTATCGTTCGATAAAGGAATTTTTATAAAAAATAATGTATTTTATATTTTAACGCAATGCTTATTAGAATATGTTTATTAAAAAAATTGTTTTTATTTAAAGGGACGACATAGTCGTCCCTTCAAATGAGAACTTTTATAAAAAAGTGAATTGTATTTATTAATACAACGTCTTATGTTAAAAAAAACATTTAATTTCCTTTATTGGGACGGCAAATGTCGTCCCTAAAAACAAAAGAAATTTATTATTGTTTCGTATCTCATATTCTTTTCTGGAAAAAATTAATTTCCTTTAAAGGGACGACAATGTCGTCCCTAAAAACAAAAAATCCAATAATTTTTTTCATATAATATATTATTTTCTGGAAATGGTTTAATAGGACGACAATGTCGTCCCTTTAAATAAGCCTACCCACGTGGAATTTCAAGGTGGCACGGTGGGGTTAATATTTAATTTATTGGGACGACATTGTCGTCCCTTTAAAGTCTCCCTCCAAAAAATCCACCAAATAGGTTGACCATTTTTTAATTCATTTAAAGGGACGACAATGTCGTCCCAATAAAGATTTTTCCAAGGACGACAATGTCGTCCCTTTAAAGTTCGTCCATGTAAACAAGTTTTCTTGTAGTGTCCCAGATACAAGCGATTCCGCCAGATGCGCCACCAATCGAGCCAACATATATAATGAAAATATGCATCCATCGATCCCCACAAGGAGCAAGCCTTTTGTTTACTAGGAGAGCCATGCTTAGTTTCTTGCAATTAAAGCAATTTGATCAACCTTTCCTTCCGTTGACCCGAAATGAGATATTATCCATTTTCCTCAATAATGACTCCGACACATTCTTTAGGATTAAGGAGTTACCTTGGGCCGGATCATTCAATTCCATCAAGCCTGGTTTGCGCTGTTTGCGCTGAGCTTTGTATGTTCCATTCCATACGTTATTAAGATCTTCTTCTAGTTGACTCAAATTAAGATCCTCCTTGAAGCGGACGATCGATCGAAGCCAAACCTGCTACCTTTTTTAGTCAGTTTTTCCGACAAGAAGACATCCACCAACTTCCCTAACCTCTTAAAAGCTATCCACAAGTCAGAAATCCTGCAACTGTTAGCGAAGTTACAGAAAAAGAAAGATACATAGAAGTCATCCCAGTTGATATTGAGATTAACCTTCCGTGGTCGCTCTTCCGGTTCCTTAAATCTTCCCATTCCATGATTCTTAGAGACCTGATACACATTTCTATTCCTATTACACTCAGCCTCACCAACTCTTCCCCACTCTCTTGCTCTCTCTCTAGGACTATTTGGGGCTCTACGGATGTAGAGTTCCACTTTGTTGGTTCTTCAAGAGCTGCGGGAGGAACACAAATATCTTCAATAAACATGACTGCTTTGAAGGGGATAGCTACTGTGGCATTATGGGTTCTTAAATAGGTTGGCATTCCAGAACCGATATTGCATATCAATGTATAACCTCCTCACACCACCTCTGCAAAAATCGGTATGTGGAACAATATTCTTTCTTGCCTTGCGTGCAAAACTGGGTTGGTCTGGTGTGCGTAATTGGTGACTTTAATTCTGTTTGCTATCGACATGAATGAAAATGCAGTAATTTTTATCAAAATGATGCGGACATCCTTATCAATTTTATCTCTAATGCGGGTTTGTTAGATCTTAGACTTGAAGGTAGAAAATTCACGTGGATCAACAATGAAGGCTCCAAAATGAGTAGAATTAACAGAGCTTTGGTGTCTCCCCATTTTCTAAGTTCTTGGCCTGATGATTCTGTCATATCCTTACAAAGAGGCTTATCGGACCACCATCCCATCATGCTAAAAAATTCTTCAATCGATTCTGGGCCTACTCCGTTCAAGTCTTTCGACTTTTGAATAAAGCATCTGCTTGGAAGGACGAGACCATTACTGGTAATTCTTTCTATGTTTTCAAGGAGAAACTTAAAAGAGTCAAAACCGCCCTCAAAAGTTGGAGTCGTTCAGTTTTTGGCTCTCTTCAAGATGATGTGACCCATAATAAAACACAAGAACGTAGCAGAAGCAATGGGAAACAAACTGAATCAAAGCAGATTTGCAGAGAAGAACAAGAAACAAAGCCTGAAGGTAAAAATCGTTTCTTTTCTCTTCATTTTTCCAAGTGTCTTGATGCATGAATTTATACAACTTTCCTAGGAGAGTCTGATCAATATCATACTTTATTTTTAACCGATTCTAAGGGATAAACCTAATTTTGAATAAATTGAATTATACTCAAAAGATATTCTTGAGATAAATCATCTCTTTATTTAAGAGATTATGGCTCTAGGTAGACTTATCACTTCACACATCTTGGTATATTTGAATTTCGACCTTATCACTCCAATTTCCAGCCTTATCTCTCCATTTTCAAATTTTTGGTCGATCTGTTTTTATTTGACTTGTGTCTGAATCACCATTGTCTGGAATTGAGTCTTGTGTCATGTCTTGACTCTTAATACCCTCCCTCAAACTGGGCCTGGGGTGAAGGCAGAGTTTGTTGAGGAATTGATGAAGGAGGTACTTGGTGGCTGGTTTAGTGAACAGATCGGCCACTTGTTGATGAGCAGGGATGTGTTTGGTGACAAGTTTTCCTTGAGCCACTTTCTCTCGCACAAAGTGATAATCTAGCTCAATGTGCTTAGTTCGAGCATGAAAGACTGGATTAACTGTGAGATACAATGCACTTAGATTGTCACAATACACTATAGGTGTGATAGAATGTCCAAGCTGTAGATCTTGAGTGAGATATTGCAGCCAGGTGAGTTCTGCTGCTGTGTTTGCCAATGCACGATACTCTGCTTCAGTACTTGATCTGGAGATTGTGGGCTGCTTCTTGGCACACAAGGAGATGAGATTCTGGCCTAGAAAGGTACAGAAACCGGTTGTAGACCTCCTAGTGATTGGACAACCTGCCCAGTCAGCATCTGAATAGGCTGTAAGGGCCAATGTGTTTGCTGCTGTGAATTGTAAGCCTAGGTCCAGTACGTGTGGCCTTGACATATCTGAGAATCCTATGAGCCAATTTGAGATGGACTTGAGTGGGAGACTGAAGAAATTGAGATGCATAGTTCACACTGTAGGCAATGTCAGGCCTGGTAAAATTCAGATATTGAAGTGCACCAATGAGTTGCCTGTAATAAGTGGGGTCTTCTAGGAGAGGTGACTCAGCATGAGGTTGGGGCTTAAGCTCCAGTGGGGTAGTCATAGGCTTGCAGTCCACCATTGCTGCTCTTTCCAGAATGGTTAGAGCATAGTGTGTCTGGGACAGATGCATGTTAGGCCCTGCATAGAATATTTCCACTCCATGAAAATGATGTAAAGTACCTAGATCTTTCATAGCAAACTCAGTGTGTAATAATGTAATAAATGAGAATACTAGTTGAGCATTAGAACCAGTTAACAACATATCATCCACATATAACAACAAAAACAAAGAACCAGACTCTGAATGAAACACAAACAGTGAGGGATCAGCAAGACTGCAATAGAATCCATAAGCAATAAGGAATGAGCTGAATCTGTCAAACCAGGCCCTTGGGGCCTGTTTGAGGCCATAGAGGGCCTTCCTCAATTTGCATACATGTGTAGGGAATTGTGGTTCTGCTAGGCCAGGTGGTTGGGACATGTAGATGTCTTCATGGACAAGGCCATGTAAGAAGGCATTCTTAACATCTAATTGTCTAATGACCCAGTTTTGACTTAGTGCAGCTGCTAGGACAAGTCTAATGGTGCCAGGTTTGATGACTGGGGAGAAGGTTTCAGTATAATCTACCCCATCTACTTGATTATAGCCCTTAGCCACAAGTCTAGCCTTAAGTCTCTCTAGGGTTCCATCAGGATAGAGTTTTGCCTTGAAAACCCATTTGGAGCCAATTATGTGCATTCTAGGGGTTCTGGGGACCAAGTCCCAGGTCTGGTTTTGGTGGATGGCTTGTAGCTCTTCCATCATTGCAGTCTTCCAACCAGGGTGTTTGAGTGCCTCAGTGACAGTTCTTGGTTCTCTAGGGATAGTAGGGAAATTAGACACAGTGAGAGCATATTTTGGGTTTGGTTTGAGGATTCCATGTTGAGCCCTGGTGGTCATGGGATGAGTACTTAAGAGGTTAGGATCAGGGATGGGTGGATCAGTGTCAGAGGATGGAGAATTGGGGAGCAGTGTGTTTGCTGAAGCAGATTGTGATGTTGGTGAGTTTGGAGTAGGTTGGTGTTAAGGGTGATTTTATATATTTTATAAGGATATATTTTATATCAATATTCCCCATATATGGATGTTTTTCGTAGAATTCGAGCTTTATATTGATTAATTGAGCAAATGGTGTTTTTAATAGCTAAATTGCAAAACGTAGCAATTTATGTGTTTAAATCATGATTTTATATTATTTTAGGATTGTGTTACGCTTTGGTATGTTTTTCCTACATTGTAGATACACATTGTTGATGGAAAGGATGATTTTAAAGAGATAAATTCGAGTGGAAAATAAATCAAGCAAGATAAATGTCGGAAAATCAGGATTACGGGTAGTGACGACCTTGCAACGAAGTTCTTGATATGATAACAACCGATTTGACTCTGGACCTCAAGAGAAGAGTTGTAGGGCTTGAAGAGAGGATTCTACAGGATTTTGAATCACTCCATTCCGACTTACGAGGCCCAATATATGAGCGTTACAAGTTTGGATGCTGTTGCTGAAAATAGTGAACGGGCGTCCGACCTTGTGAACGGGCGTCCGGCACCGTTACTGTAGCAACCGCCTCGGATTTTCTATAAATAGCAGCAGCTTTTCAACCCTAATAATATACCATATCGAATTTTTACACAACGGCAGCTCT
This sequence comes from Gentiana straminea, assembly GCA_036785695.1. Lineage (NCBI taxonomy): Eukaryota > Viridiplantae > Streptophyta > Magnoliopsida > Gentianales > Gentianaceae > Gentiana > Gentiana straminea. The sequence goes on from JAVUPR010000137.1 coordinate 12,352,252, forward strand.
TCTTTGAACCCTAGAGAAGTCAAGCGAAGCGACGGACGGCCGAGCTTCATGCTTGGCCGGCCGGTGGTGGTTAGATTAGATATTTCTTTTTCTTTTCGTTTTCTGTTTCTTCTTGTTGCCGCCATGGTTCAGCCATGAAACAAGCTTGGTGAAACCTTTTTGCAGCAGCACTTTAATGTCAATTCATGGATGATTTTGTAAGTTTTAATTCAAATTGTTTCTTTCCTTTGTTTATTTGTATCTTGCAATTTATATGGGAAGATTATTGCTTGTTGATGCTACCGTATGACGGAAGTCGGTGTAGTTTAGATCACCATAGGAAATATTAGATCTTTAATCTAAACATAACGGAAGTTCGTAGGTTAAATATCTAGGTTTACGAGAGAACCACAATTTAATTAATTCGATGCAAGATTATCTTAGATTGGAATTGAGGGATATCACCGTTACCGGAAAGATGAGATTGTTCATGTGTTTATTTCATTATGTTGTTCTTGTTCTCTTTCATGTTTTGTATGCTTTATGTTAATCAAATTTAGATAACGGAAGTTAATAGATTCATTAGATTATCGTGAGGGAGATTGACAATAATTATTCCAACAAACGGAAGTTGAGGGATAATGTTGTTAGGTTAGGATTCAATCCATATCTTTGATTTGTATCGATATTAGTTAAGACCGGAAGGTAAACTAATGAATGGCGTGATAAATCGGAAGAGGAAACGTTTCTTTAGATAAGATAATAATCCAAGATAACTTGTGAATGAATATGTGTTAATCTTATTTCTTTCGGTGAGGTGATGGTTGTTGGGAAGAGGTTGATCATGGTTTGTTTATGGTTGTTCAGTAGATAGATTTACCGCTTTCGTAGATGTAGTTTTATTTATGTTTTTATCGCTTTTATCCTTCCCGGCTTTGGATTAACAATCCTCTCGTCCGGTTTATTTTCCGTTTTAGTTTAGGTTTAGGTTAATAAAGAAGAATTAATAAGCTAGATTCAATAGCCCTTTTCCCTGAGGATCGATACCCGTACTTATCCAACTTTACTAGCAACTACCCGGTATTCGGCCGGTTAGGAGGTAGTTTTGCATGGTAGTATAGGTTTTATAAATTTTCTTTTGTTTTAATGATGCAAAATCTCCCCAACAAAAGTGGCGCCGTTGCCGGGGAATCGGTGTTTTGTTGAATCTAATTGAATTAATTTTACTATTTCGTTACGTGTTTTTTGTTTTTGTTTTTCAATAAAAGTAGCGTTGAATAAATTGAGGTTTTTTTTATTTTTCCGTGTTTCGATAACCGTTGGGTTAAGAATGTGCAAAAGTTTTTTTTTACACGATTTATGACACGTGAATTACATTTTTGTGTTATCTAATCTGACCCTCTGTGCTTTAATGTGATAAGGCTGCTGTGATGATTTTGTTTAGGATAATTAGGGTTTCTGTGTTTTTCCTGCTGTTTTCTGTGCAAATTCGATGACTGAACGAGCGTTCACGTAAGTGAACGCCCGTCCGCACCCTAACATGCAGGTAACCGAGCGTCTGGTTGGATGGACGTTCGTTCATCCAGAAAGTTTCAATCCCTGCTCGATTTGAAAAATCGGACGGGCGTCGTAATTCTAAACGGCCGTCCGGTCGGTTTTCAAGGCGACGAGCGTCCGCAAAGTGGAACGCCCGTCCGCGTCCGAGATTTCCTTTGAACGTTCGTCCGGAATGCAGTCCAGGTTCTGTTTTTCTTGATGCTTTAATTTAACTTGGATTACTTTCATACGAGCTTTTGTGGCTATTTCATTTTACGTAGATGTTCTGAACTTGCATATTCATATCTTTCCATCTACGAATCCATGTTAAATAACTGATTAATTTTTATATGCATGATTCATCCATGCAAGTTATAGTTACTGTCGGTTCTCGTACGCTATAACTGGTCTTATTAATTAGTAGCTAATGTCGGTTTCCGTATGCTACATACCGCTGTGATGAATCTTTTAAGCTTTGAGACTTACGTGCTTCCTTGTTATTTTTGTAACTCATATGGGTAGCTACTGTCGGTTTTCCGTATGCTACGTCCGGTCCATATGAGTTATATCTGTTTAGTATAGCTAACTGTTGGTTTCCATAATGCTATCACCTTCAATGAGTCTTAAAGCGCGTCTACACTGCATGTAATGAACAGCACTGTCGTTTATCGTAACCTGTCATTATTTGGTAGACGTTTATTTTATACATGTCGTGTTGCAAATGAGTGGGCTAGTTTTCTTTCTTTTTATTTTCTTTTATTTTTTGCATATCATTTAGATGCATATCATTTAGTTTCATGTCATCTAGTTGCATTGTTTTTCTATTTTTCTTTTATTTTTCCTGAGTGTAGTTAACTGTCGGTTTCCGTAATACTACCTCGTTTTTTTTTTAGTTTCTGCATAGGCCATAGTCACTGTAGGGTTGTCCTCGAAACTCGCTCAGCCTGAGCCTGTCAGAATTTATTTTATTTTTAGGATTGCATATCATGTAGGCTGCATTGTCGTATATTTTCATGTAGTTGCATCTCGCCCTACTCTTTTGTAATGTTCCATGTATATGTTCCATCTTTACATGAGCTAAATCTGGAAAATCTTTCTGACTTCTTTTCCGTGTATAATCCTCTATCATTATTAGTTGGAGTTTGATGTTTCTGTTTGCACATGTGGTCTATATTATTCTACAAGCTTCTGTGGCTTTATTCTTAGATGTCCTGAGTTTAAGTGTTGATCTTTCCATCTGAGCTATTATTTCTTTTTGTGCTTATATCAAACTTCCATACTTAGACGCTTAGATGTTCTGTACTTTCCCTGTTTGATTTTTCCATCTGAAGCGATTCTATTTTGTGCTCTGTACGTTCTATTCCCCTTGTCCCCGAGATATTTCCTTGTTTGTCAAGTGTGCAGGATCTTTGCGATAGCAATTGTGAGTTTCAGATGATATCAGTTTTCCGGTGGATGGTCCACAGTCTACCGATATCTTCGAGCATTTTTGGATCGGAACGCGTCCGTTCCAGAATTGTTCCCTTTCGGCATACAATCAGCTACGTTTTCTTTTTCTTTTATTCTGCACAACATGAGGACATGTTGTAATTTAAGTGTGGGGGAGGGAAATGGTTTTATGTATCTACATTCATTTGCCATACTATTATATTTCTATGAAAAGTGCTTAATTTTAAAATTTTTGTTTTGTCCCGAGTGAGCATTGCATGTCTTTGTTCGGTTTTAATATTCATTGATGTTGTATTCTGCATATTTAGTAAATTTAGTTGTTTCACCCGACACTTTTTTTCACATGCCATAGTAAATGATGAGCTATACTTTAAAGCTATGCCCATTTGATTAGAGATTTTTTATGATTATCGCATGATTCTTTGCTTGCATACGAATTTTGGAAATTGTAATAGTTTGTGTTTAATATTAAAGTATGACATACTGTGAATATCTGTAAGTTTGAATGTGATAAGTGAAACGTGATTAAGTCTTTGCAATAGTAATAAATTGTTTACTTGCGGTGTTATGCTCAGTGGTCTGTGCTACTAGAAAATAATCTTTTCCACTGCCAGCCAGAAATCTCTAAGTAAACATAATTGTAATTGTGTGTGTCGGAAGCTGGTCGATGATTTGGGTGAGGTAGGGTGTACCACGTATGTCCTATACCACTATGACGACCAATAGCTCACGACAGTCAGAAAAGCTGCCTTATGATTTGGGTAGTTAGGGCATATCTCAAAATGTCCTATTCTACTATGACGGGCAATAGCTCATTCTAATGTGTGTTTAAGTGAAATAATTAAATCAACTTATGAGAATAGTGTTATGAATTGAATGAAAGACTTAGTTATCGTTGATTTTATCCCCAGTATAAACTGAAGGATATGTTGTAGGGATTATCCTCTAAGTATGTCGGAAATATTTTAAATACTCCTTATTATTATTTTTCGAGTTTGTATGTTTTGTGAGGTGCATGTTATAATCGTTTTTATATGTCTAATTTAAATGGGATGTTGGCTAGCTTTGTTTGAATCAATTTTGAGTGTGGATTTAGTGGAAGTTTACTATGGCTATGCACACACGCACTTGGGTGAACCTCTAAACTACTTGAATATGTTTTATATTTGCATAAGTGTTTATTTGTCTCGAGTGATGATTATGTTTTGTCTTGCTCGGGACGAGCAAGGTTTAAGTTTGGGGGAGTTGTTAAGGGTGATTTTATACATTTTATAAGGATATATTTTATATCAATATTCCCCATATATGGATGTTTTTCGTAGAATTCGAGCTTTATATCGATTAATTGAGCAAATGGTGTTTTTAATAGCTAAATTGCAAAACGTAGCAATTTATGTGTTTAAATCATGATTTTATATTATTTTAGGATTGTGTTACGCTTTGGTATGTTTTTCCTACATTGTAGATACACATTGTTGATGGAAAGGATGATTTTAAAGAGATAAATTCGAGTGGAAAATAAATCAAGCAAGATAAATGTCGGAAAATCAGGATTCCGGGTAGTGACGACCTTGCAACGAAGTTCTTGATATGATAACAATCGATTTGACTCTGGACCTCAAGAGAAGAGTTGTAGGGCTTGAAGAGAGGATTCTACAGGATTTTGAATCACTCCATTCCGACTTACGAGGCCCAAGATATGAGCGTTACAAGTTTGGATGCTGTTGCTGAAAATAGTGAACGGGCGTCCGACCTTGTGAACGGGCGTCCGGCACCGTTACTGTAGCAACCGCCTCGGATTTTCTATAAATAGCAGCAGCTTTTCAACCCTAATAATATACCATATCGAATTTTTACACAACAGCAGCTCTTCTTTGAACCCTAGAGAAGTCAAGCGAGCGGCCGGCCGGCCGAGCTTCATGCTTGGCCGGCCGGTGGTGGTTAGATTAGATATTTCTTTTTCTTTTCGTTTTCTCGTTTCTTCTTGTTGCCGCCATGGTTCAGCCATGAAACAAGCTTGGTGAAACCTTTTGCAGCAGCACTTTAATGTCAATTCATGGATGATTTTGTAAGTTTTAATTCAAATTGTTTCTTTCCTTTGTTTATTTGTATCTTGCAATTTATATCGGAAGATTATTGCTTGTTGATGCTACCGTATGACGGAAGTCGGTGTAGTTTAGATCACCATAGGAAAGATTAGATCTTTAATCTAAACATAACGGAAGTTCGTAGGTTAAATATCTAGGTTTACGAGAGAACCACAATTTAATTAATTCGATGCAAGATTATCTTAGATTGGAATTGAGGGATATCACCGTTACCGGAAAGATGAGATTGTTCATGTGTTTATTTCATTATGTTGTTCTTGTTCTCTTTCATGTTTTGTATGCTTTATGTTAATCAAATTTAGATAACGGAAGTTAATAGATTCATTAGATTATCGTGAGGGAGATTGACAATAATTATTCCAACAAACGGAAGTTGAGGGATAATGTTGTTAGGTTAGGATTCAATCCATATCTTTGATTTGTATCGATATTAGTTAAGACCGGAAGGTAAACTAATGAATGGCGTGATAAATCGGAAGAGGAACGCTTCTTTAGATAAGATAATAATCCAAGATAACTTGTGAATGAATATGTGTTAATCTTATTTCTTTCGGTGATGTGATGGTTGTTGGGAAGAGGTTGATCATGGTTTGTTTATGGTTGTTCAGTAGATAGATTTACCGCTTTCGTAGATGTAGTTTTATTTATGTTTTTATCGCTTTTATCCTTCCCGGCTTTGGATTAACAATCCTCCGTCCAGCTTTATTTTCCGTTTTAGTTTAGGTTTAGGTTAATAAAGAAGAATTAATAAGCTAGATTCAATAGCCCTTTTCCCTGAGGATCGATACCCGTACTTATCCAACTTTACTAGCAACTACCCGGTATTCGGCCGGTTAGGAGGTAGTTTTGCATGGTAGTATAGGTTTTATAAATTTTCTTTTGTTTTAATGATGCAAAATCTCCCCAACAGTTGGTCTGGAGATGTGGTGTCAGAGTCAGTGTCCAGGTTATGCATGGAAGATGGTGTGGAAGGTTCAGGTGATGGTGTTGAAGGAGTGGGAGATGCTGGAGTGGGATTTGTATGATCTGATGGAGTGGTAGGGGTATCTGTTTCATTTTGTTGTTGAGGGATGGGAATATCCAGATTGACTGTGGGAGTGAGATTGTCTGACTGGGGAAGTTGTGGATGAAAGTGTGGTGTGTGACCAGATGTGGACTGAATCCAATCTTCAAAGGTACTAAGGGGATTGGAGTGAGCAGGTATAGGACTTGGTGGGTCTTGAGACTTGTAAGGAAATAGGGTTTCATCAAAAACTACATGCCTGGAGATGATTATCTTCCTAGTTGTGGGATGATAACATTTGTACCCCTTATGTTGCATACTGTAACCTATGAAAACACAGGGTACAGTTTTTGGATCAAATTTATTGTCTTGTGTCTGATGACGGAAAAATTCACTGTTATTTTTATAACTTTTTACCCCACTTTTGATATCATTTCGAGCACTTTTATATCAATTAAAGTCATTAATTCCTAAATTTCATAAAAATATATAAGTCGTGACTATTTTGTAAAATATCGTTTTTTTATGTGTTTTTACTAGTTTTTGTACCGGTTTAGTAACCGGAGTGTCGTGTCGGATTTACGTTTGGTATTTTGGTGGTTTATTGCAGAATCATAAGTGGACCAAGATTCTACGTAACGACATGTTTTGAGCCCTAAAAGAGGTGTTTATGGGGATATAAGAGTGTGCCACAAGCTTAAAAGGTCAAGTGGATCAGTGGTTCGTAGTGTCACTAACGATTTATATCTTCGACGAACTAATGGCCCATTAAAACGGCATTTTCTGAAGAGGTGGCCTTAATGAAAGTTGTAGATCTTTGATAGAGCTTTCCAACGCATTTTGAATCATGTTAATTGGAGGTCTACAACTCAAGTTATGACCAAGTGGCTAATCGATTCGTAATAGTAAAAACCCGAAAACGACACGACATACGAATGGCTCATCAAAACGGCGTTTTCTGAAAAAAAATCCTTCATGAAAGTTGTATATCTTCAAGAAAGCTTTCCAATGGATTTTGAATCAAGTCAATCGGACTTCTACAACTCAAATGGTGGTCAAGTGGCTAATTGATTTGTATTAAGGAAAATGTCGCAAATGACACGTAATGGGAATGGCCCATCAAAACGACGTTTTCTGAAGAAGTGTCCTTCATGAAAGTTGTAGAGTTTCTCGAGACCTTAATTTTGGCATTTCGTTTGCAATTTTTGGAGGTCTACAACTCAAGATACGGATTTTACAAGTTTTAATTACATAAATATAATCAATCGATCCTTCGAGAATCATGCTGAGTCATAAGCAATGATGATTCCGGACCGGTCCGGCCTAACCACCGGCCCAGTCCGGCCTTGAAGAATTTTCCTATATAAAGGACTCGGATGCGGAAAAAAAGGGAATCCTAAATTTATATTTGCTTAGACGAAGTTCGAAAACGGCTTAGGTGCTCAACCCAGCCGCTTCGGCGGTTGTTATGACAGGTTGACATTTAAATAGCCGGATTAGAGCTCCGGACTAGGCTTCGTATTTCAATTTCTTAGTTTAGATTTTTATATATAATGAGTAGAATACGATATTCGATCGATGGCTTGGTGGAGTTCATGAATGGGATCGTTGTATGAATTCAAGGTTGATATCTTTTGCGGATTCGGGATTCAAAAGTCTTGATCTATAATGTTTTGATCCTCATTATTGTGAGTTTTCTGATTTCGATTTGTTTTCTCTCAATATGGTTTTGATTGTGTAGATCATTAGTTTGATGAAATTTACTCTGGATAAAAGTTTTGATTCATATCCTTGTTTATGTCGTGAAAGAATAAAAGCTTCGATCTTTTGTCATGTTCATATACTCTTTGTTCTCTGATTTTAACACGAGTTTTAAATTCGATTCAATTTCTCTTGGGATCGACCTCGGACTCTGAACGCACTACCTACGATCGACCCGGTTCACTGCCGGTTAGAAAGTGAGTTTTGCCTAAGGTTTCGAGTTTTATAAATAGTATTTGATCGAGCCGAATTGCGAAAAAATCACTCATCAAAAATTGGCGCCGTTGCCGGGGAAATTGTTTAAAAGTCGATATAAAAAAAATTGTGTTAGGTCAAGAGAGCAAACAAAAAAATGAAAACTTTTTGATAGGATTTGCTTAGACTAGGTTTGAATGCAATTTTGGTACTCAACCCAATCCCTTTTGGGGTTGTTATATTAGGTTGATATCTTGTAAGTTGTCCTAGAACTTGGGCCTAGGTTTTTATCATCTTGTTTTATTTAGATTTCGATAGGAGCCATGGGATACTGAAGTGATATTGTCCTGAACTCGGATTGAATACGACTTTGGTACTTAGCCTCTTCGGAGGGTGATATCTTGTAAGTCCGGCTAGAACTGGGGCTTAGGGCCTTCGGCTACCATAACTTTTTGAGGGGTCTAAAATATCGTGTGTGTGTGTGTGTGTTTTCGAAAAAAAAAAAATGTTCGGTAATAACCGAGAGAGAAAAAAAATTTAAAAAAAAAAAAAAAAAAAAAAAAAAAAACTCGGTAAATACCGAGTTGGTTCGGTAATTACCGAGAGAGAGATTTTTTTTATTATTATTATTAAAAATATAAAATAAATGGACGGGTGCAGAAAGCACAACCAAAGCTCAGGATGAATGCTTGAATTTCATTAAGAGGGAATGATTAGGTGGTTATCCGAAAATCCCGATGGAAAAAAAAGATAAAAAATTCAAATGTATCATTTCTTGGACTTAGGTTATTGAATCCTTGAGGATCTGGGTATAAAAGACTCAATACTCTTTTCACACATTTCATTTTACGATCTACTCTGTTTCAGATTTCTTGTTGTTGTTGTAGTATAGTGGTGAGTATTCCCGCCTTAATAAAACTGTGTGTAATAAAAAATGAATCTATGAATTGATGTCTTAAGCATTTCTATTATATTGCGTATCGAATTTTCTGACGTGACAGGGCCATTATCTTATTATTCCCATATCCCTATTGCATACTTTGGCACGAGGACCATGTCCCGTGTTGGTTTTGTTTTGGTTGTTTTGGTACAGGGATTCGGGACGTGCTTTCTCATGGCTGTTACGGGATTCGATAGCACCTTTCTGCCTGATTTATCAGCTAAGTCTTCCTCTCTATCTCTGGGAATAATGCAAAATCGTAAGTGGGGGGTAGAGTATGGTTGGTATAGAATTGGCAGTAAGTGTTTAAACCCTTAGTTTTTGGATCTTTTTCGAGCATAAATGAGTTGATTAAAATGAATTGTATAAGGTATATATTTCATGGATTTGAAGTTGTAATGACCAATTTGGATATGTATAACCAATGTGAACCGCAAGTGTATTTTAACCGGAAATTTATTTGTGTAACATGAATTCCTTCACGTAAGCCTTTGATATTGAAGCGAAAATTTTAAACTGTATCCATTCAGTATCCTAGTAGTTATTCTAAAGATAATTGCAGTAACTTAGTACCTAACTTCTAAACGTGTACTGTGAATATCTGAAGGTTTGAATGTGATAGAAAGAATATCAAAATAAGTGAGCTATCTATATGTCGGTTGTAGCTACCAATAATTTGAGTGCGGTAGGGCGTTATCACGAAACGTCCTATACCATTATGAGGTTTAAAAGCTCCCGACTGCCTGATGATAGTAGTCCAGCTAGGGTGTTATCACGAAACATCCTATTGCTGGGAATGAGGGCATATGCTACACATTAAAAAAAAAAAAAAAAAAAAAGAGTTAGATAGGTATTAATGTATTCAATCTCACCTCATGACGCTTGAAAGATAGTCGATTTTGGCAATGAGTTCGGATATGTTAGTATTCTATGGAAAAAAAAAGAAAAAAAAAAGAAAAAAAAACAAAGAAAAGTTATCTTCTAACTATCCCCAGTATAAACTGAATGATATGCTTTAGGGATTATCCTAATAAGTACACGGGAGGACATTGTGTGGAAATGTTACTGCCTATACCTAGGAAAGTCATTAGGATCGTCTCGAATGGATATTTGTGTGTTTGCTTGAATTATTCAAGAGAGGATAGTGGAAATTGAAAAGGCTTGTCACACACTCACTCTGTTATACATTTATATTAAAGTTAACGTGTGGGTATGATTCGATTGGTTGTATCATCTGGTTGTTCCTTATATCTTATCTTCATGAATTTTTCCTCATTCATTTTATTTTATCGCTTATTTTGTTCGAGGACGACCAAAAGCTAAGTGGGGGGTTGTGATGACGGAAAAATTCACTGTTATTTTTATAACTTTTTACCCCACTTTTGATATCATTTCGAGCACTTTTATATCAATTAAAGTCATTAATTCCTAAATTTCATAAAAATATATAAGTCGTGACTATTTTGTAAAATATCGTTTTTTTATGTGTTTTTACTAGTTTTTGTACCGGTTTAGTAACCGGAGTGTCGTGTCGGATTTACGTTTGGTATTTTGGTGGTTTATTGCAGAATCATAAGTGGACCAAGATTCTACGTAACGACATGTTTTGAGCCCTAAAAGAGGTGTTTATGGGGATATAAGAGTGTGCCACAAGCTTAAAAGGTCAAGTGGATCAGTGGTTCGTAGTGTCACTAACGATTTATATCTTCGACAAACCAATGGCCCATTAAAACGGCATTTTCTGAAGAGGTGGCCTTAATGAAAGTTGTAGATCTTTGATAGAGCTTTCCAACGCATTTTGAATCATGTTAATTGGAGGTCTACAACTCAAGTTATGACCAAGTGGCTAATCGATTCGTAATAGTAAAAACCCGAAAACGACACGACATACGAATGGCTCATCAAAACGGCGTTTTCTGAAAAAAAATCCCTCATGAAAGTTGTATATCTTCAAGAAAGCTTTCCAATGGATTTTGAATCAAGTCAATCGGACTTCTACAACTCAAATGGTGGTCAAGTGGCTAATTGATTTGTATTAAGGAAAATGTCGCAAACGACACGTAATGGGAATGGCCCATCAAAACGACGTTTTCTGAAGAAGTGTCCTTCATGAAAGTTGTAGAGTTTCTCGAGACCTTAATTTTGGCATTTCGTTTGCAATTTTTGGAGGTCTACAACTCAAGATACGGATTTTACAAGTTTTAATTACATAAATATAATCAATCGATCCTTCGAGAATCATGCTGAGTCATAAGCAATGATGATTCCGGACCGGTCCGGCCTAACCACCGGCCCAGTCCGGCCTTGAAGAATTTTCCTATATAAAGGACTCAGATGCAGCAGCGAAAAGGGAATCCTAAATTTATATTTGCTTAGACGAAGTTCGAAAACGGCTTAGGTGCTCAACCCAGCCGCTTCGGCGGTTGTTATGACAGGTTGACATCTAAATAGCCGGATTAGAGCTCCGAACTAGGCTTCGTATTTCAATTTCTTAGTTTAGATTTTTATATATAATGAGTAGAATACGATATTCGATCGATGGCTTGGTGGAGTTCATGAATGGGATCGTTGTATGAATTCAAGGTTGATATCTTTTGCGGATTCGGGATTCAAAAGTCTTGATCTATAATGTTTTGATCCTCATTATTGTGAGTTTTCTGATTTCGATTTGTTTTCTCTCAATATGGTTTTGATTGTGTAGATCATTAGTTTGATGAAATTTACTCTGGATAAAAGTTTTGATTCATATCCTTGTTTATGTCGTGAAAGAATAAAAGCTTCGATCTTTTGTCATGTTCAAATACTCTTTGTTCTCTGATTTTAACACGAGTTTTAAATTCGATTCAATTTCTCTTGGGATCGACCTCGGACTCTGAACGCACTACCTACGATCGACCCGGTTCACTGCCGGTTAGAAAGTGAGTTTTGCCTAAGGTTTCGAGTTTTATAAATAGTATTTGATCGAGCCGAATTGCGAAAAAATCACTTATCAGTGTCCCAGGTGTAGGGGTAGCACCTAGTTCCAAACACCCTAAGGGATGAGTACACTGGATCTTTATTGTAGAGTTTGTGATATGGTGACTCAGATTTTAAGGAGGCACAGGGTGTCCTATACATAATGTAGACAGCTGTGGAAAATGCTTTTGCCCATAAGAATGGGGGTAGGTTACTGTGAAAAATCATGGTCATCCCTAGTTCCCTTATGGTCCTATGTCTTCTTTCTACAATGCCTGTTTGTTGTGGTGTGTGAGGACAGGATAATTGATGCAAAATGCCATTAGCCTGAAAGTGATCACTCATTTTGTTATTAACAAAATCACCTCCACAGTCTGAATGAAACACCTTAATATGCTTGTCAAACTGTCTATGTACATAATTCTCAAAGTTTATATATGCTTGAAAGAAATCAGACTTATGTACCAATGGAACAATCCAAGTAAATTTTGAAAAATCATCCACAAAACTTGCATAATAATTAAAGCAACCAATAGATATAATGGGAGCAGGTCCCCATAGATCACAGTGTATTATTTCAAAAGGAGTAGTGCTAATGTTTTCAGAATCAAAAAAAGGCAGTTTGCTTAGTTTCCCTAATTGACAGCTTTCACAAATGTGATCTGTCTTATTTTTCCAATGACATCTATTAAGCCTCTTGTTTTCAGAGTCTGAACAGTCCCCATCTGTGTGTGGCCTAGCCTTTGGTGCCATAGATCACTTGAGCCTGACCTGAATCTGTTTGAGTAGTGTAATTCAGGTGCTGTTTCAAGCACATACAAGTCACCCTTTCTTTTCCCTATAGTCAATGTCTGACATGTTGTTGGTTCCTTAACAAAGACATTTTCATTAGTGAATTCACATATCACAGGTTGATCTGTTGTAAGTTGACTAACTGATAACAAATTCTTTGTGAGTTGAGGGACAAGTAACACATCTTTTAGTGGCAGTGTTGTGTGCTTTTGTTTAAGTTGAGACTGTCCTATTGCAGTGATAGGTAGTGTGGTTCCATTACCTATTAGGATTGAATCTGAACCAAAAAATCTATGAAGATTATGAAGCATACCTGGTTTACCTGTCATATGGTGAGAAGCTCCTGTGTCCACTGTCCATTCAGTGTCTGCAATTGATGTGTCCAGGGTGAGGGCAGCCAATGCTTGTGGTAGTTGATTGTTCTGCTGGTCTTTCTTTGGAACCCACAAGCAAATTTTTGCTATGTGACCCATGACTCCACAGTATTGGCACCTCTCACTTCGATACTGCTCTCTTTCTTCAATAGTCATCCTCCTTTCTCCTGGTGGAGGGGGTCTCCTTTGTGTGTTGTTGTCTGAGTAGTTGCCTGTGCCAGAATAGTTGCCTGTAGACTGTTGTGCTTGAAAGCCTCTTCCAGAGGATTCAAACATGTTGGTTTGTGTTGCTGGTGATCTGTAGTTGGATTGAGATTTGGCTTGATTCTGACCATAAAAAGCCATCTGCTGAGAGGATTGTTGATAGGATGGGGGTGAGACTGAGGAGAACCAACTTCTCCTTTGATCCAGGTTCTGTAAGTGGGAAACTAATTCTGTGTAGGTAGGTCTTGGGGGTTTTAGCATGGTTGTAGTGAAGGTTTCATAGCTTGGTCCAAGACTAGTAAGAAGGGCATAAACCTTCTCAGAATCACCCACTGGTTTGCTTATAGCTGCAAGACTGTCACATATTCCTTTGAAGCTCCTTATATGTTCTGCAATGGTTTTGTTTTCATCCTTCTTTAAGTAGGTCAACTGCTGCTTGAGGGTAAACTCTCGTTCCTGTGAATCCTGTGCATATGCATCTTTGAGTGCTGTCCATACAGCCAGTGATGTGTCCAGTCCTATCACTATGCCTAGTGATTGCTCAGAGAGTGATCCAATGATCCACCCTCTGAGTAGCCTGTCAGATTTCTTCCATTTTTGATATTCAGGATTTTCTGTAGTCATCTCTGAATTGTCTGGTCCTGTGCTTTTGATGAGTTTTTCTGGTGCTGGATCTTCATTTGTGAGGTGTCCTACAAGATCTTGACTTTCTGCAAGGGCTAGAGCTTGTTCTCGCCAAAGGGGATAGTTGCTTTGGGTTAATTTCAGTGTGATAAAATTGCTGACATTCAGTGAGAGTGTTGCCATCGTGCTTGTGATCTGTGACTTGTTTGATTTATCTGTGCTTTGTTTGTTTGGAAGCTGATACTGTGTTTGATGAGTTTTTGAGTGTTATGTGATCTGTGTGACTGCTTTGTTTGTTTGAATTTGATTTTTTTGTGAATTGTTTGTTTGTTTGTGTGTGCTCTAGGCAGATTTTGTCTCTGATACCATAATAAAACACAAGAACGTAGCAGAAGCAATGGGAAACAAACTGAATCAAAGCAGATTTGCAGAGAAGAACAAGAAACAAAGCCTGAAGGTAAAAATCGTTTCTTTTCTCTTCATTTTTCCAAGTGTCTTGATGCATGAATTTATACAACTTTCCTAGGAGAGTCTGATCAATATCAGACTTTATTTTTAACCGATTCTAAGAGATAAACCTAATTTTGAATAAATTGAATTATACTCAAAAGATATTCTTGAGATAAATCATCTCTTTATTTAAGAGATTATGGCTCTAGGTAGACTTATCACTTCACACATCTTGCTATATTTGAATTTCGACCTTATCACTCCAATTTCCAGCCTTATCTCTCCATTTTCAAATTTTTGGTCGATCTGTTTTTATTTGACTTGTGTCTGAATCACCATTGTGATCGGAATTGAGAATCAATGAAATTAATTTCTTTATGTGTCATGTCTTGAAAAATGGATCTAAGAATGCGATGGTAACACCAAAGAAGCACTTTAAAAATCAATTAAGCGAAAGAAGAACTGTTTGGCCTTCTTTTGAGTCTGACCTTTTCAAAAAGCTTTATCCGCACTTGTGTGCAAATTGGAATTTTCCTTTTCAGAAGAGGAAGTGAAAATGGCTGTGTGAAATTGTTGCTCTGGTAAGGCCTCGGTACCGGATGGTTTCTCCTTCGGTTTATTTAAATCACACTGGAATCTTGTCAAGAACGACCTTAAGAATTGCGTCAAGTATTTTGAATGGCTTGGAGAGTTTGGCAGTGGTTGTAATAGCTCTTTTATTGTCTGGGTACCTAAAAGATGTAATCCTACTTCTTTCAAAGACTATCGACCAGTCAGTTTGGTCGGTAGCCTTTACAAAATTATTGCTAAACTGCATGCTGAGAGACTCAAAAAGGTGATTCCTTTCCTTATTGATTAGATTCAGACCGTATTCAATAAAGGCAGACAGATTCTTGATGGTGTTTTGATTACAAATGAGGTGGCCAACTATTTTAGAAAAACCAGTGGTAAGGCCTTTATTTTTAAAGCAGACTTTGAGAAAGTTTTTGACTCGGTAAATTGGGGGTTCTGGAACTCCATTTTAGCCCAAATGAATTTTGGCTTTACTTTGAGAAATTGGATTAAAGGATGTGTTAGAACACACAGACAAGAGACTTGCAGTTTAAGATAGATAAAACAGATAACAATGCAAACACAAAGTATGGCGTAATTGATAAAACACAGAAACAAAGTAAACACAGTGATTTAATATGGTTTTTGGCGTTATGCTGACTACTCCAAGGACAGAAAAAGAGATATTTTATTATGCACAGAATTACAAGGTATTTCTCACAAAGTGAAAGATACACTCTTGAAAGACACACATTTGCATTGATTACATCATTGGTGTTTATACACACAAGTCTCAAGCCCTAATCGCCATAATATCTTTGTCGGAATTGTCATAAATACCCCAGATTTGGAACCCAGCTCCAGCTGTTATCCACCAGAGGAAAATCAGTTCAAAATTGACTCTCCCAGACTTGTAATCAACTGCTCAGATATAGAATTCAGATATACTCAGCATAATTCAATAGACCACAAACTGACTGCTGACTTCAGAAAAAAATCAGTTGCACTTCATCAAACTAACTTTCACAGAACTGAATATACTTATACTGAAACAGACCATCATTCTCAGTCTTGAGTTTCTCAAATTAGTTCCACCAGATTATTTATCAGTTTAGAGACCAAGTCACCAAAAAAATGACAAATCTCCACCTTGACTTGAACTCTCATTCAACGTCAATCAGATTTCATAATCAGATGTACTTGTACCAGATGCATTGGTCAATGCCAGGATGTACAATACCAGACTTCTCAATAGAATCCACTCAAGCTGATCTGCCCTCAGCTGAGTGTCCAGATTTCAGTTTACAAGCTTTGAATATTCAGCAAGTCCAGACACAACTGAAACTTGCTCTGCTGAACTGGTTTAGTGAACATATCAGCAGGATTATCCTTGGTGATGATCTTCTTCACTACAACCATCTTCTCATTTCTCAAAAATTGATATCTCACATCAATATTCTTGGTTCTCTCATGATGAACCTGGTCCTTAGCTTGACAAATTACACTCAAACTGTCACAATAAATCTCAGCTTGATCCTGATGTAACCCCAAATCACTGACTAGTCCCTTCAACCAGATACCCTCCTTGGATGCTTCAGGAAGAGGCATATACTCAACTTCAGTAATTGACCACTGTTGCCTGAAGAGTTGCTTTCCAGCTGACAACTGAATTTCCTAATATGAAAATATAACCAGTCATTGATTTTCTACTGTCCACATCACCTACATAATCAGCGTCACAATATCTATGATTAGTTCTTGAGTATCACCTCCATAAATGAGACCAACATCAGTTGTACCTCTAATGTACCTGAACATTCTTTTCACAGCTTTCCAGTGTTCCTTTCCAGGTTGAGCCATAAACCTGCTGACAACACTGACTTCCTGGCCAGATCAGGCCTAGTGCATACCATGGCATACATCAGACTGCCAACTGTATTAGCATAGGGAACTTTTGACATGCACTCATTCTCCTCTGCTGACTGTGAAGCAAAAACTGACAAATGAATATTTGATACCATAGGAGTATCTATTGGCTTAGCAGCTGAAATGCCAAACTTTGACAAAATCTTCTGTATATAGCCCTGTTGAGATAAAAACAGTTTCTTCTAACTTCTATCTCTCTAGATCTCCATCCCTAAAAAAATTTCTTGGCTGCACCCAAATCTTTCATTTCAAACTCGGCACTGAGAAGGTTTACCGAACATCAGACTTCTTCTTTGCAGCTATCAACATGTCATCCACATATAACACAAGATAGATATATGATCCATCTTTCAGCTGACTGTTGTAAGCGCATCAATCATAAGGACTTCTGCTATAACCCAACTCGATCATGTAACTACCAAACCTTTTATACCACTGTCTAGGAGCTTGCTTCAGTCCATACAAGGACTTCTTCAACTTACACACATGATCTTCCTTACCAGGAATTTGGAAACCCTCTGGCTGGGTCATATACATCTCTTTGTCTACCTCACCATGTAGAAAAGCTGTCTTCACATCTAACTGCTCAAGTTCTAGGTCCTGCTGTGCCACTATTTCTAGTAACACTTAGATTGAAGTATGTTGGACTACTGGTGAGAATATCTCATCAAAATCCACCCTTTCTTTCTGACTGAACCCTCTTGCAACCAAACATGCCTTATACTTAACTCCTTCTGCCTGAGTTATTCATTCCTTCTTCTTGAAGATCCATTTGCAAGTAACAATTCTCCTTTCAGCTGGATGTTTAACAAGATCCAAAGTCTGATTCTTCAGTAATGACTCCATTTCATCTCCTATGGAAGTAAGCAATTGAGATACTTCAGAACATGTCACTGCTTCCCTGTAAGTATAAGGTTCAAAACCATCCACTTCTTCTGTAACTTGAAGTGCGTATCGAACCAAATCATCACACCCATACCTCTTGGGAGGTACCCCAACATTGGATCTTCTATCTCTGTTGACAGCTATACTCTGTTGACCCATGTTCTTAGTTTGAAACTCAACTGACATTTGTTATGCTGGCTGACTTCGATTCAGCAACCAGATCAGATGAAAACTGACTTGGATCAGTTGTTTGTTGCATTTCAACTAACTCCGCCTGAAGCTCTACTGTACTGTCAGTTTTCTCAGATTCAGCATTGGTTTCAGATTCAGTTGTCCCTCTCACTGATAAGCTAAGTATAGAATTTTCATCGAAAACTGTATCTCTGCTGAGAATAACTCTGTTTTTTTGCTGATGACCAAATTTTATACCCCTTTACTCCATTGCCATACCCCACAAATACTCATTTCTTGGCCCTTAATTCCAGTTTCCCTTCACTGACATGATAGTAAACTGTGCTTCCAAATACCCTTAGAACTGAATAATCTGTAGGGTTGCCTAACCACATCTCAACTGTGTTTTGAGTTTGATTCATTCTCTCAGCTACACCATTTTGCTGAGGTGTATTCCTAACTGTACGATGTCTGGCAATACCCTCAATTTTGCAAAATGTAGCAAACTCAGTCCAGCAGAATTTCAGACCATTATCTGTACGAAGCCTTTTGATCTTCTTCCCCAACTTATTCTCAACTAGAGCCTTCCATTGCATGAAGTTCTTAAATGCCTCACTTTTCTGTTTCATCAGCACCACCCAAGTAATCCTTGAATAGTCATCTATGAATGACACAATATATCTATGACCACCCAATGACTCCACCTTTGATGGCCCCCAACAATCAGAATGAATGTAATCAAGTGATGACTTTGTGTTGTGTACCCCTTTTGAGAACTTGCTCCTATGAAGCTTCCCAAACACACAATGCTCACAAAAGTCCAGATGCTTGACCTTACATTCCCTAAGAAGATCTTTCTGAGAAAGAACCTGTATCCCCCTTTCACCCATGTGACCCAGTCTCATATGACACAGTTTTGTAAGCTGTGATTGATGAATCTCAGCAGATGCCACAACATCAGAACCAGCAACAATTGACCCTTGTAATATATACAGAATCCCTTGCTTGACTCCCTTGAGAACCTCAACTGAGTTTTTATAGATACTCAGCATGCCACTTTCCCCCTTAAAACTGAATCCCCTACTATCTAAAGAACTGAGAGATACAAAGTTTTTGGTCATTTTTGGAACATGTCTAACTTAACTCATTTTATAGAATCTTTCATCCTATGTCCTCAACTGAACTGATCTAATTCCGTCTACCTTGCAGACCTTGCTATTTTCCATAGATATATGACCACCATCTATCTGCTCACTCTCTACGAGGGCAAATATGAAAGGATGCTCCATAGTCCAGAATCCACACATCAGTTTGATGTGCTGACTCTCCTGCCACTAGAACCATGTACTCTTCTAAATCATGCTCAGCTGCCACTACAGATGTGCCAGAACTGTTCTCCTGCTATTTATTTCTCTTTGGACAGTTGGACTTTCAATGTCCATGCTCTTTACAATAATTGTAAACATCTGTGGATTTAGGCCTTTGGACCTTGTCTTCTTGGAATTTTTCTTCCTAGACTGACCATGCTCTTTCCCACTGCTGCTACTGACTACTAGTCCAGCAGCCTATTAGTCTGTCCCTGCTGCCTTTTGTCTCAGCTCCAGGGCATGAAAAGATGACCTTACATCCTCTAAAGAAATTGTATCCTTCCCAACTATGAAGGACTGCACAAAGTTCTCATAGGAAGCTGGTAGTGATTGATAGCAAAATACTTAACCGCTAACTTTCACCGACAGAGTATCGGGTCAACGGGAGTATAGTGGTCATAAGGTCGAATCCACAGGGAGTAATGTCTATGTACCAAAGCTGACGTAGAACTTAGTTCAGATCAAAATAATGGTGGAGGATATTATACTAATGCAGAAATAAAGATTATACTAACGAGTTTACTTCTAAATATTAAAGAGTATAGCCGAACTATGATCCCACGAGCTACTTTTACCCCTTAGGAAGGACTTGATAGGGAGCGTGTCTTAGCCGACATACCTATCCCATGTAGTTTAACGACCTCCATGGATGCCAACTCCTAATTCTAGTGATTAGACTGAACAACTCGATCTAACCACCTATATGAAGCTAGTCGACTCTCCCTTTAGAAAACCGATTTTTCTAAACATGATTAAGTTCTAGATTTGCTCGAACAACGATGACAAACCTCTGTATTAGGAATGGACCTAACAACTAGGCCAAATCTATGCAACGATCCTAAAACCCTTTTTCTCACATCTCACCGCAAAATGCATCTATAAGTTCGATATGTGTGACAATGAACTAGGTGATCAAACTAATTCAAAGATGTTATAATAAGTTTTAGGACGTGGATTAATCGTTTAAACATTCAATTATGCACTAAACAAATCCCAATCTCATCCTCCTTTAGGGTTTTCGCTCGCGTTCACATAATTCGACTACACAGGGAATTAGCTACTCATGATTATGCTAATAAACAAAATAAGAGTTGAAATCATGCTAGAAATAATAAAAGAGAAAGTATTCATTACCATATAATTGAGGCAAAATCTGATCTGAAAATGTATGAAGAAATAATCCACCAAAAGTCGAATCTTTGGAACTTGAACGTAAATCTAAGCTATAAAAAATGTTTGGAATAAAAGGATGTTATCTATGGAATCAAAGGATCAAAGGATGATCAACCTACACTAAAACCGCACCAAAATCGCCCTAAATATGTCTAAAGTCGGTAGAATATGCCAAGGGGCTGAACGAGCTGCGTATTTATAGTGTAGATCTGATTTTTTCTGCTGTCGGTCGCGAACGCCCGTTTGCCTCATGTCAAACGCCCATTTGCCTGGAAATCTGATTCTTGATTAGGGTTTCTCCTTCTATGAACGAGTGTCTGGCCTGCCTTGAACGCTAGTTTGTCTTTTATGAGGTTTCTTGATTCGGGCTGAACCCATCCAAACGCTAGTTTGGGGTGATTTGGACTCTCATCCATCTGAAAATCTAACTTTTAGTATCAAGTGTTGATTCTGTGAACGCCCGTTTGAACTCTCCAAATGCCAGTTTGGCATGAGCTTGATTCAAATGCCAGTTTGATTAGAGCAAACGCCAGTTTGGGTAGAGTAAACGCCAGTTTGCCTTGATTTCACTCCAAACTTGATTTTCCTTCACTTTTATGCTACCTTTGTGCCACGACCATGTTTCTCAATCCAAAAAATTGCCTTCCGGGTCCTCGAGTCACCTAAGTCCTGCAATAATATGTACGAACAAACACGACGTGTAATTCCGCAAGACAAAAGCGCTCGGAAAAAAGATAAATATCGCTAAAAAGGCGGAGTTTACAATCGATGTGACAGTTTAACTCCCGTGCGTATAACGGTTTTGTCTTGTGGAATTACATATGGTGTTTGTTCGTACATATTATTGCAGGACTTAGGTGACTCGAGGACCCGGAAGGCAATGTTTTGGATTGAGAAACATGGTCGTGGCACAAAGAGAGCATAAAAGTGAAGGAAAATCAAGTTTGGAGTGAAATCAAGGCAAACCGGCGTTTGCTCTAACCAAACTGGCGTTAGAATCAAGCTCATGCCAAACTGGCATTTGGAGAGTTCAAACGGGCGTTCAAAGAATCAGCACTTGATACTGAAAGTTAGATTTTCAGACGGACGAGAGTCCAAATCACCCTCAAACTAGCGTTTGGATGGGTTCAGACCGAATCAAGAAAGCTCATACAAGACAAACTATTGTTCAAGGCAGGCCAGATGCTTGTTCATGGAAGGAGAAACCCTAATCAAGAATCAGATTTCCAGGCAAACAGGCGTTTGACAAGAGGTAAACGGGTGTTTGCTACCGACAGCAGAAAAAATCAGACCTACACTATAAATACGCAGCTCGTTCAGCCCCTTGACATATTAAGCCGAATTTAGACATATTTAAGGCGATTTTGGTGCGGTTTTAGTGTAGGTTAATCATCCTTTGATCATTTGATTCCATAGATAACATCCTTTGATTCTAAACATTTTTTATAGCTTAGATTTACGTTTCAAGTTCCAAAGATTCGACTTTTGGTGGATTATTTCTTCATACTTTTTCAGATCAGATTTTGCCTCAATTATATGGTAATGAATACTTTCTCTTTTATTATTTCTAGCATGATCTCAATTCTTATTTCGATTATTAGCATAATCATGAGTAGCTAATTCTATGTGTAGTCGAATTATGTGAAAACGAGTGAAAACCCTAAAGGAGGATGATATTGGGATTTGTGTAGTGCGTAATTGAATGTTTAAACAATTAATCCACGTCCTAAAACTTATTATAACATCTTTGAATTAGTTTGCTCACCTAGTTCACTGTCACACACATCGAACTTATAGATGCATTTTGTGGTGAGATGTGGGAAAAGGGGTTTTAGGATCGTTGCGTAGATTCGGCCTAGTTGTAGGTCCGTTTCCAATACAAAGGTTTGTCATCGTTGTTCGAGCAACTCTAGAACTTAATCATGTTAGGAAAAATCGGTTTTCTAAAGGGAGAGTCGGTTAGCTTCACATAGGGTGGTCAGATCGAGTTGTTCAGTCTAATCACTAGAATTAGGAGTTGGCACCAGTGGAGGTCGTTAAACTACATAGTATAGGTAGGTCAGTTAAGACACGCTCCCTGCCAAGTCCTTCTTAAGGGGTAAAAGTAGTCCGTTAGTATAATCTTTAGTTCGGCTATACTCTTTAATATTTAGAAGTAAACTCGTTAGTATAATCTTTATTTCTGCATTAGTATAATATCCTCCACCATTATTTTGATCTGAACTAAGTTCTACGTCAACTTTGGTACTTAGACATTACTCCCTGTGGATTCGACCTTGTGACCACTATACTCCCGTTGACCCGATACTCTGTCGGTGAAAGTTAGCGGTTAAGTATTTTTCTATCAGTGATACTAACAAAATCAGTGCTGCATCTTCATCCTCAATCTTTACATCAATATTCCTGAGATCAAGTAATATTGTGGTCAACTGATCAAGATGATCTCTCAACTGAGTCCTCTCATGCATCCTCAGGCTAAACAGCCTCTGCATCAGCAGCAATTTGTTGGTCAATGACTTAGTCATATACAGGCTTTCAAGCTTCAACCATAACTTGGCAGCGGTGTCTTCCTCAGCAACTTCTGTGAAAACATCATCTGATAAGCACAACATGAGGGTTGAATGTGCTTTCTCCTCTAGACTGGCATAATCTACAGAACTGGCATCCCCTCTATCAGATAAAAGAGTCCACAATCCTTGTTGATTTAACAAGGCCCGCATCTTGATCTGCCATAAACTAAAACTGTTCCTCCCTATAAATTTATCAATCTTTATGTTCATTGCTGACATCCTTCTTGTTAAAGAACAAACCTTTGATCACAAAATCCTTGCATTGGTCACCGGTCTTGGTGAAGATCAACTCAGTTCACCTGAAACTCTCCTCTGAATCTTGAACTTGACGCACTGATACCAGTTTGTTAGAACACACAAACAAGAGACTTGAAGTTTAAGAAAGATAAAACAGATAACAATGCAAACACAAAGTATGGCGTAATTGATAAAAAACAGAATCAAAGAGAACACAGTGATTTAACGTGGTTTCTGGCATTATGCCGACTACTCCACGGATAGAAAATGAGATATTTTATTATGCATAGAATTACAAGGTATTCCTCACAAAGTGAAAGATACACTCTTGAAAGACACACATTTGCATTGATTACATCATTGGTATTTCTAGACACAAGTCCCAAACCCTAATCGCCATAAGATCTTTGTCGAAATTGTCATAAATACCCCAGATGTGGATCCCAGCTCCAGCTGTTATCCACCAGACGAAACTCAGTTCAAAACGGACTCTCCCAAACTTGTAATCAACTGCTCAGATGTACAACTCAGCTATACTCAGCAGACCATAAACTGGCTGCTGACTTCGAAGAAACTCAGTGGCACTTCATAAAACCGACTTTCACAGAACTAAATATACTTATACTGAAATTGACCATCATTCTCAGTCTTCAGTTTCTTAGATTAGTTCCACCAGATTATTTATCAGTTTAGAGATCAATTCACCAAAAAACCGACATGATGCCTTTCATCGGCTTTTGTTTCCATCCGTATTAATGAGAGTCTTTCTAGCGAATTCAAAATGGAAAGGGGTATATGTTAGCGTTTTTGCTGACGACTTGTTTTCTTTGTTTCTTTGTTTCTTTGTTTTGTTTTGTTCTTTTTTCTATAAATAAAATCAGGTAAAGGGTCGAGGATGATAGTGATGACATGGACCTGCATTTTGAACATGCTGCGTAAATTTTAATTAGGGACAATTGTAATATTTTATCTGTGGTAATATTGTAATGAAATTAATTAATGAATTATTTGTAAATCATTTGTAAATAGTAAATTATTTTGAAATTTCTAATCTTGTTATTGAAGTCGTGGCGATAGTTTCGCAGCCTCTCCTAGAATGACCCCAGTGGACCTTGGGGTCGGGAGTAGGGTATTTCACCTGCTATAGCCCAACTGAATCATGTAGCTGTGAAACTTTTAGTACCACTGCGTTGAGGCCTTCTTAAGTCCATAATAGGACTTCTTCAACTTGCAAACATACCCTCATTGCTAGGAACGTGAAAACCCTCTGGCTGAGTCATATATATGTTAAATGAAATTTGTTATGATTGAAACCGAAATGTAAGATTTTGTAATATTAGATTGTTAGGAATACCCACTGAACAGTCAAATACAACATGGGCCAAAAGAAATCAAAATAGACGCCATTAGTTGCTGAAGCAAATGATTCATGAAAAGCATGGATTTATTAGCTGCTTGCCGAATTTCATTCTGAACTGACCAGCCGCGAATACACCACAACCTAAACACAAAATTCATAGCTACAACATTCAAACTTCCGAAAGATCTACAAAGCACCAACAAGGCAAGATAAAACGTTTAATTAAAAAGGAAAGCATCAATATATACCACTAAGAGATGAACTACAAAAGAAAGAACGAAATGCAATCACCCTTCACACCATCTTATTATTAGTGAAAGAATTAAGAGAAAGTATTATGATCTAAAAAGGAATGAAAAACAAAAATTATCAATTCTCACATTACGACAACAGACAAAAACATTGCAGCAAGAAAAGTATCATATATTTGAATTGAATTATTACTCTAAAACACTACACACTTTACCTTTTTGTGTACAGAACTATATACACAAAGTTATGTCATTTCCTCTAATAATCTTTGATCCTATCAAGATTTAGGAGGATGATTTGATAACAAAAAAAAAAGAAAATCAGTAATACATATTCATTTATGAACTTAACCTAAACGAATAGTATAAACCACATTGCGCTAAACCTCAAAACGAAGAAGAAAAGACTCGTGGTAGGGGCAAAGAGCAAACACTTACCAATTCATCCATGGGCGTCCCTGTCCAGATTTAGGCTCAGGGCCAAAAAAAAAAAATTAGGCCCTCGTCCTTTGAAAAAAACAGTAACCAAAAAATATATAAAAAAAAATAAAACAAAAAAGCTGCATGAGATAGTCATGGGTTTGGAATGAAAAAAACCTGATTTTTGACTCCTAGTCCTAGTTTAGAAAAACAAAATTATTGTAGCAAGCAAGATTTGAAACCGAGTATCATGTCTAGCATACTAGAGTACTGACGATTAAGGTAACACATTCCTTGTTAATATAAATATAGTATATATATAATATTAGGTCGAAATTTTGTGGGACCCTTAAATTCATTGATTTTCGGGGGGGGGGAGGGCTCGGGGCCATGGCCCCCTTGGCCCCCTCAGGGGTGCCCATGAATCCATTAGTCTATAAATAACGTAGAACAATCGGTTTCATCATATAAAGATCAAGGCTAAGATCCTAGCAAACAACATCAATCATGAGAGCAAAATTGAAGGCATATTCAACATGTCACCAAAAAAACCAAATCTAAGCACACCATATGACACATCAGAGAAATCCAAAGTCAAAGGATGAAGGTGGATGAGTAACAAATTGCGATGGGTAACAACACCAATCTCGTCAGCTGTGGAAGAAATTAAGGTTGACATATAGATGATTCATACCTTCCTTTCCAAAAGCTCATTTTCCAACCATGGTCAGTAAGTCAAAATCATCGGTGCTGAGTTTTCTCTAAAAAAATCAACCAATTACTTTGATCTTCCGACATCCACCTATACAAGCTCATGAAAAAACACTCAACTAAATAAAGAGTGGGCGAGGCTGAGACTGAGAGTTCTATGGTTAGAAGTGTGTATCAGGGATCTAAGGAGTATGGCAAGGAGAGATCTAAAGTTGCAGAGGCACGTCCTAGGAGCGAAAATCGAGCTAACAACTGGGATAACTTCTCCGTTTCCTTTTTCTTCTGCAACTTCGATCCCCTTTAGTTGCGAAGCTTCAGACCTTTGGAGGGCTTTTGAATTGGGAAAAATTGTGGATCGATGTATACCTTTCAAAAAAACTAACGAAAAAAGGAGGCAGATTTTGGGTTTGTTCGATTCAAGGTGGACTGTGACGTTAGCAAACTGGAAACAGAGCTCAACAATCTCTGGTTCGGATCTTATAGGCTCAGGACCAATAGAAACAAATACAACAGAAATGCTGCCTCTAAGAAAGATGCGCCTAAATCTCCCTTGTACAGGAAGAGAAATCAGGTGAGTTCTAATGATGGGATTGTGGAAGATAAATTATTTTCAGTTGTGGTGATTAACAGAAAGGTGGAAACTTATGTGTGTGAGAAGGATGTTTCAAATAGTCTCCCTGTGATGCCTGCTAGTAATGAAGATGGTGCTTTGCTTCCTATTTTGAAGCTAAAAGAGACGGAAAATGCGTGGCTTGCCAACTGCCTGGAAAGGGTACAAGCGATCAAAAGATTATATGAGAATGATAGGAAATTTCAAAACATGTTGAAGCAGAAGGCGAAAACTAAATGGATAAGGGAAGGAGACGTCAACTCCAAGTTCTTCCATTGCTGTATCAGAGGGAGGAAAAGTAAAAACAGAATTTCTGGGATGGTTTTGAATGGTAAATGAATTGAAAATCCCGTCTTAGTTAAAGAGGAAGCAATTAGATATTTTAGTAATTTGTTTCAAGAAAATGAGAAGGTAAGACCTATTTTTATCTCTTCGATGTTTCGGAGAATCTCATACTTGAAAAGAAACTTGTTGGAGGAGCCCTGTAACGCCCCGATTTTCGTCTTGTTGTTTATAAGAGATTTTATAAGAATTTCTAAACAAATGTCTAGATATTTTTTTTCCAATATTAAGATATATATAGTGATATATGTTATTTTAATACAATTTTTTTTTTTGAACAGCCAAAGAAATATTTTATTATTAGAAAAATATTCAGCAAGAAGCTGAGAGTACAACAAGACCAATCGAAATAACAAAAAACAGTCCCAAAACTAGAAACAAGACCGCAAACTATGAAGAAGTAGCAGTAAAAGGATCAAGTTTCCATTTGGTCCACTCCCAGTTGAATTTAAAGCATCGACCTGAAACCCATTCGAAGCATCTCGACTGAATATCCGCAAACACAGCCGCAACATCGAAATTCTTATTGTTAAAAACCGGATCATTTCTTTTTAACCAAAGCATCCATAATGTCACTTTTCTTATAGCATCCCAAATCATGTTATCTGAGCGATTCCGCGTGTGATTCATTTTTAGAGAGCAGAGATCATTCCATAGGACCGGAAGTATACCCGAGAATTTACACCAATTGAGAACCATGCTCCAAACTCCTTGAGAAAGAGGGCAGCTAAGTAGGACGTGGAAACCTTCTTCATCAACCGTCTGGCAAAAAGTACACTTGTAACATGGTAGACTTACACCTCTTCTTAGTAAATTGGATTTGGTAGGAAGTCTGTTTAGAGATGCTCTCCAGAAGAAGATGTTGACTTTCGAAGGAAGAGACTTATTCCAACTAATGTTGTCGTAAATGCTACCAGCCGCATTGGAACCAAGAATTGTGTGTTTCAGTTTGGAAACCGAAAAATAGCCCGAAGTAGACATGTTCCAGTAATGCACATCTTTGGTACCTGTAGTGATGGAAAAACAAGATAATAAAGAGTAAAGGTTATCGATCTCCCCAAGTTCCCTCCCTCTCGGCTCCCTCACCCAATCACATCTCCACCTCCAAGAACCTCCCTCCAAAAGTCCCACATCCCTCACCATTGCATCTTTATGAACAAACTAGTCTAAACAGTTTAGGAAACATATTTCTAAGACACCCTTGCCCCACCCAGTTGTCCTCCCAAAATTTGGTATCCGCCCCATTCCCGATTTTCTTCACATGCGACGTAAATAATGGAACCCCCCCAACACAGACAATGGCTCTCCACACTTTCCCTTTAACCATCCTACTCCCTCTCTCACCGAACCCTCCATTTTCACCATGCAAAGCTACCACCACTTTTCTCCAAAGGGCTCCCTCCTCAGACTTAAAACGCCACCACCACTTCCCAAGCAAAGCCAAATTTTGTTCCCTAATACCCCCAACCCCCAAGCCTCCAAAGTTTTTGTGTTTCAAAATTTGATTCCAAGAGATCCAAGCTAATTTTCTCTCAATCCCCCCTCCCCAAAAGAAACGAGCACGTAATCTCTCAATGGTATCAATGACACATCTAGGGAGCATGGAAAATATAGAGAAAGAACACCGGTAGACTACCAAGCACCGCTTTAAGCAAAGTCAATCTTCCTCCACCGAGAGTAGACGAGCTTTCCAACTCGCTAGTTTGTTATTAATTTTGTCCAAAATAGGTTGCCAATCGCCTTTTTTTTCATATTCATCCCAACGGGTAAGCCAAGATAAGTGAATGGAAATATACCATTTGTACACTTGAGATCCGTAGTCCCGTAGCCAAATCAAAGTCGAAACATTCAGCCCAAAAAGTCTACTCTTTCCAAAATTTATATTCAACCCGAAATGTCGGCAAAGATTTTTAGAATTCTACCCAAGTTCAAGCAAATTAGTCTTTTCCCAAATACCAAAGAAAATCGCATCATCGCAAACCGCAAATGAGTGACGCTAACTCATTGTTTTCGATCTCAATTCCTTTCAACAATTGTTTATTAACCGCGGTTTGTACAAGAACATTAAGAGATTCAGCAACCAAAAGGAATAAAAAAGGTGAAAGGGGGTCACCTTGTCTGATTCCTCTTTCCAATTCGAATTCTGAGGAGGGGCTGCCATTAATAAGAATTGACACTTTGGCCGATGACAAACATTCTTTTATCCAACTTCTCCACTTTTCCCCAAAGTTCATTTGAATCATGATAGAGTCCAAGAAATTCCAATTCACTGAAGCAAAGGCTTTGGCAAAGTCAGCTTTAAAGAGAAAGGATTTGATTTTCTTCCTTTTAACATAATCTATCATCTCATTAGTGATCAAAACTCCATCCAATATTTGTCTTCCTTTTAAGTAAGCAGACTGGCAATCACTAATCAGGCAATGAACCACACATTTAAGTCTTTCAGCTAACAACTTAGAGATGATTTTATAAATGGATCCAATGAGACTAATAGGTCTGTAGTCAGAAAAGGACGTCGGATTGGCTTTTTTGGGGACCAGAGCAATAAAAGAGGAGTTGCAGCCTTTTTCTATCCTTCCTGAAGCAGCAAAATCATGAACACATTCCATTAAATCGTCTTTAAGTAGAGACCAATTCGCCTTAAAGAAACCAAAAGTAAAGCCATCCGGACCAGGTGCCTTATTACTTCCACATCCCCATACTGCTTTCTTCACTTCATCAAGCGAGAATGATCTCTCAAGATACTCCTTCAGGTCACTTGGCAATTTTTTAAAGAGTTGTGAGTAGAAGGAGGGTCTTTTTTGTTAGATTCATGAAATTGGTTTTTGAAAAAACGGACAGCCTCATTTTTAATAACACCAGGATCTTCACACCATTTACCATTAAACACCATACCGGAGATGTTGTTTCTATTATTCCGCCCTCTCACTAGGCAATGAAAGAATTTTGAATTGTTGACAGACCTAAACCTAACCCTGAAAACAGTGCCAGAAATCTGACAGACGTTTCCTGGTTTAAACGATCCTAACCGGCAGTGTACCGGGTCAAACTGTAGTGCTAGTATGGTGAGTCGAGTGTCGAATCCTCGGGAACTTGGTAATTTCTTTTACGTGTGGTTAAACACCAAAAAGGCATGTTATTAACTCGATCTAAACCGCAATTTTATAACACAGATCACTACTATTCTAGTCAA
This sequence comes from Gentiana straminea, assembly GCA_036785695.1. NCBI lineage: Eukaryota > Viridiplantae > Streptophyta > Magnoliopsida > Gentianales > Gentianaceae > Gentiana > Gentiana straminea. Next base: position 12,382,390 of record JAVUPR010000137.1, read on the forward strand.
CATAAAATAAATACGTAATTTAAAAGTTATTCTAATATAATATATATAGATATATAAATATATATAGATGTACATAAATTGCAAAGTATATATATAGATATAAATATATAGGTACCAATATACTAAACGAGATAATTTTAGAGAACGGCCAAAACTTATATAATTGGTTTATACGATCTTTCCAATTAAATGAAATGTGTTCGATCTCTCCTTTTATTTTAGGTCCAATTGAGTAAATGAAACGGTGCACTCCTGAGGTAAACAATTCCTCCTCACACGAGCGTATGAAATTGTCATATGTCCATTGCATCGGTCCAAGGTCCACAATCGTTACGGTTTTTCCGAATGGTCCCGAGTACAAATCTACCTTTAGATAAAAAGGAGTCATTCCGTTCGTCAAACGGTCAATTTTATTTTAAAGGCTCCGGTTGTCAAAGCCGGACGATTTAACTTTCCGGTTTAAGTTTCGATTAACTGATGATTTAACATTATTACGATCTCGAGTACAAATTATAATAAAATTCATTTCTCCCAAAACAAATTTACCCCCGGGTAGGAAATCGGATTCCGTTATCACGTTGTTCACACGGCCAATTTTACCCTCCGGTTTTTCTATCTTTTATCTCATATCCTGACTACGAGGCGTCAATTCATAATTAGATTATGAATTCCTCAGATCGATTAAATATGTCAATACGAATACGATTAAAATAGAAAAAGATTCAATTAACTCAATTTTAATCATTTTAACTTAACAACATTTCCTTAACGAAAAGATCGAAATAATACCGATTACATAGTTTTGGCCAGTATTATATTTAGCCTAAAAACATTATAACAACGAAAAATATAAAAACAAACATAAATACTTAAGAAAAGTTACCCGAATACGGCCAGTTGATTCGGAAATCATATTTTCCGGACATTACAACTTCTTCACAAAACCGACTTCCGAGATTTTCCCGAGCATTATAACGATACTAAAACTACATTATTACGGCGTAAGGCCTTATTTACAACTACAACTAAAAATTAAAAAGAAAAGAGAGAGGAGATATATATATATATATAAGATGTATATATAATTTTTGGTACTCCCTGATCGATTGCAAATGCTGCTCTTTATATAGACCAAAGTCCCTTGGCCGGACCGGGCCGGTATAATGATTACTCCCACTTCCATGATTATCATCAGCATGTGCGGTGATTATATATATTTTTATATATAATTATTAAACTTCTAAAATTCATATCTCGAGTTCTGGACCTCCAAAAATTGCAAACGAAATGCCAAAATTAAGGTCTCGAGGAACTCTACAACTTTCATGAAGGACTCTTCTTCAGATAATGCCTTCTTGATAACCTCGTGTTCCTCCGAAGCTTTTACGGGATTTTTCTTAATCCAAATCGATTAGCCACTTGATCACTGTTTAAGTTGTAGACCTCCAATCTTCATAATTTAAATTGCATTGGAAAGCTTTCGGAAAAATCTACAACTTTCGTGAAGAACACTTTTTCGAAAATGTCGTTTTGATGAGCCCATTCGTTTGTCGAAGACATTTCGATTATTACTTAACCAGATTGGTTTACCACTTGTCCACTTAAGCCTATTCAATCGACCATTTAAGCTCGCGCACTCTCTAAATCATTCCGTAGAGATATGGTTAAACTTCAATATGTCGATTCTCGGGGTCTCGGTTTATAAATCTGCAATAAAACATCACAAATACCCACGTAAATCTGACACGACACTCCGATTTACTAAAATCGGTACAAAATTACAACTTTTTATTATTATTACTACTAACTACTCTAAATTATAAAGATTAACATTTCATACTATTTATACCATAATTTCATATATTTTATATAGAATTCGTTTATAAAACATAATAATATAACGTATATTTAATCATATAAAAATAATACATCAATTGTCATCACCCTCCTTTATCCATCGAGCCCTCGATTTTTGCCTAAGCATTTTCTCCAGCAGCCTATCTTTTTCTAAAGCAGAAGATAAAGCTTTAACTCTTCCTTCAATTTCGCTATCGTCGAGAGTTTTAATTTCTGCAAGTTTATCATATTTATCAACTTCCTTTCTGGCATTTAACAAGTCTTCTTTCAAGTTGCTGAAGGTAGTTTTACTCCATTTCTTAAGGGCAGCTTTAACAGATTTTAGCTTTTCTTTAAGTCTAAAGCCTGCCCTACCTTTAACGGTGCACTCATTCCAAGCTTGCAAAACAACTGAATCAAATTCTTTGTGATCCATCCAAGAGTCAAAAAATTTAAAAGGGATAGGGCCACCATCCATTTTACTGCTATTTAACATTAAAGGACAATGATCCGATAAACCTCTATTTAGAGCCACCAAGGAGATATTAGGCCAGGCATCCAAAAGATTAGGAGACACTAAGAATCTATCAATTCTGCTCATCTTGGTACCAGTTTTATTTAGCCAGGTAAACTTTCTACCCTCCAATTTAACATCAATCAAGCCAGCCAAAGATATAAAGTCAAGCAGAATATTAGCATCGTGTTGGCAAAATACAGTACCTTTCCTCTCAAAATCGTAGCAGACAGAATTAAAATCCCCCATAATACAACACAATCCAGACCAATTGTTAACCAAAGCAAGAACTTTAGACCACATACCTTTTTTCTCTGTTAAGCCTTGTGGAGCGTAAACATTTATGAAGAGGATAGGACTATTGATTCCTCCCCACAATCCAGCCACTCCAATGAATCCATCTTCCTCCCAACTATTAGATTTTGTGAAGACACATTTATCCCATATACAAGCTAAACCCCCCGCTGATCCAGAGCCAGAGGAGGCCGCGAAATGGTAATCCAGATTGTTTACTCCCCAAATATTCTGAGCCAAATGAATAGGAAAGCTATCTCGCTTAGTTTCTTGGATAGACAAGAAATCAATCTTCTCTTTCATGACCATCTCTTTTATCCATCTCCTTTTACTGGTGCTACCAATACCTCTTGCATTCAAAGATAAAATCTTCATGATCAAAACAAAACCACCAAACTCCAACACCACCAAAGACGAATTAGACTAATAAGTCTTTCGTCCCATTCCCAATTTCTTCTTGATTATACTGGACACCCAATTCCTGTCCGAGCAAGATGACACTTTCATTGTCCACAGTCTCGATTAAGTCTGAGCATCGATTTTTCTTACCCAATTTGGCGATTCTCGATCTGTTTCGGATGCCGCTGTCTGTAACCGAATTGTCTTGAATTTGAGTATCTCTTCCTTTATCTTTGCCAGCTTCTACCAACTTGTTTTTACTGAGATGAATCTGAAAATCTTTTCGTTTCCTGCCTTTTGTTCTCCTTTTTCGTGGATTCATAATTTCTGAGAGGGCTCTATATTCCTTTTGCTTTTTCTTGGAGAGAATTACCGACACAACACATTTTTCTTTGTGTTTTTGAAGAGAAGCAACACTTTTCTCTTCATGGTTATCAGTAGAAGGAAATAGAGTATTAGATGAGCCGACTCTCACTAATTTTGAGGCCTCACAAGGACAAGAGAAGGGCCTGCCCAAACTAAATGGGTCTAAATCTTCAATCCCCTTGTTTAAAATTGGCCCACTACAGCTTTGACCCGGCCCAATGAATGTCTCCTTACATTTGTCGTTGACTGATGAACCCGACAAGCAAATTTCAAAATTTTCTTCCTGACAAACAGCTTTGTCAGGGTCTTTCTGCATATTTTCATCAGTCAAGCCTATCCTGTCTACGCAGTCTGCAGCCATTAATGCCTCTCTCACGCCGCCGGATTCCGACCGTTCCTCTCCTTGTTCCGCTTTCTCATCGGAATAAATTGAGTGATGCTCCTCAACCCAGTCACCGGCGACAGAATCAGAAGCATATTCTTCAGAAGATGAAGAATATCTACTGAGTTTATCACTGAACCTTAAAGAGTTGAGATGCTTCAAATCTTCCCATGCGGCTTCATCTTCACAAACTTTGATAGTAAAATTCATGCCATCAACCTCGATCTTAAGGGAATCTGAGATGGGCTCCCACTGTAGAGTGAAAACCGAAAATAAGCTGAGCTGGAGAACAGATTTATCAATCGTTCTTTCATCAACGCAAATGACCTCTCCCCAACGACTTCCAATTTTACGAAAGTTTTCCTCGTTCCAAGCTTGCAATGGTATTCCAAAACATTTGAGTTTAGCTACTCTCCCAACCACTGAAAACTCCTTACTCCAAGGCTTCACCCAAGAAAACCAACGGTTAAGCAAAGAAAAGGAATCAAGAAGCTTATTTTTGTCTTCACCTGAATTGCATTCCAAAAGCATTCTCCTCCCTCCCAGATGCTTCACAGAAACCTCAGGGAAATTTTCATTCTTCAAAAGAGTAGAAACATAGTCCACAATAGATTCGTTACGTAGCTCACCCACAAGACATTTAGTTAACCATCCGTGCTCCTTACTCTCCAGCTTAAGGGCGGAAGAGTTGTCATCCAGTCCTTCAAAAGGCTTCAAACTTGCTTTATCACCACATGTACTGAACACCTTGTTTGATTCCAACTTTTCTCCAATGACAGCATCTTTGAAACTCTTTCCATCTCTCACATCAGTTTTTACTCTGTCTTCTTTTCTACCTTCCATGTTTGACACAAAACCATCCCCAACTCTATTGGAATGATTCATTTTCGCTGAGCCTTTCTCATATTTGCTCTGGTTCGCCCTTAATCTGTAAGTACCAAACCAAATGTCATTCAGCTTTGCTTCCAAAATCTCAGGCTTCGTATTGTTCTTGAATCTCACAAAACCAAAGCGATCACCGAGGCTGTTGCGTCTCTTCGAGAGAAAGACATCAACAACAATACCGACTCTGATGAACATCCTCCAGAGGTCTAGAATCTCACAGCTATCCGGAAAATTGCAGAAGTAAAAAGACCAAGCGAAACCCTTCCATTTTGCCCAAGAATCTTTGTTCTTCGTAGCCATACCTGAGTCCAATCCCCTAAGTCCATGCTCACTAGGTGTTTGTTTTCGGTTCCTAACTCTAACCCACTCACTTTCTCTCTCCCTAGACATTCTCTCACCTCCCTCTGTGATATTATCTGTTATTTTAATACAATTGATTAACCTGCGAAAAAGTTTGGAGTATTTTAAACGTAGAAATGATTTTATTATACAAAAAGTGTTGTTATTATTATTATTATATTTGATAGAACCAAATGATGAGCCAATTAAGTTTTGTTTTCTTAGATACCCCTGATCTTATTAATCGCTTACTAAATTCCACAATACATTATTTCACAATATTAGTGGGAGACGTTTCGGGACTGCGTGATTGGTAACAGAAATACACGTAGTATACATTAAACACCACCTTCAACAATCATCTTTCAATACTTTTGTAGTAGGTAGAATACAAGGTCGGTCCTTTGCGATAATTTATATATTTTTCCTGTGGGCATTGATCTTTTGCCTTTCACCCCATTTGTTTTCTTAAGGTGATCAAAACCTTCATGTTACCACCATCGAAGCCACCCTAGCTAGTTTCTTTTCAAGCCGCCACCCATAAAAGTACATTTTATATTTTGTTTGGACAGATTGCCACACTCTTAAATAATAAGGAAATAAAGTAGCGCCTTTACTGACACTAATTAGGCTTAGTAAGAATAGTAATCGCTTGATCCTGATATGGTATAGGAGCCAGAGGTCACATGATCGAACCCTGGTTGGAACAATATTTTAAAAAAAAAATTGTGCAAGTACTAGGAGAGATTGCCACACTTGAGGGGGTGTTGGAACAGATTGCCTACACTCTTGAATGAAAAAATTATGCAAGTGTTGGCAGATTGTCAACACAAAGAGGGGGGGTGTCTGGATAGATTGTCCACACTCTTGAATAATAAGAAAATAAAGTAGTGCATTTACTAGCACCAATTGGTATCTATAGGGGGTGTCTGGATAGATTGTCCACACTCTTGAATAATAAGAAAATAAAGTAGTGCATTTACTGGCACCAATTGGTATCTATATCTATATATAATATACAGAAGAGTCAATTTAACCCAATTACCCGTAAAATTCGACCCAAACCGGCTATTGACCCGAAAGATAACGCGCTTTGTTTTGTTTTGTTTTTTTTACAGAGGAGTCAATTTAACCCAATTACCCGTAAAATTCGACCCAAACCGGCTATTGAACCGAAAGATAACGCGCTTTTTTTTTTTTTTTTTAGCCGAAAGATAACAGGCTTTGATTTTTTTCACACTCAATTACTATCTAATTTTTTTTAACCTAGCTCTTCTCTCTCAAACCGTTCTTACTGCTGCGCCTCTCACACCGTTCTTGCTCCATGCCTTCTTTCATACCGTTGTTGCTAGGACAGAAATATTTCATCAATTGAGTAGAAGGACAGTTTTTTGAAACTTTTGCATAAAGGACAAAACTATTTATTCACTGTCGAAATTCACTTGTGTTCGAAATTCACTTTTTAAATTCACTGACGAAATTCACTGTCGAAATTCACTAATTTTCAAAATTCATCGTCGAAATTCACTAATTTTCGGGATTCACTGTCGAAATTCACTAATTTCGGGATTCACTGGGGAGATTCACTGATTTTCGGGATTCACTGTTTGTCCTTCTCGCTATAAAAATTATGCAGTTGTCCTTCTCCCTATAAAAAATATGTAGCTGTCCTGTTACTTATAAATATTTCAGATTGTGTCATTATCCCTAATTTTCCATTGATTTTTTTCACACTCAATTACTATCTAATTTTTTTTAACCTAGCTCTTCTCTCTCAAACCGTTCTTACTGCTGCGCCTCTCACACCGTTCTTGCTCCATGCCTTCTTTCATACCGTTGTTGCTCCGCCGCTCCTCTACCGGTATGCTCTGTAACATGAAAATGTACGTGGTCATCGACGATGACGACGGAGTTCGGATATCGGCTGATTTTAACAAACGCTATCATGGTAATGTATTGATCGTGCACGAAGGATAATCAATTTTGATGTGTAACGATGATATCGCTGTCAATTTTGAATCGTATCGTTGGTTTCATTGTCAATTTTTATATGGTGTCGTTCTTCGGACAAGAACATTTCATATCCCAATCTTCAGCTCTGACTATATGATCTTTGGTGCTTGGTTGTTATATTGATCATTGTGACCTTTCTTTTGCAGACCTGTGCGGCAATTCACAGTCACTTACCTGCATTATTTTACTGCCACAAGTAAATTGCTATCGCATTCCCAACTCACACCCCCGTCGGCAAAATTAGCTACCTATTTTAACGTCAAACAGTTTCATGGGGTTGATCTACTAATAGGATGATCAGAACGTATTCATTTCCCGGTTATTTTCCTTAGGTTAAGTTAATTATCTTCTGTTAATTCTATTACTTTACTGACAATGACAGATGCAGCTTGCATGTGAGTGGGCTTTCGGCTGGACTTCTCTATTGGTACAATATGTGCGATCGATCAAGATGAATAGGAGGTGAATGCTTCGTGAGATTTGAAGGTTATCTATGGTTCATTTGTTTGTTTGTTTGTTTGTTTTTGTTTTTTTGAGTGTAAAACAGGGGCTGAATTGATTTGAACCATCTTATTGCTTTTCCATTGTTCATTTTCTGGTTTTTTAATTCCAATGCATATTTTGTACGGATTCTGATCAATTTTTTTTTGGTGTACTTGCGATCAAAACATTTATCTTTTGAAAAATTCTTCCGTCATGGTTGGATGTTTTTTTTGTTGGAGGTAAGTGACGTGTGTGGAGTGATTTACGGAACAGATCAGTAATTCACGGATATAATTACGGAAATTAAATGCATAAAATAATAACTCGAAATAAAATCTAATTTTATTATTCAGATCTATTCGCGCTAAAGTTGACCATTTTAACCCCATTTCATGGGATATCTCCAACATTTTTAATCTTTTATTAGGATATGCAAGGTACAATATTTCATTCTTCTTTTCTAATGTTGCGTCTTTCTTTGTAGTGTGATCGAAAAGCTACTGTCAAAGTTGCTTTGCTACCTACTATCCGTGAGCAACTATAATAACTAAGAGACATTCAACAACACTTCAACTATAGGTGAACAGGGTAAGGAAGTATGTTCAACAACATTTAGACTATAGGTGACATGATGAGGAGGTATGTGATTGTTTGATCGCTTTGTTGGTGGTATGGGGTAAGTTTGTTCCTATGTAGGTTCCTTGCCCGATGTCTTTGTCATATGTTATTTGGCTTTTCGATGCTTGATCCCAATGAATTTTCTGAAAAGTGTCATTTTCAGGGGCGGACCCACCCTATGCCCGGGGTGGTCTCAAGCCCCCCCAAATGGTCACAACCCCCCCCCCCCCCCCACATATGGTCCCAAGCCCCCCCCCCCCCCCCCCAAATTTTTATTATTGTAGTAGTAGTGTTAATATTAGTATGTTATGTGTCTTTTTCTTGAATAAAATACCTTATATCCTAGTGGTTTAAGAACAAACCCTTTAAAGTCTCCATAATTCTAGGTTGTAAGTTCAAATCCCACTACCAACATTTTTTTTTTTTTTTCCCGGATTTTTTTTTATTTTCAGTTTATATACAAAAACCACCACCCCGAAATTTTTTCCTGGTTCCGCCACTGGTCATTTTGGTGGTGATTAAAGACTAAAGGGTATGAAAATGTTGTTTATTGACGACATACACTTGGTCATTGGTTTATAGATTAATACTTTGATGTTTTCCTTGAAATATAGTATAATTGAATTTGTTGTGTTTTGGGTTATTGTATTTTTTCCTTTTTTTCCAACTGAAATACGAGCGGATGACATAGTGATTTTTCCCCATTTTTCAAATTTGTGGTTCTGTATTCAACGATTGTTGGAAATTTCAAGAGTCCCCCCCCCCCCACCCCCACCCCCCCCCCCCTCTTTTTGTTTGATTATATTCAAGGCTCTTCAATATTGGTTTCTGGTATGTATTGTGTTTTCGGGGAATGCATGAAGCAATACATAAAGATTGTGTTAATGACCAATTTTGTTTTGATGCCATGTGTATCATTTCTCCTAAGCAGGTTAGCTATTTATCCAAACTTGACAGTAAGGTTTCTTGATGAAATTAAACCAAGTTCAGCAGCTTTTTTCTCAATTTTTTGTTTTAAGCAAACAAATCCATAATTGTCGTAAGATGTTTCAAGCAACCCACCTAAAAAATAAAAATCATTTTCTTGGGATTTCTCTTTTTGTTAATTCTGTTTATTCTTGAGTTTCAAAAGTGGGCATAATGTGGGAGTGACAATAAGCTAACATGTTCTCTTTTTGTTTATTTCACGTGTTCTTGAAGTACAGATTCTTCAGTTTGAGCACTGAAAAAGAGCGTTGTCGTACCAAACCACTCCAATGGTCCAGGAAGCCTTATATATGTTGCAATGGAGACGGCAAGGGTGACATACATAGATGGTGTATTTACCTGGTTTTATACACTAAATATTGCTTTCATTAAAGGCTTTTTTTATGGTGAAATGATGAGGTCAGTATGTAATGTATGAGTTTTTAGGTGGATTTTGAAATTTTCTTCATTTGTTTTGTGTTTTGAGTTAGTTGCACTTAATCTGCTTTATTTTCCTCTGCTGTACTCTTAAATGCATTGAAACCCAATTGATTTTGTTTTCCAATGGTAATTATTTTCTTTTTCTTAATGGCTTATAGCATTAAATTGAAGTACCAAGCTTATTCAAGTATTTGTGGGAGTTGGCATCCTTTTAAAAATTTTTTTTTTCCGATGTGATTGAAGCACCTGATTTTTCAAGGAGATCGTCTTCATTAAAGGATGTTGTTTCGAAGTTGATCAATTGCCATCGAATTTGAATGTCTTGTGAAAGAAGCTGGAAGTTGATGGGAGTCAAATTGTCTATCATTTACTATGTGATTATACCCCGTTTATACCTCGTTTTATATGTTTTCTGAGATATTTGGTTGTATTTTGATGTATTTACACCTTGGTTATCATTTCGGGACCTAGGACGTAATGTCCGGGATTCTCGGTCTTTTTCGGTGTAATTTACTATACTCTCGGTCACCCTAGTGTCATGTAGGGATTATGTGTGGTATTTGTTATGATTTTGTACAGGAATTAGGTGTTTGAGAAGTCCGGAGGGCGAGATACGAGGATTGGAACGTGTGCCCGAAGCTTAAATGTTCAAACGGATCAAAACGCGGTGGTACTACTACCATACCCTCCATTGATCTGCATTTTGATCCACCTTAGATGCATTTCCTGGGCTAAACATCTTCATGAAAGTTGTATACAATTTCCTTAGCTTTCCAACGCATTTTGAATCACTCGATTTGGAGGTCTACACAAAGTTATTGTTGTTTTTCTGAGGGTGTGTCAGCTAGGCGCGCGCCTGAGAAATGCTAGGCGCACGCCTAGCAGTGAATTTTGGTCAGAAGTTTCAGTACGTGTTTTTATCATCCTAGGCGTGCGCCTGCACTTTCCTAGGCGCACGCCTAGCATCCAGATTTGCAAAAACACTATAAATACCCCCCCCCCCCCCCCATTTGATCTAGATCGAGCACTTCCTCTTTTAGATCGATTTTTACAGCTTTTTCTGTGTTTTTCTTCATCTTTTCTTAGCTTAGATTAGTTGTAGGTAGATTAGATTAGTTTAGTTGTAGATTGTTGTAATCCGGAGGATCTCGGGGATAGCTTGACGCGTTATTTACGGGATTTCATTCGGAAAATCAATTTTCTACCCGGTAATTTCAATTTCCTTTCTTGTTCTTGTTTTCAATCTTGTTTTATGTTAGTTTTTATTGTTGTTTCCTTGTTATTTTCTTGTTATAATGAGTAGCAAATCCGTTTATAGCTGAGATATGTGATAGCCTTCGAAATCGAACCTTAGCTCGTTGATTGAAGTGTTTTGATGAGTTGATTGTTAGATTCTTGGTGTTATTGTTGTTTTAGAGCTTGTGCTTGATCACGGTTGTTGAATTCGCGACTCGATAATCATAGTATACGTGTCTTCTTTACATATGTATTTTGCGAGAGGATACGGGAAAAGGGGTTCTAGGATCACCGTCTAAAACCGACTGAGTTGTTCAGATTCGGTTTCGTGTGTGTGGTTTATATCATTGTTAATGAGCATCTCATAGATCGTAGACCGTGTCGGGTCAGTTAAATCCGGTCAGCGGACTGTTGAACCTAACATAGGAGAGTAGATTATTGAATTAATGTCTAGTCTCGGAATTAGGAAATGACACCCTTTGAGTGACAACGAGTCGGATTGTTGAACCTAACATAAGAGGGTAGTTATTGATTTAATGTCTATTTTCAGAAACAGGAGACGACACCCTTCAACGATGCCGAGAACATTAGAGTAGATCGAAACACTTCCGGAAATGAGTCAGGGCTAGAAAGAAGTTGGTTGGATCATAGCTCGGCTATCTTGTTTTTCGTAGTTTTAGATCCTTATTTTGTGTTGTATATTTAGTTTTTAGAACCGGTGATCTGACAAATCACCACGTTCAAATCTGTGTTGACCTGAACTAGGGACGAGACCGATTTTTGTACTCGACCAGATTCCCTGTGGTCTACGTATCCTTGACTCACCAATTCTAGGCTACAATTGACCCGGTACACTGCCGGTGAGATTGGACACTTTGAAAAGGCCGATCAAGCTTTCTGGCGCCGTTGCCGGGGAATCGGGTTGATATCTTGTAAGTTAGTTAAGTTCTTAGGATTAGGTCGTTTTTCTTATTTGTTTTTTTTATGTATAGTTTGTTTTTATTTGTTTTTGTTGAAGTGTCACACCATTTACTTCGGTAGTGGTAGTGACTAGATACCATTATTGTGTTCATGTTGTTTCCCTGATTTACAGTTAATGGATCCTTACGGCAATTACGGCTCATTTCCTTACTCATTCGGAGGCTACAACTACGGTGCCATGGGTTACGGAACACAACCTTATTACCAAATCAGCCCATACACCGCATCATATGGAAATGAGTGGGATAATGCCCCAAGTTACTATGATCAACAACTCGATACTCTTCCACCTCCGCCTCAAGAATCAGAGACCTCAATGGAGCAGCGGATGGCACTTGAGCAAACTGTTGAAAAGTTGAGTAAAGTGGTCCAAGAGCACCACCAAGAGTTTCGTAATGACTTAGCAACGATGCAAATAGCCATACGAAACTTGGAGCTTAAAGTGCAACAACTATTTGAGGAGTTTGAGAGGAGAGAACGTGAGACTTTCATTGAAGTCACCCCGGAAGAACACTACGAGGATGGTATGACTCTTGTATCTATTGAGTCACCTGTTCCGTCTTCATTTAGTCCTATTGTTATATCTTCGGGGGTGCACCCTATTGAGTTTGTTGTTGATTTTGAGCCTAAATGTTCATACTTGGTGCTAGAGTCGTTATTGGTTGGTATATGTTTTAGTTCGGGGAAAGTGAGTTCGTTGTTACGTGCACCTTTGGACTCATCGAACCAATCTTGGTGGTGGGGATTGAGCCCCATGTTTTATGTATTTCACTTTCAAGGGGTGCTCAATTCTTACGATTTTTCTAGGGAGAAGCAACGGTTTGCTCTCCTTTGGTATAGCTATCCTTGACATAGTTAGGGGTAGAAAGTCGAGCTGAGGACTATAAACTCAGAATGTGTTTTTATTGCTTTTCCTTTCCCCTCATGTTTCACTGTGTTTCTTTTCTATTTTGATACTTCGGGTAAGTTTTGTTGTAATATAACCCGAAGAAGTGTGTTTTAGGGGGTTAGTGTGGTGTTTTGGTTTTGATGAGTTGTGGTAATCCGGGTAGTTTCATTGTGTTATACTCCATACTTGTACACCTTTGGTGTTGTTTGTGTATATTTTATAAGTACAGGTACCCTGGGAGTTCATTTTATGGATGCCACATGATCGTACTCGCGCCTTTTTCCGGTTGTAAGCTAACTTTTTTACCCTTATCATTCGTGTTTCATTTTAAAGTAGGGGTGGTTGGTTTAGCTTCAATGTTTCATTTTCATGTCAAACGAGTTATACTTAGAGATTGTTATCCCTTGGGTGTAAATGAGTCGTTTTTAGAAATTTTGATGCATTTGACATTGGTTTTGATACATTGAGCCTTTTGATATTGTTTTGATTGAACATATAGTGATTGTACAAATGCATTTCATTTGAGTTAGGATCATGTATTGAGAATGGAATAGTTCTATCATGTTAGCTTTGACTTCACGAATCACCTTGACTAGTGAACGATTATGGTAGTTATTAATGACCCGGTTACCTAGAACTTATATTAGTAACTTCGAGGAGAAATAGAAATGTCGTCGTTGTTAAGTACGGGATGACGGTTTTGGCATTTATTTTGACCCGATCAGAGCCAAAGGCCAACCTAAACGATTAATCCACTGTTACCCCTCTAAGCCTTTTGTAGGGTGGTTAGACCGCCACCCGAACTAGCCTTTCGTGTTACTAACCCGTGAAAATCGATGTCCCTAACATTATTTCGGTCTACATATCCTTGACTACCTTGCAATTGAGCTTGTTCATTCCGCACATTTTTACGATGTTGCGAGGTATTGTTGAGACGTAAGTAATGGTATGGAGTCGTGATTTACGAGTTATTCGGTACGAGGAGTGTAACAATGTGTCGGTTTCGGTTTTGTTCAGAATTTTGATGTATATAAGAAGAAGAAAAAAAAGAAAAAAAAAGAAAAGAAAAGAAACAGAAGTGGTAAATGTACATATTTATGGTTTGTTTTAAGTCCAAAAAGTGGACTAAAGTGTTGTGTAGTATTGTATATTATGAAGTTGAGGTTAGGGTTTGGACTCCGGAGATGTAAATATTTGGAAAGATTGAAGGCAAAGTTGATACCGAGTTTCGTGTTTATATTTGTCTCGGTTAAAGCTCTTTTGCACTTTCTTCTTTCTATTTTTTATCGTAAATATCATTTCATTAGCCCCGACCCTAGCCTAACGATATAACCCTTCAAGTCCTGCTCGACCGTACTAGACGACGATTGACCTCGATTAGTGGAGATGTTTATGAAGTATAAGCCTATGGTGTAACCTCGGTACATTGTACGTCTATAATCTAAACCGGTCATTGGTGATAAATGTTGAAGAAGCTATTCACACACACACATTCTTTTCTCAATGCAAGGTAGAACTTAAATCCTATGCATTTGTATCAATTACTTGTGTTTTACCATTTCAATTCTTATAGACTAGATGTATGATATCAATGTTGACTCCATCTTTATTTTTGAATCGCTCATTTTTGCTCGAGGGCGAGCAAAAGCTAAGTAGGGGGTAGTTGATGAGAGTCAAATTGGCTATCATTTACTATGTAATTATACCCTGTTTATACCTCGTTTTATATGTTTCCGGAGACATTTGATTGTATTTTGATGTATTTTACACCGTGGTTATCATTTCGAGACCTAGGACGAAAAGTCCGGAGATCTCATTATTTTTCGGTGTTTTAATACATTCTCGGTCACCCTAGTGTCCTGTAGGGATTATGTGTGGTATTTGTTGTGATTTTTTACAGGACTTAGGTGTTTCAGATGTCTGGAAGGCGAGATACGAGGATTGGACATTTGCCCGAAGCTTAAACGTTCAAACGGATCAAAACACGGTGGTACTACAACCATACCTTCCATTGATCTGCATTTTGATCCACCTTATAGGTCTGGGCTGGACATCTTCATGAAAGTTGTATACAATTTAATGAGCTTTCCAACGCATCTTGAATCACTCAAATCGGAGGTCTACAGAAAAAGTTATGGCTGTTTTTCTGAGGGTGTGTCAGCTAGGCGCGCGCCTGAGAAATGCTAGGCGCACGCCTAGCAGTAAATTTTGGCCAGAAGTTTCAGTACGTGATTTCAACGTCCTAGGCGTGCGCCTACACTTTCCTAGGCGCACGCCTAGCGTCCAGAACTCATAAAACACTATAAATACCCCCATTTTGGATCTAGATCACATCCATCTTCTTCCTAACTCGTTTTTCTTCTGTTTTTCATCGATTTTCATTAGATTAGCTTAGTTTAGAGGTATATTAGCTTAGATTAGTTGTAGATTGTTGTAATCCGTTGATTCTCGAAGATAGCTTGATGCGTTATTGACGGGATTTCGTTCGGTGGATCGATTTTCTACGGCATAATATATTTGGTATTTCGTTTTCATTTCTTGTTCTTGATTTTAATCTTGTTTATGTTAACTTTATTGTTGATTTCTTGTTGTTTTTGTTGATATAATGTGTATCTAATTTCCCGATAGTCGAGTTATGTGATAGTCTTCGAAATCGAACCTTAGCTTGTTCATGTGGTGTTCTTGATGTTTGATTGTTTATTCTCGACGTTACCATAGTTCTAGAACTTATTCTTATCACGTTTGTTGAATTGATCACTTAATAAATGTATCACACGTATCGTCTTTACATATGTATTTTGCGAGAGGATACGGGAGCCGGGGTTCTAGGATCACTGTGTAAAACCGATTGAGTTGTTCAGACTCGGTTTTGTTGTGAGGTTTTGTATCGACTTGTCGAGCGTTTCATGAATCGTAGACCGTGTGAGGTTAGTTAAATCCGGTCAGCGGACTGTTGAACCTGACATAGGAGGGTAGATTATTGAAATAATGTCTATTCTCAGAGCCAGGAAACGACACCCTTTGTGACATCGAGAACGTTTAGGTGAATCAAGAATACCTCGGGAGTTGGCTAGGTTTTATGAGTATTAGATTGGATCATAGCTCGGCTATCTCTTTTATATAGTTTTAGATCTTTATTTTGTTTTGTATATTTAGTTTGTAGAACCGGTCAAGCACCAAAGTCGGTCTCGTCCCTAGTTCGATCAGGCCAACACAAATATTGAACGTGGTGATTTTATTGGCATGTTTGGAATATGCAAGATTGGAATAAAACAAATTTTATAAAAGATGACACATTGAGTGATGGGTAGAGCAGGTAGTGAACTAATGTTGGCTGGAGTAGGGTATGGTATGGTTCATAAGGTAGGATACGAATGCGTGGGGTAGTCCTATGCAATACCCCGTTGCACCCTACCTCTCTTCCTACTCAGTAGCCCTACTCACCGCTACCATACCCTACCCACCACTCTATCCTACCCTACCCAATATCACCATATCTTACCCTCGACATCCTACCTACCTTACCCATTACCTACTCTACTCCACAATCTCCCATCCCTACCTACACATCATACCACCGTACCTTACCCACTACCCCATCCTTCTCCACCCTAGCCTACCCACCATCCAACCCTACCATATCCACTATTCCACTCTACCCTATTTTACCCACCACACGACCCTACCTTACCTTACCCCCAACCATCCTACCATACTCTACCCTACCCAACCCTATCTTACACACAAATCTAAAATAATAAATCTTTTTTTTATTATTTTAGAGATCATAAAATATAATTGCATATTAATGGTATTTGGAACGGTGATCACATAAAATATTGATTCCATATTTTTTCCCCAAAAAATTCCTAATTTCAGGAGGGGGGGGGGGGGGGGGATTTCGTATTAAAAAAAGATTTTATTGTGTTATACTTTAAGAAAAGATCTTAGTGTGTTACACTGATTCAGTATATTTATTTATTTTATTCTTTCTTATCTTTTTTTAATTATGTTAGAGGTCATCAAATATAAATGGTATTTATGGTATGGGAGAAAAAATTATTCGCAAAACAATTTCGTATTTAAAGCTAATTCCGTATTTATTATGTTTTTTTTTCTTTTTCAGCAGGTATGAAGTGGGTCATTGTACGGGTTTGGGTCAAAATTACTGGTAATTGGGTTAAAACAACTCTTTTTTTATATTATTCCGTCTTTTTCGTCGAAACAAATTTAGTATTAAAATAAAGATATTGTTGTGTTATAGTGATTTTGTATTTTTTTTTTTATTCTTTTAATTTTTTTAATATGTTAGAGATAATAAAATATAAATGGTGTAGTAATGGTCTTTGGAACAAAAAAATTCCGTCTTTAAATAAAAGATATTATTGTGTTATAGTGATTTCATATTTTTGTTTTTTAATTCTTCCCAATTTTTTTATTACATCATAACTCCTAAATATAAATGGTGTATCATGGTTCTTGGAACAAAAAAAATTCTATTTTTAAAAAAGGATATTATTGTCCTATATTGATTCCGTATATATGTTTTTTATTCTTCCGAATTTCGCTAATTATGTTCGAGATCAAAAAATATAAATTGTATATTAATGGTGCTATTATGGTGATTCTGTATTTTGAAATATTATTTTTTTCTGAATTTTTTGTACTTATAAAAAGATATAAATGGTGTATTATTGGTCTTAGGAACTAAAAAAACTCCGTATTGAAAACATATTTTCTTCATTATTATTCTCTACATTTTTTTTTCAGTTATTTTCTTTTACTTGAAAGAATATTGATCTACATTGGTTATCCTCAAGAAAGAAGCATAAAATAATATATATTTTAAAACAAAGAATGTGTGAAATAAAGCAGCAAAGTGATTGAATATTTGATAAAGAATTTGTAGCAATTATCTAATGTAAATAGTAAAAAGAATTAAAATAGAACAACCATTACCTTTTTATATAGTAAAAAACTCAAATGTTGTTTGGTTTGACGGTATAAAAAACATAATATTAGACTTAAATATAGTAAAAAAAATCTAGACAACAATTTTTTAGTGTCAAATAATATATTATTTATCTTTCATGTTGCACTTAATAACAATTCTCGTTCGTAAGCAGCGCGCCTACAGAAAGACATCAAAATAATACCACTATTAAATTCGTAATACCAAAAAGTATATAATTAATTAAAAAAATTCAATACCTTAGTCGGACTATAAAAATCACAGTATATGTAGATTGTATTGGAAGTGTTCATTTTAAACTGATTCCGTATTTATTTCCGTACTTTAATAGTGTTTTATAGGAAAAACAATTCGTATTTATTGCCAAAAAATTTGCATTTAAAATTGATTCAGTATTTATTGCAAAAACAATTCCGTATTAAAAGCTGAATCAGTAATTTTTATGTGTGTCAAATTTTTTTATTATGTTCCGCATTTTATTGTATAGCTATTTTTTTAGTGGGTATATATGAATGCAATAGAAAGTTTTTGTATTTCTTGTAAAGGAAATTCATATTTATTCACATTTAAAGTTGATTCCGTATTTATTGCGAAAAATTCCGTAATACAATTACAAAAAAAATTTGCATTTTTATTTTTTTATTCTTCCAAATAATTTTTTTATTATTCAACAAAAACCGTATATGGTATAATCTAGACAAAAAAATTTTAATGTCAAATAATATATTATTTACCTTTTCGTGTAGCGAGTTGCACTTAATAACAATTCTCGTTTATAAGTAGCGTGCCTATAGCAAAGACATCAAAATAATACCACTATTAAATTCGTAAACATAAAAAATATATAATTACTTAAAAAAATTCAATACCTTGGTCGGACTATAAAAAATCAGAGTATATGTAGATTGTATTGGAATTGTGCATTTAAAGTTGATACCGTATTTATTTCCGTATTTTTAAAGTGATTTGGCGTTTCAAAAAATTCGTATTTATTGCAAAAAAATCGCATTTAAACTTGATTCCTTATTTATTGCAAAAAAAATATCGTATTTAAAACTGATTCCGTATTTATTATGTTTGACATTTTACTGTAGAGCTGTTTTTTAGTGGGTATGAAAGCAATAGAATTTTTTTGTATTTATTGAAAAAAAAAGTATTTATTGCAAAAAAATTGGCATTTAAAGATAATTCCGGATTTATTGAAAAAAAATTCCGTATAACAATTGCAAAAAAATTAACATTTTTTATTTTTTAATCTTCTAAATCTTTTTTTTATTATTCAACACAAACCATATATAGAGTATAATCTAGACAACAATTTTTTAGTGTCAAATAATATATTATTTACCTTATCGTGTAGCGTGTTGCGCTTAATAACAATTCGTAATCATCCCTTCAAAAATGAAAAAAAAATCGTAATCATCAAAAATATATAATTAATTAAAAAATTCTTCAACACATTCTTCTCACCACCCTTGATCTGATGATGAATGGAAAATTATAGCCATGCTACGATTCGTCTCATGAAGCCTAGCGAAAACAATTCAAAACAGATAAAACGTAAATAACAATCTTGTGAACTCATGGAAAAAAATAATCCGGGAATAAATTACAGTCTTTGTGAACTCATGGCAAAAAATAATCGGGGAATAAATCACAAAGGGAAGAAAAATTCATACTAAAAAAATGACAGTACATGTGGATTGTAATTGTGCAAATGAATGATATCAGGTTAATATGTATATACTAGCCTAAAAACCCGTGCATCATGCACGGGACGGTTCAAGTTAGTATAATACTAACTCTGTCTTAATATGTAAGTCCGTTAAGTTTTTTTTTTTTAATTTATCCCATAATATAAGTCCATTACATTTTTCTTCCTTTTAACCCAAATTTATTATACATCCACCTACTTTACATTCCTTTTACCCCTAATTAATCCCAATGTATAAAAAGCTTTCCTATAAGCAACATTCGAATCCAATGCAGCTGCAAAAAAAATAATCATAAAAATGAAAACACATCAGGCAATATTGATTAACCAAAAACATGGCTAAAATTAGGGACATTTGGGAAAAACATAACAAAATGAAAGATAAATTCTAAGAAAAATTGAGAGGTACCAACCCGTTTTGCCCCCATTATTAACCTCATGTGCCACAAACTCCCTGCACCATAAAAAAGCTCATGCATATAATTGAAAAATCATATACATATGAGAAGAAAAGGAAAAAAAACGATTTTACATACGTTCTCCTGATAAGTCCTTATCCTATGATACATGATCTTCTTTTATCGCCAAATAGCATTCTATAAGCCGGGATCGAGAGAGGTAAAACCAATTTAGAAAAGGAATCGAGAAATATTATCTAAAAAAGATACCGGACGTCTATGAACCCACCGTTGTTGAAGCCCCATCATTACTTTCATAATATAAATACTTCAAATCAAGCTGCCTGCTTTCTCGTTTTATCTAATCATCATAGAAGCTCTATGCACCTGTAATTTCATAATAACTCATCAAGAAACTGTTGAAGCAATTCAATTAGAACCATACAACCAACAAAAATATCAAGGACATTAACATTTGGCTAGTATTATTGGCTGCTACTTACGCAGTAATCACAATTAAAAAGCGCCACAAAAAACATATAGTGAATTGTTCGATTTGTCCGAAGATACAACTCCATAATCTTGTTGACCAAACACACCATAATAAACTCAAAACATCTCCCTGCAAATCTAGGGATCGATCGTACTTATTCAATCTAAGAATACAAAGAATAAAAAGTGATCGGAATTGATTTATATTGTGTTTTCTTTTGGATTTCGAGCGGTGCCTTGATTCACGTACAAAATTGTGATAAATGTTTTCGGTTTTTTTGTTTTTTTTTAATTCGCAAATGAACATGGCTATTTTTAGGTTTAAAGATGCACAACTTTGAGCGGTTTTAAATTTTGAGGGATATATTGTGATTGCATGCGTTTTGTGTAATGAAAATTTTAATGACATAAATTTAGGAGCCCGTAATAATACCGAATGACGTAAATTTAGGAACGTTGCCTGCTTTAAGTTTTTCAACCGACCGGAATCTCTTTTCAAAAAAATAAAATAAAAAATAGAGCAGTTTTTTCTTATATGTTTTTTAAAGCCGAATTCTATAATAGATAGATAGATTAGTCTAAGAATAACTCATTAAAAAAAAAAAAAAAACCTCATGGATGCATTTATTTTAATATTTTTGGTGATTTGTTTATTGAATAATGATACATGCACAACGGGCATGCCACAACGGTGATCTGTACCATTGATAATAATGTGTTTAAATTGATCGAATGCGAATCTAACATAATCAACGGGCAGATCGCCGTTGTGCTCGTATCATTACTCTTGTTTATTTTCTTTAGGAAAAGAATAAATAGGAGTAAATGTGAGTGGTAATTTTTTGGAAGTCCATATTTTACATTTTAGTGAAATGATTTGTCTGAATCACGTATTAAATACCTTGCATTAATTTTTTTTTTTAAAGGTGAAGGTGCATTAATATTTAAGGAAAAAATCCATGCATTAATTAATACATGGTATGGGGTTGGGTCGGGTAATTAACGGGTTTGGTGCGGGTTGTCGGGTAATTGATTTTATACACCTTCTAAAACATATATATAGATAGATAGATAGTCGTATAAGTAGTGGTATAAGTAGTGGGTTGAGTAGTTTCAAAACAAAATAATATTCCATATTTTAAGAAAATTCGTATTGATTGCAAAAAAAATCGCATTTAAAGCTGATTTCGTATTTATTTCCGTATTTTAATAGTGATTTGAGGTTAAAAAAATTCTTATTTATTGCATAAAAAATCGCATTTAAAGCTGATTCTTTCCCCCAAAAAAAGTTGATTCTTAGTTATTGCCAAAAAAAATCGTAGCTATTTTATTAGTGGGTATGAAGGCAATAGAAAATTTCGCATTTATTGAAAAAAATTCCGTAATTAAAGCTGATTCCGTATTTATTGTAAATGTATTTAAAGATGTTTTTTTATTGTATATTGGAAAAAAATTCGCATGATTCCGTATTTTAATAGTGATTTGGCGTTAAAAAAAATCACATTTAAAGCTGATTCCTAGTTATTGCGAAAAAAATTCGTAGCTATTCCGTAGTGGGTATGAATGCAATAGAAAATTTTGCATTTATTGAAAAAAAAAATTCGTATTTAAAGCTGATTCCGTATTTATTGCAAATGTAAAAAAATTCGCATGATTCCGTATTTTAATAGTGATTTGGCGTTAAAAAAAATCGTATTTATTACAAAAAAAATCACATTTAAAGCTGATTCCTAGTTATTGCGAAAATAATTCGTAGCTATTCCGTAGTGGGTATGAATGCAATAGAAAATTTTGCTTTTATTGAAAAAAAAATTTCGTATTTAAAGCTGAATCCGTATTTATTGCAAATGTATTTAAAGATGTTTTCTTGACGGGTCTGAGACGGGTCAAAGTGCGGGTTTGGGGCAAAATTGTGGGTAATTGGGTTAAATCCCCTCCTATATATATTGTGGAAATATATCACTCAGCAGTCTACTGAGGCTCAGCAGGGTGATCGGCAGACTGCTGATCCTCATGATCACAGCAGACTATGTCGTGCATAACTTTATTTGTACACTTTATTTATTTGTAAAAGACATATTAATTGTGATACATATAAACAATTAATATGTCAAACTCTAGTTTACTTTATGTCATAGACATAGACATAGATTGTACTTTTACTTTTTGCTTTTGTGCCGCCCACATCTACATACTCAAGTGGCCGCCCTAGCTAGCTAGTCTCTCTCCAAATTGTATCTATTTATACTCCTTCATTATCAATGAATAAAAGATAAGTTGAAGTTTACTCTTGTGTTTATCACATTCTCAAACTCTCTTCATGGTATAAGAGACTTACTGAGTTCTAAAATCCGCTGCAAAACTCAGTTCCTTTTCAGAAAAATGTCAACATTATCTGAAGTTTCATCTTCTTCAGTAGACTCACAGCTGCCTCAGCAGACTGGGATAACTGAACACTCTTCTTTTACAAATCATAAACTTGATGGTAACAATTACTTGCTATGGTCAAGGTCTATGAAAATGTATATCTCCGGCCGGGGCAAGATGGGATATCCGTCCGGTTCCAAACCCGCCCTGCTCGAAACCGACCCCAAGTTTGAAGCATGGGACACGAGAAAATAACCAAGTCATGACCATCCTCACGAGGTCTATGACAAAAGAGATCGATGAGAAATTCATGATGTATGACACGCTAAGGAAATGCGGGACAATGCCGGAGACCTTTTCTCAAAAAAGGACAATACATCCGAAGTCTATGAACTCGAAGCTCGGATTCAAAATTGCGGACAAGGGGATATGTACGTAACTCAATACTTTAATCAACTATCTAAGGCATGGCAACACCTAGATATGTTGGAAACTCACCCCCGGAATGATGTTAAAGATGCCGCACTCTTTAAAGACATTATTGAGAAAAAGAGAGTATTCAAATTCCTTACCGGATGAATCCTACTCTTGATGATGTCGAGGTAGAATTCGGCTACTAAACCTCTTCCAAATCTCAAATCCATGTTTGCGAGGTCAAACATGAGGAAAGCAGGAGGAAAGTGATGCTGCTGAACTTCCCTGCTGACAACCCTACTGAAGGTACTGCCCTGCTGAAGGTTAATGAGACTTACAGGAAGCCTATGTTGGAAAGGTGTCCTAAACCCAATCGGGTCGGACCGGATCCGACCGGGTCGGGTCATTTACAATCTATTTAGTTCATGTAATGACTTTATTATGATTAATAAAAGCACTTATGTTATTATATATTGTTTGTCTTCATATTATTTGTTGTATATATATAGTAACGTCCCTGGTATCGATCTGTGATAGAGAAACCATGATAGTGATTATGGTTGATGAGATCTCTAATCACTATAACAAGGTTGGTACTTAAATGTCTCTAGTCTTACATATTATCAAATGGGACATTGATAGTATAATCAGACTAGCACGTATTGGATGTCTTCTATCTTTTAGAAGGTAGGGATAGATCTCGTCTATCGAAGTGTAGAGACACTTGGACCGTACGTGGACGTGTATTAGAGAATGCGTACGTTAGGCGACCCACTTACATTAAGTGTCACACTATGTGGCGGTTGTGTAATTATCCTTTTGACCGGAGTCTTCATGGCATCACGGTGTGGATTGTCATGCTTTGACACTATTGAGATTTCTCCTAACCACGGGGCGATCATGCGGTAGTGATTGGGTATGATATTGAAGCATGCGGAGTATACATGATTGGTCGTCCGGGAATCGCGTATCCTATGATTGGGATTGAATATCCGAAATGGCCTTCTTATAAGGAATGTCTAGCTCTCGAGAATCTTTGCAAAGTGGGAGTAAATGTGTTATTCCGAGAGAGCATGATATCCAGATTGTAAGATACGATCGTCAATGTATTGACACTCGAGATACGATCGTATGGATATTATTATAGCGATAGGATTGTAAGTTACACGGTAACTGCTTCACATGAAAGGTAGTAGTCATTGCTTTTGACTCTTCCGATGATTGGGGGTCACCGTGTGTTGCTAGACGCTATCCCGTGATCGTTAGGTATGAAGGGCATTTTAGTAAATTGCACTTTGTGTCTACGGCCAACATATTCGGAAGCCTATCGGGTCACACACATATGAACATCGAGTCGGATTAAAATGCGGTTATAGTTGATAACCAAATAAGGAAAGTTTATCTCTAGACTATAAAGGTTATAGTGGTAAATTAATATGGTGGTATTTATTTATTATGAATAAATAAAATACAAGATATTAATTATATACATAAATTAGATTAATTAAAGAATATTCCGGAAGTCAATTTATTGACTAAAGGGGCGCCACTTTTGAGTGTATGAGATACACTTGGATTGTGCACTTTAATTAATAAATATTGCCATAATATTAATATAGGATATTAATTGATTTTGCAAAATAGATTTATGGTAATAAGATAATTATAATCAATATATGATATTGACAAAATATTATAATTAAAGAGATAAATCAATCTAATTGATTTTCCTTATTTTATTGGAAAAAGGTTTTCTTCTCCTCCACACTACATATGGGGCGCCACTTGCTCTATAAAAAGGAAGTGGGTGTCAAGCTCTTTTGGTACAACACAATTGCAAGAGTTCATAATTCTTGTGTAAAATAGAGAGCTCTCCATAGTGAGTTTGTGAGGGAAGAAAAGGTCCGGTCTAGCGACCGGAGTTTTTTCGATAGCAATCTAGGAGGATTCCGGCGAGGGGTTCGTGTGGATTAGCGATAGAGGCCGGACGCGTGGACGGCTTGCGCATTGAACTACTCTCCGTTGGCGGTCAAAGCGACGATCTTGTAGATCATCTAAGGTATAACCGTCAAACTACTTAACGTGTTTATTGCATTAAACGAAGAACGATCTAGAAAAGGAAATCAAATTTTAAATTCCATTGCGTTAAACTAGTGATTTCCTAACAGTGGTATCGGAGCCAGACTTCGAGCTTAAGCAATAAGCATAATTTAAATGCGTAGTATTTAATCGATAGATGCAAGATTTAAATCGCGAAACGTTAAAAAAAATATATATATATATAGGGTTCATGGGGGTCGGCCGACTGGCGGCGCCCCCATCCCTCGGCGGCGGCGGCGGCGGCGGCGGCGGTGGCCTTCGGGCTGCTGTCCGTCGGCTCTCCTCTTCCATTGGGGGAGATCAACCCTTTTCGTTTTGTGATATTTTATTGTGCATAGATATATCGTTTGTTTAGTTGTGTCATATGGCCAACCAATGGTTCAAATAGTTTGGACCATTGGGAAACCATGTGGGACATTGGCCTTTCCAAATTTTGATTTGGAATAGGCCTAGGCCCTTTCCAAATATTTGATTTGGAATAGGCCAGCCTAGGCCACTTCCAAAATTTTGATTTTGGAAAGTGGCTGAGCCTAAACCAAAATTATTTGGCCTTTCCAAATATTTGATTTGGAGTAGGCCTAGGCCCTTTCCAAATATTTGATTTGGAATAGCTAGGCTTTAGGCCACTTCCAAAATTTTGATTTTGGAAAGTGGCCGGCCTAGACTAAAATAATTTGGCCTTTCCAAATATTTGTTTTGGAGTAGGCTAGGCCCTTTCCAAATATTTGATTTGGAATAGGCCTAGGCCTAAGCCACTTCCAAAATTTTGATTTTGGAAAGTGGCTGTGCCTAAGCTAAATTTAGTTTTGGAAATGAAACAAATAGGAGACTTTATAATTTTAATTTTATTTTGAATAGTTCAAATTTAATTAAAATTGAAATCGATTTAAAATTAAATGTTAATTTTAATTTTCGGTTAAGTCATATAATTAATTAAAAGTTATTTAATTATTTGACGTGATAAAATAAAGACGCATGAGTAGTAGTAGTTAAAATTAGAATTTAATCTTTTTCATAAGATAAAATTGTATGGATTAGATGAGTAGATATAATGTGATTATATGGACCCCTTGATCATGGACTCGACCAATAGGATAGATGGGAATGTTTTCTTTATGTTGGTTTTTAAAAAAAAAAAAATTGTCCTAGGCCGTTATGAAGAACGTGACCTAGTTTACTTTTTGCATTTATCCCGTTTCCGAGTTCCCCCCGTGTGCGGCGGGTGTAATTATTTATTATGTAACAAGAATGGAGCAAGAAGTTCGAGACCAAGGAGAAATAAAGAACCCATTGGCGTACAAAGCAATAAAGATCCTATTGGAGGTTGCGAGATACCCTTAGTTTGTGACCCGCGGTTTCGTCGGTTTGTATTCGAAACCGCACCTAGAAAAGTCCATGATCATACCGGTTATTTTATGCGCGGAATGTTGTGTATGTTTTACTTTATATGATATCGTAGTAATATGCACATAGTAGATGAGACCATAATTAAACCAAATTAATTAAGTGAATTAATTAAAATTATTCCCACGCCAAAAATCGAGCCAAAATTGTCTCCCAATATTATAATGACGGTGAAGAGCCCTTGTTCGGATCCAAGCGATCGGCCCTCGTCGGGAGTTGACCTACCACGGGTATATCGTTATTATTGAGATATGATCGTTACGAGATCTCATGAATATTGGGTTACGACTCGGCGGAATCTTGCGGTGATTGGCCCTCGTCGGGACCGTCGATTTTAGAGACAAGGGGTTGGCTATCACATAGAGATGTGAAACGTCAAAGAGTTGACTAGTCAACCACTGGGAGTCGCATGCGATGCGACTGGCAAGAGTACCTACCTGTCGAAATTATCTCGGTTGATCGGCCCTCGTCGGGAATCGAGGTAACTAGATGGGATCCCAGCCACTAAAGAATTAATTAAATTCTTGAAAGTCAATAGGGAATAGTTGGCTAGTGGGAGTAAAACCTTAAAAAAATTTTAAGTGCAAATTTAGGGTTTTTATACATGAGCTTTTACTTATTCTATCTTTTATTTATTGTTGTAGAAAATGTCAAACAAATTGAACCTTCGTTTTATCATCGATAACAAGCTTGACGAAACTAATTTTCTCGATTGGGAAAGAAACCTCAAAATCGTTTTGAGGCACGAGAAGATTGGCTATGTCTTGGACGAGGCCCTACCGGAAAAGCCCGCTGAGGGTTCGGCTGCAGATGTTGTCGAGAAGTACAACAAGCACTGTTCTGACAGTACTGATGTTACATGTATCATGCTTGCTTCTATGACACACGAAGCGCGAGAAACGGCATGAGTCTATGGACGCCTACTCTATCATGGTCCACACGAAGGAACTTTATGCTTCTCGGTCTCGCACCGAGAGGTACGAGGTCTCGAAGGCCCCGTTTAGTTGTAAGATGGCATCCGGGACCGCCTCTTTGTGGGGTCACACGTGCTTAAAATGATCGGGTACATAGAGAGGCTTGGGAAGTTTGGGCCACAAGTTGGAACGAGAGTTGAGTATTGACTTGATTCGCAATCTCTACCCGACTCATTCTCGCGAGTTTGTGATGAACTATCACATGAACAAGATAGATTGCTCCCTAGCGGAGTTATTGAACATGTTGAAAACTGCCGAGGGCACCGTAGGGAAGGGAAAGCAAGTGTTGCTTTGGTCACTTCGAGTAAGGGCAAGGCAAAAGCCCGAAAAAGTCCAAGAAGGCGAAGGCCGCACCTAAGCCAACGCCTAAGATAGCAAAAGACAAATCCAAGGATGCTTGCTTCCATTGCGGTGAGACCGGACATTGGAGGAGAAAGCGCAAGGGCTTCTTGAGTACCAAGAAGAAGCATTCGATGCTTCGACTTCGTGTATATTTATGATTGAGATCAACATTACTTCTTCTAAGTCCAACCACCGGGTATTAGATACTTGGTTGTGGTTCTCATATTTGTACGAATATGCGAGGCACTAAGAAGAACTAGAGATCCGAGGAAAGGAGAGGTGGACCTACGCGTTGGAAATGGAGCAAGTGTTCGCGCGGCCGGCCGTAGGAGTTTATTTTCTTTCATTGCCCGGTGGGCTAGTACTAGAACTCAATAAGCTGTTATTTTGTTCCTTTCTTACGAAGAGCATTATTTCTATTTCGCATTAGATGTTGATGGATTTTCTTTTACGTTTGAGAATAAATGTTGTTCTTTTTCACGTGATGGAATCTTTTATGGTACCGGCATACTTAGCAATGGTCTCTACATATTAGATATGAATGTTGACGTACTTAATATAAATAACAAGAAAGCCAAAACAAATGACTTGAATGAATCCTACTTATGGCATTGTAGACTTGGCCATATAAATAAGAATCGCATTTCCAAACTCCATAAAGATGGAATGTTGGATCAATTCGATTACGAATCGTTTGATACATGCGAAGCTTGTTTACTTGGCAAGATGACAAAGTCACCTTTTAGTGGCAAAGGGATAAGATCCAATGAATTGCTTGAGCTTATACATACTGATGTGTGTGGCCCAATGTCGATTCAAGCCAAAGGAGGATACTCTTATTTTATCACTTTCACTGATGACCATTCTCGCTATGGTTATATATACTTAATGAAGTATAAATCTGAAGCCTTCGAAAAGTTCAAAGAATTCAGAAGCGAAGTGGAGAAACAAATGGGTAAAGAAATCAAAACACTTCGATCCGATCGAGGTGGAGAATACCTAGATGGAGAGTTTCAAAGTTATTTAAAGGAGAATGGGATTCTACCTGAATGGACCCCTCCAGGGACGCCTCAAATGAATGGCATTTCTGAGAGGAGGAACCGTACTTTGTTAGACATGGTACGATCCATGATGAGCTACGCAGTTCTTCCAAAATCGTTTTGGGGGTACGCTCTAGAAACCGCATCCTATACACTAAACCGAGTTCCATCAAAGACGGTTGAATCCACACCATACGAGGTATGGCATAAGAGGAAACCGAGTCTAGCCTATCTTAAACCTTGGGGTTGTCCGACTTATGTGAAGAGGATGATGCCCGATAAATTAGAAGCTAGATCTGACAAATGTCTATTTGTGGGTTATCCTAGAGAAACTAGAGGATACCAATTTTACCATCCTGAGGAACAAAAGGTGTTTGTTGCCAGGACTAGCCACTTTCTGGAAAAAGAGTTTATTCTGGATAGGGTCAGTGGGAGTAAAATTGATCTTGAAGAAATTCGAGAACCACTTACGGATAACAGTCAGTTGATGGAAGTAGAGGACTTGCCACACAAAGATGTGACACCAGCCTCTACCGTGGACACACTAGCACCTCGAAGATCCACCAGGGAACGCCGTGAACCTGAAAGGTATACAGGCGTGTATCTCATGGAAGATGAGGACCCTAGAACTTATGAGGAAGTGCTATTAAGGCATGACAAAGAGAATTGGCTGGAAGCCATAAATTCTGAAATGGAATCCATGAAAGACAACCAAGTTTGGAACTTAGTTGATCCACCTGAGGGAATAGTTCCCATAGGGTGTAAATGGGTCTTTAAGAGAAAGACCGACATGGACGGTAACGTGACTACCTACAAGGCTAGGTTGGTGGCAAAAGGATATAAGCAAAGACAAGGAGTTGACTATGATGAAACCTTTTCGCCTGTTGCCATGTTAAAATCCATTAGAATTTTGCTTGCTATTGCAGCATACCATGATTACGAAATCTGGCAGATGGATGTGAAAACAGCTTTCCTTAACGGGAACCTGTCTGAGGAAGTGTATATGACACAGCCTGAGGGTTTCACAACCAATGACGCCAGGATGGTGTGTAAACTGCAAAGATCCATTTATGGACTAAAGCAAGCTTCTCGGAGTTGGAATCTTTGCTTTGATGAGATAATCAAACAGTTTGATTTCATCAAGAACGAAGATGAGCCCTGTGTTTACAAGAAGGTTAGTGGGAGTGCCATTGTGTTCTTAGTGCTTTATGTGGATGACATACTGCTCATAGGGAATGATGTGCCTATGTTACAATCGGTCAAAGCTTGGTTATCCAAGAACTTCTCTATGAAGGACTTGGGTGAGGCGACCTATATTATTCTCGGGAATAAAGATCTATAGAGATAGATCCAAAAGGTTGCTTGGTCCGTCGCAATCCACCTACATAGACAAGATGTCGAAGAGATTCAAGCATGGAGCGATCCAAGAAAGGATTGCCGCCCATGTCACATGGGGTCTACTCCGTCCAAGGGAATGAGTCCTAAGACGAGAGGAGGAAAAGGCACAAATGAGTAAAGTCCCTTATGCTTCGGCAATCGGGTCTATCATGTATGCCATGTTATGCACAAGACCGGACGTCTCGTACCCTCTTAGTATGATTAGTAGGTACCGGTCCAATCCAGGTGATGGTCACCGGATTGTCAAGAATATCCTTAAGTACTTGAGACGTACTAGGGATATGTTCCCGGTTTACGGGAATGATGATTTAGTATTACGAGGTTACACGGATGCCGGTTCCAACCGACAAGGATGACTTTAAGTCACAATCTGGATTTGTTTTCACGCTTAACGGCGGAGCGGTGGTGGAAGAGTTCCAAGCGAGGAGACTACTCGCGGACTCTACAACGGAAGCCGAATACATAGCAGCCTCGGAGGCGGCAAAGGAAGCGATTTGGATGAAGAAGTTCATTGCGAACTTGGTGTGGTTCCCTCCATTGAAGGTCCGTACCTGTCCGTGATAATAATGGAGCGATATCTCGATCAAAGGAACCAAGGTCTCATCGAAGTCCAAACATGTGCTACGGCGCTATCACTTGATTAGAGAGATAGTAGATAGAGGAGATGTAAAGATAGAGAACGTCCACACGGATGATAACATAGCTGATCCGTTAACCAAGGCATTGTCTCAAGCTAAGCATGAGAAACATGTTCACTTGCACGGGCTTAGGCATATGGGTGATTGGCTTTAGGCCAAGTGGGAGATTGTTGGAAAGGTGTCCTAAACCCAATCGGGTCGGACCGGATCCGACCGGGTCGGGTCATTTACAGTCTATTTAGTTCATGTAATGACTTTATTATGATTAATAAAAGCACTTATGTTATTATATATTGTTTGTCTTCATATTATTTGTTGTATATATATAGTAACGTCCCGGTATCGATCTGTGATAGAGAAACCATGATAGTGATTATGGTTGATGAGATCTCTAATCACTATAACAAGGTTGGTACTTAAATGTCTCTAGTCTTACATATTATCAAATGGGACATTGATAGTATAATCAGACTAGCACGTATTGGATGTCTTCTATCTTTTAGAAGGTAGGGATAGATCTCGTCTATCGAAGTGTAGAGACACTTGGATTTGTACGTGGACGTGTATTAGAGAATGCGTACGTTAGATCGACCCACTTACATTAAGTGTCACACTATGTGGCGGTTGTGTAATTATCCTTTTGACCGGAGTCTTCATGGCATCACGGTGTGGATTGTCATGCTTTGACACTATTGAGATTTCTCCTAACCACGGGGCGATCATGCGGTAGTGATTGGGTATGATATTGAAGCATGCGGAGTATACATGATTGGTCGTCCGGGAATCGCGTATCCTATGATTGGGATTGAATATCCGAAATGGCCTTCTTATAAGAAATGTCTAGCTCTCGAGAATCTTTGCAAAGTGGGAGTAAATGTGTTATTCCGAGAGAGCATGATATCCAGATTGTAAGATACGATCGTCAATGTATTGACACTCGAGATACGATCGTATGGATATTATTATAGCGATAGGATTGTAAGTTACACGGTAACTGCTTCACATGAAAGGTAGTAGTCATTGCTTTTGACTCTTCCGATGATTGGGGGTCACGGTGTGTTGCTAGACGCTATCCCGTGATCGTTAGGTATGAAGGGCATTTTAGTAAATTGCACTTTGTGTCTACGGCCAACATATTCGGAAGCCTATCGGGTCACACACATATGAACATCGAGTCGGATTAAAATGCGGTTATAGTTGATAACCAAATAAGGAAAGTTTATCTCTAGACTATAAAGGTTATAGTGGTAAATTAATATGGTGGTATTTATTTATTATGAATAAATAAAATACAAGATATTAATTATATACATAAATTAGATTAATTAAAGAATATTCCGGAAGTCAATTTATTGACTAAAGGGCGCCACTTTTGAGTGTATGAGATACACTTGGATTGTGCACTTTAATTAATAAATATTGCCATAATATTAATATAGGATATTAATTGATTTTGCAAAATAGATTTATGGTAATAAGATAATTATAATCAATATATGATATTGACAAAATATTATAATTAAAGAGATAAATCAATCTAATTGATTTTCCTTATTTTATTGGAAAAAGGTTTTCTTCTCCTCCACACTACATATGGGGCGCCACTTGCTCTATAAAAAGGAAGTGGGTGTCAAGCTCTTTTGGTACAACACAATTGCAAGAGTTCATAATTCTTGTGTAAAATAGAGAGCTCTCCATAGTGAGTTTGTGAGGGAAGAAAAGGTCCGGTCTAGCAGCCGGAGTTTTTCCGATAGCAATCCAAGGAGGATTCCGGCGAGGGGTTCGTGTGGATTAGCGATAGAGGCCGGACGCGTGGACGGCTTGCGCATTGAACTACTCTCCGTTGGCGGTCAAAGCGACGATCTTGTAGATCATCTAAGGTATAACCGTCAAACTACTTAACGTGTTTATTGCATTAAACGAAGAACGATCTAGAAAAGGAAATCAAATTTTAAATTCCGCTGCATTAAACTATTGATTTCCTAACAGCCTACTGAGAAAGCTGGAAAGCTGTTCTGTGATCACTGCAAACGCACAAATCACACCAAGGACAATTGTTGGAAGCTACATGGCAAACCTAACCCCTCTAAAACCTCAAAACCAACCAGGGAAAGTCAAGGCAAACTTGTCAGTGAAGAGGAGAATGACAATAAGCTGAATGCTCAGTTTGCTGCATTTAAAGCCTTTATTGCTCAGCATCAGGAAGGTAGCTCCCCTACTGAAATGGCCACTCATGCTAAAACAGGTATATTTTACTCACCTCTTAGTAATGAGACTTGGATTGTTGATTCTGGGGCGTCTTCCCATATGATTCGGTAATAAAAACCTTATTACCCAATATATGCCATGCAACCAAATTCACGTAATTAAGGCGGCGATGGTTTCGTTTCTTATGCAAAAGGTGTTGGGAAGGTTAAACTTACTAATCGATATATCTACGAGAATGTCCGTTTGTTCCAAAGTTAGACCGTAACCTTATATACGTCAAGTAAACTCACTAAAGATCTGAATTGGACTGTTGTTTTTAATAAGAATCAGTGCACATTCCAGGATCTTTCTTCTCAGGAAGTGATTGGGCAAGCTAAACCCTGCTCAGGATTGTTTGTGATCAACCCTGCTGAAGACAGAAGACTGAAGACAGAATCTGCCTCAGCAGCCTGCACTCAAAAACTTGACAATATCATGTTATGGCATTATAGACTAGGACATCCAAGTTTTGGTTATTTAAAGTCTTTAATTCCTGAATTGTTTAAAGGATGTAATCTTAATGATCTTCAATGTGATATTTGTCAATTTGCTAAACTCACCAAATCTGTGTATGCTAAGTTACCTCACTTGCCCTCTTCCCCTTTCACCCTAATTCACAGTGATGTATGTGTTGGAAAGGTGTCCTAAACCCAATCGGGTCGGACCGGATCCGACCAGGTCGGGTCATTTACAGTCTATTTAGTTCATGTAATGACTTTATTATGATTAATAAAAGCACTTATGTTATTATATATTGTTTGTCTTCATATTATTTGTTGTATATATATAGTAACGTCCCTAGTATCGATCTGTGATAGAGAAACCATGATAGTGATTATGGTTGATGAGATCTCTAATCACTATAACAAGGTTGGTACTTAAATGTCTCTAGTCTTATATATTATCAAATGGGACATTGATAGTATAATCGACTAGCACGTATTGGATGTCTTCTATCTTTTAGAAGGTAGGGATAGATCTCGTCTATCGAAGTGTAGAGACACTTGGACCGTACGTGGACGTGTATTAGAGAATGCGTACGTTAGGACCGACCCACTTACATTAAGTGTCACACTATGTGGCGGTTGTGTAATTATCCTTTTGACCGGAGTCTTCATGGCATCACGGTGTGGATTGTCGTGCTTTGACACTATTGAGATTTCTCCTAACCACGGGGCGATCATGCGGTAGTGATTGGGTATGATATTGAAGCATGCGGAGTATACATGATTGGTCGTCCGGGAATCGCGTATCCTATGATTGGGATTGAATATCCGAAATGGCCTTCTTATAAGGAATGTCTAGCTCTCGAGAATCTTTGCAAAGTGGGAGTAAATGTGTTATTCCGAGAGAGCATGATATCCAGATTATAAGATACGATCGTCAATGTATTGACACTCGAGATACGATCGTATGGATATTATTATAGCGATAGGATTGTAAGTTACACGGTAATCGCTTCACATGAAAGGTAGTAGTCATTGCTTTTGACTCTTCCGATAATTGGGGGTCACGGTGTGTTGCTAGACGCTATCCCGTGATCGTTAGGTATGAAGGGCATTTTAGTAAATTGCACTTTGTGTCTACGGCCAACATATTCGGAAGCCTATCGGGTCACACACATATGAACATCGAGTCGGATTAAAATGCGGTTATAGTTGATAACCAAATAAGGAAAGTTTATCTCTAGACTATAAAGGTTATAGTGGTAAATTAATATGGTGGTATTTATTTATTATGAATAAATAAAATACAAGATATTAATTATATATAAATTATATTAATTAAAGAATATTCCGGAAGTCAATCTATTGACTAAAGGGGCGCCACTTTTGAGTGTACAAGATACACTTGGATTGTGCACTTTAATTAATAAATATTGCCATAATATTAATATAGGATATTAATTGATTTTGCAAACTAGATTTATGGTAATAAGATAATTATAATCAATATATGATATTGACAGAATAAATTATAATTAAAGAGATAAATCAATCTAGTTGATTTTCCTTATTTTATTAGAAAAAGGTTTTCTTCTCCTACACTACATATGGGGCGCCACTTGCTCTATAAAAAGGAAGTGGGTGTCAAGCTCTTTTGGTACAACACAATTGCAAGAGTTCATAATTCTTGTGTAAAATAGAGAGCTCTCCATAGTGAGTTTGTGAGGGAAGAAAAGGTCCGGTCTAGCAGCCGGAGTTTTTCCGATAGCAATCCAAGGAGGATTCCGGCGAGGGGTTCGTGTGGATTAGCGATAGAGGCCGGACGCGTGGACGGCTTGCGCATTGAACTACTCTCCGTTGGCGGTCAAAGCGACGATCTTGTAGATCATCTAAGGTATAACCGTCAAACTACTTAACGTGTTTATTGCATTAAACGAAGAACGATCTAGAAAAGGAAATCAAATTTTAAATTCCGCTGCGTTAAACTAGTGATTTCCTAACAGTGGTATCGGAGCCAGACTTCGAGCTTAAGCAATAAGCATAATTTAAATGCGTAGTATTTAATCGATAGATGCAAGATTTAAATCGCGAAACGTTAAAACAAAAAAAAATATATATATAGGGTTCATGGGGGTCGGCCGACTGGCGGCGCCCCCATCCCTCGGCGCCGGCGGCGGCGGCGGCGGCGGCGGCGGCGGCGGCGGTGGCTTTCGGGCTGCTGTCCGTCGGCTCTCCTCTTCCATTGGGGGAGATCAACCCTTTTCGTTTTGTGATATTTTATTGTGCATAGATATCTCGTTTGTTTAGTTGTGTCATATGGCCAACCAATGGTTCAAATAGTTTGGACCATTGGGAAACCATGTGGGACATTGGCCTTTCCAAATTTTGATTTGGAATAGGCCTAGGCCCTTTCCAAATATTTGATTTGGAATAGGCTAGGCAGGCCACTTCCAAAATTTTGATTTTGGAAAGTGGCCAGGCCTAAACCAAAATTATTTGGCCTTTCCAAATATTTGATTTGGAGTAGGCCTAGGCCCTTTCCAAATATTTGATTTGGAATAGGCCTAGGCCTAGGCCACTTCCAAAATTTTGATTTTGGAAAGTGGCCAGGCCTAGACTAAAATAATTTGGCCTTTCCAAATATTTGATTTGGAGTAGGCCTAGGCCCTTTCCAAATATTTGATTTGGAATAGGCCTAGGCCTAGGCCACTTCCAAAATTTTGATTTTGGAAAGTGGCCAGGCCTAAGCTAAATTTAGTTTTGGAAATGAAACAAATAAGAGACTTTATAATTTTAATTTTATTTTGAATAGTTCAAATTTAATTAAAATTGAAATCGATTTAAAATTAAATGTTAATTTTAATTTTCGGTTAAGTCATATAATTAATTAAAAGTTATTTAATTATTTGACGTGATAAAATAAAGACGCATGAGTAGTAGTAGTTAAAATTAGAATTTAATCTTTTTCATAAGATAAAATTGTATGGATTAGATGAGTAGATATAATGTGATTATATGGACCCCGATTGATCATGGACTCGACCAATAGGATAGATGGGAATGTTTTCTTTATGTTGGTTTTTAAAAAAAAATTGTCCTAGGCCGTTATGAAGAACGTGACCTAGTTTACTTTTTGCATTTATCCCATTCCCTGAGTTCCCCCCCGTGTGCGGCGGGTGTAATTATTTATTATGTAACAAGAATGGAGCAAGAAGTTCGAGACCAAGGAGAAATAAAGAACCCATTGGCGTACAGCAATAAAGATCCTATTGGAGGTTGTAGATACCCTTAGTTTGTGACCCGCGGTTTCGTCAGTTTGTATTCGAAACCGCACCTAGGAAAAGTCCATGATCATACCGGTTATTTTAGGCGCGGAATGTTGTGTATGTTTTACTTTATATGATATCGTAGTAATATGCACATAGTAGATGAGACCATAATTAAACCAAATTAATTAAGTGAATTAATTAAAATTATTCCCACGCCAAAAATCGAGCCAAAATTGTCTCCCAATATTATAATGACGGTGAAGAGCCCTTGTTCGGATCCAGGCGATCGGCCCTCGTCGGGAGTTGACCTACCACGGGTATATCGTTATTATTGAGATATGATCGTTACGAGATCTCATGAATATTGGGTTACGACTCGACCGGAATCTTGCGGTGATTGGCCCTCGTCGGGACCGTCGATTTTAGAGACAAGGGGTTGGCTATCACATAGAGATGTGAAACGTCAAAGAGTTGACTAGTCAACCACCGGGAGTCGCATGCGATGCGACCGGCAAGAGTACCTACCGTCGAAATTATCTCGGTTGATCGGCCCTCGTCGGGAATCGAGGTAACTAGATGGGATCCCACCACTAAAGAATTAATTAAATTCTTGAAAGTCAATAGGGAATAGTTGGCTAGTGGGAGTAAAACCTTAAAAAAATTTTAAGTGCAAATTTAGGGTTTTTATACATGAGCTTTTACTTATTCTATCTTTTATTTATTGTTGTAGAAAATGTCAAACAAATTGAACCTTCGTTTTATCATCGATAACAAGCTTGACGAAACTAATTTTCTCGATTGGGAAAGAAACCTCAAAATCGTTTTGAGGCACGAGAAGATTGGCTATGTCTTGGACGAGGCCCTACCGGAAAAGCCCGCCGAGGGTTCGGGCGCGAGATGTTGTCGAGAAGTACAACAAGCATTGTTCGACGATGCGATGCTACATGTATCATGCTTGCTTCTATGACACACGAAGCTGCGAAACGAGCATGAGTCTATGGACGCCTACTCTATCATGGTCCACCGAAGGAACTTTATGCTTCTCGGTCTCGCACCGAGAGGTACGAGGTCTCGAAGGCCCCGTTTAGTTGTAAGATGGCATCCGGGACCGCTTTGTGGGGTCACACGTGCTTAAAATGATCGGGTACATAGAGAGGCTTGGGAAGAATTTGGGCCACAAGTTGGAACGAGAGTTGAGTATTGACTTGATTTTGCAATCTCTACCTGACTCATTCTCGCAGTTTGTGATGAACTATCACATGAACAAGATAGATTGCTCCCTAGCGGAGTTATTGAACATGTTGAAAACTCGCCGAGGGCACCGTAGGGAAGGGAAAGCAAGTGTTGCTTTGGTCACTTCGAGTAAGGGCAAGGCAAAAGCCCGGAAAAAGTCCAAGAAGGCGAAGGCGCACCTAAGCCAACGCCTAAGATAGCAAAAGACAAATCCAAGGATGCTTGCTTCCATTGCGGTGAGACCGGACATTGGAGGAGAAGCGCAAGGGCTTCTTGAGTACCAAGAAGAAGCATTCGATGCTTCGACTTCGTGTATATTTATGATTGAGATCAACATTACTTCTTCTAAGTCCAACCTTTGGGTATTAGATGCGGTTGTGGTTCTCATATTTGTACGAATATGCGAGGCACTAAGAAGAACTAGAGATCCGAGGAAAGGAGAGGTGGACCTACGCGTTGGAAATGGAGCAAGTGTTCGCGCGGCCGTAGGAGTTTATTTTCTTTCATTGCCCGGTGGGCTAGTACTAGAACTCAATAAGCGTTATTTTGTTCCTCACGCTCTTACGAAGAGCATTATTTCTATTTCGCATTAGATGTTGATGGATTTTCTTTTACGTTTGAGAATAAATGTTGTTCTTTTTCACGTGATGGAATCTTTTATGGTACCGGCATACTTAGCAATGGTCTCTACATATTAGATATGAATGTTGACGTACTTAATATAAATAACAAGAAAGCCAAAACAAATGACTTGAATGAATCCTACTTATGGCATTGTAGACTTGGCCATATAAATAAGAATCGCATTTCCAAACTCCATAAAGATGGAATGTTGGATCAATTCGATTACGAATCGTTTGATACATGCGAAGCTTGTTTACTTGGCAAGATGACAAAGTCACCTTTTAGTGGCAAAGGGATAAGATCAAATGAATTGCTTGAGCTTATACATACTGATGTGTGTGGCCCAATGTCGATTCAAGCCAAAGGAGGATACTCTTATTTTATCACTTTCACTGATGACCATTCTCGCTATGGTTATATATACTTAATGAAGTATAAGTCTGAAGCCTTCGAAAAGTTCAAAGAATTCGAAGGCGAAGTGGAGAAACAACTGGGTAAAGAAATCAAAACACTTCGATCCGATCGAGGTGGAGAATACCTAGATGGAGAGTTTCAAAGTTATTTAAAGGAGAATGGGATTCTACCGAATGGACCCCTCCAGGGACGCCTCAAATGAATGGCATTTCGAGAGGAGGAACCGT
This sequence comes from Gentiana straminea, assembly GCA_036785695.1. Lineage (NCBI taxonomy): Eukaryota > Viridiplantae > Streptophyta > Magnoliopsida > Gentianales > Gentianaceae > Gentiana > Gentiana straminea. Next base: position 12,421,745 of record JAVUPR010000137.1, read on the forward strand.
ACTTTGTTAGACATGGTACGATCCATGATGAGCTACGCGAGTTCTTCCAAAATCATTTTGGGGGTACGCTCAGAAACCGCATCCTATACACTGAACCGAGTTCCATCAAAGACGGTTGAATCCACACCATACGAGGTATGGCATAAGAGGAAACCGAGTCTAGCCTATCTTAAACCTTGGGGTTGTCCGACTTATGTGAAGAGGATGATGCCCGATAAATTAGAAGCTAGATCTGACAAATGTCTATTTGTGGGTTATCCTAGAGAAACTAGAGGATACCAATTTTACCATCCTGAGGAACAAAAGGTGTTTGTTGCCGGGAGTCGGCCACTTTTCGGAGAAAGAGTTTATTACGGATAGGGTCGGTGGGAGTAAAATTGATCTTGAAGAAATTCGAGAACCACTTACGGATAACGGTCGGTTGATGGAAGTAGAGGACTTGCCACACAAAGATGTGACACCGGCCTCTACCGTGGACACACTAGCACCTCGAAGATCCACCGGGAACGCCGTGAACCCGAAAGGTATACGAGCGTGTATCTCATGGAAGATGAGGACCCTAGAACTTATGAGGAAGTGCTATTAAGGCATGACAAAGAGAAGTGGCTGGAAGCCATGAATTCTGAAATGGAATCCATGAAAGACAACCAAGTTTGGAACTTAGTTGATCCACCTGAGGGAATAGTTCCCATAGGGTGTAAATGGGTCTTTAAGAGAAAGACCGACATGGACGGTAACGTGACCACCTACAAGGCTAGGTTGGTGGCAAAAGGTTATAAGCAAAGACAAGGAGTTGACTATGATGAAACCTTTTCGCCTGTTGCCATGTTAAAATCCATTAGAATTTTGCTTGCTATTGCAGCATACCATGATTACGAAATCTGGCAGATGGATGTGAAAACAGCTTTCCTTAACGGGAACCTGTCTGAGTAAGTGTATATGACACAGCCTGAGGGTTTCACAACCAATGACGCCAGGATGGTGTGTAAACTGCAAAGATCCATTTATGGACTAAAGCAAGCTTCTCGGAGTTGGAATCTTCGCTTTGATGAGATAATCAAACAGTTTGATTTCATCAAGAACGAAGATGAGCCCCGTGTTTACAAGAAGGTTAGTGGGAGTGCCATTGTGTTCTTAGTGCTTTATGTGGATGACATACTTCGCTCATAGGGAATGATGTGCCTATGTTACAATCGATCGAAGCTTGGTTATCCAAGAACTTCTCTATGAAGGACTTGGGTGAGGCGACCTATATTACGGGAATAAAGATCTATAGAGATAGATCCAAAAGGTTGCTTGGTCCGTCGCAATCCACCTACATAGACAAATCTTCGAAGAGATTCGGCATGGAGCGATCCAAGAAAGGATTGCCGCCCATGTCACATGGGGTCTACCCGTCCAAGGGAATGAGTCCTAAGACGAGAGGAGGAAAGGGCACAAATGAGTAAAGTCCCTTATGCTTCGGCAATCGGGTCTATCATGTATGCCATGTTATGCACAAGACCGGACGTCTCGTACCCTCTTAGTATGACTAGTAGGTACCGGTCCAATCCAGGTGATGGTCACCGGATTCTTTGTCAAGAATATCCTTAAGTACTTGAGACGTACTAGGGATATGTTCCTGGTTTTCGGGAATGATGATTTAGTATTACGAGGTTACACGGATGCCGGTTTCCAACCGACAAGGATGACTTCAAGTCACAATCTGGATTTGTTTTCACGCTTAACGGCGGAGCGGTGGTGGAAGAGTTCCAAGCAAGGAGACTACGCGGATTCTACAACGGAAGCCGAATACATAGCAGCCTCGGAGGCGGCAAAGGAAGCGATTTGGATGAAGAAGTTCATTGCGAACTTGGTGTGGTTCCCTCCATTGAAGGTCCGGTACCTCCGTACTTGTGATAATAATGGAGCGATATCTCGATCAAAGGAACCAAGGTCTCATCGAAGTCCAAACATGTGCTACGGCGCTATCACTTGATTAGAGAGATAGTAGATAGAGGAGATGTAAAGATAGAGAAAGTCCACACGGATGATAACATAGCCGATCCGTTAACCAAGGCATTGTCTCAAGCTAAGCATGAGAAACATGTTCACTTGCACGGGCTTAGGCATATGGGTGATTGGCTTTAGGCCAAGTGGGAGATTGTTGGAAAGGTGTCCTAAACCCAATCGGGTCGGACCGGATCCGACCGGGTCGGGTCATTTACAGTCTATTTAGTTCATGTAATGACTTTATTATGATTAATAAAAGCACTTATGTTATTATATATTGTTTGTCTTCATATTATTTGTTGTATATATATAGTAACGTCCCTAGTATCGATCTGTGATAGAGAAACCATGATAGTGATTATGGTTGATGAGATCTCTAATCACTATAACAAGGTTGGTACTTAAATGTCTCTAGTCTTATATATTATCAAATGGGACATTGATAGTATAATCAGACTAGCACGTATTGGATGTCTTCTATCTTTTAGAAGGTAGGGATAGATCTCGTCTATCGAAGTGTAGAGACACTTGGACTGTACGTGGACGTGTATTAGAGAATGCGTACGTTAGACTGACCCACTTACATTAAGTGTCACACTATGTGGCGGTTGTGTAATTATCCTTTTGACCGGAGTCTTCATGGCATCACGGTGTGGATTGTCGTGCTTTGACACTATTGAGATTTCTCCTAACCACGGGGCGATCATGCGGTAGTGATTGGGTATGATATTGAAGCATGCGGAGTATACATGATTGGTCGTCCGGGAATCGCGTATCCTATGATTGGGATTGAATATCCGAAATGGCCTTCTTATAAGGAATGTCTAGCTCTCGAGAATCTTTGCAAAGTGGGAGTAAATGTGTTATTCCGAGAGAGCATGATATCCAGATTATAAGATACGATCGTCAATGTATTGACACTCGAGATACGATCGTATGGATATTATTATAGCGATAGGATTGTAAGTTACACGGTAAGCGCTTCACATGAAAGGTAGTAGTCATTGCTTTTGACTCTTCCGATAATTGGGGGTCACGGTGTGTTGCTAGACGCTATCCCGTGATCGTTAGGTATGAAGGGCATTTTAGTAAATTGCACTTTGTGTCTACGGCCAACATATTCGGAAGCCTATCGGGTCACACACATATGAACATCGAGTCGGATTAAAATGCGGTTATAGTTGATAACCAAATAAGGAAAGTTTATCTCTAGACTATAAAGGTTATAGTGGTAAATTAATATGGTGGTATTTATTTATTATGAATAAATAAAATACAAGATATTAATTATATATAAATTATATTAATTAAAGAATATTCCGGAAGTCAATCTATTGACTAAAGGGGCGCCACTTTTGAGTGTACAAGATACACTTGGATTGTGCACTTTAATTAATAAATATTGCCATAATATTAATATAGGATATTAATTGATTTTGCAAAATAGATTTATGGTAATAAGATAATTATAATCAATATATGATATTGACAGAATAAATTATAATTAAAGAGATAAATCAATCTAGTTGATTTTCCTTATTTTATTAGAAAAAGGTTTTCTTCTCCTACACTACATATGGGGCGCCACTTGCTCTATAAAAAGGAAGTGGGTGTCAAGCTCTTTTGGTACAACACAATTGCAAGAGTTCATAATTCTTGTGTAAAATAGAGAGCTCTCCATAGTGAGTTTGTGAGGGAAGAAAAGGTCCGGTCTAGCAGCCGGAGTTTTTCCGATAGCAATCCAAGGAGGATTCCGGCGAGGGGTTCGTGTGGATTAGCGATAGAGGCCGGACGCGTGGACGGCTTGCGCATTGAACTACTCTCCGTTGGCGGTCAAAGCGACGATCTTGTAGATCATCTAAGGTATAACCGTCAAACTACTTAACGTGTTTATTGCATTAAACGAAGAACGATCTAGAAAAGGAAATCAAATTTTAAATTCCGCTGCGTTAAACTAGTGATTTCCTAACAGTATGGGGACCCTCAAGAGTGAAAAGTATAACAAGAAAAAGATGGTTTGTAACCTTCATTGATGATCATACCAGAAACACTTGGTTGTTCTTAATGAAAGACAAATCTGAAGTTGGACCTATCTTCCAAGAATTTTATCACATGGTCTCCACCCAATTTGATACTAAGATCAAGATCTTAAAGGCGATAATGCTCGGAATACTATGAGTCTAACCTCGGTAACTTCTTGACTAACGGAGGAATTGTTCATATCGGTAGTTGTGTGGAAACACCTCAACGAGAATGGGGTTCTTTGAAAGAAAGAACAGCATCCGTCGGAAATGGCCGGATCAATCATGTTCACTACACATGTTCCTAAATACATTTGGGGTGAAGCTATATTGATCGCAACATATTTAATCAACAGACTTCCCGGCAGAGTGTTAGGTTTCAAAACTCCTCTCCAAACCCCGCCGACCACACACTCCTCGCTCTCATCTTATTACCCAATTGCCTCCAAAGATCTTTGGTTGTACTTGTGTTTGTTTATATCCATGCTCAACACGAAGTAAACTTGATCCTAAAGCTCATAAGTACATTTTCCTTGGATATGCACGGGACGGGAAAGGTTACAAGTGTTACTCTCCCCTACCGAAAAGAAATTTTACAATTCTATGGATGTGAAATTCTTTGAAAGGACTCCATATTACGGCAAACCTGCGAGCCATTCAACGATGGAAACCCGATTGAGATTGAACTAAGTCCGTTCCCTCGGCAAACCATTTACCCTCGGCGAGTCCTAACCCACGAGCGGACTCATAACCTTCGGCATCCCGCGGATACTCACATTACCGACCTCGCACCCTCGACCCGAGTCCGCCGACCCGAGTCCGCCGACCCCGAGCCTCGCGAACCGAACCTCGGCAACCCTGCGAACCGCAGTCGCTGGACCTCCGCTTATTGACTCTCGGCGGTCTGGCCGAAGTGGATGATAGACCTATTGCTCTAAGGAAAGGGAAAAGATCATGCACTGATCATTCTATTCATTCTTATTTATCTTATGATAAGTTGTCTCCTGTCTTTGCCATGTTTACACAGACCGGACTCTCACTCTATCCTAGAAATATTCAAGAGGCCCTTCAAAATGATAAGTGGAAAATTTCGTTAAAACGAGAGATGACTCGCCCTCCCGGATAATCATACTTGGGATCTCACAACTCTTCCAAAAGGCAAGAAGACGATCATTGCAAATGGTTATTCACTATCAAGTACAATGCGCCGATGGCACTATTGACAAGTACAAAGCCGATTGGTAGCCGGGGGATTCACTCAAACTTATGGCATTGACTATAAAGAAACTTTTGCACCGGTGGCAAAGCTCAACACTTGTCGGGGTACTAATTTCTCTGTTGTCCAACTTGACCGGCCTCTTCATCAATTGGACATCAAAAATGCTTTTCTAAATGGGGACCTTACCGAGGATGTTTATATGACTATACCTCCTGGTTTTATCAATCCTCATACTCAAGGCAAGGTGTGCAAGGCGAGGAAATCTCTATATGGCCGAAGCAATCACCAAGGGCATGGTTTGGAAAATTAACAACCGTGGTCAAAGCGCTTGGATATCACCATTGCAATTCGATCACACTATGTTCATCAAGACAACCAACCGAAGAGGTCTATTCTTATTGTCTATGTGGATGATATCATCCTTACCTTGGAGATGACCCGCCGAGATCCAACACTTGAAAGACTCGTGGCAAAGGTATTTCGGGTTAAAGACTTGGGTTTACTTAAGTATTTTCTTGGCATGGAAGTAGCTAGAAACATCAAAGGAATCTCGTCTCCCAAAGGAAATATGTCTTGGATCTCTTTGAAGGAAAGCGGCATCTTTGGGGTGCAAACTGCTTGTATCCCCGTAGACCCCGGTCATACCCCTGCTACATGGTGACATTGCTGTAAGAAAGGAACAATATCAAAGACTTGTAGGGAAACTCATCTACCTATCCCATACAAGACCGGATATTGCATATGGTGTCAGTCTGGTTAGTCAGTTCATGCATTGCCCTACTGAGCAACATTGGGATGCAGTGAATAGAATATCGCGGTATTTGAAGTCCACTCCCGGCCAAGGGTTACACTTCACCAAGTCCGTCGATAGATCCATCAAGGTCTATACCGATGCGATTGGGGTGGATGCCACATAGATAGAAGGTCTACCACGGAGCTATTGTTCCTATGTATGGGGCAATCTTGTTACTTGGAGGAGCAAGAAACAACCTATCGTGTCAGAAGCGATCTTGAAGCCGAACTCGGGGCACTTGTTTTAGGCATTTGTGAAGCTCTTTGGCTCAAAAGAGTACTTACCGAACTTCAAAGAACCTATTCGCAACCTATCACACTCTGTTGTGATAATAACTCAGCACTATGCATGGCAGAGGATCCAGTCCATCATGACAAAACAAAACATGTGGACATTGACAGACATTTTCTGAAGAAGAAGATTGATGCCAAGATTATTCAACTCCAGTATGTTCCCTCAGAAGATCAAAATGCTGATATTCTTACCAAGGCTATTCCACCTCTTACGTTCGCGGACTAAGTAGCAAACTTGGTGCATCAATATATACGGCCCAGTTTGAGGGGGGTGTGGAAATATATCACTCAGCAGTCTACTGAGGCTCAGCAGGGTGATCGACAGACTGCTGATCCTCATGATCACAGCAGACTTCGTGCATAACTTTATTTGTACACTTTATTTATTTGTAAAAGACATATTAATTGTGATACATATAAACAATTAATATGTCAAACTCTAGTTTACTTTATGTCATAGACATAGACATAGATTGTACTTTTACTTTTTGCTTTTGTGCCGCCCACATCTACATACTCAAGTGGCCGCCCTAGCTAGCTAGTCTCTCTCCAAATTGTATCTATTTATACTCCTTCATTATCAATGAATAAAAGATAAGTTGAAGTTTACTCTTGTGTTTATCACATTCTCAAACTCTCTTCATATATATATATATATATATATATATATATATATATATATATATATATATATATATATATATATATATATATACTAGCACGAAACCCGTGCATTGCACGGGGACGTATGTGATTACATTCTATTAATATGCATAATATGTACTACAAAATAAAGACCCTTCAAACTTATTGTAATGCTAGCTAAAATTGTGTTATTTGAGATCGATGTCACAGAGAGTAAAAAACAGACAACACAACATGTCCAAAAGTTATAATGATGTCAATAATTATGGTTATATTTCTGCTTTTAGCATTGCACGGGAGAACGTATATTTTATAAGAAGATTTTTTTTTGAATGATGAAAAGAAGATTTTATTGGCATGTTTGTTACGCATGAATGAAATTGAATGGAATAAAATAATAGGAGCGAATGGAATGTAATGTAATAAATTAATTATATTACTACGTTTGGAATATGGAAGACTGGAATCAAAAAAATTATATAAAGCATGACGTATTGAGTGATGAGTAAAGCAGGGTAGTGAATTAAGGTTGACTGGAGTAGGGTATGGTATGATTCATAAGGTCAGATATGAGCGAAGGGGTGAGGTAGCTCTATGCCATACCCCATTGCACCTTACCTCTCTTCCCACCATGCCTTACCCACCGTTACCATACCTTACCCACCACCCTATCATACCCACCCTATATCAACATATCATACCATCGACATCCTATCTATCTTATCCATTACCTACTCTACTCCCATTACCTACTCTACTCCACTATCACCCACCTCTACACTTCTCTACTCTACCCTACCTTACCCACCATACCACCCTACCTTACCCACCACCCCACCCTTCTCTACCCTACCCTACCAACACCCCACCGTACCGTACACTACCCTACCCTACCTATCATTCCACTCTACCCTATCTTACCAAACAGACCTCCCTACCATACCTTACACATTACCCCAACCTATCGTACCCTACTCTACCCTACCCACCCTACCAACCATACCTTTCCCACCACTTAACCCTACCCTTCCCACCCTACCCACCGTTCCACTCTGCCCTATCTTACCCACCACACCACCACGTCTTACCTTACCCACTACCCCAACCTACCCTATCCTACTCTACCCTACCCTACCCTACCAACCCTACCGTACCCACCACTTCACCTTATTCAGTACGCTTCCTAACTACCTTAGCATTAAATGAGGTGGCTAATTCATAGAGGATGGCCTAATTTAAGAATATCTCGTATTAATTGACATGTTTGAATTTAGTTATTTTTCGAAATGTAATTTAATTTCTGAATATTCTGTATCAATACATGACTTTCATTTGTACGGAATGATTTTTTTTAACATATTTGAATTTATTTATATCTATATAATTAATTTAAAATTGTTTTAGAGGATTATTTTCTTTTGGCATATTTGATTTTTTTTTTTGTAAAATGTAATTTAATGTAAGAATATTTCACATTGAATAACATATTTATTTAATCTAAAAACATTTCACGTTACACCACAAACATTTGAATTAAGTTATTCATGAAAATATAATTGATTGTATGAATATTTGACATTAAATGAAGTGGCTATTTTGTGGGGAAAGAATTTAATGTAAGAATATTTTGAACTAATTGGTAAAATTGAATTTCTTATTTTTGTAATATTTTACTTTAATGAAAAAAATATTTCCCTTAAGAGTCATAAATTTCAGAATATTTGAAATTATTTACTAATTTATAAGGGGTGTACTTAATGTGAGAATATTTTTCATTAATTTATAGGGATGTATTTAGTGTGTGTATATATTTGAGTTTAAATATATATTAAAATGTAATTTAATGTTAGAATATTTTACATAAATTTGTAAAATAGAATTTATCATTTTTTAAATATTACAATTAAATGCATAATTTTGCATTAAATGACATATTTAAGTTTAGATATTTTTAAAAATGTAATTTAGTTATAGAATAATTTGCATTAATTGGGAAATTGAATTTCTTGTTTTTTTAAGCCAAAAATATTTCTATCAAACGCCATAAATTTCAAAATATTGGACATTATTCTAGGATGGATAATTTATAAGAGATATATTTAATATGAGAATATTTTTAATTAATTTATAGGGATATATTTAATGTCTACATAGTTTAGTTTAGATATTCTTGAAAATGTATTTAATGTTAGAATATTCTGCATTCATTGTGAAAATTGTAATTTAAAAATGTTGGTATTAATTGGGATGGCTGATTTCTAGGTAATGATTATTGCGGTTTATTAATAAATTAAATTTTATCATAACTGTGCATTAAGCAAGGAACCACAATGATAATAATAGAGCAGATAGAACAAAGAAACGTATAAAAAAATGAAACCAATAGAATTTCACTTTATTTTAAATATTATACTTTAATTAGTGTGAATTGTAATTAGTGTGATTGAAGAGAGTTATTTATTAGAAATTCAAATTTTGCAATTAGTGCATGTTTGATTTTTTTTAATCCTTTTTAAATATTATAACTTAATGTGATATTTCGCATTAAGTGCAATAAATTTAAGAATATTCGATATTATTCTGGGATGACTAATTTATAGGGATGTATTTACTGTGAGAATATTTACAAATAAATAATCCAGGTATTTAAAAAAAATAAGAAAAACATGCAGCCATATAAAATAATCTTACACAGTAACAAACCACCAACTTTAAAAAAAAAAAAAAATAAATAAACAACAACACGAAAAAATAATACGTCTATTTACAAAATAATAACAAAAATAAGCCGTGATAGAACATTCTGATAGGTTAACAAAAAATAACAAAAATATCAATACTCATATGTCACAAAGCGTGTTGTGCATTTTATTCATTGAAAAAATCGCATATTTAACAAAAATATCAATATCTCTACTTGAACATGTAGATTTTTTAAGATTTCATTTATTTTTGTTCTATTGTTTCCTGCAACAATGGTCGCAGCTTTTACATCTAAATATAGATTGTATGAATTTGGATCAAAATAAAACAAAATTTCCTACAAATAAATTTAAAACAGAAAACCAAAAATACTTACCTCGTAAATATAAAAAACCATTAACATGGTAAAATAATCCGACTATTTACAAAAAATAACAAAAATAAGCAGTTATAGAACATTCTGATAGGGTAACAAAAAATAACAATACCCGTATGTTACAAAGCGTGTCATGAATTTTATTCATTTAAAAAAATCGTCTATTGAAAAAAATATCGATATCTCTACTTTAACAGGTAGACTTTTAAAGTGTTTATTTCTTTTTGTTCTGATGTTTCATACAACAAAAGGTCTCATCTTTTATATCTAAAGATGAATTTGGAACAAAATAAGACAAAAGTTTCTACAAATAAAATTAAAATAGAAAGCCAAAAAATTCTTACCTCGAACCGAGCTAGATTTCTGCACAAATTAACTATAAATAAAGAATGGAAAAACAAAAGGGAATTAAAATAGAAAGCCAAAAATTCTTATCTCGCACCGAGCTAGATTTCTGCACAATTCAACCACAAATAAAGAATGGCAAAACAAAAGGGATGAATATGAGATTCGGCATTATAAAAAATAACAATACTCGTATGTCACAAAGCGTGTCATGCATGTTATTTATTTAAAAAAATCACCTATTGAAAAAATATCGATATCTCTACTTTAACAGATAGACTTTTTAAGTCTTTATTTCTTTTTGTTCTGATGTTTCATGCAACAAAGGTCTCATCTTTTATATCAAAAGATGGATTGTATGAATTTGGAACAAAATAAGACATTTCTACAAATAAAATTAAAATAGAAAGCCAAAAATTCATACCTCGAACCGAGCTAGATTTCTGCACAAATCAACTATAAATAAAGAATGTAAAAACAAAAGGGAATTAAAATCGAAAGCCAAAAATTATTACCTCGCACCGAGCTAGATTTCTGCACAATTCAACCACAAATAAAGAATGGCAAAACAAAAGGGATGAATATGAGATTCGGCATTATAAAAAAAAATCGACAATATAATACCTTTGAATGCAAATGGATGAATCAAGTGAGAAGAATATGTGAATGGGATAAGATGACTTTATAAAACAAACGACAATATAAGACCCGTTGAATGCAAATGGATGAATCAAGTGAGATGAATATGAGCATTATTAAAAAATTAGACAATATTACAGCCAAAAGGAAAATGAAAATCAAAATATACGATTCTGAGCACGTGGGAATCAAATTTTGCAAGAGAATTAGTGATTGGAAAGAGAGCGTATTTATTAGAAAATCAAATTTTGTAATTAGTATGAATTGTAATTAGTGCGATTGGAGAGAGATTATTTATTTTAAATTTAAAATTTTTAATTAATGCAGGGTTGACATTTTTGGTATTTTTCCAGGTTTGGGTCGGGTAATTGAGGGGAAACGAGCTAAATTGCTTCGTGTATATATATATATATATATATATATATATATATATATATATATATGGATGGGGAGCGGATCCACATGTACTTAAAAAATCTGTATTGAAAAGTAGATTTATTGTTAAAGAATATAAAAACACCACTAATGTACCTGGTAGATCTTCAAATTTTCTCCGGTGCCCTAACTCAAAAAAATTCTTGATTAGTCACCGTATATATATTCCTTTGAGAACCAAGACCACCCTATCCCTATTATATTATCCTAGATCCGTCACTGGCTTGAACCTCTCTTACGCAGGCAGCAACTTCTATTATATAAATAACCATTGAAGCCTTACCTACATGACCACTGCATTACGTCAGTTCGATTAGCCACCATCTTCTTGGGCAAAGTTACCATTGCTGAACCCGTTGCCTTGTCATTCACTACCATCAAAACAATATATTTATCATGACAAATCCAATTTTCCAAACAATCCTTTAGAGAAAAGAAATGGAAAATAAGAAAGAAACCATATATAGTACCTTAGCCTGCCACATGTTACGGTGCAAGATTTATTTCACTTTTTCGTTGTGGATGATTTGAAGACATTAATCTAAAATGCGGCGCTATCACCATGGAAATGGGAAGCTTGTTTTGCATGGGAGTATGGGACTGAATTTTAGATCTTCGGCAGGGAGATAGCTTAATTAGTGCAAACTTTAGTGATGTGAGGAGAAAAGAATACCAAAAAAGGTCTTGCTGCTGTTGTGGTGGAATATTCTTGTTCATCAATACAATGTGGTTTCGAATTAAAGTAGATTATGTTAGGATAATTAAATGCACTTCCGGATAAACATACTACCAAACATTTCACAGGGTATCTTGGGCTATATCAAGGTGAGTCTTTTATTTTGATATAAAGCTAAAGTGTGACTTTTAAAATGTTTTCAAGTATTTTACTTATATCAATTGTTGATTTAACTCAAAAGATCTCAATGAGGACATGTTGTTTGGGGAAATTCAAAGTAGAAGCTTCGTTTGGATCACCGTTAGAAAAAGTAATATTAGTATCGATTGGACAACTTGGAAGACTAGTCCGCTCTCTTTCAGCATAGTTTAGTCCTTGTGTAGCTGTTTCGCGTTATTTTTTTCATTTTGTTTCACTTCGGTTCTGGCTTGTTCGGCTTGTTTCTTAAGATCAAGTCACTACAGGAAATTGGCCAATTTACGGCATGCAAGGCATGCCACAGTTGATAAATTACGGCACACAAATGCAAGCCGTTGATGGACACGCCGTAAATCTATGTTGAAAATTACAACATGCTTTTATAAGCCATAAATGATCTGAAATGCATGCCGTAAATATTGTTGGAGACCAACAGGAAAAATTTGTTCATGGCATGCACAAGCACGCCGTAAAACTCAAACAACAGCACGCCATAAATGGCCTATCTGCATCAAATTACAACGTACAAAGCATGACATAAATTCACAAAAAAAATCTACCACGGCATGCACATGCATGCCATAACGACCAATTGGATGCAGGCCATAAATTAATATTAGCGCATGCCTCATACATACACCAAGCACCTTAAACTATGAAAATGAACTGGTATTTTATATAAATAAAACAATATTCAGTCTTAAGAGGGAAACTTGGGCTTGTAAGTCAGGAGCCACTTCTATTTGCTACAACTATAAGGAGATACTACATGCTGAGATTAGAAATGCTACTTATGCTGAGAATAGAAATGCTATAGAGCTTCCCGATGCTGCCAAATTCATTGATACACTACCAAAAGCATATATATTTTCTTTTTCAACTCCCATCATTATTTGGCTGGCTTGAAATCAAGGTTGATAATATATATCCCTTTCCTTCATTTTGCAGGGCCTTGATACACAGGTAGGTGAACATGGAGCTCAACTCTCTGGTGGGGAGAAACAGTTGTTAATGCCATCTTATTCAATGCAAATGAACTCAACTAAGGGCAGGAACGGCCAACCATGTCAATAGTTTCCTATGCTGCATGAACATAAATGTGTTATTGATTCTTATACAAACATTAGAAGAGTGCAATACTGCAATTTAAATACACAGCAAGAATTTACATGAATGTGATTGAATCTGAAATGTATTTTGAGACAAGGACATCATCCATGTCTTAGGGAACATAAGGTAATATCTTCTCATTCAGTCACATGCATGATACTCACCTAACAATAAGATACACTACTAGTCAGATGGTGTCCCCACACTATACAAAGACATCATTATACACGTAAAAGCCCGCGTTGAAGTTTGCCGGTTTTTACGTGTAAAACGTCATCTAATGAACAAAAGTTCCCATATTACTTAAAATATCAACTCAGTTGCACATATTTTACAGAACTAGGAAAATAAAGGGCTATGGATTTGTTAATTTCACACAACCAAACAGATCAACTCATGGCTAGGACACTAGAGTAGACTTAGACAACATCAAACCAGGACTTGGAATAAATACAAGACTAAGAATCTGATTATGCAGACCATACAACAGAAGCTACTGTAGACTCAAAAAAAGAACAAAACCATTAACTCATATCATCAGATTAGACCTGCAAATATGCAATATGCAACTTACTCAGCATAATCAATGGCAATGGAGCAACTTGAGGGTTTAAGTACAAAAACAACCACATTCCAAGGCTTCTCTAGGCAGATAACAATTCAGGCCTTGGATAAACCTTTGGACTCATCCAAAACATGTACATATATGAAAGCGCATATCAAACAGAATGGCTGAAATAGATGCACAAGTTCTTAGATTGAGAAACGAGCCATATTAAGCAAGCCAAGTTCATGTTTGATATAAAAATAAGCACAATAGAGTTTACTGATCCGATGCAGCTGACTTTTGTGGCAGGCAACTCACATAATCCTAAAATCATCATCCAAAACAGCATGAGAAGAAAACAAGAAAGATCTATATAATAAACAATAACAGTAATAATGGATATGGAGTTTACTTCAGAGTAATTTGATAAAAGCATGATACTGTGCTCCCTTTTGCTCCGTAGAGAGTACTGAATTCTACGGTTGGCCGATACAATGGAATGTCCTCAAACACTTCATGAACCCAAACTTTCCAGTATCTATGACCACAACTGTACAAAAGCTAATTTAGGCAGACACATAACATATTGTAAAATCAAAACTTAACTCAGCAAGACAAAAAGAAAACAACAGATTCAAAAAGACAGAACTCCATTATGGTTAGGAGGACATTCTATTGTTTTGTACATAAAAAAGAAGGTTTCTGAATCAGATAACATAAATTCTTCAAAAAGTAAATCATGGTTAGGAGTTAATCATGAATTCTTGATTTATCCTATAGCAAAATGTACTGATCACATCATGGCCATTCCCCCTTGACCTTCTGTAATCTACTAGAAAAATTGTTACTATTATCAAAATCATTATAAATTGTTAAAGAGTAAATTCTAAAACTTTCATTTCATCAACTTGTCAAGAGTGCCTAAATGTTGTGGATGCAGTTTCATAGTTGACAGTTATATTGAAATAAATCAAATAGACCATTCTCCAATTTATCAACCACCATCAAGTCTTCCATAGTTAAAGGGCTGCGGGCATACACTATTCGAAAGGAAATATAGTGTTCGGTCTCCCCCCATCACCACCCACCCCAATACATCGACAAACATCAAAAATATGTTACAATATTAACGAAATTATATATGATTCAACAATAGATAGAAGTCAAGAAGCATTTAAATTAGGAACTTAGACTTAGGTACATCAGTAGTACATTCTTGGTGCTAATAGCTTACATTTAGAAGTTAAAATGATGGTATAAGGTAGTAGACTATAACCGAGCAGGATTCTAGAGGCCAAACCAAAACCAAAACCATGGAATGTAACATTTATTGTGCACAATCAATGGGAAATGATCATTGATCTATTCCAGGCGCAATAATTCTTCTTACGGTCAATAAAACAAACACGTAATGCACAATTGACTGAATCATATTACGTAGAAACCACAAGCTGGACAAGTCACATAAACTCCAAAGAAAACAATGTTGGATGTAACTAATGCAGATTATATAGATCACAATAAGCATGTGAAAATTCTTAGATTTTAGCTAACTTAATGATTTTAACGAGTCGGCAAGGCGCATTACTGGTTTGGATTGCTCTAATGGTGAAGAAGGGAGCTAATGGCTTACATTTAAAAGTTAGAAAGCTGGTATTGGGTATTAGACCATAACTAAACTGAATTCTAGAGGCCAACCATGGAGTTTACCATTATCATGCACATTCAATTAGAAATGAACATTAAAAGCTTCCGGGTGCAATAATCTTCTTATGGTCAAACAAACACCTGGTGTACAATCCAGTGAATCATATTATACAGGAACCAGAAGCTGGACAGGTCACATAAACTACAAATAAAATGATGTTGATGTAACAAAATGCAGATTATATATCACAGTCAAAATAGAACTTCACATATTCTTGCTAACTTAATGAACAAGTCGACGAGGACCATTACTGTCTTGGATTGCTCTAATGGCGAATAAGCGAGATGTTGGTCTCGAAGCTAATGGCTTACATATAGAACTTTAAATGCTGGTACAGGGTACTAGACGATAGCTAAGCTGAATTCTAAAGGCCAAAACCATGGAGTTTACCATTATCATGCACAATCAATCAGAAAAGTACATTAAGAGCTTCCATTCCAGGTGCAAGTATTCTTCTTACAATCAATAAAACAAACACCTGGTGTACAATTGATCAAATCGCATTACCGCAGAACACAATCTAAACAAGTCAGATATAGTACAAAGAAAACAATTTCTACTTAGATAATGCAGATTATGCATCACAGGAAGCATGGAAAGTATCAGATTCTTGCTAATTTCTACTTAGCTAATGCAGATTATGCATCACAAACCTATGATCTGTCGCAGATCCGCCGCCGCCTCCGTTCAAATACGTCGCAGCTGGTGTTGCAATAGAGCCGCCTCCGATCAAATAGAGGCACCTCCGATCAAATAGAGCCACCGCCGATCAATTTCCGATTGAAGTGTTTTATCGCTTGCTGATGAGTAGATCTGATCGAAAGGTTTTATCGCTTGAAGTGTTTTTGTTTTGGTCTGTCGATCTTTTGTTTGGTTTGAAGTGTTTGCAAAAATAATACTCACTTTATTATCACTTTAATAAAACTACAGGCCTGGTTGCGAGAAAAAAAAGACAAACAAACTACAGGCGTGGTAATAGATTTTATGGCGTACATATATGTATGCCGTAAATTAATGTTGTAAAATTAATTTTATGGCGTACGTAAATGTATACCGTAAATGCATGTTGTAAATGCTCTCTTTTCTTGTAGTGAGTGAACGTTTGTAACGCATCTTGACTTCAGCGTCTTCGCTGCACCCCTTAATAATAATATCAATTGCTGTTCGAAAAAAAAATTGTTGATTTAAACTCGGAAGACATTTTTTGAATGATTTCTTCAAAATTAATAATCGACTGTTTTGAGCTAGTGCATATTTTTGTAACAATAAAACTGATACTTGGAATTGACGGATAATACTCGGTCGCTCACTCGTGGCACGAAAGTGTCAAAGCTCTGGTGGCTAGGGGGATTAGAGTTACTGCTCTAGGAAATCGAACGGCTAGTCACCGGTCTCGGGGCCTCTTGACTCGAAGTCTTTCCGACAGTAGCTAGAGTGCTCGCTCATAAGAGTGGGGACAGTACCTTTTTCCCCTAAGATTCATGTTACAGCCGGGAAAGCAAGGGCTAACGGTTGGTGCGTGGGTCCTACATCGTGGATAGGGTTGCCTGGAACCGTGTAAGAGGTTTGCACGGATAAGGTTGATTCTTCACACGGTGGAGTCGTCAGGCATGGGTAGTTCTTTTGGAGTGCAGTTGAAATCCATGGGTAAATATGGAGTTTGGGCGGTACTTGACTCATCGGCTCGGCCAAAGCTGGTGCTTGTAAAAGAACCTGACATAATTTCTTAATGCTCATGTACTTCAAAATTAAAAATTTTTCTTTTCATTTGTTCAATCAGTTAATAAAAGACTTATGTTGCCATTTTTAAAATGTTGCATCAAAGTATATATTTTTTTAATATATAAATATATATAATATATAACACTCTCACACACGGCTTATACCAGTCTTTTGTTGACGATTCGCTTCTTTTGTTTTTGTTGTTTTTTTTTTCTTTTATATATATATATATACATGTTATTGACCGTGAGATAAAGAAGGGTATAAGAGATGATAGTGATCGGGATCCAAGGAAAAAGAAATTGATGTTATGGATCGGACGGCACAAATTAAGTTAGTTACTATTGTAGTATTTCTTTTTGGTGTATTTTCTTAGTGGAATTAGTTAGTGATTTATATTGATGTAAAAATTTGTCTTGTGGATTTATTTTGTTATTGGAAATATAGTCTATTTATTGAAGTCGCGGCGAGAGCTTCGCAGCCTCTCTTAGAAAGACCTCAGTGGACCTAGGGGTCGGGAGTAGGGTGTTACAAACCCTTCACTGAGGAATAATTAAGTTAAAAAAGTTGTTTGGAACTGTGGGGCCGATAAATCTCCCGGGCCTGACGGGTTCTCTTTCGGTTTCTATAAGTCTCAATGGAATTTATTTAAAGGGGATGTGATTAAATTTGTCTATGATTTTTCTCGGTCGGGCCGGATCGAAAAATGGTGCAACTCTTCCTTCCTAACTTTAATACCTAAAAATTCCAGCCCCACCTCATTTTGAGATTATAGACCTATACGTCTGATTGGTTCCTTATACAAAATAATTTCGAAGGTGTTGGCTGAGCGTCTAAGAAGTGTCATGAATGATCTTATTGGAGAGTCGCAATCGGCATACATTGCTAATAGACAGATTTTGGATGGTGTGCTAGTTACTAATGAAATTGTTGATTTCTTGAAGAAAAGCAAGCGAAAAGCCTTCTTTTTCAAGGCAGATTTTGAAAAGGCTTTTGACTCCGTAAACTGGAACTTTTTGGACTCTATATTGGCTCAAATGAACTTTGGAAATGTGTGGAGAAATTGGATCAAGCAGTGTCTTTCTATAGCTAGGGTGTCTATTCCTTTCAATGGTATCCCTACTAAGGAATTTAGCATGCAGAGGGGTATAAGACAAGGAGATCCTCTCTCTCCGTTTCTCTTTTTTAATTGTGGCTGAAGCACTTAACATTATGATAGAGAAGGCTGTGGAAAAGAAAAGAATCGAAATTTTTCAAGGGGATTCCAAAAGTGCAGGTTATAATTCAGATTTACGGATTTTCCATCTTGGCACAGAAAAAGAGAGAAAGGTTTAACCATCACACTTGCAATTCGCGGAGCCATTGGAGAGAGTCTAACACACTTGCAATTCGCGGACGATGCGATATTTTTTGGAGAATGGGAAAAAGAGAATGTTCTGAACCTAAGTAGAATATTGAAATTTTTTGCAAGGTTGTCAGGCCTCAATATAAATATGGGGAAGAGCAAGATTTTCGGAATAAATGTGCAAAATGGGGAACTTTTGGATGGTACTGATTCTCTTCGATGCAGTTATGATTACTTACCTTTCACTTATCTCAGGTTACCTATTTGAGGGGTGCATATTTTAGGAAACTTGAGGTGGATTTTAGGAGATGGGAAATAAATTAATTTTTGAAGGGATTTGTGGTTAGGTGATAAAAAACTGTGTGAAAGATCTCCTAGGCTTGTGACAAAAATTGCGTGATAAAGGAGAGATGGAGGGTGGGTTAGGGATTGGAGTGTCAGTAAGGTGACTTGAACTCTACATCTGGGTGGAACCAATCTGAAGACTCAGATGTGTGATGGACAGCTGAGAAGTGTGATGAGCGTTATTTTCACCAAACAGATTTATAATACTCAAGACAACGATGACTAAACAAGCTCTCTAACCGGCAGTGTACCGGGTCGATTGCGAGTAAAGCTACAGGAGTCCGAGGTCGATCCCACAGAGAAGATGTGCTTGTAAGTACCAAAGTGAACTTATTGCTTAGTCTAGGCAAACAAGTTGTTGGAATGTTTGTACACTTCAATTAAACTAAAGTAAATTAAACTAACAAGTCTAAAGGGAGAAAGGGACATAGCCGAACCATGATCAATGTGACTAATCTCAACCCTAAGGTAGACAAAACCGGGAGTGTGCATTATACTAAACGAACTCTTGCATTCAATTCCACGGGTACGAACTCCTAATCCCGGTGCTAGGTTCTGAACAACTCTTCCCCAACACCTTAAGCCTAGTCAACTAACCTTCCCTAAGAGAGGTTTATTCACAAGACAATCATGCACGAGAGCTGTTTAAACGTTAAAAACGAGTAACCTCGCACTACAATACGATCCTAGAACCTTTTTCCCACATCCCTCTCTCTGAACAACTCTCAAGAGTAATGTGTGTGATTTTGACCTAGGTGATCAATCTAGCCCAAATCCGTTATAACAAGTTCTAAGACATGAAATATGCAAGATATAATGATAAAAAGCACTACCCACTCCCAATTTCATCACCCAAGGGGTGATTTCACCACATATCACATGATTCGACTATGGGGAGGAATTAGCTACACATTATACAAGTTAAAACATAAAGAAAGTAGTAAAGGAGAAGCATAACAAGCATAAAAGAGAAGAAAATTACCATAAAGTTGCAGAAATTCGAGTTGGAGAAGATAAGCACAAAAGTTGAATACAAAAGATCGAATTTTGCCCAATGAAATGTTATAGATCGAAGCTAAGAGTTAGAGAATCAAAGAGAGGATTGAAAGAGCTTTCTAACGGTATATTACACTAATTCTAACTCCTAAGGATGAAGAAAATCGCCCAAATTAACTTAAAACTACTCCATTTCGCGGCTGCTATGTTCTTTCCCAAAAAATTCGATCCAAAATGGGTTTATATGGCTAACAACTGCTCAAACGCACGTTTGTAAGGTTCCCAAACGTGCGTTTCCGTCCCCTTGCTCTCAATATTCAAAAAAAACGTCCGAAACGCACGTTTAAAGCTCCAAACGTGCGTTTCGCATGATGCAGTTTTTCTGCTGTAGTAAAACCTTCATAACTTCTTCATCCGAGCTCCGATTTGGGTGATTCAAGATGCGTTGGAAAGCTCTTTCAATTATCTACAACTTTAATGAAGAATTCATGACCATAAAATGCCTCCATCATGGGTCAAAATGCTGCTGAACCAGAACATAGGGGTTGAGATACTAAAACTTCTCACCCCTTTTCTTCATCTTTCTTCTTCTTTGGCTCATTGTTGCACCTTGACCATGCTTCTCATCATAATTCTTTGCCTTCCGGGTTCTCGAGACACCATTTCCCTACATCATCACAACAACCAAAAACATCCAAAACATTCCAGAGGGTAAAAGTGCTCGGGAATAGGGTCAATATCACTAAAAAGAGGTAGTAAACTATCAAAGTGACGGATTTACTCCCCGTGCTAATAATTCACGATATTGCCCCTAAAACGGTCTAAATCACCAAGAAACGTGCTAAAAGTGGGATAAACGGGGGTTAAAGATGCACCGGAATCATGTAAAGTTGACTCCCATCAAAGTGTATTCAATTCTGTGCATCAGTAGGGTGGAGTCTACTGAGCTTCTGTCAGCAGGGTGATAGTCTGCTGAGTACTCGAATACAACAGGGTCCCACATCTGCTAATTCTGTTATGTGACAGCTATACAATGTCATTAAAAGGAGGACACGTGTAAGGGTATTTATGGTGCATCAGACAAAGATTCTGTTAGGAAATCACTAGTTTAACGCAGCGGAATTTAAAATTTGATTTCCTCTTCTAGATCGTTCTTCGTTTAATGCAATAAACACGTTAAGTAGTTTGACGGTTATACCTTAGATGATCTACAAGATCGTCGCTTTGACCGCCAACGGAGAGTAGTTCAATGCGCAAGCCGTCCACGCGTCCGGCCTCTATCGCTAATCCACACGAACCCCTCGCCGGAATCCTCCTTGGATTGCTATCAGAAAAACTCCGGCTGCTAGACCGGACCTTTTCTTCCCTCACAAACTCACTATGGAGAGCTCTCTATTTTACACAAGAATTATGAACTCTTGCAATTATGTTGTACCAAAAGAGCTTGACACCCACTTCCTTTTTATAGAGCAAGTGGCGCCCCAT
The DNA here is from genome assembly GCA_036785695.1 of Gentiana straminea. Classification (NCBI taxonomy): domain Eukaryota; kingdom Viridiplantae; phylum Streptophyta; class Magnoliopsida; order Gentianales; family Gentianaceae; genus Gentiana; species Gentiana straminea. The sequence goes on from JAVUPR010000137.1 coordinate 12,443,338, forward strand.
ATGTAGTGTGGAGGAGAAGAAAACCTTTTTCCAATAAAATAAGGAAAATCAATTAGATTGATTTATCTCTTTAATTATAATATTTTGTCAATATCATATATTGATTATAATTATCTTATTACCATAAATCTATTTTGCAAAATCAATTAATATCCTATATTAATATTATGGCAATATTTATTAATTAAAGTGCACAATCCAAGTGTATCTTGTACACTCAAAAGTGGCGCCCCATATCCCAAAAGATTGACTTCCGGAATATTCTTTAATTAATCTAATTTATGTATATAATTAATATCTTGTATTTTATTTATTCATAATAAATAAATACCACCATATTAATTTACCACTATAACCTTTATAGTCTAGAGATAAACTTTCCTTATTTGGTTATCAACTATAACCGCATTTTAATCCGACTCGATGTTCATATGTGTGTGACCCGATAGGCTTCCGAATATGTTGGCCGTAGACACAAAGTGCAATTTACTAAAATGCCCTTCATACCTAACGATCACGGGATAGCGTCTAGCAACACACCGTGACCCCCAATTATCGGAAGAGTCAAAAGCAATGACTACTACCTTTCATGTGAAGCAGTTACCGTGTAACTTACAATCCTATCGCTATAATAATATCCATACGATCGTATCTCGAGTGTCAATACATTGACGATCGTATCTTATAATATGGATATCATGCTCTCTCGGAATAACACATTTACTCCCACTTTGCAAAGATTCTCGAGAGCTAGACATTCCTTATAAGAAGGCCATTTCGGATATTCAATCCCAATCATAGGATACGCGATTCCCGGACGACCAATCATGTATACTCCGCATGCTTCAATATCATACCCAATCACTACCGCATGATCGCCCCGTGGTTAGGAGAAATCTCAATAGTGTCAAAGCATGACAATCCACACCGTGATGCCATGAAAACTCCGGTCAAAAGGATAATTACACAACCGCCACATAGTGTGACACTTAATGTAAGTGGGTCAGTCTAACATACGCATTCTCTAATACACGTCCACGTACGGTCAAGTGTCTCTACACTTCGATAGACGAGATCTATCCCTACCTTCTAAAAGATAGAAGACATCCAATACGTGCTAGTCGATTATACTATCAATGTCCCATTTGATAATATGTAAGACTAGAGACATTTAAGTACCAACCTTGTTATAGTGATTAGAGATCTCATCAACCATAATCACTATCATGGTTTCTCTATCACAGATCGATACTAGGGACGTTACTATATATATATATACAACAAATAATATGAAGACTAATATATAATAACATAAGTGCTTTTATTAATCATAATAAAGTTATTACATGAACTAAATAGACTGTAAATGACCCGACCCGGTCGGATCCGGTCCGACCCGATTGGGTTTAGGACACCTTTCCAACAATCTCCCACTTGGCCTAAAGCCAATCACCCATATGCCTAAGCCCGTGCAAGTGAACATGTTTCTCATGCTTAGCTTGAGACAATGCCTTGGTTAACGGATCAGCTATGTTATCATCCGTGTGGACTTTCTCTATCTTCACATCTCCTCTATCTACTATCTCTCTAATCAAGTGATAGCGCCGTAGCACATGTTTGGACTTCGATGAGACCTTGGTTCCTTTGATCGAGATATCGCTCCATTATTATCACAAGATAGACAGGTACCGGACCTTCAATGGAGGGAACCACACCAAGTTCGTAATGAACTTCTTCATCCAAATCGCTTCCTTTGCCGCCTCCGAGGCCGCTATGTATTCGGCTTCCGTTGTAGAATCTGCGCAGTAGTCTCTCGCTTGGAACTCTTCCACCACCGCTCCGCCGTTAAGCGTGAAAACAAATCCAGATTGTGACTTGAAGTCATCCTTGTCGGCCTTGGAACCGGCATCCGTGTAACCTCGTAATACTAAATCATCATTCCCGAAAACCAGGAACATATCCCTAGTACGTCTCAAGTACTTAAGGATATTCTTGACGACAATCCGGTGACCATCACCTGGATTGACCGGTACCTACTAGTCATACTAAGAGGGTACGAGACGTCCGGTCTTGTGCATAACATGGCATACATGATAGACCCAATTGCCGAAGCATAAGGGACTTTACTCATTTGTGCCCTTTCCTCCTCTCTGTCTTAGGACTCATTCCCTTGGACGGGTAGACCCCATGTGACATGGGCAGCAATCCTTTCTTGGACTGCTCCATGCTGAATCTCTTCAGCATCTTGTCTATGTAGGTGGATTGCGACAGACCAAGCAACCTTTTAGATCTATCTCTATAGATCTTTATTCCCGAGAATATAGGTCGCCTCACCCAAGTCCTTCATAGAGAAGTTCTTGGATAACCAAGCTTTGATCGATTGTAACATAGGCACATCATTCCCTATGAGCGCGTATGTCATCCACATAAAGCACTAGGAACACAATGGCACTCCCACTAACCTTCTTGTAAAACACGGGGCTCATCTTCGTTCTTGATGAAATCAAACTGTTTGATTATCTCATCAAAGCAAAGATTCCAACTCCGAGAAGCTTGCTTTAATCCATAAATGGATCTTTGCGGTTTACACACCATCCTGGCGTCATTGGTTGTGAAACCCTCAGCCGTGTCATATACACTTCCTCGATAGGTTCCCGTTAAGGAAAGCTGTTTTCACATCCATCTGCCAGATTTCGTAATCATGGTATGCTGCAATAGCAAGCAAAATTCTAATGGATTTTAACATGGCAACAGGCGAAAAGGTTTCATCATAGTCAACTCCTTGTCTTTGCTTATAACCTTTTGCCACCAACCTAGCCTTGTAGGTAGTCACGTTACCGTCCATGTCGGTCTTTCTCTTAAAGACCCATTTACACCCTATGGGAACTATTCCCTCAGGTGGATCAACTAAGTTCCAAACTTGGTTGTCTTTCATGGATTCCATTTCAGAATTCATGGCTTCCAGCCACTTCTCTTTGTCATGCCTTAATAGCACTTCCTCATAAGTTCTAGGGTCCTCATCTTCCATGAGATACACGCCTGTATACCTTTCAGGTTCACGGCGTTCCCTGGTGGATCTTCGAGGTGCTAGTGTGTCCACGGTAGAGACTGGTGTCACATCTTTGTGTGGCAAGTCCTCTACTTCCATCAACTGACTGTTATCCGTAAGTGGTTCTCGAATTTCTTCAAGATCAATTTTACTCCCACTGACCCTATCCAGAATAAACTCTTTCTCCAGAAAGTGGGCTACCCCGGCAACAAACACCTTTTGTTCCTCGGGATGGTAAAATTGGTATCCTCTAGTTTCTCTAGGATAACCCACAAATAGACATTTGTCGATCTAGCTTCTAATTTATCGGGCATCATCCTCTTCACATAAGTCGGACAACCCCGGGGTTTAAGATAGGCTAGACTCGGTTTCCTCTTATGCCATACCTCGTATGGTGTGGATTCAACCGTCTTTGATGGAACTCGGTTCGGTGTATAGGATGCGGTTTCTAGAGCGTACCCCCAAAACGATTTTGGAAGAACTCGCGTAGCTCATCATGGATCGTACCATGTCTAACAAAGTACGGTTCCTCCTCTCGAAATGCCATTCATTTGAGGCGTCCCTGGAGGGGTCCATTCGAGTAGAATCCCATTCTCCTTTAAATAACTTTGAAACTCTCCATCTAGGTATTCTCCACCTCGATCGGATCGAAGTGTTTTGATTTCTTTACCCAGAGTTGTTTCTCCACTTCGCTTCGAATTCTTTGAACTTTTCGAAGGCTTCGGACTTATACTTCATTAAGTATATATAACCATAGCGAGAATGGTCATCGTGAAAGTGATAAAATAAGAGTATCCTCCTTTGGCTTGAATCGACATTGGGCCACACACATCGTATGTATAAGCTCAAGCAATTCATTTGATCTTATCCCTTTGCCACTAAAAGGTGACTTTGTCATCTTGCCAAGTAAACAAGCTTCGCATGTATCAAACGATTCGTAATCGAATTGATCCAACATTCCATCTTTATGGAGTTTGGAAATGCGATTCTTATTTATATGGCCAAGTCTACAATGCCATAAGTAGGATTCATTCAAGTCATTTGTTTTGGCTTTCTTGTTATTTATATTAAGTACGTCAACATTCATATCTAATATGTAGAGACCATTGCTAAGTATGCCAGTACCATAAAAGATTCCATCACGTGAAAAAGAACAACATTTATTCTCAAACGTAAAAGAAAATCCATCAACATCTAATGCATAAATAGAAATAATGCTCTTCGTAAGAGCAGGAACAAAATAACAGTTATTGAGTTCTAGTACTAGCCCACAGGGCAATGAAAGAAAATAAACTCCTACGGCCGGCGCAAAGAACACTTGCTCCATTTCCAACGCGTAGGTCCACCTCTCCTTTCCTCGGATCTCTAGTTCTTCTTAGTGCCTCGCATATTCGTACAAATATGAGAACCACAACCGTATCTAATACCCAAGTGGTTGGACTTAGAAGAAGTAATGTTGATCTCAATCATAAATATACCGAAGTCGAAGCATCAGAATGCTTCTTCTTGGTACTCAAGAAGCCCTTGCAGTTTCTCCTCCAATGTCCGGTCTCACCGCAATGGAAGCAAGCATCCTTGGATTTGTCTTTTGCTATCTTAGGCGTTGGCTTAGGTGCAACCTTCGCCTTCTTGGACTTTTTTTGGGCTTTTGCCTTGCCCTTACTCGAAGTGACCAGCAACACTTGCTTTCCCTTCCCTACGGTGCCCTCAGCAGTTTTCAACATGTTCAATAACTCCGCTAGGGAGCAATCTATCTTGTTCATGTGATAGTTCATCACAAACTGCGAGAATGAGTCAGGTAGAGATTGCGAATCAAGTCAATACTCAACTCTCGTTCCAACTTGTGGCCCGCCTTCCCAAGCCTCTCTATGTACCCGATCATTTTAAGCACGTGTGACCCCACAGCAGTCCCAGATGCCATCTTACAACTAAACAGGGCCTTCGAGACCTCGTACCTCTCAGTGCGAGACTGAGAAGCATAAAGTTCCTTCAGGTGGAGCATGATAGAGTAGGCGTCCATAGACTCATGTCGTTTCGCAGATTCTCGTGTGTCATAGAAGCAAGCATGATACATGTAGCATCGCATCGTCGAACGGTGCTTGTTGTACTTCTCGACAACATCGCGCACCGAACCCTCGCCGGGCTTTTCCGGTAGGGCCTCGTCCAAGACATAGCCAATCTTCTCGTGCCTCAAAACGATTTTGAGGTTTCTTTCCCAATCGAGAAAATTAGTTTCGTCAAGCTTGTTATCGATGATAAAACGAAGGTTCAATTTGTTTGACATTTTCTACAACAATAAATAAAAGATAGAATAAGTAAAAGCTCATGTATAAAAACCCTAAATTTGCACTTAAATTTTTTTTAAGGTTTTACTCCCACTAGCCAACTATTCCCTATTGACTTTCAAGAATTTAATTAATTCTTTAGTGGCGGGATCCCATCTAGTTACCTCGATTCCCGACGAGGGCCGATCAACCGAGATAATTTCGACAGTAGGTACTCTTGCCGCCGCATCGCATGCGACTCCCGGTGGTTGACTAGTCAACTCTTTGACGTTTCACATCTCTATGTGATAGCCAACCCCTTGTCTCTAAAATCAGACGGTCCTGACGAGGGCCAATCACCGCAAGATTCCAGTCGAGTCGTAACCCAATATTCATGAGATCTCGTAAACGATCATATCTCAATAATAACGATATACCCGTGGTAGGTCAACTCCCGACGAGGGCCGATCAGTTGGATCCGAACAAGGGCTCTTCACCGTCATTATAATATTGGGAGACAATTTTGGCTCGATTTTTGGCGTGGGAATAATTTTAATTAATTCACTTAATTAATTTGGTTTAATTATGGTCTCATCTACTATGTGCATATTACTACGATATCATATAAAGTAAAACATACACAACATTCCGCGCATAAAATAACCGGTATGATCATGGACTTTTTCTAGGTGCGGTTTCGAATACAACCGACGAAACCGCGGGTCACAAACTAAGGGTATCTGCAACCTCCAATAGGATCTTTATTGCTGTACGCCAATGGGTTCTTTATTTCTCCTTGGTCTCGAACTTCTTGCTCCATTCTTGTTACATAATAAATAATTACACCCGCCGCACACGGGGGGGAACTCAGGGAATGGGATAAATGCAAAAAGTAAACTAGGTCACGTTCTTCATAACGGCCTAGGACAATTTTTTTTTATTTTAAAAACCAACATAAAGAAAACATTCCCATCTATCCTATTGGTCGAGTCCATGATCAATCGGGGTCCATATAATCACATTATATCTACTCATCTAATCCATACAATTTTATCTTATGAAAAAGATTAAATTCTAATTTTAACTACTACTACTCATGCGTCTTTATTTTATCACGTCAAATAATTAAATAACTTTTAATTAATTATATGACTTAACCGAAAATTAAAATTAACATTTAATTTTAAATCGATTTCAATTTTAATTAAATTTGAACTATTCAAAATAAAATTAAAATTATAAAGTCTCCTATTTGTTTCATTTCCAAAACTAAATTTAGCTTAGGCCTGGCCACTTTCCAAAATCAAAATTTTGGAAGTGGCCTAAAGCTAGCCTATTCCAAATCAAATATTTGGAAAGGGCCTAGGCCTACTCCAAATCAAATATTTGGAAAGGCCAAATTATTTTAGTCTAGGCCTGGCCACTTTCCAAAATCAAAATTTTGGAAGTGGCCTAGGCCTAGGCCTATTCCAAATCAAATATTTGGAAAAGGGCCTAGGCCTATTCCAAATCAAATATTTGGAAAGGCCAAATAATTTTGGTTTAGGCCTGGCCACTTTCCAAAATCAAAATTTTGGAAGTGGCCTAGGCCTAGGCCTATTCCAAATCAAATATTTGGAAAGGGCCTAGGCCTATTCCAAATCAAAATTTGGAAAGGCCAATGTCCCACATGGTTTCCCAATGGTCCAAACTATTTGAACCATTGGTTGGCCATATGACACAACTAAACAAACGAGATATCTATGCACAATAAAATATCACAAAACGAAAAGGGTTGATCTCCCCCAATGGAAGAGGAGAGCCGACGGACAGCAGCCCGAAGGCCACCGCCGCCGCCGCCGAGGGATGGGGGCGCCGCCAGTCGGCCGACCCCCATGAACCCTATATATATATATATATTTTTTTTTTTTTTGTTTTAACGTTTCGCGATTTAAATCTTGCATCTATCGATTAAATACTACGCATTTAAATTATGCTTATTGCTTAAGCTCGAAGTCTGGCTCTGATACCACTGTTAGGAAATCACTAGTTTAACGCAGCGGAATTTAAAATTTGATTTCCTCTTCTAGATCGTTCTTCGTTTAATGCAATAAACACGTTAAGTAGTTTGACGGTTATACCTTAGATGATCTACAAGATCGTCGCTTTGACCGCCAACGGAGAGTAGTTCAATGCGCAAGCCGTCCACGCGTCCGGCCTCTATCGCTAATCCACACGAACCCCTCGCCGGAATCCTCCTTGGATTGCTATCGAAAAACTCCGGTCGCTAGACCGGACCTTTTCTTCCCTCACAAACTCACTATGGAGAGCTCTCTATTTTACACAAGAATTATGAACTCTTGCAATTATGTTGTACCAAAAGAGCTTGACACCCACTTCCTTTTATAGAGCAAGTGGCGCCCCATATGTAGTGTGGAGGAGAAGAAAACCTTTTTCCAATAAAATAAGGAAAATCAATTAGATTGATTTATCTCTTTAATTATAATATTTTGTCAATATCATATATTGATTATAATTATCTTATTACCATAAATCTATTTTGCAAAATCAATTAATATCCTATATTAATATTATGGCAATATTTATTAATTAAAGTGCACAATCCAAGTGTATCTTGTACACTCAAAAGTGGCGCCCCATATCCCAAAAGATTGACTTCCGGAATATTCTTTAATTAATCTAATTTATGTATATAATTAATATCTTGTATTTTATTTATTCATAATAAATAAATACCACCATATTAATTTACCACTATAACCTTTATAGTCTAGAGATAAACTTTCCTTATTTGGTTATCAACTATAACCGCATTTTAATCCGACTCGATGTTCATATGTGTGTGACCCGATAGGCTTCCGAATATGTTGGCCGTAGACACAAAGTGCAATTTACTAAAATGCCCTTCATACCTAACGATCACGGGATAGCGTCTAGCAACACACCGTGACCCCCAATTATCGGAAGAGTCAAAAGCAATGACTACTACCTTTCATGTGAAGCGATTACCGTGTAACTTACAATCCTATCGCTATAATAATATCCATACGATCGTATCTCGAGTGTCAATACATTGACGATCGTATCTTATAATCTGGATATCATGCTCTCTCGGAATAACACATTTACTCCCACTTTGCAAAGATTCTCGAGAGCTAGACATTCCTTATAAGAAGACCATTTCGGATATTCAATCCCAATCATAGGATACGCGATTCCCGGACGACCAATCATGTATACTCCGCATGCTTCAATATCATACCCAATCACTACTGCATGATCGCCCCGTGGTTAGGAGAAATCTCAATAGTTTCAAAGCATGACAATCCACACCGTGATGCCATGAAGACTCCGGTCAAAAGGATAATTACACAACCGCCACATAGCGTGACACTTAATGTAAGTGGGTCAGTCTAACGTACGCATTCTCTAATACACGTCCACGTACAGTCCAAGTGTCTCTACACTTCGATAGACGAGATCTATCCCTACCTTCTAAAAGATAGAAGACATCCAATACGTGCTAGTCTGATTATACTATCAATGTCCCATTTGATAATATGTAAGACTAGAGACATTTAAGTACCAACCTTGTTATAGTGATTAGAGATCTCATCAACCATAATCACTATCATGGTTTCTCTATCACAGATCGATACTAGGGACGTTACTATATATATATACAACAAATAATATGAAGACTAATATATAATAACATAAGTGCTTTTATTAATCATAATAAAGTTATTACATGAACTAAATAGACTGTAAATGACCCGACCCGGTCGGATCCGGTCCGACCCGGTCGGATCCGGTCCGACCCGATTGGGTTTAGGACACCTTGCGGCTAGGGTTTAGGGTTTTGTGCCTATAAATACAGTTGTTGTCTCATTATCTGTGTGTGTTGAAATCTGTAAAATTCAGTGCATAATAAAATATCTCTTTTCTGCCCGTGGTTTTTTACCTCTCCCACTGAGGGGGTTTCCACGTTAAATTTGTGTTCTTCTTGTTTCCGTTTTCTCCTTTGATTGTTTATGTTTGATTGCTTCTGTTTATGTTTCTTGCATCTGAAGTTATCTCCATCCGTTTTATAACAAGTGGTATCAGAGCAAGGTTCTGGAGAAAACAATCTGTACGATCAACTTCATCTTCACCAAGACCTTCAGTAAGGTGCTAGGATCTGTGATAAAGTTGTGATCTTTAGCAAGAAAAGATGTCAGCAGTAAAAGTGAAAATCGATAAATTTACAGGAAGGAACAATTTTGGTCTGTGGCAAATCAAGATGCGTGCACTGTTGAAACAGCAGGGTTTGTGGAATCCTTTATCCGACAAACCAAATACAAGTGCAGCAGATTATGCCAGTCTGGAAGAGAAAGCACATTCAACCATCATGTTGTGCTTATCTGATGATGTTATCACCGAGGTTGCTTTGAGGAAGACACCGCACCAAGTTGTGGAAGAAGCTTGAAAGCCCGTATATGACCAAGTCACCGACCAACAAGTTGTTGTTGAAACGAGAGGTTGTTCAGTTTGAAGATGCATGAAGGAAGTCCACCGAGGGAACATACGGACCAAACTGAACACAATATTGCTTGATTTAAGGAATATTGATGTTAAAATTGAAGATGAAGATGCAGCCCTAATCTGTTGGTGTCACTACCGGCATCATATGAAAACTTTGTGCGCTCTTTCATAGTTGGAAAGGATACGGTAGCTTTGAAGGATGTAAGGTCCGCCTTACATGCCGGGGAGCTTAGACACAAGGCTTCTTTGGGACAGACGATCGATTTCTTGGGCTAGTAGCTAGCAAAGCAATAGTGGAAAAGGATATGGACGAGAAGAAGAAAAAGAAGTCGGGTCCAAAGGTCCTAAGTCTACCGATGTCCGTAATTACTTGTAAGGAGCGAGGGGACATTGGAAGTCCAATTGTCCAAGGAAGAAGAAACAAAGGGGAAGGCAATTCGGCACAGTAGCCTTGGCTACTGAGCAATCTGATGAGGATCTGGTTCTAGTTGCAGGGGACTCTACACACCATAATGATGTGTGGATACTTGATTTTGGAGCATCCTACCATATTTGTCCAAACAGGGAGTGGTTTTCTACTTATGAGCAGATAGATGGTGGTCAAATCCATATGGCCAACATCAAAGTTTGCAAAGTTGTGGGAATTGGCTCAGTAAAGTTAAGGACAGAGGATGGTAAATTTTGTACACTGAAAGATGTAAGACATGTTCCACAGATGACCAAGAACTTGGTATCTCTCGCCCTCTTGGACAACAAGGGTTCAATTTCAAGGGTGATGGTGGACGGTGAATGTCTTCAAAGATTCGGTTGTAGTCCTCAAAGGCATCAAGAGGGGAACCTTGTATATATTACAAGGATCTATCGTATCCGGCACCGCTTCGCCGTTGCATCCTCGCAGTTCACTAGTCTCGACGAGACTACCGTGGCACATGAGACTAGGTCACATGGGTGAAAGGGGTATGCGGGTTCTTTCTTCACAGGTTTTCTTGGGGGATATAAGGTCAAGAATCCGGACTTTTGTGAACATTGTGTGTTTGGGAAATTGCATAGAAGTAAATTCTCGGCGGGGTTGCACAATACAAAGGCAACACTTGATTATATCCATTCGATTTGGGGTCCATCAAGAGTTGAGTCATTGGGTGGTCACAGATATTTTGTGTCATTCATAGATGACTATTCAAGGATGACTTGGGTGGTGATGATGAAGAACAAAAGTGATGCATTCAAGTAACTTCAACCGAGTGGAAGGCCCTAGTGGAGAATCGGTTAGGCAAGAAAATCAAGAAGCTTCGTACGGATAATGGTCCGGAATTCTATTTGGACGGATTTTGATTCATTTTGTGCACCGAGGGTATTGCCGTACATCATACCGTAAGGAATACACCTCGGCGAATGGTGTAGCCGAGAGGATGAATCAAACTCTACTTGGAGAGGGCAAGATGTATGCTTTCTCAAGCTGGTTTATCAAGGAGATTTTGGGCAGAAGCTGTTAAGACAGCTTGCTACTTAATCAACAGGAGTCCTCACACAGGAATCAATCTCAAGACACCATTTGAGATGTGGTCAAGCAAACCTGCTGACTACTCAGTTCTAAGGGTTTTTGGGAGTACAACTTACTATCATGTTAGTGAAGGGAAGTTGGAGCCAAGAGCCAAGAAGGGAGTGTTTGTGGGGTATGGTGATGGAGTGAAGGGATATAGAATTTGGTCATCAGTAGAGTCCAGAGTAATCCTCAGTAGGGACGTTGTGTTTGATGAAAATTCTATGTTAAACTCATCAGTGGGGAGGTCTGCGAGTCCGAAACCGGTCTTGAATCCGATAGTGTTGAGAAACGGGTGGAGCTTCGGGTGGAGTCTCCGATATGCAACAATTAGTGGATTCAAATCAACACTATACCGATCCGGATAATGAACCGAATCCGATCCAAGCCGACCTGCGAGACCTCTCGGCGGGGCGTCATACAAACATTGATCGGCGAGTCTAGGCGCCGGCGGGCCTAGAAGATCTAATGTTGGGATACCTCCAAGGAGATATGGATATGATGATTTGGTTGGATATGCACTCCAAGTTTTGAAGAAGTAGAGGTTCGAACCTACTACTTATAGGGAAGCGATGACATGTACGAAGCATCTCGGTGGCATGCGGCCATGGGAGATGAAATGGAGTCATTATTGAAGAATCAGACTTGGGAATTGGTCAAACAGCCTACTGACAAGAGAGTTGTGACTTGTAAATGGATTTTCAAGAAAAAGGAAGGAATAACTAAGGCAGAAGGGGTCAAGTATAAGGCACGTTTGGTTGCAAGAGGATTCAATCAAAAGGAAGGGGTTGACTTTGATGAAATATTTTTACCAGTGGTCAGACACACTTCAATCAGGGTGTTACTAGCAATGGTGGCACAACAGGATCTAGAACTTGAGCAATTGGATGTGAAAACTGCTTTTCTACATGGTGAGGTGGATAAGGAGATATACATGACACAACCTGAGGGTTTTCAAGTTCCTGGGAAGGAAAATTATGTTTGCAAGTTGAAGAAATCTTTGTATGGTTTGAAGCAAGCTCCAAGGCAGTGGTATAAAAGGTTTGACAGTTTCATGCTTCAGCAGGGTTACAACAGAAGTCCATATGACTGTTGTGTTTACTACGATCTATTTGAAAGATGGATCATATATCAATCTTGTCCCGTATGTGGATGACATGCCGATAGCCGCAAAGAAGAAAGTCGATGTTCAAAATCGAAGAACCTTCTTAGTCGAATTTGAAATGAAGGATTTGGGTGCAGCCAAGAAAATCTTGGGGATGGAGATCTGGAGAGATAGAAGTCAGAAGAAATTGTTCTTGTCTCAGCAGGGTTATGTGCAGAAGATATTGGCCAAGTTTGGCATGTCTACTGCAAAACCAATAGATACTCCTATGGCATCAAATGTTCATTTGTCTGTTTATGCTTCACAGTCAGCTGAAGAGAAGGAGTATATGTCAAAAGTTCCCTATGCTAGTGCAATTGGCAGTCTAATGTATGCCATGGTTTGCACTAGGCCTGATCTGTTAGGAAATCTACGCGGGAACGCAGCGGAATTCAAAAATTTATTTCCTATCGACCCAAGATCGACTTCGTTTAAGCAATAAACAAACGAGTAGTAGACGGTGGTTACCTTGGTTGATCTAAAAGATCGACGCTTTGACCGTCTAAGGAGAGTAGTTCTGCATAGAGCCGCCCAAGTGTTCGGCCTCTACCGCTAGTCCACACGAACAGCCCGCCGGAATCCCATCATGGATTGCTATTGGAAAACTCCGGTTGCTAGACCGGCCTTTTTCCCCCTCTCTCCAACTCTCTATAGGATGCTCTCTATTTTACACAAGAACTATTAGTTCTTGGAATTGTGTTGTACAAAAGAGCTTGACACCCACCTCTTATTTATAGTAGAAGGTGGCGCCTCCAATAGAGTGGAAAAGAAGAAAACATTTCTCCAATAAAATAAGGAAAATATAATTGATTGATTTATCTCATTTATTACAATATCTCATATTAAATAAATCTAGGATTTTGTCAATATCTTATATTGAATATTTCCAAGATATTGTCAATATCTTATATTGGCAATATTTACCTTTTATTATATTACCATAAATCAATTTACACATGTGTATATATCACATATATATAACACATATAAATCTATAAATATTCAATCATGTCAACCTTGGTATTCACGTGTGACATGCACACTAATTCCAGCCGCATGCATTTTGGATATATACATATATATCAATATCTTATATTTACATATTTGGTAATACTATTAATTAAATTGCACAATCTAAATGTATCTTATACACTTCAATGTGGCGCCCCTTTGACCAACAAATTGGCTTCCGGAATATTCTTTAATTAATATAATATTATTAATATCTTGTATTTAATTTATTCATAATAAATAAATACCACCATATTAATTTACCACTATAACCTTTATAGTCTCGAGATAAACTTTCCTTATTTGGTTATCATCTATAACCACATTTTAATCCGGCTAGATGTTCTTATGTGTGTAACCCGATAGGCTTCCGAATATGTTGGCCGTAGACACAAAGTTCAAATTACGAAAATGCCCTTCATGCCTAACGATCACGGGATAGCGTCTAGCAACACACCGTGACCCCCAATCATCGGAAGAGTCAAATGCAATGACTACTACCTTTCATGTGAAACGATTACCGTGTAACTTACAATCCTATCGCTGTAATAATATCCATACGGTCGTTAGTCGAGTGTCAAAACATCAACGACCGTATCTTATAATCTGGATATCATGCTCTCTCGAAGTAACTCGTTTACTCCCACTTTGCAAAGATTCACGAGAGCTAGACATTCCTTATAAGAAGGCCATTTCGGATATTCGATCCCAATCATAGGATACGCGATTCCCGGACGACCAATCATGTATACTCCGCATGCTTCAGTATCATACCCAATCACTACCGCATGATCGCCCCGTGGTTAGGGGAAACCTCAATAGTGTCAAAGCATGACAATCCACACCGTGATGCCATGAAGACTCCGGTCAAAAGGATAATTACACAACCGTCACATAGTGTGACACTTATCCGTGTAAGTGGGTCGATCCCTAACGTACGCATTCTCTAATACACGTCCACGTACAGTCCAAGTGTCTCTACACTTCGATAGACGAGATCTATCCCTGCCCTAAAGACAGAAGACATCAAATACGTGCTAGCCTGTTCATACTATCAATGACCTGTTTAATAGTACATCACCTAGAGACATTTAAGTATCAAACTTGTTAAAGTGATTAGAGATCTCATCAACCATAATCGCCTTATCATGGTTTCTCTATCACAGTTTAATACTAAGGACGTTACCATATAACAATTCATAATTGGTTCTTTAGAAGAACAGATATATGACAACAGAAAAACCATTTTATATATGTATAAACATAAAGGAATAGTAGAAATGATCCGACCCGGTCGGATCCGGTCCAACCCGATTGGGTTTAGGACACTATTCCAACAATCTCCCACTTGGCCTAAAACCAATCACTAGCACACACAAGACCAAGTTGAAACACAAGAATCTCATGCAATACTCGCAACTAGCCCTAGCCATAAACGGATCGCTATCCGTGGGGACTCAGACTATCTTCATATCATGCTCCAAATGACCAAGTCAAAGGAACCGCCTCAACACACACACGAATCTCTGACGAGACCCTGGTCCTTGCTTCAAGCAATGAATCCACTTACTATATCAGCTATATAGAAAAGGTGGAAGAACCGTACAAGGTTCAAGAATGAACCTTCAGATCATGTGTCTCGCTCCCATTGCGCCTCTAAGGCACTACCGTGTTTCGGCCTAGTTGTAGAATTTACAGTGACCCATCGCTGAGAACATTTCCAGCTCACTGTATCACTTAATCGAAGTGATTGCAAACCCAGACTGTAGCTCCCACTTGCCTTCATAAGACTCAGGATATACGTCTGTATAACTATATTTATCTAACTCCAAGTTTCGATAAACTAGGAAACTTTCCTTAACTTGTTTAAGGATATTCTCGACATTCACCAGATTTACTTTCATACTTGCTCATGACTATTCATGAACTATGAACATCCGGCATTCCTTTATGATGGTTCCTATCGCAGGAGCGAAGGAAACCTTCCATACACATCATCTTTCACCTCATCTTTAGGACCAACGTCCTAACACAGATAGATCTTGCGATCTATGCTAAACTTCTTTTAGCATCACATCTATATAGGTAAACAATAATCTAACAGCAGTTAAATCTATCACTATAGATTCTCATTTCTAAAATAAGAACTGCTAATCCAAGTGCTTTCGTAAAGATCTTGAATTACCAAACATTAATTGACTGTGACATGGGGTGATAATTCTCGAGAGAGATATCTAATACCTTGCTCAAAAATCGTAACATACTCCCACTATCCAACTTGCACATTGGGCATATCCTTCTTTTGACTTAATCAAACTCCTTTGATTATCAAACAAAGAAATTGTCTAGAGAAACTTGTTTGAGTCCATAAATGGATCTCGTGGGCTTACATATCATGTTATCGTCTATGAACATCGAGCTATCAACCCAACGTCTTCAACACTATCATATAGCCATGATACGAAGTTATAACAAGTATTATCTGAATAGAACTGGGCTCAGCCTTACGGGGACATTCCCTCTAGGTAAGACAGACTAGGTTCATAACCTAGTTGTCACTGATGGAATCTAATTCAGATATTATGGCTCATAGCCATATCTCTCAATCTTGCCTTTCAAACATTCTTTCATAAGTCGTGAGATATTCATTCTTCAAGATGAACATACCAACTGTCTTTTCAGGCTTGAGGTTATCCACAGACTTACAGAACTTTTGTGTGCACTGAGCAGTGTTTTACACCTCATCGCTATGCGGCGTCTGCTCACGTTCCTATGGTTGAATATTTCATTGTGGTTCTCAAACTACCTTTGAGATCCTTTTTACTCCCACTGTCTCTTTTGAAAGAAACACTTCCTCTAGAAGACAGCTTGTTTGGAGACAAACACCTTTTGCTCCGCGGATGAGTAAATAATATCTAGCGTACTTGCTAAGATATTCCACAAAGTTGCATATGCCGTACTAGGCTCCAAGCCTTTCTGACTTTGCCTATGACAACTTCAAATCATCGGTTAGGATAGATTTGACATTATCCTCTCCCATATCTAATATGGAATCTATTCAACCTTTATCTTTGGAACTAGGTCAAGTATAAGGGCACTATCCCGAAACGGGTAAGGGATACATCGCATGGCTTGCGTCACACCTTTATCATATAAAGTGTTATTTCCATTTTGGGAACACAATCTAATTGCGTATCCCAAAGATGGTATCCTTCAAGGGAGAATCTTATTCCCTTTCAGACGACTTCTGAAACACCCTTCAGGTATTAATTGCTTCAATCCAATTGAAGATTAATTCCTAAGTAGCTCATCAATCTCATATTTGTACTGGCTCGAACTTTTCGGGCTTTCCGAATTATGCACTTCACTGAGTACACTTGACTATTTCTAAAAATAGTTATAGAGATTAACAAATAATTATTTGTAGCATTAATTGTCATAAGCCAACAAACATCGGTATGTTTAGGCTTTAGACAATTTTTCTAGATCTTACAACCTTTTCGAAAAAGGGTATTTTAGTCCTTTTTGGATAAGATACGTATAACCCACATGATTCATAATCATATGGTTCAACATCATCAGAATGACATTTAATCACGCGCTTCCCTTCCAGAGAGACTACATCTAGAACAACTACAAATATCAAGGATAACAGCCATACAAATATTCAGTTGAGATCTTATCACATATATCAACTATATGGTGACATCAATCTAGTATGTTGGATTCAGTGACCTTCCAACTTTATCGGAATAACATTTATTCTTTACAATTGAATATGTCTCTCAAATCCTGACGGATAACTGAAAGTACGTTCTTCATAAGAACCGGAACATAATAACATTTATTTAGTTCCCTTATCAGTTTACTAGATCCAGAATATGGTAAGTATTACAACATTTGCTTCACCTTCCATATCTGTATTTAATCTTTCTAATTTAATCACACTCGTAAGATATCATATATCTAAGAGTTGACTTGAACTTAGATAGATTTATCTCAACTCACTTGCCTAGAATAGAAACTTTAATAAGTTCTCTATTTAAGCACATGCCCTAACTTTCCTTTTCAACCCTTTTAAGCACTTGAAAAATGTTTCTTAGTGTAGTCTTCATAAGACTTAAGAAAGATCACAAGAGCTATGTCTTTGATTTCCTTTCATAAAGAAAATCTAATGTTTATTAAATAGTTTATTTAACCTTTCGAATCGTATTCAAAACATTGACTATTTAATTAACCTTTAAGCAATGATAGAATTAAGTTGATACTTAAATCTTACAATTTTGAAAACAACCTTTTTCAAAATTAAACGTGGTCATTCTTATTCAACGATTGAATTAATTGTCATCGTATGACTGAATGATCATCTTGGATCGTATCCAATTTATGACTAATTCATTGAAACTTATTTCAAATGATTTAATCATATCATGAGCTTCCGCTTTCATTAATAATTAAAGTCTTGGAGAACTCCATCAAATATGTAGTCTCCTTGTCTCTAACTACTATAACGGGATTGCTCATGTCATTGCTTATTTTAAAAGGATTAAAATTACTTAACCATATTTGAGAACGTTTCTCAAAAGGTAACAGTCATAATTTGGTTTTACTAATCGAGAATTAAACATAAATATAAAGTTTGCTAAAACTACAACATAAAAAATGAAAATAAATGAGTGTTGTTGTTTATGCACGCAAAATCAAAAATGGTCTTTTGGTATATGATTTTGCTCCCACTAGTCAACTACTTCCAATTGACTTTCAAGAATTATTAATTTCTTTAGCGGACAAGATCCCACTAAACTACCCCGACCCCCGCTTTGGCTGGTGGGCCGAAAATAGCATAATAGGTAGACAACATCCCTTTGTCAATCGTATCTTATACGACTCTTGTTGTTTGACTAGTCAACTCTTTGACAATTTTCATCTTATGAAGTAGTCAAACCCTTGCCTCTAAAATCCAAACGACCCCGCTTTGGCCTGGTGGCCGAGAGAATTCTTAGTCAAGTCATAACCCCAATATTCGTGAGATCTCATACGATCATATCTCGATAATGATGATATACCCGAGGTAGGTCAACCCCCTGCTTTGGCTGATGAGTTGGATCCGAACAAGGGCTCTTCACCGTCATTATAATATGGGGAGGCAATTTCAACTTGATTCTTTTGAGGTGGAAGTATTTATGTAAACTAATTCACTTAATTAATTTTTAATCATGGTCTCATCATAAATATGTCTATCTCTGTAAACATACATCCTACACATTTATCTAGATCGTGCCTAGTCATGCATCTATCGTATCATATAAAATAAATACAAGCACAAAATAAATAAATGCGTAAAGTAACCGGTATGATCATGGACTTTTTCCTAGGTGCGGTTTCGAATACAACCGACGAAACCGCGGGTCACAATCTAAGGGTAGCCGCAACCGCCAATAGGATCTTTAATGCGCCATTCTCCAATGGGATCTTTATTTTTCGTCTTTCTTTGGTCTCCATCTTCTGCTCCATTCTTGTTACATTTAATTCTATCTAATAAAATAAATACACCCGCCGCACACGGGGGGAGTCCACGGGAATGGGATAAATGCAGAAAATAAACTAGGTCACGTTCTTCAT
Organism: Gentiana straminea; assembly: GCA_036785695.1. Lineage (NCBI taxonomy): Eukaryota > Viridiplantae > Streptophyta > Magnoliopsida > Gentianales > Gentianaceae > Gentiana > Gentiana straminea. Next base: position 12,462,492 of record JAVUPR010000137.1, read on the forward strand.
AACGGCCTAGGACAATTTTTAAACCAACAGAAAATTAAATCATTCACATATATCCTATCGGTCGAGTCCATGATCAATCGGGGTCCATATAATCATATTATATCTACTATATCTAATCCATACAATAAAATCTTATGAAAAAGATAAAATTAAAATTTAACTACTTGCGTCTTAATTAATCAATTAACATTTAATCTATTAAATAATTTTATCCAATCAATTAACTAATTAACATTTAATTAATTAAATGATTTAATCGAAATAAAATTAACGATTAATTTTAAACGATTTTAATTTTAATTTTAATTAATTGGAACTATTCCAAAAATAAATCAAAATTAAAATTAAGTCTCTTTTGTTTCTTTCCTTTTGATTCGTAATCAAAAGGGATGCCTTTGGTTTCCTAAACCAAATTTGGCTTAGCTTCGCCACTTTCCAAAATCAAAATTTTGGAAGTGGCACAAAGCGCCTGCGCCTTTTACAAATCAAATATTTGAAAAGGGCCTAGGCCTATTCCAAATCAAATATTTGGAAAGGCCAAATAATTTTGGTTTAGGCTCGCCACTTTCCAAAATCAAAATTTTGGAAGTGGCAAGCGCAGCCTTTTCCCAAATCAAATATTTGAAAAGGGCTAGGCCTATTCCAAACAAAGTTTGGAAAGGCCATTATTATTTTAATGCATGTGGCATCCCAATGGCCAAACTATTTGAACCATTGGTTAGCCACATGACACAACTAAACAAAGGAGATTTTAATCACAACTATGAACCATATTGAATCACAAAATACACAAAACAAAAATTTGGAGATCCGCCAGCATTGACCGGTCAACCGACTGCCGGCAGCAGGTTGCCCTGCTGCCGCCGCCGCCGCCCAGCCGCCGCCGGTGGTGGTGCCGCCGCCAGTCGGCCGAGCACCACCCGATCCTTTTTTTTTTTTTTTTTCATGTATCAATTTTGCAAATCAAAAATCTTTCATCTTTTAATTACGTGATTTAAACGATAAAATTAACTACGCATAATAACATGCTTATTGCTTAAGCTCGAAGCTCTCTCTGATACCACTGTTAGGAAATCTACGCGGGAACGCAGCGGAATTCAAAAATTTATTTCCTATCGACCCAAGATCGACTTCGTTTAAGCAATAAACAAACGAGTAGTAGACGGTGGTTACCTTGGTTGATCTAAAAGATCGACGCTTTGACCGTCTAAGGAGAGTAGTTCTGCATAGAGCCGCCCAAGTGTTCGGCCTCTACCGCTAGTCCACACGAACGACCCGCCGGAATCCCATCATGGATTGCTATTGGAAAACTCCGGTTGCTAGACCGGCCTTTTTCCCCTCTCTCCAACTCTCTATAGGATGCTCTCTATTTTACACAAGAACTATTAGTTCTTGGAATTGTGTTGTACAAAAGAGCTTGACACCCACCTCTTATTTATAGTAGAAGGTGGCGCCTCCAATAGAGTGGAAAAGAAGAAAACCTTTCTCCAATAAAATAAGGAAAATATAATTGATTGATTTATCTCATTTATTACAATATCTCATATTAAATAAATCTGGGATTTTGTCAATATATTGAATATTTCCAAGATATTGTCAATATCTTATATTGGCAATATTTACCTTTTATTATATTACCATAAATCAATTTACACATGTGTATATATCACATATATATAACACATATAAATCTATAAATATTCAATCATGTCAACCTTGGTATTCACGTGTGACATGCACACTAATTCCAGCCGCATGCATTTTGGATATATACATATATATCAATATCTTATATTTACATATTTGGTAATACTATTAATTAAATTGCACAATCCAAATGTATCTTATACACTTCAATGTGGCGCCCCTTTGACCAACAAATTGGCTTCCGGAATATTCTTTAATTAATATAATATTATTAATATCTTGTATTTAATTTATTCATAATAAATAAATACCACCATATTAATTTACCACTATAACCTTTATAGTCTCGAGATAAACTTTCCTTATTTGGTTATCATCTATAACCACATTTTAATCCGGCTAGATGTTCTTATGTGTGTAACCCGATAGGCTTCCGAATATGTTGGCCGTAGACACAAAGTTCAAATTACGAAAATGCCCTTCATGCCTAACGATCACGGGATAGCGTCTAGCAACACACCGTGACCCCCAATCATCGGAAGAGTCAAATGCAATGACTACTACCTTTCATGTGAAACGAGCTTACCGTGTAACTTACAATCCTATCGCTCGTAATAATATCCATACGGTCGTTAGTCGAGTGTCAAAACATCAACGACCGTATCTTATAAACTGGATATCATGCTCTCTCGAAGTAACTCGTTTACTCCCACTTTGCAAAGATTCACGAGAGCTAGACATTCCTTATAAGAAGGCCATTTCGGATATTCGATCCCAATCATAGGATACGCGATTCCCGGACGACCAATCATGTATACTCCGCATGCTTCGATCATACCCAATCACTACCGCATGATCGCCCCGTGGTTGGGAAACCTCAATAGTGTCAAAGCATGACAATCCACACCGTGATGCCATGAAGACTCCGGTCAAAAGGATAATTACACAACCGTCACATAGTGTGACACTTATCCGTGTAAGTGGGTCAGTCTAACGTACGCATTCTCTAATACACGTCCACGTACAGTCCAAGTGTCTCTACACTTCGATAGACGAGATCTATCCCTGCCCTAAAGACAGAAGACATCAAATAAGTGCTAGCCTGTTCATACTATCAATGACCTGTTTAATAGTACATCAGCCTAGAGACATTTAAGTATCAAACTTGTTAAAGTGATTAGAGATCTCATCAACCATAATCGCCTATCATGGTTTCTCTATCACAGTTTAATACTAAGGACGTTACCATATAACAATTCATAATTGGTTCTTTAGAAGAACAGATATATGACAACAGAAAAACCATTTTATATATGTATAAACATAAAGGAATAGTAGAAATGATCCGACCCGGTCGGATCTGGTCCAACCCGATTGGGTTTAGGACACTATTCCAACATGATCTGGCTCAGGCAGTCAGTGTTTTCAGCGGGTTTATGGCTCAAACCGGAAAAGAACACCGGAAAGCTGTTATAAGGATATTCAGGTACCTGAGAGGTACAGCTGATGTTGGTCTCATTTATGGAGGTGATACTGGTCTGGTCACAGGCTACTGTGATGCTGATTATGCAGGTGATGTTGACAGTAGAAAATCAATGACTGGTTATGTGTTTACATTGGGAAATGCAGTAGTCAGCTGGAAAGCTACTCTTCAGGCTACAGTAGCCTTATCAACTACTAAAGCAGAATATATGGCTCTTACCGAAGCAGCTAAGGAGGGTATCTGGTTGAAGGGGCTAGTCAGTGATCTGGGGTTGCATCAGGATCAGGCTGATATATATTGTGACAGTCTTAGTGCAATATGTTTAGCCAAGGATCAGGTTCATCATGAGAGAACCAAGCATATTGATGTTAGGTATCATTTCTTGAGGAATGAGAAGAGGGTTGTAGTGAAGAAGATCAGCAGCAATGATAATCCTGCTGACATGTTCACTAAACCAGTTCAAGAAGAGTAAGTTCCGGCTTTTCCTGGACTTACTGAATATTCAAAGCTTATAATCTGTTTCTGGAAACTCTACTGAGGACAGATCAGTGTAGTGGATGCTGTGAAGATAGTCTGGTACAAGTACATCTGGCATTGACGAATGCATTTGGTACAAGTACATCTGGTCATGCAATCTGTTTGACTGATCTAGTGAGAGTTGAAGTCAAAGTGGAGATTTGTCAGTAAGGTGACTTGAACTCTACATCTGGGTGGAACCAATCTGAAGACTCAGCTGTGTGATGGACAGCTGAGAAGTGTATTCAATTCTGTGCATCAGTAGGGTGGAGTCTATTGAGCTTCTGTCAGCAGGGTGATAGTCCGCTGAGCACTCGAATACAGCAGGGTCCCACATCTGCTAATTCTGTTATGTGACAGCTATACAGTGTCATTAAAAGGAGGACACGTGTAAGGGTATTTATGGTGCATCAGACAAAGATTCCTTGCGGCTAGTGTTTAGGGATTTGTGCCTATAAATACAGTTTTTGTCTCATTATCTGTGTGTGTTGAAATCTGTAAAATTCAGTGCATAATAAAATATCTCTTTTCTGCCCGTGGTTTTTTACCTCTCCCACTGAGGGGACGTTAAATCTGTGTTCTTCTTGTTTCTGTTTTCTCCTTTGATTGTTTATGTTTGATTGCTTCTGTTTCTGTTTCTTGCATCTGAAGTTATCTCCATCCGTTTTATAACATGGAGAAGGAGTCTAAGAGGGAGAGAGATTGAAGAGTTTGACGATATTTGTAATACAATTTCTGGTTGCTCTATTTGTAATGTTACAGGTGATGCTCCTTGGTGCATGGGCGGCTCTACCTTAGGGGTGGAGGGTGGCCGACCCCCAAAAATAAAAATATTATGTAGAAGTAGTAGAGAATTGTTTTTATAAACACACATATATGTGTGATTGATCCCCCTTATTTTACATCTTGACCCCTTGTTTTTAGCTATTGCCCCATAATTACATGTATAGAATTGAATGTTCAAATATATGTGTGATACGGAAAAAAATTTCACCCCTCCCGCCGGAAATTGCAGCTCCGGCCCCATCGTTGTCCCTTCCGCCGGAAATTGCAGCCGCCGCCTCCGACGGTAAAATTTAACAGAAGAATCAATATCTAGATTATGGATTGAGGATGAGAATTGAGGATTATAATTTGGCTATGGCAGATGAAACTTCAATCAAGGAGGCTGGTAAATTGTTAGTTGTTGGAGTGGGGCAGCTTTATTCGTCTAAGATGGGAATTCTAAAAGCCTTCAATGAAAAGGGTATATTGGAAAAAAGGGTATATTGGTAAGTTTACACATGGTTTGTCCTTATTAATATTTAGTTTCCTTGGATCCTGATAATCAAATTAATCCGTCCTTCTCGGCAAAAACCTATTAAAATTATATTAATGCTTGCAAATAGACTGAAAAGGCCGATCAAGAGACTTACACAATTAAGCACTTATTCTGAAAATATTAAGTGGTAGTTATATTAAGTGTGTTTGTTAATGTTTTTTCATATCACTTATTTACTTCAGATGATCTGAAATTAACTAAAACTGTTGTGTAAATTTTCAGTGGTCTATGAACCACTTATCGCTGAATAACTACTGCTGCACCACGTTCTCTCCTTTCTTTAACCATTATGTACACTACTTACGTGTCTTCAAATTTTTCTTTTTGTTTTCTCTTCACTTTGGCATTTATTGATGAAGCATATTTTGAGAAGACATGGATATATTGTTTATTTCTTACATTTTGATGGTTATGAAATATTAAATATTAAAATAATATGACAATAATCTTTTATATATATATATATTTATACACACATACATACATGCATATGCATACACATATATCTATGTGTATGTGTGTGCGTGCATGATTCATATGTATTGTACTATTAATTTTTCAATATATGAGAAGCCATTAGTGCAAAAAATACAAATTAAGAAAAAAAAAGTCATATTTCAGATGGATGATGTTATCAAACAGTTTGAGTTTTAAAATTAATTTTTTTTTTTCAAATACTTATTATATTCAGATTTTAGATTTCGGACTTCAGACTTTAGATTTCATGTTTCAGATTTAACAAACAGTGTCTATCCAATCCAAATTCCACCTTCAAACTCACTCCATCCTATCCTTGTCAGAGACCAAGCAATCCTTACAAACTATGATGTACGGATACGTTGGTGTAACGCCCCGTTCCCGGATACCGAGCCCTTATCCGGAAATGCGACGTTCGGCACATATATAAATAAAATTTAATTCATTTATACATGTAAGCCTACAATCAATACAATCGAAGCGCGCGGAAATTAAATGCTCGGGTAATAAATATCCATAAAGATACTAGAATAGAAAAAGGTACTAAAAGCTGAAAGTGTATCAAAACAATACAACTGAAGTCTCTCGAATAGTCCAATGGAAAGTACTATGAATCAAAGTATATAAAACAGTGCAACATCTCAAATGTAAACAAAAGTGCAAGGAATGAAATATCATGTTCAGAGATCCTCTTCGGGAACATACTCCTCGTAAAACTCGTACTCCTGTTCGCCTTCTCACCCCCAAGCACATACAACAGAAATGCACAAGGGGTAAGTATATAATACTCAGTAAGGAAGAGAAGTACGTTTTAGTTTAGAATATAAATAAGATTTATTATCAAGTTTCTATTAAAAGGCAAGACAGACTCGATTCTACGCATAAAGGTTACATCTCCCAATATGCCTAAACTGTAACTACTTAGCTTATCTTTGTTACAACATGCTATCAAGGTGGAACGTGACATATTGAAATCTTCAGGATACAATAACCCCGGAACGTATTGAAATCTTCAGGATACAATAACCGGTTCCGATAGTATGAACATACGGCGATGCCTATAGGCCTGCAGGCCGATAGGACACTCACTTTGTCTGTCTATTCATACATCACGCTATAGATCTTCAGGATCTACCCAAGACCACATGGTGTTTAATCTTTTATCTAGCAAGTTGTGTTATATTAGGTGATTAACTGACCATCCTAGTTCATTAGATAACAATCCCTCATCGAAAGCCAAAGATAAACAAGCTGGAAGACCAGCTCCAGGTGGACGCTCGTCTGAAGGACCAGACGCTCGTCTAAAGGCCCTGGACGCTCGTCCAAAATAGTGGACGCCCGTCCAGACATTCCCTTTCAATCCTGTATCAAAATTTGCACCTCAGACGCCCGTCCGAAGTATCCAGACGCTCGTCCAAGTTTGGACGCCCGTCCAGAAAACCGGACGCCCGTCCGACCTGGCGATTTTCCAGAAACTGGTTTTGCACATCATCGTATTCATCCGTTTTCCAAACAAAAACCCAATCTTTCCTGACCAAAAGCACTCGAGTTAAACTACCACCCATACTAAAACATCAACCATCATTTAGGCATAATATTAACCCAATTTAGAACCCCAAAACAACAAGAAATCAACACAATCACCACCTATACAAAAAAACTGAAACGTAAGGGTTTCTCCTTACCTAATGCAGCCCAGAAACTGATCCGAAACTCAGCAAAAATCTGCAGCTTTGGTAACCAAACTGGTATCAAAACGATCCTTGTTATTCCACGATTCTCCTGCTTCAAACGGAACTACAAACGGTGAAGTATCGAACCGGGAATTAGCAAAAGTCTTCTCCTTCCACCCTTTGCTCTCAAAACTCAAACTCTCTGATTTCTTTCAACGTAAAGGCTTGCTGTTTGTAACCTCCTTTTGAATTAAATGGGGAGTTTTATTCCCTCAATAATCTCCCATTAACTAATTGCCACAACCACCCCTAAAACAACACAATTTACGAATCAGCCCCAAACTTACATATATATACATACTCGTATTATATATATATACATAAATAAAATACTTAAATTCCATAATGAATAAATATAATATTTCGTTCTCGCAAATTGACACGTCTGCCCTTTCCCGAGAATCGGAATATTACATTCCTCCCCCCTTAAGAGGAGTTTCGTCCTCGAAACTTGAACGTACCTGGTAAATCCAAAAACTCCGGAAATTCGTTGATCATATCACCCTCAACTTCCCAAGTTGCTTCCTCGAGTGTATGATTGCTCCACCGAACAAGAACCAACCGAACCATCTTTCTCTTAATCATCTTTTCCTTCCCGTTCGAATCTTAATCGGCTTTTCATCATAAGCGAGGTTGTCCCGAAGTATCTCGGATCCACCGTAGACTCAACCTCTCGTCTTCGTCAAACACTTCTTCAACATTGAAACATGGAAGACGTTGTGAACTCGGACATAGACTCGGCAACCGAAGTCTATAGGCTAAAGGTCCAATCCTCTCCAGAATTTCAAAAGGTCCAACATACCTCGGGCTCAACTTTCCTTTCTGACCAAAACGCTTTACTCCTCTCATTGGTGATGCCTTCAAGTAAACACGGTCACCAACCTCAAACTCAAGCGGTCTCCGTCTGACATCTGCCCAACTTTTCTGCCTATCTTGAGCTATCTGCAGATTCTTCTTCACTAACTGAACCCTCTCTTTGGCTTGCTCAACTAACTCTGGCCCAGTGAGCTGTTTCTCCCCAACATCATCCCAAAACAAAGGCGTCCTGCATCTTCTACCATACAAAGCTTCAAACGGTGGCATGCCTATGCTCGCGTGATAACTGTTGTTGTAAGCAAACTCGCAAGCGGTAGATAATCTACCCAAGATCCTCCTACCTCCAAGACACATGCTCTAAGCATATCCTCAAGTGTCTGGATAGTCCTCTCAGACTGACCATCTGTCTGAGGATGAAATGATGTACTCAAATCCAACCGGGTACCAAATGCCTCCTGTAAGCTCTGCCAAAACCGACTGACGAACCTCGAATCCCGATCAGAAACAATGGAGACTGGAACTCCATGAAGCTTCACTATATTGTCCATATATAGTTCCGTCAACTTTGCCAAGGGCATATTCATCTTGAAAGGCAAGAAATGAGCCGACTTGGTTAATCTATCAACGATTACCCAAATAGAATCATGTCCACCCTTCGACTTAGGCAACCCCGAAATAAAGTCCATAGTGATCTTTTCCCATTTCCACTCTGGGATATCCAATGACTTAAGCATCCCGCCTGGCTTCCTATGCTCAGCTTTCACTCTATGACAGACGTCACACTCAGAAACAAACTTAGTTATCTCTAGCTTCATTGAGGGCCACCAAAATCTTTCTTTCAAATCCCGGTACATCTTGGTAGAACCCGGATGCACTGCAAAAGCAATCTTGTGTGCCTCTTCCATAACTCTCCGTCTCAAATCTCCAACATTAGGCACACAGAGACGATCCTGATACCACAGATTTCCATTTTGATCCAACACATAGCCGACTGTAGGCTTCTCCCTTGCAACCCTCTTCAAATCAACTAAAACTGCATCTTCATCTTGCTTTGCTCTGATCTCATCCATCAACTCTGATCTAGCCAACAACGGTGCCGCAAACCGACGGTCCTCAATCGATCAAATCGCTAAAGCGCAAATCATCAACCCCTGCTGTGATAGCCTCAACACTGGGCTCTAAAACCACTGGATTCCTGCTCAAGGCATCTGCTACTACATTTGCCTTTCCCGGATGGTACTGAATGTCTAAGTCATAATCCTTCACGAACTCTAACCATCTCCGTTGCCTCATATTCAGATTCTCCTGTGTGAAGAAATACCTTAAACTTTTGTGGTCGGTGAAGATTCTGGCCTTGACCCCATACAGATAGTGCCTCCAAATCTTCAATGCGAAAACCACTGCTGCCAACTCTAAGTCATGTGTGGGATAGTTCTTCTCATGTACTTTCAATTGCCTGGATGCATAGGCAATGACCTTTCCTCCTTGCATCAACACACAACCTAGACCACCGCCCCGAAGCGTCGGTGTAGACATCATAATCATCGAACACCTCGGGTCGCCAAAACCGGTCCGTAGTCAACTTTGTCCTTTAACAACTCAAATGCTAACTCACACTCGGGTGTCTAATCAAACTTGGTGTTCTTCTGTGTAAGTCTAGTGAGTGGAGTGGCTATCCTTGCGAAATTCTTCACAAACTTTCTGTAGTAACCAGCCAAACCTAGAAAGCTCCTGACCTCTGAAACTATAGTCGGTGTAGGCCAACCCTTAACTGCCTCAATCTTGGCCGGATCAACCTGAATGCCATCACCTGAAATGACATGACCCAAAAAGCTCACTTGCTCCAACCAGAAGTCACACTTGGAAAATTTTGCATACAATCGCTCCTTCTTCAACGTTTCCAAAACAATCTGGAGATGCTCTTCATGCTCCGCCTCATCCCTAGAGAATACCAAAATATCATCAATGAAGACAATCACAAACTTATCTAGGTAAGGCATGAAGACCCGCTGCATCAAATCCATGAATGCAGATGGAGCATTAGTGAGTCCAAAAGGCATGACAAGGAACTCGTAATGTCCATATCTAGTACTGAAAGCTGTCTTCGGAATATCCGCCGCCTTAACTTTTAACTGATGGTAGCCTGACCGCAAATCAATCTTTGAAAACACTTTCCGACCCTGCAACTGGTTGAACAGATCATCTATCCTCGGTAGTGGATACTTATTCTTGATAGTCAGATTGTTCAAGGCCCTGTAGTCAATACACATCCACATGCCGCCGTCCTTCTTCTTCACAAACAAAACTGGTGCTCCCCAAGGTGAAGTACTGGGCTGAATGATGTTCATTTCCAACATCTCCTTGAGTTGAGCCTTCAACTCCTTCAATTCAGCCGGTGCCATCCTGTATGGTGCCTTGGCAACCGGTGCCGCCCACGGGACTAAGCGTATCTCAAACTCAATGACCCCGTCCGGCATGTTTCCGGCAACTCGTCCGGAAATACCTCGGGATAATCTCTCGACTACTCTAGTATCTTCCAACTTAGGTTTCACTTGTTCCACATCCACCGCGTACAACAAGTAGCCCTCACATCCTTTCGACATGCCCCGATGGCCTTGATCGCCGAAATGATAGGATGTCTCTTCTTGCCGGCCCGTAAACGTTCCCCCGATAAGTCTTATCTCGCTTTCCCCGGGACTCGAAAATAACTCTCTTGGCCCCGCAATCCAAGTGGACATAATTCTTGGATAGCCGATCTATCCCAAGAATCACATCAAAGTCCGAGAAATCCATAACCGTGAAGTCACTCTTACACCGATAAGGTCCAAACGAACATCCACTTGTGGTATCATCTTAACCACCTTATTTACCTTGCCTAGGGGTGTAACAATCTCCATAGTATCTCTCAAAGGCTCCATAGGTAAATCTAGTTTCTTAGCAATCCTAGAGGACACAAAGGTGGTTGAAGCTCTGTATCAAATAAGGCCCCGACTACTAGATTGCCTACTCTTATCATACCTATCATGCATTTGTCAGTTAACTAAAATTACAACATGTTCCAAGCATGCTATAAATAACTCAAAAGAACAAAACAAACATAAACGGTACCTGTGATCACATCATCCTCTGGCTCAACCTCTCTGGCATCAACAGCAAACATCTGTACCTGCTTACTCGGACCTGCTCTACCAGGCTGACCTGCTTGAGCACTGGCTGCCTTGCGTGGACAATTCCTGGAGAAATGACCCTGTTCACCACAAAAGAAACAACCTGAGGTAGCCGGTGGCCTAGCTGCCGGTGGAGCGCCAACTGGTGGCCTGACTGCTGGTGGGGCACCACCCGGTGGTCTAACTGCTGTCTGTGCGGGAAACCTCCGAACCGCCGCTGTGGAGCCCTCCGCCACCGCACGACTTGTTTCAAAGCTTCTTTTATTACCAACAACCACTGTAGCTCTCTTCCTGAAAGTCTCGACTTCCAAGGCTTTATTCAGTAGCTCCGCCATATTCCTTGCTGTAAAGCCTAGCATGCCCGACTGAATCCCATATGCCAAACCGTCCTTGTAACGGGCCATCTTTCGTTCTTCCACTTGCATCAACTCCGGATAAAACCTTCCTAACTCATTGAACCGATTTGTGTACTGGGACACTGTCATGTGATTACCTTGTTCAAGTTTCAGAAACTGACTGGCTTTTTCTGCTTGTACCGTTGCCGGAAAGTACTCGTTGTAGAACATGGCTTTGAAAGCCGCCCAATCTGTGACCTTACCGTTGCTACTCTGAACTGCATCTATCCAAGACTCGGCTGAACCTAAAAGAAAACCGACCGCTAACTGGGCCATCTCTGTCTCGGGGACACCTATATTCCTACACGATTTCTCAAAACTTCGATCCATTCCTCGGCCTTTGCATGTTCCACATTCCCATAAAAATCTTGCATACGGTTTCTTCTCGGCCTAGTGTGCCAATCTACCGATGGTGCCGACTCAACAACCGGCCTAAGCGGTGGGTAAACCGGAGGGTAACCATAGGGCATCTGCTCGCCGCCTTCTTGAACCGGTGGCACGAAAGGCCGATAGACCGGGGGATAACCAAGGGGTACTGCGGGCCGATGCCGATAGTAATACGGAGCTCGATGCTCGGCTGGTAAGGAGGATAATCTAGGTACCGCCGAGGATACCGCGGAGGGTACCGTGGCTGCCGAAAACCATGCGGGGATAGCCCGCCGTGGTGCTCGTGTCACCGGTGGTGGATAGACAACCGTCCTCTCGCTCGAAACCGCCCCGACCCGGGCCGATACGAAGAAGGCCGAGTGACGCCGCATGGTTAACCACAGGTGGAGGAGGTGGTGGTGGAGCCGATGCGAACCTGCTCCGGCTCAGGTGACGGTGTAGCTGTGCGAGGCGGCGGCGACAAACTGCGACGACCCCTAGAGGTTTCACCCCTCTCAGACGTCTGATTACCAAGAGCCAAAGTCCTCGATCTTGTGTTTCTAGTCATCCTGACAACCAAGAGAACCAGAGTGTTACTAAGGATCTAAAGATAAGATTGAGTTAAACTCAAGAATAGAAGCCTAAGGAACACGTATCTCTGATACCAACTGTAACGCCCCGTTCCCGGATACCGAGCCCTTATCCGGAAATGCGACGTTCGGCACATATATAAATAAAATTTAATTCATTTATACATGTAAGCCTACAATCAATACAATCGAAGCGCGCGGAAATTAAATGCTCGGGTAATAAATATCCATAAAGATACTAGAATAGAAAAAGGTACTAAAAGCTGAAAGTGTATCAAAACAATACAACTGAAGTCTCTCGAATAGTCCAATGGAAAGTACTATGAATCAAAGTAAATAAAACAGTGCAACATCTCAAATGTAAACAAAAGTGCAAGGAATGAAATATCATGTTCGAGAGATCCTCTTCGGGAACATACTCCTCGTAAAACTCGTACTCGTTCGCCTTCTCACCCCCAAGCACATACATACAACGAAATGCACAAGGGGTAAGTATATAATACTCAGTAAGGAAGAGAAGTACGTTTCAGTTTAGAATATAAATAAGATTTATTATCAAGTTTCTATTAAAAGGCAAGACAGACTCGACTCTACGCATAAAGGTTACATCTCCCAATATGCCTAAACTGTAACTACTTAGCTTATCTTTGTTACAACATGCTATCAAGGTGGAACGTGACATATATATTGAAATCTTCAGGATACAATAACCCCGGAACGTATTGAAATCTTCAGGATACAATAACCGGTTCCGATAGTATGAACATAAGGCGATGCCTATAGGCCTGCAGGCCGATAGGACACTCACTTTGTCTGTCTGTTCATACATCACGCTATAGATCTTCAGGATCTACCCAAGACCACATGGTGTTTAATCTTTTATCTAGCAAGTTGTGTTATATTAGGTGATTAAGCCGACCATCCTAGTTCATTAGATAACAATCCCTCATCGAAAGCCAAAGATAAACAAGGCTGGAAGACCGGCTCCGGGTGGACGCTCGTCCGAAGGACCGACGCTCGTCTAAAGGCCCCGGACGCTCGTCCAAAATAGTGGACGCCCGTCCGGACATTCCCTTTCAATCGTATCAAAATTTGCACCTCGACGCCCGTCCGAAGTATCCAGACGCTCGTCCAAGTTTGGACGCCCGTCCGTAAAAGCGGATGCCCGTCCGACCGGCGATTTTCCGTAAAGCGGTTTTGCACATCATCGTATTCATCCGTTTTCCAAACAAAAACCCAATCTTTCCCGACCAAAAGCACTCGAGTTAAACTACCACCCATACTAAAACATCAACCATCATTTAGGCATAATATTAACCCAATTTAGAACCCCAAAACAACAAGAAATCAACACAATCACCACCTATACAAAAAACCGAAACGTAAGGGTTTCTCCTTACCTAATGCAGCCCGTAAAGCGATCCGAAACTCAGCAAAAATCTGCAGCTTTGGTAACCAAACTGGTATCAAAACGATCCTTGTTATTCCACGATTCTCCTGCTTCAAACGGAACTACAAACGGTGAAGTATCGAACCGGGAATTAGCAAAAGTCTTCTCCTTCCACCCTTTGCTCTCAAAACTCAAACTCTCTGATTTCTTTCAACGTAAAGGCTTGCTGTTTGTAACATCCCTTTGAATTAAATGGGGAGTTTTATTCCCTCAATAATCTCCCATTAACTACTTGCCACAACCACCCCTAAAACAACACAATTTACGAATCAGCCCCAAACTTACATATATATACATACTCGTATTATATATATATACATAAATAAAATACTTAAATTCCATAATGAATAAATATAATATTTCGTTCTCGCAAATTGACACGTCTGCCCTTTCCCGAGAATCGGAATATTACAGTTGGTTTTCCGGCGTATCCCGTATCCGATACGCCGTGGATACGGATACGGCAAGGATACAGCAGATACGCCATCGGATATGTATTGGGTCGTTTTCGTAATTTTAAAAGCATCGGATACGGCTTCTGTGAGAAAATTTGCTATTTTTTTTCCTAAGTCGTGAGAAAATAGGTGCTGTGTGACTGTGTCCTTTCAAGGCCTGAAAATTACCGTCCCAAGAAATGCTAGCTTTTCATTTCATCTTCTCCATTAATCAACTTTTGGGTTTCTGGAAATTGAGTATCACAATAATCAATAGCTCTATAAAAAGGAACCCAAATAACAATTTACAAAATAATTAAGCTCAATTATTTACATTGAATTAACCTTTTCTGTCCTGATTCTGAAGGTGTGGCTGAGCTCCGGTGACCGGTGCAGCAGCAGAGAGGCTTCCCCGTCTCTCTTCCCCGTTTGACTGGCTGGTTCTGTTGGCTGTTCCGGACGGTACTCTTTTTTGAAAGAACCCAGATAAGCCTCTGATCTATCTTTTTCCTTTATCTTAATGATGTGCAGAAAATAATATTATTATTATTATTATTATTATTATTATTATTATTATTATTATTATTATTATTATTATTATTATTATTTCATGTGCTTTCATTTTGTTTTTTTTTTTCCCGTAATGTTCATACTTGCAAGAGGCTGTTAATGGTTGGCTAGCTGAGTTTTTTTTGTTGAGTTTTTTTAATTGATATTGAACTTTGAATGCTTAGATTATCATTTAGATAATTAGTTATTTGGTGCTGACGTGCTATTGATCGAGTAAAGTTATATATACATGCATTTTAATTATTTACAGTTTGGTATTTATATTTTAAGTAATTACAGTTTCGTCTTTATATTTTCATTATTTACAAATACACCCCGTATCCGTATCCTATATTTTACGAAAATCTCATATCCCCGTATCCCGTATCCGCGTATCCGTATCCGTGCATCATAGCTTACAAACCCCAGCCTGCACAAACAATAATGTCAATGCATGAGACAAAATCCAGCTAACAACTGTCGAGCAATAATTTGATTCCGGACGGTCACTTAAAATCAATTACTGTTTCATTCCCTTTATTGCATGTTTATTCTCTTTCCAAACGAATACTTTTGCCGACCAACTTATTCTATAATTCCAAAGAGTAAAAATGGGAAAGGGATATTGTGGCTTAATTACCTTATCCCAAGAATCTTTGATTGTGCTTGTAGCGTTGACATTGTGTATTTTGCAAGCGGCAAATGTAGAAACAGAAAGAGCTAATGAGGCTGGTGAAATTTCTCGTATTTCTTACTTATCTATTTTCGAGCAATAATTTGATTCCGGACGGTCACTTAAAATCAATTACTTAAACTGTTTCATGCTCTTTTTTGTATGCATTTTCTCTTTCAAAAGGATGATAAATTGAGAGACCAAGCAATCATATCCTTAAGAAACTACCAACATTAACAGACTACACAGTCTATGCATAAGACAATTTGATATCTGTCACTTTGATGCTTTTAAACGAATAAAAATCCCGACCAATGCCGTTCAAAAGAATAATCACAAAAAAATATTTGCAGAGAATAAAAACAGAAAGTAGACCCACTAAAAAAAATAAAAGAAACAGAAAGTAGATATGCGGCCTCTTGGAAATTGTTTAGTAAACATATCAGCAGGATTAATAGTGTTGATCTTCTCCACGTTGATACTCTTCTCATTCCTTAAAAAATGGTACCTAACTTCAATGTGCTTGGTTCTTTCATGATGAACCTGATCCTTAGAAAAACATATTCCCCTGAGACTGTCACAATACACCCTAGCTTGATCTAGATGCAGACTCAGATCTTTGACTAGCCCTTTTAACCAGATTGCTTCCTTTGCTGCTTCTATCGGTGTCAGATATTCTGCTTCAGTAGTAGATATGGGTGTACACGGATACGGATAATCCGAAAACCGAACCGACTTGAAGCAATTGGTTCGGTTCGGTTCGGTTAATTACTCCTTGCGGTTCAGTTTCAGTTCACAACATATAAAAACCAAAAATTTCGGTTCGGTGACGGTTAATGCTGTAAATTATCCAAAACCGAACCGAATAAATATCCGAACCGTTATCCGAAATATCCGAACCGTTTTATTCAAACCATTTTACTATGAGTAATTCTTAACCGAAACACCTTCATCACTCCCTTTAATTTCTCTCGGTTTTAACATCCCCGTCTTCTCGGGAACAAAAACATCTCCCTTTAATTAATCTTTTCTTGTTCTTTGAAACGTCATTTCCTGGATCCAAAAAATTCCTCTGCCTTTGTGTTGCACGGCTATGTACTATGTACTCAATCTCTAATTTCATAATGTTTGATCGTATATTCTCTCTAAAGATAATGTTCTTTGAATAAGTTGTAGTACAGAATATCCCGGCAAGCTCCGGTGTCGATCATAACTTTGCCTAGTAACGCTGTGTTGATGACCACTGAGGTTCTTAGGCACGAATCCTCTACATTAGTTGCGGTCACCAGTTCGCTAAGGGTGAAGGTTAGCGGTCGCTCGTTCCCGCACATGACAACTTGATTCTCGACATGCTTGTTGATGAAGCCGATCCGATGTATGATATGATTTTCACTGGGAGGACCCTCTATGATATACGGATCTCCCGGTCATATTGGCGGGCATGGCGATCATTCCGATTCACGCCCCCCCATCTCTTTTGTAGCGATCATGTCAGCCGCGCGTCAACAACTTCTTAATTTCTTTTTTCAGCTGTATGAATTCCTCAGTGGTGTGACCCTTGTCCTCATGAAAAGCACAATACTTGTCCTGATCACGCCGCTTGTCCGGCTCCATTGGGTAAGGATCAGGCAGCTCATATCTTACCTCATTCATCATCTGGGTATACAAAACTCTAAGAGGAGTCTAGTTCCCCTCCTTAAACTTCTCGGCCTTTTTAATGTCCCGATCTTTGTTCCTGAGGATATCCCTGGGCGGACTGCGCTCAGCCCTATTGTTTGCCCCTGTAGGATGATGATGATCCCTCACTCCCCGCCTTCGCGACGTACTTCATTGTCAAACTCAACATTTCCTGAAGATTAGCCGGCGGATTAAGGGCGAAATAAGATTTTAAGTAGCCCGGACTTAGCCCCGTCTCAAAGCTAGTCATGAGCACGTTGCCCGTAAGACCTCTTGTCAACTCATACTCCTTATAGAATCGCTCATAATAGCTGCGGGTTGACTCGTTCTCACCCTGTCTTACCTCATGAAGGTCAATGTGTATCTTTTTGGGTCTGCCGACTGATTTGAATTCTGCTGTGAACTTATTCACCAAATCATCCCAAGATAGAATCGAGGCGGGGGGCAGGCTACGGACCCATGAGGCTGTTAGGAAATCTACGCTGGAACGCAGCAGAATTTAAAATTTAATTTCCTTTTTACCAAGATCCACTTTGTTTAAGTAACAAACAGAAGAAAAAAAAAGTAGACTAAAAGAATACCTGGGATTCTCTAAAATAGATCGTCGCTTTGTCTACGGTTGATGGTCCAAGCATCGAGCTGTCCAAGTGTCCGGCCTCTAGCGGTAATCCACACAAACAACCGTCGGAATCCTCGAAGGACTGCTTCTGGAAAAATCGACCGCTAGGTCTCCTTTTCTTCTTCCTATAAAAACTCCCTCTCAAGAACCTCTCTTTTTTTCACTAAAATATTGCAAGAATATTATGATACAAAAAAGTTGGCACAACTCCTTTTAAATCAGAAAGGAGGTGCGCCCCATTAGACTGAGTGGAATGGGGAGAAAGAAACTATTTCACAATAGTATAATGATTTAATAAATCAATTAGACAATTGATTGATTATCGCATTAAGTACATACCTTAATCTTTTTAAAGATTTTCCTTAATATAATGGGGCGGCTGGTTAAAAGACCTAGATGCCCAAAGTTTTGGTTGCCTTAACCTAGCGTACCAAAGTATTGGCTTATTAGACCCAAACTTTTAATAATAGGCAAGATACCTATTATACCCTTTTGCAACCTCCCCCCCCATTTCCAAAAATCCGGTGAGGGCAACCCTAATTTTCGACATTCCGGCGAACCCAAAGTAGGTTTTGAAATTTTCCCTCCAAAATTACCCCCAAATTTTCCCCCCAATCTTGACCCGACCCGTATTGTCTATAAAGTCGGGACTGTGGGCAAAAATGCACCATTTTTCCGATCGTGTGAACCTCAAAAATCGATTAATCAACCAAATCCGACATTGTAGTGACTCGATTAGAGCTCCAAAATCGATTAAGCAACCAAATCCGCCATTTGAGTGACTCGATTAGAGCTCTAAAATCGATTAAGCAACCAAATCCGCCATTGTACCGACTCGATTAGAAGCTGAAGCTCAGGTTTTGTTTGAAGAGGTGAACAAACTCAAAATTCCGGTTACCATTGGTACAACTCATTTTCCTAGTGTCCTATGTGATTTGGGGGCTAGCGTAAGCTTCATGCTTCGTGCTATATATGAAAGTCTTGACCTAGGAGAGTTGGAGCCAACGGGGATGACCTTTCAAATGGCGGATAGGTCTATTAGGGAGCCTATGGGAGTGATAGAGGATGTCATAGTGAAAGTGGATAAGTTTGCCTTCCCGGTAGATTTTGTGGTACTAGATATGGAGATGGACTCTAAAACACCTTTGTTGTTAGGACGTCCCTTCTTAAACACCGGGAGGACTTTGATAGATGTCGTGAGTGGAGAGATTATTTTGCGAGTTGGAGATGAAAAAGTCGCGGTAAATGTGTACAAGGCAATGAAACATCCTAAGGAGAGTACCGAGGACTGTTTTTCTGTTGATGCTATCTATTCTTGCGTTTCGGAACATGTTGACATGCAGGAATATAAAGAAGAGCCCGATGAATACATGGCAAGAGTGAGCATGGAGCTTAATGAAGAAGAAGAGTTGGAAAAAGAAGCAATGGAGCTCGAAGAGACGGCTTTCGTGGCTGAAAAATGGAGTGAAAGGATTGATCTTGGGCTTGAAGGAGAGCTAGAGAAGCCATCAATTGAGGACCCACCGAAAGACTTGAAAATGAAGCCGCTTCCACCTCATTTAAAGTATGTTTTTCTTGAAAATGATGATCTACTTCCTTTGATTATTTCTGCTACACTAACGGTTTTGCAGGAAGAGGAGTTAGTGAAGATGCTTAAGAAGCACAAGCGTGCTTTTGGGTGGAAGATGTGTGATCTCTACGGCATAAGCCCCACCATTTGTCAACACAAGATTATTCTAGAAGATGGAGCAAAGCCGGTGGTTCAACCTCAAAGAAGGCTCAATCCACACCTCCAAGAGGTTGTGAGGAAGGATGTGGTCACGATGTTAAAGCATGGGATCATCTATGCCATCTCGGATAGCAAGTGGGTGAGCCCCACTCAAGTGGTGCCAAAGAAGGGAGGTATGACCGTGGAAATTAATGAAAAAGGTGAGGAGGTGCCTAAGCGTTTGGTAAGTGGTCATAGAATTTGTATTGATTATCGTAAATTGAATGACCAAACCCGTAAAGTTCATTTCCCCCTCCATTTTACTGATCAAATGTTGGAAAGATTGAGTGGCCATGCTTTTTATTGTTTTCTTGATGGGTTTATGATGACGTAGATCAAGTGATAATAAAATACTTGACCACCATAAACCAATACTAGCAAGAGGACTAGGTCCATCGTAGTATAGCTATAGCGAATCAAGGTCGATCCCACAGGGAACCAATTGTGGGTCCTTTATATACAAACAATTAATTATTCATATCAAGGACACAAAGGCGGTCTACGACCAACGAAGTACAAGAAAAAGTAAAGGACACGACCCGACACAACACATAAACAACGTAATTAACCTCCCCAATTATCATGTTATCGTTTGGCTCTAGAGATTCTATATAATTAAGCTAGACTCGACAACTATTAATCCGATTCGTATTTCTTTTATATTGGCTACGGGAGTCATCCCCTAAACTAGATCTAGCTCCGGGTAGGCCATCCAGATCACTGTGCTACATCACGTGACTTCGCTTTTTCGGCCTCCATCTCATATGACTTGCATGCTTACAAAACTAGGGATGCCGATATTAACCGTATTCCTCACCTAGGCAACATTCCTTTTTTCAGGCGTACTTCCTAGACGATCGCATCAGTCTCCGTCCCATTAACACTAACTTTTAGGTATCATGTTAATCTACGATGTTCGTATAACTAGGTGTCGACAATTCCCAAATACAGAACATATCTAGATCTCGCTGAAAGTCCCGGAAGATCAATTCATGAGCCGACCTAGGAGCCCTATATTGGTATTTCCTAATCATACGCTAATTAAAACAGACGAGCAACGTAGCCGTAGCCATACCTACTAAGATAAGAAATTCTAAATGGACAATCACACCATAAAGACGTGGCTAGATTGACGCGACGAACAACTAAATCTTAGCGTTTCTACATACGTAACGGATAAAATAGAGATTCATAAAGCAATTATATAGATCTACTAAAAGCACGGTTGTCGATCATACCAAAGTCATCTATAGGTCTCCGGATAACAGATCTGGGCGTGCGGATCCTTATAGACAAGGAATCCCCACGGCCTCATATCGTATCCTTAGATCTACATCGTTCGGAGAAGAACGAACAACCTCAAACGATAAACAATAATTGGGGCCGTAATTACAAAGAACGAAGAACAAATAAATACAAGAACTTACATTATTGCAGATCTTGCATAAAAACTGCTCTAAGAAAAACTGGAAATTTTATTATAAACTGAGAAGTGTAAAAAATGTATTGTGTAAAGAAGTGTGTATATGGCGTGTATAACATGCCTTCATTTATAGGGGTTCAAGCTAATTAAGAGATATACATCAAAATGTCAAAACAAATAAGAGATAACTCCCGGCCGATCTCCAATTAAAAGATAAAATGCGCCCCCCTAGAATGCGTATCCTCCATTGGCGCCATCTTTGAGTGGTTTGCCGGCTTTCGTCATGCTTATCCGATCTTTTCGTGCTAATCCGATATTTATTTTGAATTTCCTTTGATTTATCTTGAGATTTAATTCTTCCATTTGTATTTATCCTCCATAATTATCCAAATCTGCAAAATAGATATTTATCCCAAAATAAATCATATTTAAATAAAACGGATAAATATAATAAAAACGGATAAATACCAATAAAAATGGATAAATACCAAATTATATTTTATAAATCACAAAACATTAAATAATCCATATAAACATGTGATTTAATATAAAATACATATTATTAATCTCGATTTAAGGTCAACGTTGATGACTTTTACGGGTATAATTTGACCGTCATCAGTTTAGTGGTTATTACCAAATACATGTGGCCTTAGAGGACCAAGAAAAGACTACCTACACTTGCCCCTATGGTACCTTTGCTTTCCGTAGAATGCCTTTTGGGTTGTGTAATGCACCCGTGACATTCCAATGGTGCATGGTTGCCATATTTGCGGATATGATTGAAAAATTCTTAGAAGTCTTTATGGATGATTTCATCGTATTTGGTGATTCCTTTGAGGAGTGTCTAGACAATATAGAAAAGGTGTTGAGTAGATGTGAGGAGACAAATTTGGTGCTAAATTGGGAAAAGTGTCATTTGATGGTCACGGAAGGGATAGTCTTAGGGCATAAGATATCTAGTAAGGGTATAGAAGTCGACAAGGCTAAGGTAGAAACGATAGCTAAGCTTTCTATGCCCACTAACCTAAAGACTCTTAGGGGTTTTCTGGGCTATGTGGGGTTCTATCGTAGGTTCATTAAGGATTTCTTGAAAATAGCCCGTCCTCTTACCCTTCTTCTTGGAAAAGATGTCCCGTTTGATTTCGACAAAGCTTGCGTTGAGGCATTCTTGTTGCTCAAGCAATTGCTTGTATCCGCTCCTATCATAGTTGCCCCGAAATGGGATCAAGAATTTGAGCTAATGTGTGATGCGAGTGACACCGCGGTTGGTCCGGTCCTCGGTCAAAAGATCGACAAAATCTTCAAGCCTATTGCCTATGCCAATCATACTTTGAATCCGGCCCAACAAAACTACACCACCACTGAAAAAGAGCTTCTAGCGGTCGTCTTTGCGTTTGATAAGTTTCGGTCTCATCTCGTAGGTTCTCGTGTAGTTGTGAACATGGATCATGCCGCTTTGCGTTATCTCTTTGCCAAGCAAGATGCCAAGCCCCGCCTCTTAAGGTGGATTTTGCTCTTGCAATAGTTTGATCTTGAAATCCGTGATAGAAAAGGATGCGAGAACGTCATAGCCGACCATTTGAGCCGTATGGAGCTTAGTGAGGAGTTGATTAAGGCACAGAGTGAGATAAATGACTATTTTCCTCACGAGCAACTTTATGCACTTGACACCCTTCTTCCGGTTAAAAAAGGCAACTTTCTAAAAGTCGGTAAGGAAGGTAGTCCTTGGTTCGCACCTTTTGTCAACTACCACGAGTGCGGTTTTGTAGATCCCGACCTTGACTCAAATCAAAAGCGCAAAATCCTTAGTGAGGTTGGTAAGTACGTTTGGGAGGATCCTTGCTTATATAGGTTGTGTTCGGATGGCATTTTGAGGAGATGCATCCCAGAGAGTAAGATTTTAAGTGAGCTTTCTTTTTGTCACGATAAAGAGGCCGGGGGCCACTTCTCGGGGCAAAGGACCGCTTTGAAAGTGTTGCAAAGTGGGCTATATTAATTGGCCCACTCTATTCCGAGACGCACATGCTTATATGAAATCTTGTGACGCTTGTCAAAAGTCCGGGCATATATCTAGGAGGAGTGAGATGCCTCAAAAGCCGATTATTGTTTGTGAGATTTTTGACGTGTGGGGCATTGACTTTATGGGCCCCTATCCTTCTTCATGTGGTAACAAGTATATCCTAGTCGCTTGTGATTATGTGTCAAAATGGGTTGAAGCCTTAGCTTCACCCACCAATGATAGGAATGTTGTT
The DNA here is from genome assembly GCA_036785695.1 of Gentiana straminea. Lineage (NCBI taxonomy): Eukaryota > Viridiplantae > Streptophyta > Magnoliopsida > Gentianales > Gentianaceae > Gentiana > Gentiana straminea. The sequence goes on from JAVUPR010000137.1 coordinate 12,485,851, forward strand.
ATCCATTTTCTCAAGAAGAACATCTTTTGTCGGTTTGGGGTACCTCGTGCTATAATTAGTGATAATGGAAGTCATTTCGCCAATAAACCGTTTGACAAACTTTTAGAGAAGTATAGGGTGAAACATAAGTTAGGTACTGCTTATCATCCCCAAACGAGTGGTCAAGTTGAGGTCACGAATAGGGGTATTAAGCATATCTTAGAGAGGACGGTAGATACTAATGTCAAGAGTTGGTATTTAAAGTTAGATGATGCTTTGTAGGCCTATAGGACAGCCTTTAAGACACCCTTAGGAATGTCACCTTACATGATAGTCTATGGTAAATCTTGTCATCTTCCCGTAGAAATCGAACATAAGGCTTATTGGGCTATAAAAATGCTAAACCTTGACGACACCTTAATTTGTGAGAAGCGTATGGCCCAATTGAATGAACTAGATGAGTTCCGCCTTTGTGCTTATGACCTTTCCACGAAGTATAAAGAGAAGACTAAGTTACTCCATGATAAGTTGATTAAACCTCGTGTTTTCAATGAGGGTGACGAAGTCTTGTTCTACAATACTCGTTTGCATCTTTTCCAAAGGAAGTTGAAGTCTAGGTGGTCCGGTCCCTACGTGGTGTCGAAAGTCTATCCGTCCGGTGCTATTGAAATCACCCATCCTAAGTTTGGCATGAAAAGGTATGAGAGGTTGCCCTGCGATGAAGCACTAGAAATAGTGAACCTTGAAGACCCCATCCCGTGTGATGAATCTTGTAAGTCTTGTCATGGACTTTAAATCCTGACCCGTATAATCTACAATCCATCATTTCTTCTCTCTTTCTACCTCTTCTCGCCTTGTGCCAACGGTATAACTTGAAAAATTTGGCACCGTATAATCCATCTTGTCGAGCCAACGACGTAAAACAAAGGCGCTTGGGGGAGGCAACCCACCATTTCGTAGTTTTGTTGAGAGAATAGTAATTCTAGTGGTCTCGGGGTGGTAAGAATCAAGTGTGGGGTAGAAATCTTGAGTTAGCCTTGTTTCTGGTCCAAACGCACGTTCAGCACCTCTAAACGTGCGTTTCAGCTTCCATCCTTCCAAATGCACGTTTGGACCCATTCCAAACGTGCGTTTGAGACCCCAACTCTCTGTTCTTAATTCCTCAACCCAAACGCACGTTTCACTTTTCAAACGCGTGTTTGGGTATGCTAAACGCACGTTTCACATTTCCAAACGTGCGTTTAAGGTCGTCTTCTTCATATAACCCCTTTGCAAACGCGCGTTTCAGTTTTATTTTCTCCCAAACCCTAAACCCCGGCAGCCACTTTCTCCCACCCCTTTCACTCGAAATTACTCAATTCTGCTCCGTTTTTGGCGATTTAAACACCAAACAACACCTCTCAAACCCCTCTCTTGATTCTACTAATCCATTCCAACAACAAATCCCCCAATTTCTCGATTTGATCTTCAATTTCTGGCAATTTTTGCCAAGGTCGAATTTGACCTTCTTTGACGTTTCGGGACTCGTTTTTCGCTCCAAATCGTTCACCTCGTCTCATTTAAGCATAGTACAGGTACATTTTGGTTTTACGTCTAAGTTTCGGTTAGGGTTAGTTTTTAGCCTTTTTGGTTTAACGCCCTTATCCCGTTATTTATTGTTATTGATTTTGTATCCTGTTTTGTGCTTTGTTTTTCTTGTCTTATAGTTGATGGTGAATGGTGTGGCTCTCGTGGGGTGATTGTTTGGGTTGGTTTGTTTTGAAATCCCGGTTGGACGATAAGCGGGTTGGTTTTGATTGTTTGAATTGGTTGTTTGGTGATGTTTTGGTAAGTACAGAGGTAATGAGAGAAACCAAAAGGAAAGAAACCGAGGGTAAGGGGAAAGGAAAACAACCGGTAGCTAAGCATATGCCCAAGAAGCAAAAAACCCTAGTTTATCCTCGGATACCTAAGGGTGGTATTCGGATTAGTGACACAGGCCGTGCAGAAAGTAGGAATCCTCGAGCCCTTAGGCCAGCGGGACAGTTACGAGATGAGACTTCGGATGAGGATTTTGTGCCGGACACTGAGGGGAGGAATACTAGTAGTGACAGTGAGGAGGCAACAAAAGTTGAGAGTGATGTGCCCTTGGCACGAATGCGAGCCAAAACCGCAACAATCCCTGTTTCACTCCCTCCATAAGACATTCCCGAGCAAGATCCTCCACTAGCTCCTCCCCCTCATGACCCTTTGCCCTTTGACATGCGTTTTAAATCTCTGGTGGCAATGACCAATTACAATGAGTATATCGCCACAAAGAACATGTGTTACGAGAGAGGGTTAGATCTTAAGGTAGTTCCTCCAACGTTTATCGATAACTTAAGAAAGAGAGGATGGAACAACTTGATTCTTGAGCCAGAAGGGGACCTCAATCTCACACTAGTTCGGGAATGGTACGCGAATTTTAGTGTTGCCAATCTGGAGACGGGTTTCATCAAGGTTAGAGGGGTTAATGTCCCGTGGTCCGTCAAAGCGATTAATGATTACTACTGGGTACCGGCTTTCGAGGGACATGATTATATCAGTTGGTTTGCGGAGAGATCGCATTGGGATAATACTGAGACTGAGGATCTGTTGGAAAAATTGAGGAAGACTATCAATCTAGAATTACAGTGGGTAGCTAGGGGTAGTAGTCCACGGAATCAGTTAGTGACGACAACTTGGCCCGATGAATGGAAGGTTAAAGCTAGCCAAGTTTTCCCAGAACCGTCTACTACCAAAGGACAACATTACGCATTTCCACATTAAGGACTTGCAACTGTTGTATGCCATTCATTATGATCTCAAGGTAGATGTCGGGAAAACTATTTATGATGAGTTTAGAGAGAATCAGAAGGTCAAGCATCGTATGATCATGTGCCCCTACCTCATTTATGGCTTATGCAAAGGAGTCCCGGTTGAGGAATACCCTGACGATCAGATTTTGAGAAAGAAGATTTAGCCCGTAGGTCCTAAGCCGTTCAATGCCCGCACCACTCAAAGACCTCCTAAGCTCTCCTCACGACTTATTCACATAGTTCCTCGCCCTACCACCACTACTGGACCTTCCATCACACTCCCTATACCTCCACCTGTCATCATCACCACTACTACCACCACGATACCTCCACCTCCTCCATTAACTACTGGACCTTTCACTACACCTCCACCCCCTCCTCCACCTTTTACACATACAGCCGGGGGGCCATGGCTCAGTGAGCGGCAGGGACTTCTCATTGCACATAAGCAGCGGGATTGGATGGATAGTCTACGACTGACTCTGGACGGCATAGTAGAGAATCAGAAGGTGTTCGCTCGGGCCCGACAGATAGACCTTCCTCAGTTGGATTTAGATGAGACACCATTCCAGTACACCCCAGAGATTGAGGCGGACTTGCAGAGGGTTTCAGAGGAGTTGATAGTTGATGAGCCAGAGGAGGGGTTTGATGACATTGCCTTGGATGATCTGATGGGCACAGATGAGGCTGAGACAGAGGCAGACGGGACGGAGTTTGCGGGCCCTACACGAGGCGAGAGTGCGGTGCTTGTGGTTGCACCATCTTCGAGCACACCTGATTCCACTACTGACGTACAGGGGCATGGAGCAGACTAGCATGTTTTGTCATGCATATTTATATCTTATCTTATTTTCTAGTCTGTCTCTTTTATACTATGATATTTCAGTTACTTTTGACGTTCTTTCATCATTATTCTTTGGAAACACTTCACTCTGCATACACGCGCACTTATTTTTTGAGCCCCTGAGGCCTGCTTGACCGTGTATGTTTTCCTTTCCTTTGACTTATACTGTGGATGACGTGGATTTTATTATTGGTTTATATCTGATGCATGGATGTTCTGTTTATATTGATTCTATTGTATCCTTCCATTGCATATCCCGTATTCCCCCTCTTGATGCTTTGATCTCGTCACTGTGACATGAACTCGTTATTTTACGCACCCGCTTACCCTATTGCCTGCTTTATGGCACGTGGATTCAGTCCCGTGCATGCGCTTTCTTTGTTTCTGTTGATCTCGCTTTAGGTTACGGGATGGATTCACACGCGGTTGTCACGAGTTTCGAGTCACGATTGCACCTTTCTGCCGGGTTTTTGGTAAAACAGCTAAGTCTTTTACTCCTTTTTATCTCTAACACACTAAGGACAGTGTCTCGTTTAAGTGTGGGGTGGGGGACTTAGCCGTTTTCTTGTTTTTATTGTTAAAAGTGCTTAATATGTGGTATGCTTAGCCTATGACCGGGCTCGAGTCGATTTTTGGGTAATTTTTAAAAAAAATTCAAGGGTTTTCAACACCGTGTTGTGTGTGTTATTTTCACATTCGAGTGGTGGCCACCTTAGTAGGGCCCCGAACGTGTACACTGCGGTTTGATATTATCTTGAGAATGGAGTTTATTATTTTCACGCAAGCTACACTTCGTGCACAATTTGATTACTACCACTTCTTATACCACTAGTCTCGAGACGAAATAGAAAGGTTGCCTAAGTAGGATACGGGATGACGGTCCTGGCGTTTCTTTGACCAACTAGAGCCAAATAAGCCTAATCCCGAACACTAGACCTTCGTAGCCCCTCTCAGCCTTGATAGAATGGTCTGACCACCATTCACTTTATAGCCGTTTTGTTACTCAGTCAGAAACCTACTTTGAGCCTTAATTCTGGTCACATTTCCTTCATTTATACCCTACGCGTGGACTTAGTCTTTTGTTAGGACACACTTGCTAAGGCAAGTGTGGGGTGGGGGAAATGATGTTTTGATGGGTTGGTGTTTTCTTGTTCTGGAGCTATGAGGAGAGGAGGAGCTCGGTTGGGCCTAGTTTTTGGTTTGGCCCAAAAAGAAAAGAAAAATATGTGAAATTCCTCCTTTCTTTCAAAAAAAATAAAAAAAAAATAAATTAAATTAGCTCTCATTGAATAAAAGTTTGGAGTAGATTGGAATAAAGGGTTGGAATCAAAGGAATGAGCTCGGAAGTGATTTTCCTGATGTTAGGGGTTGGGATAGTGAGATAGGTGCTAATGTATTCGATCTCGCCTCATAACACTTGAAACATAGTTGAGTGTGGCAATGAGTTCGGGTATGTTAGTATCCTATGGTTCCCAAAGTGTTATTTTAATTAAAAAGGAGTTTGGGTGGTTTGTATGATAGAAATGAGTGGTACACTTGTTGATTAAGTTCACTCGTATTTCTTTTTCTCCAGTTCCCAAATTATCCGTTTCGATTAACCGAAATTACCCTGGCCTAACATTATAACCTTTCAAGTCCTACCCGATTGTGTCCAAGCTTAGTGACCTTGATTAGTGGAGCGGGTGGTTGGTATGAGACGGTTGGTAGACTTTTGGTCGGGATTCAAGCTCCGACAATCTTTTTGAGCACTTGGTTTTTAGCTTGGCACCACGCACACTCTATTTCCTTGATAATGTTATAGCCGGTGTGTATATGTTCGTGTTCCCTACTTTGTAGTCACCTCGAGGGTGTGGATAGTAGCACCTACGTCACAACGTTGAAACCCTTGGGTTGTTTTAAAACGCCTAATTTACTCGAGGGCGAGCAAATGCTAAGTGTGGGGTGGTTGATGGAAGTCAACTTTACGTGACTCCGGTGCTTTGTTTATCCCCGTTTACCACATTTTTAGCACATCTTTGGGTGATTTAGACCTTTTTCGGGGTGATATCGTGAGCTCATGGCACGGGGAATGAATCCGTTACTTTGTTGGATTGTTACACCTTTTTAGTTGATATTGACCCCATTCCCGAGCACTTTTACCCTTCGGAATTGTTTGTATGTTTTTGGTCGTTTTTGATGTTGTAGGGTATTGGTGTCTCGAGGACCCGGAAGGTGGTAATTTGTGATAAAAAGCATAACCGAGGCAAGAGAAGTGTTCAAAGGAGGAAAAGTTGAAGATTTGGGGCAACAGGGGTTCAAACGCACGTTTGGACCCCCCAAACGTGCGTTCAAAGGGCCACAAGTGATACAGAGTTCAAGCCTTCCAAACGCACGTCTGAAACCCCTTTAAACGTGCGTTTCATACTCTCCAAACGCGCGTTTGCACATCCTAAACGTGCGTTTCAAGTCCACCAAACGCGCGTTTGACCCATCTTAAACGCGCGTTCAAGATGAAGATAGTCAAGTCCCTGCCCAGAACGAAGCAAAACTCACGTTTGCACCAATCCAAACGTGCGTTTGAAGGAGTCAAACGCCAGTTCCAGCCCTCCAAACGTGCGTTTGCCCCAATTTTCTAGAGATTTTTTCTCTCACCTATAAATACCCCCCTTAGACTATTTCTTGGAGATATCTAGTTTCTTAGCAAAAACTCTACCCCTTTCTTAGCTCGATTTTTGTAATAGCTTAGAATACTTTCTCTTAGCTTACATCAATATAATATTAGCCTAATATTTCCATTTCTTAGCTTAGATTTCCATTCCAAACACTAAGAGACCACCTTTTAATTACTTCTTTATTTTGTACTTTTTGGATCCAATCTCAAATTTCTGCAATTTAATGGTAAATTTCTCCTTTCTTTTGCTTGTCATGGCTTTCATTTACTGTTTTGTGCATGTTTTAACTAGTATAATGAGTAGCTAAACCCTTTTCATGGTCGGATCATGTGAAATTTAGTGAAATCACCCTTTGGGTGATGAAATTGGGAGTGGGTAGTGCTTTTTAGTGTTGTATCTTGCATGTTTCATGTCTTAGAACTTGTTATAATAGATTTGGGCTAGATTGATCACCTAGGTCAAAGTCACACACATCAATCTTGAGAGTTGTTCAGATAGAGAGATGTGGGAAAATGGTTCTAGGATCACTTCTTAGAGTGAGGTTACTCGTTTTAACGTTTAAGCGGCTCTAGTGCATAACACGCCTTGTGAGTGAATCTTCCTTAGGGAAGGATAGTTTACTTGGTATAAGGTGTTGGGGAAGAGTTGTTCAGACCTTAGCACCGGGATTAGGAGTACGTACCCGTGAAATTGAATGCAAGAGTTCGTTCGTTTATTGCACACTCCCGGTTTTGTCATTCCTCGGGGTGAAACTAGCTATTTTGATCATGGTTCGGCTATGTTCCTTAATCTATCCTTAAAACTAGTAGTTTAATCTTCTTTCTTTCTTTTCTACCTTTAGACTCGTTAGTATAAATCACCTTAGTGTCGTTGTAGTAAACAAACACTTTAAAAAGATTGTTCACCTAGACTAAGTAATACGTTCACTTTGGTACTCACAAACACTTTTCCCTTGGGTTCGACCTCGTACTCCTGTAGCTATTCTAGCAATCGACCCAGTACACTGCCGGTTAGAGAGTTAGTTTACCCACGGTTTCGAGTCTTTATAAATTGTTTTTGAAGGGTAGATTTAGCATCAATCAACACTCCCAAGCTAAATGACCAAAATGATGACAATTATAACATTCAACATTTGATTTTTCATACCTTGATTGATTTGGTCTATAACCTCTTCCTCTTGATCCTCTACCTCTTCCACGGCTTCTTTCTTGATTGTAGTTTTGACTAGATTCATTATTGTTCGAGGTGTCTCCTCGTCCACCTCTTCCAAAACTACGGCCTCGACCATTGAATTGACCATGACCTCTTGCACGACCTCGGCCTCTTTGAGATGTGCCATAATTTGACTCGTTTTCTTTTAATGATAGCTTTGCTTTTAAAGCTTTTTCTATCGGTGCTTGGACCGGTGCCTTCAATCTCTCTTCATGAGCTTTCAATGATCCAGAAAGTTCATCAACGGTCATGGTATCCAAATCTTTGGATTCTTCAATTGCAACGGCGACATAATTAAATTTTGAGTCCAACGATCTCTAAATCTTAACGACAATTCGGTCTTCTCCCATATCATCTCCATATCTTTTCATTTGATTTGTAATGGCCAAAACTCTTGAAATATAATCTGAAATTGATTCGGACTCCGTCACTCGTAGAGATTCAAATTCTCCTCTCAATGTTTGGAGACACACCTTCTTTACTTTGTCAACTCCTTTGAAGGATGATTGAAGAATATCCCAAGCTTGCTTGGAAGTGGTTCCGCTAGCAACCTTCTCGAACATTTTTTCATCCAATCCTTGATGGATGAGTGTGAGAGCTTTTTGATCTTTCTTCCTAGTAGCGGTTTCATCTCCTTCAACACCATTATCTACTTGATCCCACACATCATAGGATCCAAGCAAAGCCTTCATTCTAATGCACCAATTATCATAATTTTCCTTGGTGAGTTGTGGTACCAATTGGGGTGTACCATTTGACATCATTTCTTAAATCGTTATCTCCAAACACAAGCATAACCTGTCTCTGATACCACTTTGTTGGAAAAATATGGAGAGCTACTACTTTATAACTCACACACAAGAATAGAAGTGGAGAAAATCTTTTAATGTTTGTATTCATTTTATTCCACTTGATCCACTTTATGCAAAATACTTATAATGTTTGCCTATTTATAGTTACCCAGGCACACAATCTTAAGATGCGTTCATGCACTATCTTTATCCTTTTATGACTACATTAATACTTGTCCATCTTATACATTAATACAACTTTATCTAATGAATTATCTGAATTCTTTACTACTCGAGAGTTATATTTTTCTTCAATGTATTTTCTAGATATTTCAAATTAATATTTCAACAATGGTGACGTCCAATAGATAAGCTGCAAACATGCTTCTTACCTTGGCTACTGTTGTGAACTTCTGCAGAGCATTTCATCGAGCATAAGATAGGCCGAAGTCATTGATCAAAAGGTTATCTTCGATTCACCTTCTACGGCTCTATGATGCGCAATCGTTGCCACCATTTCTCGGCCGCACCTTCAAATGCATAATATGCCAATTGACACTTCAATTTCTCTCGGCGTTTGCATTTCTTCAAAAAAACATCGTCAACCGTATCAATCCACCCAATGAGATTTCTTTTGCTTAAAGTGCCACTAGATGGGAAGATATGATCTTCCGTCGATTGCCTCCTTTAAAGCTGTCATGCCACCTACGAAACTTGTCGCCGATCCCGACCTTAGAAACACGAGGTAAGTCTCATTGTATACGGTGGTCATTGTACTTCAAGTGGTGTCTTGATTCAGCCAAAGCCCAATGTGATTCTGCCATGAATGTATCAGACTTGTGATTGAATTTCGACGGAGCATCCCGAAGGATCTTTGAATCCCGAACACCGTCGCGGATTCGGCTATCTTTCCAACTCCATTTAGCCATCAGAAGTACCCAAAGAAAAAACCTTGCTCCGATACCAAATGATGTAGAATATCTACAATGAAAACGAATAAATGATAAAACAAGAGCTAATCCAAGCTCTTAGGTAGCTTTCATACATGTAAGGATAATTCAAGATTACATAACCTCCCCCAACTTAGGAACAAGAGCTATATTTATAAGCTAAAAATCTCAATTAGGTTAAACCCTACCCTTAAAAGCCCAAAGCATAAGCTACTTAATTAAATTATAAATAAATGGTCCTACATCAAATGATATGATCGGGGTCAATCAGGTATAATATACTTGACCACCATAAACCAATACTAGCAAGAGGACTAGGCCCATTGTAGTATAGCTATAGTGAATCAAGGTCGATCCCACAGGGAACCAATTGTGGATCATCTTATATACAAACAATTAATTAAACATGTCAAGGACATAGAGGCGGTCTACGACCAACATAAGACAAGAAAGGTAAAGACACGACTCGACACAACGTAATTAACCCCCAATTATAGTCTTTATCGTTTGGACCTAGATAATTTATATAATAAACTGAACTTATTAACTGTCAATCCGTTTGTATCTATCTTAGATTGGCTACGGGAGTCATCCTCTTTAACTTGACTTAGTACCGGTTAGGTAGCTAGATCACTGTGATATTGTTACGTGACTTCGCCTTTTAAGTGCTTCCATCTCATATAACTCACACGCTTACGACTCCAAGGATGCCGATATTAACCGTACACCTCGTCTAGGCAACATTCCTATGGTTAGGCGTACTTCCTAAACGATCACTCAAACTCTCGTCCAACTAACAATTACCAAGTTATAGTCTCATGCTAATCTACGACGTACGTATAAGCAGGTGCATGCAATTCCCAAATATAAACCTACCTAGATATTGCTGAACGTCCGTGAAGAGCAATTCATAAGCCTACCTAAGAGTTTTATATTGGTATTTCCTTTTTACACGTTTTAATTAAACTAAGCGAGTAACGTAGCCATAGCCATACCTACTGAGATAATAAAATTCTATTAAGTTAACCTAACCATAAAGACGTGGCTATTTAACGGATGAAAACAGGGCTCGGTCGACCGAACACAGACACTCGGTCGACCGAATGGTCCTTTCCCCCAGATTGCATCCCTGAATATATCTCTCAGCGTTTCATCATACAGAACAGATTAAACAGTAATTCGCACAGCATTTGATGATACGGAACCTGACACGGTCCCATTATCCCCGGTCAACTCGTCTGAGGACATAAGTCAAACTCTTTCCCTGAGCATAAGCGCGCGACGTCGCCAACTTGATGGCCATCCCGCCATCCTCATAAGCATAAGGGGGCCGCCCCGCAACACTGCGGGCCCATTCCTATGAGAATATCAGTTAATGGAAAGTTCATAAGCTTAGATAGAATGCGAGGCCAACTGCCATCTGTCGGGCATCGGCGCCGCTAGCACGAGTAGTCTTTTACAGCTTTATCCTTTCCATATAAATACCCCCACTGTGACATTAATGAACGGAGAGAAATATAGAACAACTTTTGCACATTTATTTCTATCAGCAATGTTCTCTCTCTCATGTTTATTTCATATTACCTCCGCGGGCTCATCACCGACGTCGATAAACGCCACCGTCCGACGGCGATAACCTCACTGACCGGAGCACCACGAAGAGGCCAGATATCCCACGTCCAAGTCTTCCTTTCAAACTACCTGACGGAAACGGATCACGTCAATTGGCTCCGTTACCGGGAACGTTTTCTTCAAAGGATTCAACACCTTCGTGGACTCCATAGTTGCTCGGTTGTACCGATCTCCGTCTCCCTTGTATAAAAGGTTTGTTATTCCGAGTTTATCATCATCAAATCGGTTATCTTTGTCTTCACGAGTCCGTTGAAAGATAGCTCATGTGTTTATGTAGACTATCCCAATCTTGCGTTTGAAGATTCACCACTATTGGGATAATCTTATATGAACCGCTAAGAAACGGCCGTGGTTAGCGTTTTTCCGATTTGTATGTTGATCGGGACGGTGTGAACGCCATAAAATTCGACTTGTAGCATCTCGTGTTGGGATCGATTGCTTGTAGGAGGGTAAAAGGTTCATCGGATGTTGCGTACATAAAATCTGACAGCAGATCACATCACATCACGTCACATCAACTACCTTTTGAAAAGGATACTAGAGTCGGCTTGTGTCAGAGGCAATAATCCCACTTGCTACCTTGGAAAGCTTGTTGTCAGACTGGCATCGGACCTCCCATCATGGCTAACCCTTCGCCTAACCCCGTCACACCCAACCCGGCAGAAAAGCAGATCGCCCCAACGAGGTCTCATGAGAGTGACCCCGCCCGTACAACCGTCGATTACCGCGAGTTCTTGGAGTTAAGAAAGAAAAACACTCAGTTAGAGGCAGAGCTCGCCCGAAGACAGATTAACACCGAGGGCCCAGACAAAGAGGCCCCCGCCCCGCTGGTTCCTAGCGAGGTTGATCTGGCAAGAATGAAGAGTTATGGTGAATACGCGGCAAAAATGAAGGCAGCCAACGAGATCTTAATCTCCGCCGGCCAGCCCGCGCTAGCAATTGATCCTCCCCCAACCGTAGAGGGCATGAACGCCGGACCTAACGTCATCGCCCCTCCGTGGAAAGGGCCAAACATGGGGGAAACAACGCGAGCTCAGCGTCACGAGCATCGAGGGGAAAGCGTATCCTCCTCTCGGCACGGTGAAAGCCAAACTAGAATATCGGCGCACGACCGCCTGGGAAAACGTAGAGCTTTACCATCACCACCGAGGGATGAAGATAAAGGAACGCGAGGCAACGTCAGACGGAGATTGGGTCCCCTCAGCGAAAATCCCCGGAACATTATCCTGAGAAGAAGAGCACGGGCCGAAACAGAAAGGCACAGCAGTGACGAGGACGACGCCCACTCTCAGGGCGCTCCTCGAGCCCAGACCAACCAGCGATTTGAAGATCTGAGGCTGATGGTTCTGGAAATGAAAAAGAACAAACGAGAAGAGGATAAGGAACCTAGCGCTGCTATGGACGCACTTTCAGACTCGCTCATAGCGAGCCTCCCTCGACGCCGAGTCTCCAACATCAACATACGCATTATCGGGGTAAGTCGGACCCATACGAATGGATAGCCTCGTTCGAGAGCAAAATGATGCTCGCTACGCGCCATAGCGCGGCCTGGTGCGTGGCTATGGTGGGTTGCATGAAAGATAGAGCCTCTACATGGCTTCGCAAATTGCCGCCGGATCGGTTAACAATTTGGGAGGATATGCGGACAAAGTTCACGACGAAATTCAAGACGGCGCATAGACCTCGCAAGACCACAACCGATCGTTTTTGATAAAGCGAGGACACGGGGAGTCCGCCCGGTCGTATTACGAGAAATTCGTCCAAGTTTACGATCAAACACGGGACGAGCCCGAACCCACGGTCATGATGGCATTCTTAAGCGGGTGGTGGGCGGCGAACTTAAGACACACTTAACGATGCACGCTCCGACCAACTTGAGGGACATGTTGGAGCAGGCCCGGAAGTTTACTACCGTCGAGGTCATCCCCGCCCGAAACCGGGGCCTTCAATCTGATCCCACAGCCCCGTCCAATAGTACTCGAGGCCGATCCCCAAAGAAAGGAGGAGGCCGTCAATCCGGCGAAAGAACGGACGACCGTGATTTCAAGAGGCCGCAAAAGTTCGACGTAAAAGATTACATTCCGCTGAATGCCCGACCGTCGGCGATCCTAAACGAAATTTCGGAACACATCCGGAAGCCCCGCGACAATCGTAGCGAAGACACCGTTCGTAAAGCGGACACAAGCAAATTCGTGAGTTTCATAATTATCACGGCCATAACACGGATGATTGTTTTCCACGATAAGGATCTAGACAAAATGGCCCGGGAGGGAAAGTTAGATCGATTCAAATCGGCGGGCGGTGCCAACCGAGAGACTCGTCGCGGCCCCGGTATGAGCGCGAGCTTAATGTCATCCACGAAAGCCCGCCTAGCAACGGGCGGATAAAAGAACGAGATCAACTCGATCAAAGAATTTGGACGAGAGCGGCCTAGAACTACGCGGCCGGATGAAGAGGCCTTGACTTTCACAAAGAGCGAGCTTAGCTTTGTTACGGGAGCAATGGAGATGCCCCTCATAATCAAAATCGGGATCGGCAAGTGCGGGGTTAACGAGTCTGGTGGATACGAGGTGCCGCCAGAGACATCATCTATCTTGACCGCCTCAAAGGTTTGAATTTCACCGAGGCCAATGCGAAACCGTACTGGGCTCGCTAGAGGTTTTACCAACCATGAGGTAAAAGTTAAAGGAATGATTGACCTGGAGGTCCGCATCGAAGACTTCGAGCCCTTCCGGATCGAAAAAATAGAATTTACGGTGGTCGATGCGCCGGCTCGCTACCACATGATCCTGGGCATACCTGCGATGCGCAAATTTCAGATGGTGTCTTCCATTCCGCATCAGAGGGTCAAGTTTTATACAGAAAAGGGCAGGATAGGCCAGGCGATTAGCCGACCACAGACTTATCTTGACCACTTGGCAAAATCAAAGGCAGGGTTGAAAAGGGCACGGGAGCCCGAAGTCCAAGGTGTGCTAGGACAAGCTCATGCTACACCTCCCGTCGCACCAGCAGGGACTAACCCCATCACGAATTCAATAAATCTGTTGGGAGAAGCTCTAGCGATAATCGATACAGCTGAGATCCCAAGTACCGCCGGACGACTCAACCCCCGGACAGGTGAGTCCATGGCCGAGTTAGAGGCGAGCGCTAAGGAAAGAGCGCTGGAAGCCCATATCGAGCGGGGACAAGACACGAACAGCCCTCCGCCGCTTAAGAAACAACAAAAGGAAATCGTATGCGACACATTGCAGATACGAGATGATCCAAGCATTGAAGCAGAGGGGGAGCTCGTCGAGGTAATCATCAATGAGAGATACCCCGACCAAAAGATCAAAGTCGGGGCGCACCTCAGCAAGGCCGATATGTCCGCGGCGATCAACGTCGAAAGAGAACACGGAGGCCTTTGCTTGGGAGGTCAGCGACATACGAGGCGTCGACCCCGAGGTCGCACTCCACCGTCTCAACGTGAATCCCCACTTCAAGCCAATTCGGCGGCGGGCTCATCAATTTTCAACCGCAAAGGAAGAGGCTGTAAAAATTGAGATCGCCAAACTACTTGCGGCGGATATCATTGAAGAACTACAATATCCTACTTGGCTAGCCAACGTCGTTATGGTTTTGAAGCACAACGGCAAGTGGCGAATGTGCGTAGATTTCACCGACTTGAACAAAGCTTGCCTCAAGGATCCCTATGAGCTACCCCGCATAGACGAATGGTAGATCGGATAGCGGGTTTTGAAATCCTCGGTTTCGTCGACGCCTATCTCGGATACCATCGAGTCCGTATGGCCGGGGACGAAGGACAACTTCATCGCTTTCGAGCTGGAGGCGGCATGTATTATTACAAAATGATGCCCTTCGGCCTGAAGAATGCGGGTTCAACATTCCAGAGGATGATCAACCGGGTCTTCCACACTCAAATCGGCCGCAACATGGAAGCTTACATAGATGACATGGTCATCAAATCCAGCGGATGCGACTTCATAGCAGATTTGAGGGAAACTTTCGCGAACGTACGAAAAAACAACATGAAGCTAAACCCAGTCAAATGCACGTTTGGGGTTAAAGCTGGAAAATTCTTAGGCTTCATGGTCACACAGCGCGGCATCGAAGCAAATCCTGAGAAAATCAGAGCCATTCTGGACATGGCCCCTCCCACGACTGTGAAAGAGGTTCAGAGATTGAATGGAAGAATAACCGCTCTGGGGCGTTTCATTTCGAAATCGGCAGACAGGTGCCTTCCTTTTTATAAAATTTTGAAAGGCGGCGGCAAGGGGTTTGAATGGGTGAAGAATGCCGAAGCCTTTGAAGAGCTCAAGCAATACCTGGTCGCCCGCCTCTTTTAGTAAGTCCTATCATAGGCGACCGGCTTTATTTATATTTGGCGGCCTCGGATAGGGGCTGTCGCCGCGATTCTTGTAAAGGAAGAGGGGACTCGAGAAGCCCGTTCAAAAGCCCATTTACTATGTTTCGAAGGCTCTCGGTCTGTGGAAGGTCGATATTTTAATACGAGAGAAATTGGCTTACTCTCTTGTTATAGCGACTAGAAAGCTCCGTGCATATTTTTCATCACATACGATCATTGTACTATCGGATAATCCGCTGCGTCGGGTTTTACATAAGCCGGACCTCGCCGGTCGTCTCCGAAATGGGCAATTGAGCTCACCGAATTCGACATCAAGTACGAGCCTCGAAGGGCAATCAAGGCACGAGGCCCGGCCGAGTTCATTCTTGAAGCAAGCTTCCGAGATCCCTCGACAACACAACCCACTTCCCCTTCGACCAACTCGCCCGACAAACCGGCTCCTAGCGGCCCCATGAGGCCCGGCCAACGGTTGGCGGTTGTTCGTTGACGGCGCTAGTGGAATTGGAGCTTGCGGGGCCGGCATCGTCTTGCTCGAGCCGGGAACGTCCGAAGAAATTGAGAAAGCGCTTCGCTTCGATTTCACGGCGTCAAACAACCAAGGCGAATATGAGGCGGTCATCGCGGGCCTTGAGCTCGCCCTCGCAATGAGAGTTGAGAACATACACGTCTTTTGCGACTCACAGGCGGTTGTCAATCAAGTGAATGGAGGTTATAAGATTTATTGTTCGAAAGCGGCACGGCGGTACATCGACCTGGTCCGAAGTTACGTCGTCGGTTCGGATATTGCGAGCTCTCTTATATACCACGCACTCGGAATTTGAGGGCGGACTATTTATCCAAGTTATCCGACGGCGACGCGGCGCGCTCGCTCGACATCCCTTTGGAATACCTCGGGGAACCTTCTATCAACGGATGCGAGGTCATGGATATTCAACCCTCCTCACGCTATTTGGATCGATGAGGTCAAAGATTATATTGAGCATGGAGTTTTGCCTTCGGACAAGATAGAGGCGAGAACCTTGGCTCGCCGAGGCAAGATATGTCGTACAAAATGGGATACTTTACGGGCGCTCTTTCTCCAAACCTCTGCGCTCCGGCATTGCGTCGGGCCGGAGCAAATAGAGGTATCCTCCATGAGCTTCATCAAGGAGTGTGCGGCGGGCATCCGGCTGTCGAACCCTCGCACAAAGGGCGATCACCGCGAGGATACTACTGCGGCCTATACCTTGTTGAGGGATGCGGATATATTCGTTAGGGAATGCGACCCCTGTCAAAGGTACGCGGATATACCCGGGTTACCCTCCGTAGAGCGAGCATCGTCACCGCTTCATGGCCTTTCGAAATGTGGGGCATCGACCTCGTCGGTCCAATGCCTAAAGGACGCGGAGGATGTGAATACATAGTAGTAGCGACCGATTATTACACCAAATGGACGAGGCGAAGCCCCTCGGAGAGATTGCCACCACCCGGGTCATCTATTTTTTAATGGATCAAGTGTGGACTCGTTTCGGGGTACCTCGCATCATCATATCGACCATGGACCACGGTTCGAACGGAATTCGACGAGTTTTGTAAAGAGCATGGCGTCATTCATGCGACGTCTTCGGTCGGCTATCCTCAAAGTAATGGTCGGGCGAGAGAACGCAAACAAACAAGTGCTCGAGGCCCGAAACGCACTCTATGCGGAAAGAAAGGCGGTGGGTAGATGAGCGCCCGCGATCTTATGGTCGCTCCGGACCGCCAAAAAGTCCACCACGGGAGAAACCCCATTCTCCACGACTTATGGTTCGGAGGCGATGACACCGGTGGAGATGTCTCTACCTAGCATCGAGTGTCGCATTTCAACGAGGACACCAACGAACGATCGCGTGAGTTTGAGCTCGACATGCTCGAAGAAAAAGGCGCAAGCGGCGACCCGTTTGGCTAACTTCAAGATGGCCGCTAAGCGACACCACGATAAGAAGGTACGCCACCATTTTTTCAAGGCGGGAGACTTCGTATTAATTAAATGTGAAGCCGCCGGCCGCAAACCCAAAAAGTTAGACGACAATTGGGAGGGACCCCGCTTCGGATCTCTCGCGAGCTAAAGAAGGGGACATATTATCTCAAAGACAGGAATGGCCGTGAATATGAGAATACTTGGCACGCCGACAACCTCAAGAGATATTACATGTAGTCCTCTCGTTTTTTGGAAGTTTTGTTCCTTGTGTATATATTTTTCTTCCTTTTTGCGAAAAAAAAAAAAAAAAAAAAAAAAGGGGAGTAGGGGGACTGTGCCCAGCGCCGCCCCGACCCCGCGCACAGGCTTGTGTATTTTTGGGTTAGCAAAAACAAAAACAACTCAAAATACCAAAGCAAGAGAACAAAGGCATAAAACGAAATGGCCATGCGGCGGCCCCAATGTGCACGAAGGAAAAGGATCAAAGTTAACAGGGTGGCGAGCCCCACATCAGCCGGAAACAAAAGTTAATATTACAAACCAATAACAAAGTTTCTGTCAATAACAAAAGGAGAATCAAACGCTTCCGGAATCAAGGCCAGCTTGCGAATCTCCTGGCCGCACCCCCTCCTCACCACCTGGAGCTGCCTGATCTCCCTCTGTATGGGCCCCATCCAAGATCGCCTGCACGAGTGATCGCATGTTCTCTTTTGCTGCCGCTGGAAATACCGCCGCCTGTAAACCATCAACCCTACATCGCTCGCGGTATTCCGCGATCTCCTCCTCGGAATATGGAACCACGGGATGATATTGAATGAGCTCAGCACTGAAGGAATTCTCCTGAGTCCACGCCGCCATATCATGTAAGCTGGGGACCCTCTGCTGGTGCATCGACCTACAGACACACCTCGCCATATGATAGCGACCTTGGTCATAATTGTCACCCGAGATCCTTCCAATATTCGGCGCTTGTCCTTATATTCGGCAAGGGCGGCCTCGAGTTTGGCTGGACATCCGAGGCAAGGTCCTCGGCCCTTTTGATAGCTTCCTCGGCTTTCCGACGGGCATCCTCGTTTCCTTAGCGGCACCGGCGACGCATCCTCGGCGGTTTTCAACTTTTGCTCACGGGCACCCGGGCGGCTTCGACCTTCTTGCGATGATTCTTCTCATGAGTAACTTGGCGCTCCAACTCCGCTATCTTGTCCGCCCGTGTCTTTTCTTTAGCGGTATATAGAGCCTTGGCGTCGCCAACTTTGGCCTCCGGGTCCTTCATCGTCCGCACCAACTCCCCGGTTCTCCCGCGCCTTCTTCGCCAGCTCGTCGCTCGTTCGCTGTTCGCTCTCCACCAACTTCTCAACAGTATCTAAAGCGGCAAGCATGCAACGCGAGACCTAAAAAAGACACAGTAAGCACTTGGAAAATAAAAGGAAATTCGTGCGAGGAAACATATTTACCTTATGCGCCGACATCCCGTACTCGGCGACGGCAGCCCTCATAGCCTCGCGGGGATCAATAGAGCTGTTGCCGATGTTGGCAGGAGCAATCCTCTTTATCGATCCGGTCCCCACGGATAGGCGAGCCTCGGCGCTCCATTTTACGGTAAGTACGGGGAAGAGGGGGAACCGCCGCGACGAGCCGACTCCATCATCACACCCCGGTCGGGCGATGATTGATCGGCGCGAAAGCCTCGTCAAAATATAAAGGAATGTCGGCGCTCGCCGAAGCTTCTTGCCGTGCGCGTTCTGCGGCACGAATTCATAAAGAGGTGCAAGGTTGAGAGGGGAAGAGTCAAGACCCTCAGGTCGACAACCTCGGATGGCGCATCCACTCTTGGTCTTTTCCGGGAAAGGGGGACGTCTTCAAAACATCTTCAAACTCTACTGGCTGCTTACCAGGGCGGCGCTCAGAGCCTTCAGCTGGCGGGGGGCGGACATTTTCTGTAATCGCTCCGGCGATCGCAATACCAGAGGAAGTCCCCGCCTCAGACGCTGTACCCGCCGCAGCAACAGTCACTCCCTGATTGATCCCCACATGAACAGTTATGATCACGGGATCTACCCTCGCCAACGCTTCCTCCCGCGTCTTCCTCGCGGCATTAGCAGCGGCAGCATTAGCGCTCCTGCGAAGACCGGATGCAGGCATCTCTGAAAAAAGAAAAAGAGAGGAAGCAATCAGAAATGTACAAGTCAAAAAAAAAAAAAAAAAAAAAAAAAAAAAAAAAAGGGGGGAATAGGGGGACTGTGCCCAGCGCCGCCCCGACCCCGCGCACAGGAGCCGCGTATTTTTGGGTTAGCAAAAACAAAAATAGAGAAGAAATGGTTTTACCCTGGCGGCTCGACCAATCGCCGCCACACACTTCGCATTGCGTCGGAAAGTTCCTACCCAAGTGGCACTCGCCGACCCAGTCAGGATCACTAAACTCCACAGATGGCGGGGGAATGTTCACGACAGGCAAAATCCCCGACTCCATCCTCGCGCTACCCAGCTTTACGTTCGTCAACATCCGAACGGTGATCATGCGGACCTGTGCAGATCTGTCCGCAGAGCTTATCAAGGCCACAATCGCCTCTACTTCTTCAGGACTTGCGAGAGGAACCACTCTGCCTTTGAGCCACTTGGAGTCTAGTCCCCGTGCAGCCCGACTCCCAAAATGCGGGAACGGCCATCCGACCCCGGATTGCACGCGCATCACTCTTTGGCTCCAGTTGTAGATTTTGTTGTCGGCGGGGTAAAAAGGGCGAGGCCTCCCCTCACGCGCCCTCACGCTCACCTGACCCGGAGTTTGGGTGCCGACGAAATCATGGAACTCCCTAAACAGGCCCAAGGAGGGCTCAATTCCATTAAGGCGGCACGTCGCAATAAACGCCGCCGGGGCCCTAACGACATTAGGGTGAAAGTCCGCCGGCAAGGCTTCCAAAGCAAATACATCACCTCCACCAAAAAAGGATCGAAAGGGGGCACGAACCCCGCCGAGAAAATTGTCGAAAGGAACATACAAGCGGTCCCTGGTAGAGCGTCCACAAGTATAATCATGCGTCGGTGTCCATGCACGGACAAAAATGATAGTTGTCGGAAAGCCGGTATCGGGCGCGGATAGCGGTGTTAAAATCGGGCGCCGCGGTCAACAAAGATTTCCATTCTACATCGACGGCGCGATGCATGGCCTTCGACTTGCCACCCTCTTCCAAAGACTCCGCGATCTCCAAGGCGATCGGATTTTCCCCCTCGGTGGGGCGGAGCTAGCGGGTTTGGGTGCCCCCACGGTGTCCCCCTTCGCCTTTGCGGCTTTGGGGCGGACGCCGTCGAATCCTTTCACCGGCGGTCTTAGGAATTCGCTCTGCGGGAGCTAAGTGCGCAAGGATTCGAAAGCGCGGTGAGTGCCCCTCGCTATAAGTAGCCTTTGGGCCTCGCCGTCGCGGGACGCGAGTCCTCTTCGTCGAATGGGAAGATGAAACCTCGCCGCCTGCCATTTCCTCGGCCCCGCCGTCCCCATAACTAAATTCCTCTTTATCGGCCGTCGTCCCCGCCGTGCGACATGCGCAAAATGAAGAGAGGTGGATCAACGCTTCGTTCGGTCGACACCGCCCCCCCCCCCCATTTCCGCGCAAGTGAAACGGCACGGGGGGCAACGGGGTCATAAAGAAATACTACACGGAAAAATTGAAAATTGCACCCTAATCCCACGAGGGCTTCAAATTCACAAAAGAAGGGTTTAGACATACGGATTCTATCACCGGTTAGAAAACCTCAAAAATCCGAATATCTACGGGACAAAAAGCATACTTATGATCTATACAGGCCAAGAATCAACCACAAAAAGACGATCAACAAAGAAAAACCCAGTGTTAGATCGGATAAAGATGGTACCTTTATGATCTGGATGGCAGAAAATTGGAAAGACAAGGATGATCGCTCCGATCGCTGGAAAAGGCTCACTCCAATGAAGTTCAAACACAACCTCGGCCTCGAATTCGGAAACTTGGTTTCGAATCACCACGGGATGCTCTTGATTTACGGCTTGATCACACGGGAATTTTGGAGGAGGTTTTCGAAAAAGTGGCAAAAAGAGGGGCAACACCCCCTTAAATAGACAGACATTCAACCAACCAGCGGCTGTGATTATCCACATCCAACGGTTCGGGTTTACGCGGGAAAGCGAAAAGCTTCAGAATCCGACACGACGCTTTGAAATTTGAAGTTTGCGTAAAAAACGAAAAGCCATCATCACCAGCCGTCACGTCCGCGGCGAAACGTCACCTTGTCGGGCGAAAGGACGCCACATTTAATGATACGCGGCGTTCGCAGCCCATTTATATTGCTCCACGTGGCACGCCACCCGTAATAGCTCGCTTGTACGGTTTTCGCTCTCGCCAACACAAATGACTTCGCCATCTCGCCCGGGATCGCGAGAAAATGATAACTCCCAGAAACTCAACATGTCGACCTCGGTCAGACCAAAGAGCACGGACGATTTCCATCGCAAGCTCTCAAGCCGCGATCGCGGCGACCGAACGACTCCTCGCGGCATATCCGGATCGCTACATGTCGTGCACCTCAACATGTCGACCTCGGTCAGACCAAAGAGCACGGACGATTTCCATCGCAAGCTCTCAAGCCACAGTCGCGGCGACCAGAACAGCTCCTCGCGGCATATACGGATCGCTCTATGCGTGCACCTCAACATGTCGACCTCGGTCGGACCAAAGAGCACGGACGATTTCCATCGCAAGCTCTCAAGCCGCGATCGCGGCGACCGAACGACTCCTCGCGGCATAGGCTGGATCGCTCTATGCGTGCACCTCAACATGTCGACCTCGGTCGGACCAAAGAGCACGGACGATTTCCATCGCAAGCTCTCAAGCCGCGATCGCGGCGACCGAAACGACTCCTCGCGGCATATCCGGATCGCTCATGTCGTGCACCTCAAATCGCAGTCCGCAGGTGTCGTCGCATCTCCCCGCTGCGTCCACAAACTGTCAGGTATCCCAACGGATGGAACGGTTCAAAAGCCATCATTGGTGGTCTTCCCGAGTTTTAGCCGTGTTTAATAGGGCTACTTTGACTAGGGACTATGCTGGACGAAGAATAGCCCATGATTACCCACCATAAATAACCGTCCCTTCGAATGCTCATAATGACGGTAAACCTCTCAGATAACCGTCATTACGCCGGTCATTATGACTGTCTCTTCAGATAGCCGTCGTTCTGTCTGTCCACCATTATGGTAGTCCATGCCAAACACGCCACCTCCCTCTATAAAAGCCAGCCATTTCACTGCCTCTTCCACAGATGCTTCTTCTCCCATTCGAATCACTCGTTTTTCTTTTCTTCTTACAAAATCCCAGAAAAACAAGAATGTCTCAGTCGGATAATGTTGAATACGAATTTATGGAGGATTACAAAGGCAACGAGCATCTGGAATCCAGCTTGCACTTCCTCCATAACCCTTCGGGGAAGGACAACCCCCCAATTTCAATACCACGAGTGGAAATGGAACAGAATCTTGATACCGCCGCCTTCTTGCGCCCGAGATTGCGGAGTTAGAGCGTGAGGAGGAAGGCGAGATAAGTGAATCCGAGTCCGCGGGCTCACGGGAGGATCGAGGTATTCATCGGCGATCGGATCCACGGACCGCACAAAGCAAGTGTTCAAAAAGTTTGTGCGTCTAGTCCGGAATGGAAAGCGCCGGGGGCCATGGTCGACGCCGTGCGGGAAGAATGGCAAAGCGTCTTTCACCAGAATTGGGCCCCTTACAATCACCGAGTCCGCAAGCTGAGATCCAAGATGAGAGAGGATCGCTTCCTATATGAGGGGAAGACGACTCGGTAGGCCGCCGGATGAGAGAAGATCGCTTCCTATATCCGAAAAGGGGCGGCTGGTAGGTCGGATCCCTTGTTGCTTGCGACCGGCGCGAACTACCGAGCGCGACGATGACTCGGATCACCACTAACGTGTACTAGGAGGAGGAAACCCGCTTGTAGTGATTGGCAAGCCTTTCGTATAGCTTCAACTTCACGAAGCGCTCGCGGGATATGTTGCATCAACTTCATGTCGCAACCCCGCCTTGCCTCGAAGGAGCGGTCTTGAGATTTCGATACAAACAGAGAGTACTCTTTTCCCTTGCTTAAGATTTTTTCCCACCGGGTTTTTCTTAAGAAAGGTTTTGATGAGGCTCTACGAGTTTGTATCCCTAATCCGGGTCCGCTCAACTTTTGTCTTCCAAGAGTGTTCGACAACGGAGACTCCTCGACCAGATACTACTCTACGCCGCAACAAATTTCCGCCGCGAGTAGGGGGCCATTGATGATACGGAACCCGACACGGTCCCATTATCCCCGGTCAACTCGTCTGAGGACATAAGTCAAACTCTTTCCCTGAGCATAAGCGCGCGACGTCGCCAACTTGATGGCCATCCCGCCATCCTCATAAGCATAAGAGGGCCGCCCCGCAACACTGCGGGCCCATTCCTATGAGAATATCAGTTAATGGAAAGTTCATAAGCTTAGATAGAATGCGAGGCCAACTGCCATCTGTCGGGCATCGGCGCCGCTAGCACGAGTAGTCTTTTACGGCTTTATCCTTTCCCTATAAATACCCCCATTTGTGACATTAATGAACGGAGAGAAATATAGAACAACTTTTGCACATTTATTTCTATCAGCAATGTTCTCTCTCTCATGTTTATTTCATATTACCTCCGCGGGCTCATCACCGACGTCGATAAACGCCACCGTCCGACGGCGATAACCTCACTGACCGGAGCACCACGAAGAGGCCAGATATCCCACGTCCAAGTCTTCCTTTCAAACTACCTGACGGAAACGGATCACGTCAGCATTCATATAAACTAACATAGATACGCATTAATTAAATCAAGTAGATTCATGAAAAAATACTAAGTGTATGACGTAGGTTATGGGATCCCCATAGACAAGGAGTCGCCACATCCCTAACGTCATAGCCTAGATCTACATCATCTAGCTATTATTAACTAATTCAAACGATAAAGCATAATTGGGAGGGATTAATTACTTAAAAGAAAGAAGACAAAAAATAAAGGCTTACATGTTGCAGCCCTTAAATTGCTGGAAACCCTCAAATTATTCTACATTGTATCAAAGTTATAATATGAATTGTAAGATTGAAGAAAGAATGAAGGGAGGATTTACAATTTCTCGTAGCTGCTGCTTATATAGGAGTTTCTGCCGACTTATGAATGATCTAGAAGGTAAATACGAAAAAATCCGATAAGTGACCGAGATGACACACTCGGTCAACCGAAGCTCCCCACTCGGTCGACCGAAGCTATAGGCTCGGTCGACCGAACCTAACTTTGCACATGTTAATCGTTTTTCTCGTCTATCTTGCTCCCCACTGCACGCTTGCGTGTTGATCTGATTAATCTTTCATTTAATGCTCCGATTTTCTTTCTCTATTATCTTGAGACCATTGATTAATTAACATTAATCCTCCCGATTTGTTGTGATCTGCAAAATAAACATTTATAGCACAATAAATCGGTCTTTTAATAATAAAAACAGTTAAATACCCAATATCATATTAATAATCACTTAACATTAAATAATAAATATAAACGAGTGATTCAATATGAAATATACATTATTAATCTCGATTTAAGGTCAACGTTGATGACTTTTACGGGTATAATTTGACCGTCATCGTGATACCAAGGGGACATTGATTCAGAAGAACAAAGTCCTCTTAATCCTCTTCCACCAAGTCCTCTTAATCTACCGCTACCAACTTCTACGTCGTCTCAATACACAAGTGATTATCTTCGTTGTGATATTAAGAACATCTGTGTATACACGCAAGGCATGTGTATTGTAGGTGTTATTCCCATACCGGAAAATGCTTTAAAATGAAAGCTCCACAGGCAATGGACGAAAGCGCTTGATCCACGGTAAAATTTGATACATCCGCAACTCTAAGGGCACAACTTCTTGACAATATATATTGTACAAGGGTTGTGAATGATGGTCGTGAAAATGTTGTCACTCAAATGTCAGGAATGTGTCATTCATTATTGATCACCGGTGTTTATCTTTAATCTAATTATTTTAGATGATGATTTTGTCAAAGCTATGTCTGTGCAGGCATACAACTATCATTTACAAGTCATGCATGATGAAGATGATAGATCTTTTTTCTCGTGTGTACCTTGTCTTAAATAAGAGAATATTAGGGGTGTGATTTCCATTTTACATTCGCCATGGATGCCGATATTGCTGAGGCAGACGATAATGTTATTTCAGGTATCATAGTTTGTTTATTCTGATTTGTTAAAGTACTTGTATAGCAAGATAAATCATGTTGTATGTGTATTTAAATAAATGAATTTACATCATAGGTACAATAATATTAGACAACTAAGCGGTTACGGCCTTGTTTGATACGGGAGCGTCTAACACGTTTGTGTTAACTAAGATAGCTAAGAAGTTGAATCTAAACATTTTGGAGATCACCACACCGTTAGGGAAGGTAACTAAGGTGACTAGGATGATACCCCAAGTGGATGTGCTAGTAGGAGCGTATCGGTGTAAGAGTGACTCCGCAGTTTTGGACTTCTCAGACTTTGATGTAATTCTTGGAATAGATTGGCTATCCGAGAATTATGCGCACTTGGACTGTAGAGAAAAAAAAATTGACCTTTAAAGTACCCAGGAATTTGTCTAAGACTTATCAAGGAAATGTTTACAAGCTTAGTAAGAAATGTCATCCAATAATATCATCAGTTAAGGATATAAGAGCGTGTCAGAAAGGTTGTGAAGGCTATTTGATGTATGCAATGGATGTGGAACAAGTAAAGCCTAAGTTAGAGGAGACCCTTATAGTGAAAGAGTACCCTGAAGTTTTTCCGGATGAGTTACCGGGAATCATGCCGGATAGGGAAATAAAGTTTGAGATCAAGTGTCACGGATTTTATCTAACAAAGCAAACAAGTAATAAAATTTATAAATCCGGTATTCCCCAAGTGTAGGGATCTTAGCATAGCGATTAATACCGGAGTCGGTCACAGGGAATCGGGGTATCTAGTTCATTAATTTTCCTAAGGTTGTTACTACTAAAACGAAACTAAAAACGATAGAATAAACTGGACAGAGGATTGTCAGTCCAAAGCCAGGAAGGATAAAAGCGATAATAAATAAATAAAACTACAACTAGGAAAACAATAAAACTAACAAACATGATAATGACTGAAGCAAATCAACATAGAACAAACATGATCCACCATCCCGCAACCCTTAATTCTTCCCTAGATTATCTTATGATGATTCAATCAAAGTTGTGGTTCACCTAATCAAAGGTATGAATTCCTACTTCCGTAAGTAATCCGTCTATCAATCTCATCATCTTCCGATCTATAGAGATTAACGCTCTCAAAACAAGGTGCAAGATTTATTAGATCTAACAACCTAGAAATCTAACCTATCAACTTCCGTTATGTCAAGGTTAAAAGTCTAATCTTTCCTATGGTGATCTAAGGTTTACACCGATTTCCATCATACGGTAAACATCAAATAGCAATACATCTTCCGATATCGATTGCATAACAAATAATCAAAGGAAAGAAACAAACTTTAAATTAAACTCACAAAATATCCAAAGGAAGAAATAAAACGCTGCTGGAAAAAGTTTCCCATGGCTGCTCCAAGTTCATATCTTCAAGCCATCATCAAGATCGAACAAGAAAAGAAAACGAAAATAAAAACCTAATTAATCCGCCACCCCAGCCTCCCAAAAGGGGGCTGGGGCCGCCTAGGGTTTTTCTCTAATGAGTATGTATCAATAAGAGTCAATAATGTATGTTTTAGGGTTGAAATCGCGCTGCTATTTATAGGAAAAATAGGTCGGCTGCTGCTATGTCGGCCGTGGACGCCCGTCCAAGTTTATGGACGCCCGTCCGACTGCTCAGGACGCTAGGGCAGACGCTCGTTCACTCGGCGTCCAAACTCTCTGAATCAAAAACTCCTCCTGGACGCCAGTCCACTTATTTGGACGCCAGTTCAGTCCTTTTTTCTTCCAAATTCATCTTGATCTTCATTCCAACTTCATCTCTATCTCTTTCCTTCCATGCAAATCATCACTTGAATATCTTTTAAGCTCCTTTCACCTCATGCAAGCGTACCTACATCACAATAAAAACATGCAAAATGTAACATCTTACATCTAAAGATATTTATCCAATAAAATCACATAATTAGCTCGATTTTGCACTTTAATACTTCTAAAACTCATTTGCTCAATATTTCAATATAAAGCTCGATTTCTATGAGAAACATACGAATATGGAGAGAATTGATATAAAATATATCCTTATAAAACGTATAAAATCACCCTTAACATCAAGCTAGTGAAAGAGTACCCTGAGTTTGTCTTACATGGAATCTTCTTCAGATACTATGGCTCCAAGCCATATCTCTTAATCTTGCCTTCCAATCGTTTCTCCATAAGTCATGAGATCTTCATTCATCAAGATGAACATACCAGTATCCCATTTAGGCATGTGGGCAATGTTCTAAAAATCGCTAGGCGAAGACGACGCGCTACAGGGGCGCCTAGGGCCCAGGGCGCCTAGGCTGCGCCCAGGCGCTTTTAGGGTTTTTAGGGGTTTTTAGGGTTTTAAGGGGGTTTTAGGGTTTTTACGGGGGGTTTTAGGGTTTTACGGGGGGTTTTTAGGGTTTTAAGGGGGGTTTTAGGGTTTTATGCCTCTTTCTTGTCTAACACTTGGGAAAACTTAGATGTTCGCCCGGATGAAAGTCATGAAACCCTAATTGCCAAGAAGGACCTAAGAGGGCCTAGAAGGGCCTAGGAGCGCCCGTGAAGGGCCTAGGAGCGCCTAGAGGGGCCCGAAGCGCCCGTAAAATCGCCCGGCACCCCCGTCGCCCGGCCAGAAGTCGCCCGAGCCAAGGCGAGACGCCCGGGTGCGCCAGGGCCTAGGCGAGCGCCAGGCGGCCGCCCAGGGCGATTTTTAGAACATTGCATGTGGGTATCTGTAGACTCCCAAAATATTTGTGTGCACTGAGCAGTGTCCTGCATCTCATCACTATGCGGCGCCTGCTCATGTTCGAATGGTTGAATTTCTCTTTGTGGTTCTCAAACTACTTTTGAGATCTGAATTTACTCCCGCTGTTTCTTTTGGAAGAAACACTTCCTTTAGAAGACAGCATGTTTGGAGACAAACAGTTTTGCTCCACAGGTAAGCAATTAACATCTAGCGTATTTGCTAAGATATTTCACAAAGCTGCACATGTCATACTAGGTTGCAAACCTTTCAGACACTGTCTGCTTGCTAGAACGACAACCCTAAATCATTGTTTAAGATGGATTTGATGTTATCATCTTCCATATATGTTATGGAATTTATTCAACATTTATTCTTTGGAACTCGGTTAAGTATATGTTTTAAATAAGGGCACTATCCCAAAAGAGGTAAGGGATACTCTGTATGTCTTACTTTGCATCTTAATCATATAAAGTGCTATTTCCATTTTAGAAACACAATCTAATTGCGTATCCCAAAAATGACATCCTTCAATGGAGAATCTAATTCCTTTTCAGACGATTTCTGAAACACCCTTCAGGTATTAATTGCTTCAATTAAATTGAAGATTAATTCCTAAGTAGTTCATCGATCTCATGTTCGTAATAGCTCGAACTTTTCAAGCTTTCCGAATTTCGCACTTTACTGAGTAAACTTGACTACTTCTAAAAATAGTCTCAGAGAGTAATAAACAATCATTTATGGCATTTATTGTTATAAGCTAACAAACATCAATATTCTTAGGCTTTAGTCAATATTCGAGAATTTATAACCTTTTTCATAAAAGGGTGTTTTAGTAACATTGGATAAGATACGTATCATCCACATGATTCATAATCACATGATTCAGATATCATCAGAATGACATTTGATTACACGTTTCTCTTCTACAATAGATAAACATATGGAGTCAAAAATGAGATAAAGTTGTTATATGAAGATAAATTTGATTAAATTTAATTTATAGTGATTATCTTAATTTAATTAAATAAATAATAGTAAATTGATCTTTAATTGGATTTCCCTCAATATAAAGGAGCAGTATTGTATCAATTTATTTATCAATTCAATAAAAACACAAATTCAGTGTCTGTATGTTTTGTTTAGTATCTTGATTTTGTTTATGGATCAAAGCTAGGGCGATGGTTCGTAGACCAGACCCTCGTCCGTTCTATTCTTCCGTTTTGAGTCAAATCATCATTAGCAAATACTTTTTTTTTTAACAGAAAAAAGATTTATTTATTAATACCCTATGCGTATTAGTCACAATCCCATATACGATCATTTTTTTTCAATTTTGAGCTCATTTTTTCACCTTTAAGCAAAAACAAATTTATCATCATTCAACCGAAGTCGTCATGCATACATCCTCTTCTCCCAAACCTCACCCAATAAATTTCCTCTCTGTCCAACTCAATTTACCGTGTTTCCTTTGCATCTGTATTTATTATCACAAACATAAGAATCAATTTCTTTTCTCACCGTCATAGTGATAAACGCTTGTTGCATCATCAACCAACCACAACACCCATACATGAAGATCCACAATCCAACCTTGACCAATCCATGAATAATCTAATAAAATAAAATAATGTATTTAGTCCCAGGCCCTACGTCCACTCCCCAAAATACTTTCGGGGGAAGGGGCTAGAAGGACAAAAAAAAATTGATAAATGGGTTCAAAATGACAAATTTCAAAATCAGAGATTAGTTAGGACAAATTACTAATATAGTGACAAAAATGGCCCTTTATAATTTTAATAGTAACAGCCAAGGAAGAAGTAGTAACAACCCATAAAATATCGTAACATCCAATGAAAAATAGTAACAGCCTGTATTTAAAAACAAGTAGTAACAGCCTCGAAAAAAATCGTAACACCAAATTAAAAAGAAGTAACAACCTAAAAACAAGTAGTAACAGTCTTAAAACAAGTAATAACAGCCCGTAAAATATAGTAATGGCCAATAAACAAGTCGTAACAGTCCCGTAAAATGTCGTAACATCCTAAAAACAAGTAGTAACAGACTAAAAACAAATAAGTAGTAAAGGGCAATAAACAAGTAGTAACAGCCCATAAAATAGATAAAGTACATCAAAAAATGTAGTAACGTTACAAAATTAATAGTAACAACCATAAACCCAAAAAAAAGAAAAAAAAAGAAGAAGAAACATCATGCCTTCTTGGCCGGAAATTGGACTTGGGCGGAGCAGTGGTTGCAGCAGAAAATCCCTTCTGTTTCCATCCTCAATCAAATCCTTGTTTTGATTTTCGTCTTCCTTCTCTGATTCTTTCCTAAATCGAATCCCCGTTTCATCCTCGTAGCAGTGAGGCAGCAGCCGGAGCAGTGAAGCATCCACTATGTCCGTCCGGCGTCTGCTCAATCGACGAGAAGGATGGATTAATAGAGAAGGATGGATTAATCAAAGAGAAGGACGGATCAAATCGGCACCATGAACGATTCTAGCCGCCATCAATCACCACCATGAACGATTCCGGCCGCCATGAATCATCACCATACGCAGCTGCTGTGATTGGAAGAAGAAGAAGGAGGGAAAGATTAATTGGGTAAGAAGAAGAAGAACGCTGATGCCGATGGATGCATTTTTGAACGATGATGGATGAGGGAAAGATTAATTGGGTAATTAGGTTTAATTAGCCAAAGGGTATTTTGGTAATGTTAATTAAGTTTTATCCTTTCTAATCATCCATGTACTTGTAGCCTAATAAATTTATTAGTTTGCCCTTTTGGACAAAAACCTAATACTTTCGAGTCCTCCTTCAAAATTAGATCCAATAAATTAGTCACTTCTCAAGAAAGAAAAAAATAATCGACTCCTTTCTCGTTTTCATTAGTTACTAAAATAAGAATAATAACAAATAGCAATAGCAAGGTGCGAGAAAAGTCACATTACATAAACTTTTCTCGCACCTTGCTAGATTTTTCTTATGTAATGTGACTTTTCTCGCACCTTGCTAGATTTTCTTGCTAATGTAACCCGAGTATCATTGTGATCATACATGGTCTGATCTTCATTATCAATCTTAGCATCTTGAAGAGAGTTTGAGAAAGCAATACTACTTGAGTAAACTCAACTTAACTTATTCATGATAAAAGTATGAGTATAAATAGATACAAGCATGAGTAGAGTAATGAATGCTATTAAATGCTAGAGTCGGCTAGAATTAAGTGCTAGATTCGGCTAGAGCATAATAAGACAAAATAGCGTTACTTTATGACATATTAATTGTTTGTACACTACAATTAATATGTCATGTTACAAATAAGTAACGTGTTACAAGTAATGTAATATTCTCACACCCCCCTCAAACTGGGTTGTATATGTCAATATAGCCAAGTTTGCTACTCAGTCTGTTGAACATAAGTGGAGGAATGGCCTTGGTGAGAAAATCAGCATTCTGGTCTGCTGAGGGAACACATTGAAGCTGAATGATCTTGGCATCAATCTTCTCTTTAAGGAAATATCTGTCAATGTCCACATGTTTTGTCTTATCATGATGAACTGGATCCTCTACCACGCATAATACTGAATTATTGTCACAGCAGAGTATGATAGGTTGCTGAAGGGTCTGCTGAAGGTCAGTAAGGACTCTTTTCAGCCACAGTGCTTCACAAATGCCCAAAACAAGTGCCCTTAGTTCAGCTTTAGCACTGCTTCTAGAGATAATAGGTTGTTTCTTGCTCCTCCAAGTGACAAGGTTACCCCACACATATGAGCTATAGCCTGTGGTAGATCTTCTGTCTATGTGGCAACCAGCCCAGTCAGCATCACTATAGACTTTCACTGATCTTTCAGTAGACTTAGTGAAGTGCAAGCCTTGGCCAGGAGTGGACTTCAAGTATCGTAGTATTCTTTAGACAGCATCCCAATGGTGCTCAGTAGGGCAATGCATGAACTGACTGACATGACTAACTCCATATGCAATATCAGGTCTTGTATGAGAGAGATAAATGAGTTTCCCTACAAGTCTCTGATATTGTTCCTTTCTTACAGCAATACTACCATGCACTAGTGGATTACTGGGGTCTACTGAAGAGATAGCTGGTTTGCACCCTAGCATCCCAGTTTCCTTCAGCAGGTCCAGCACATACTTCCTCTGTGAGACTGAGATACCCTGGCTGTTTCTTGCTATTTCCATGCCAAGAAAGTACTTGAGGTAGCCCAAATCTTTAACTTGAAATACCTTGGCCAGTAGGGTCTTCATGTGTTGGATCTCAGCAGGGTCATCACCAATAAGGATGATATCATCCACATAGACAATAAGGATGGATCTTTTCTTATTGGTTGTTTTAATAAACATCGTGTGATCTATGTTGCACTGATGATATCCAGCAGCTTTAACCACAGTAGTAAGTTTGCCAAACCATGCTCTTGAGGACTGCTTCTGGCCATACAGAGATTTTCTCAGTTTACAAACCTTCCCTTTAGTGTGAGTGTTGGTAAAACCAGAAGGTACAGTCATATATACTTCCTTAGTGAGGTCACCATTTAGGAAGGAATTCTTGATGTCCAATTGGTGGAGTGGCCAGTCAAGTTGGACAGCAAGGGAGATCAGTACCCTGACTGTGTTGAGCTTTGCCACAGGTGCAAATGTTTCCTTGTAGTCAAGTCCATATGTTTGAGTGAAGTCCCTTGCAACCAGTCTAGCTTTGTACTTATCAATAGTACCATCAACATTGTACTTGATGGTGAATAGCCATTTACAGCTGACTGTCTTCTTTCTTTGTGGGAGAGTGGTGAGATCCCAAGTATGGTTGTCAATGAGGGCAGTCATTTCAGTTTTGACAGTAGCCTTCCACCTGTCATGTTTGAGAGCTTCCTGTATATTCTTAGGAATGGAATGAGTATCCAAATCCTGTGTAAACATAGAAAAACCAGGTGACAAGTGATCATATGACACATAATTATGAATAGAGTGGTCAGTACATGATCTCTTTCCCTTTCGGACAACAATGGGTCTGTTATCAATATCACTAGGTTGCTGAGGTATATCAGCAGGTTGCTGAGGTATATCAGTAGGTTTAGGAGGTTATGGAGCATCAGCAAGTTGCTGAGATTCAGTAGATGTACGGAGCTCAGAGTCAGCAGGCTGATGAGTCTTATGAGGTTGCTGAGTATTAGGAATTGGTATAGGGATTGGCACGGCCTCATACATCATGAAGTTCTCACTGACCTCTTTTGTCATTGACCTCGTGAGGATGGTCATGACTTGGTTATTTTCTGTATCCCATGCTTCAAACTTGGGGTCAGTTTCAACAAGGGCAGGTTTGGAGCCAGACAAGTATCCCATCTTGCTCTGGACTGAGATATACATTTTCATAGATCTTGACCACAGCAGGTAGTTGTTGCCATCAAGTCTGTGATTTGTAAAAGAATAGTTTTCAGTGATCCCGGCCTGCTGAGGCTGCTGGGACTCAACTGAGGATGAAGAGGCGTCTGATAATGAAGACATTCTTAAAAATATGGAGATTTTGCAGCGGATTAGAAAGATTATGGCTCCGATACCATGAAGAGAGTTTGAGAAAGCAATAATACTTTAGTAAACTCAACTTAACTTATTCATGATAAAAGTATGAGTATAAATAGATACAAGCAAGAGTAGAGTAATGAATGCTATTAAATGCTAGAGTCGGCTAGAATTAAGTGCTATATTCGGCTAGAGCATAATAAGATAAAATAGAGTTACTTTATGACATATTAATTGTTTGTACACTACAATTAATATGTCATGTTACAAATAAGTAACGTGTTACAAGTAATGTAATATTTCCACACATCTATATTAGGGATTCAAATTTATCTAAATGCGATAATATAGATTGCCTTTCAGAAATACGAAGCATATACAAACTCTGCTTTAAATAAAGCATATTTTCCATGGTTTTCTTCATATTCAAGGATTTTAATTTTTCCCACAAATCCTTAGTAGTAACCTTAGTACTTCCAAATGAGAATTCAGAAAGCAGAAAAGCAAAGAGAACAATGAAGAAGAAAATGAGAAAACAATGAAGGAGAAAAACTGGAAATTCTATTGTTTGACTATATCATTTTGATTGCAATTGGACTAACTTAAGTATAATTGAAGTATAAACCAGCTATTTATACATCTCGGAAGAGCTTAATTACTTAATTAACTAACTAACTGCTCCTAACAACTACATAACCGCTCCAACTGATTTTTAAGCAAGGTGTTGACCAAATGCGTCAAAGTGGTTTTGGCTTCACACTTATGCATTGAATGCATCAGCAGCAGTTTCTATATTTGTAATTGTCCCCCGCATGCTGAGAAGGCAGCTTGGGTTTCACACTTACGCATTGAATGCAGCGGCAACATTATTGGTATGTGTGATGTGAATAGAGATAAACAATAAGCTGAATACAATGTGTTCCAATAGATAATGAAATGTAGGAGCATCTAAAGGCTTGGTTAAGACATCATCTAGTTTGTGTTGTGTCCTTACTTACATAAGCGTCAAAAAACCTGCTTGTACTTTGTTCCTGACTATGTGACAATCCAGTTCAATATGTTTGGTTCTCTCAGAGAACATTGGGTTTTGTCCTATATGAATAGCACTTGCATTGTCACGTAGGACATGCAAAGGAAATGAAATCTGAAAGTCTTTATGAATGTAGGTCAACCATTATAGTTCATATGTGGTGTTGGCCAAGGATCTGTATTCAGTTTCCACTGAATTTTTGCAACTGTAGTTTGCTTCTTGTCCCTCCAAGCAATGGGAGTAGATCCTAAGAAGACGGTGTAGTATGTGATAGATTTTCTAGTGTCTCTACAACATGCCCAATCTAAGTCTGAGTCTGCCTTTTAATGTCAGGTCATTTTGTCAAGGAAGTAAAATGCCTTGTACAGGGTTGTGTTTGAGGTACCAGAGCACCCTATGAGAAACCTGTAAGTGATTCTCAGTAGGGGAACTCAGAAATTGACTTGATTGTTGCACTACATATATGATGTCAGGTCTTGTAAAAGAAAGGTACCTCAGTTTACCTACCAAAGATCTGTATAGGCTATTATGTGGCAACAATTCTAAATCACCAAGGCTAAGTTTCTGTTTTGATAACATAGGAGTATTAACCGGTTTGCAATTTAAGAAACCAAATTCCTCAAGTAAGTTGAGTGTGTACTTTCTCTGTTTAAGTGAAATACATATTGGTGACCTAGACACCTCAATGCCAAGGAAGTATTTGAGTTGTCCTAGGTCTTTAATTTGAAATCTGGAATGTAGATAGTCCTTGACTTCTTGGATAGGTTCCAATGAAGCACTTGCTGCAGTAATATCATCAACTTTTACACTAACAAGGACAAAAAAATCTTTGCCCTGCCCATTGGTAAATAGGCTATGGTCATTAACTGATAGTTTGTACCCCAGTGTTGTTAATGCATCTGTGAGTTTTAAGTTCCATTGTCTGCTAGTCTGTTTAAGACCATATAAGGATCTTGTCCGTCTACATACTTGGTTTGGTTTATAAGTTTTGTACCCTAGAGATAGTTCCATGTACACCTCTTCTTCTAAATCACCATTAAGAAAGGCATTGTTTACATCCATTTGATGTAAAAATTCTAGTTCATAGTAGCAGCAACAACTAACAAAGATCTGATGCTATTGGTTTTAGCAACAGGGGAAAAGGTGTCCTGATAATCTATCCCATGTGTTTGGGTATATCCCTTGGATACTAACCTATCCTTACATATGCACCTTTCAACTGATCCATCAACATGATATTTTACTTTGTACACCCATTTACATCCTACGGTGTCTTACCAAATGGTAAAGTGACTATCTCCCAGGTTCTGGTTGCTGGAAGTGCATCTAGATCTTTTTGCATAGATACCCTCCAACATTCATGCCTAATGGCTTGGTTGGAATTTTTAGGTTCAGTGATAGCATCCATAGAACATAGAAATTTGGCATGAGATTCTGATAGTCTGTCATATTGTTAATCTTTATCTAATGGATGTGGAGATTTCTGAATGGTTCAAACATGTTGTTGAAGATAAGCAAGTGTATGCCTTACCCTAGTTGATCTCCTTGTTTAATGATTAGTAGGCATATGTTCCAACTGAGCACCAGGAAGATGAAGATCTCCTATATGATTTGTAGGATTCTGATCTTCAGTGTTAATAAAGTCCTGAGGAATATGATCATTAGTAGAAGAATAAGGAACATGTAAAGGGCATGTATCAATATCAAGAGCAGGTAAGGATGTGTCACTATGTAAAGGGAAAATGTTCTTATAGAATTGGACATTTCTGGACATGAAATTGTCCTTGTAACAACATCAATTAATAGAAAACCTTTTGTAGCCTTTGGTTGTCCTAAATACACACTCTCTAGCCTAGGATCAAATTTAGTTCTATTAGCAACTTGTGTGCAAGCATATACCAAGCATCCAAACACCTTAAAAGAATCATAATCAGGAATTTAATCATACAACAACTGATAAGGACAGTTATTATGAATAACAGGACTAGGTGTTACATTAAAATTCTTAATAGCAGGTAAAACACAGTAACCCTAAAGGTTGATGGGTAAATGAGCCTGAAATCTAAAATCCCTTGTCGTATTAAGGATATGTTGATGCTTTCTTTCCACCACACCATTTTGTTGAGGTGTGTCAACACATGATGCTTGGTGGATAATTCTTTTTTCAAGATAAAAATCAGTCATAATGAACTCTTGTCATTTATCAGATCTAATGATCTTAATGTGCTTCTTAAACTGAACCACCACATATTGGTGAAAAGACCTAATAAGGAAACCAGCTTCTGCTTTTGATTTCATCAGGAAAACTCATGTGAATCTAGTATAATCATCTACAATGGTTAGAAAATAGCACTTTCCATAGACATTATGGTGTATGTGAGGACCCAAAATATAAACATGTATAAGGTCAAAAGCAACATCAGAAGTAGTAGCACTTACAGGAAATGGATTCTTCTTTTGTATAGCAATATGACAAACATGGCATACATTATGAGTATCATCTTTTATTACAATAGAGTTGTGAATCAAACTCATTCTCTTCTTAGAGAAATGGCCTAATCTATAATTCCATAAGCTGGAATCAGAAATTTGTGCTTTACAAACATTGACAGAAGAAAAGTAGAGAAATTAATAACAATAACAGAATGATCTAGCACGTATAAGCCCATTTCTTTCTTAGCTAATCAAATCACTTTCCCAGTCTTCTTGTCCTGTATCACACACAGATCAAGATGAAATACAATCAAGCTTTCTAAATACGAAGTAAGCTTGGTTAATGGGATTAAATTGAAATTGAATTCTGGTATATATAGGACTTTATGTAGAATCATGCCACTGCTAGAGGACACACTACCAATATGGCCGACTGCAAAACCAGTACCATTTGGTAATCCTACCATGATGCCTTGTACAGACTGACAGGTGTGCAGCATATTTTTATCCCACACTATGTGATATGTTGCTCCTGAGTCCACTATCCAGTGACAGGACTTGATATTACCTGACACATCTGAAGTAGGAGAAAATTTGTTGTATGATCATAAGCTTCTTGTTTTAAAGTGTCCAACAAATTCAATAATTGCTGATATTGAGGCTTGTTCAAACTGAAGTAGTCATTCTTTTGAGAAGCCTTGCTGAGCAGGAGTTGAGATTAAAGCAGCAGACCCTTGATCTTGATTCTCCATACCAGATTTTACCATATTAACCCTACTTCTGGGCTTATATCTAGGTGGATTTTATAGCATGTGTCCACAATATGCCATGTATGTCCACAGAATGTGCACTGTATTTTCTTTTATTGAGGACTTTGTCCTCTCTTGAATCCAGTATTATTAGCAACAAAACCCTTATGCTTGCCAATTATGTAAGTTTGAATTAGCAGGAGGATTAGGGTGAAAACCAGGATTACTAGTATTTCTAGGTCCACTATATGACCTATTAAGCAGACTGTGGATTCAATTACCTTTGACTTATTCAAGGCATAATCTCTCTGTGTTTCCAACTTCAAAGCCATGGAAAAATCATTTTGCAACTTAGGCAGTGGAACCATCAACTGTGCTTGAGTCAGCACTTGGGAATACTCAGCATTCAACCCTTTTAAGAACCTTACTATCCTTTCAGTTTCTGCATATCCATTAAATACTTGAATGACATCACAATGGCATCTAGGTTCACACTTGCAAGATGGTGCTGGTCTCATTATTCCTATCTCATAACACAATGTTTTCATTTTTGTAAAATAACTATTGATATCAAGATCTCCCTGTTTAAGGGTGTTAACCTCCTCAAGAAAATCAGTGAGCCTAAACACATCCATTCTAGAAAATCTTGCAACAAGATCTAACCACATTCCTCTTGTTGTTTCTTGATACATGATACTTTGGGCAATAGAAGGTATGACAGAATTCAATAACCAAGTTTTGAAAAATCTATTACATTGTTGCCATACCTAGTCTCACAATTTATCCATCGATGAATCCAATTTTATTCTTTATAATCAGTACCATCTTGACAGAATGGTTCCATGGATCATAGTTCTTGTTGTTCAATAAAGGCTGAACAAGAACTAGTGGAGGACATTAATTAGGATGGACATAATAAGGATATCTTGGCAAATATATTGGATTTTTAGCAGCCATCTCGTTGAACAGAACCAACCAAACTTCAAGAAAACCAAAAACGAACTGCAAATTTGCAGAAACCTTCAAGAACACTACGGTTCTTATCCAGAGAACTGTAAACTGCAAGAACTGATGAGGAGAAACATAGATTTGCAGATAACAACGCTTGATTCCATGAGAATTCTTCGAAATGAGAATTCAGAAAGCAGAAAAGAAAAGAGAACAATGAAGAAGAAAACGAGAAAACAGTAAGGAGAAAAACTGGAAATCCTATTGTTTGATTATATCATTTTGATTACAATTGGACTAACTTAAGTATCATTGAAGTATGAACCAACTATGTATACACTAGGAAGAGCTTAGTTACTTAATTAACTAACTAATTGCTCTTAACAACTACATAACTGCTCCAACTGATTGTTAAGCAATGTCTTCGACCAAATGCCTCAAAGAGGTTTTGGCTTCACACTTATGCATTGAATGCAGCAGCAGCAGTTGTTATATTTGTAATAACCTCTATTAAAAACTTATTGGAATGACATTAGATTATAAATGACCTGGCCTTCTTATCGAGATCAACAAACTCCTCATCTGACATATTCTCTGGCTTTTTCTCTGTCCCAAGCAGCGCAATATCAAAACCCTGCCGAATTAGCATGGTCTCCATCTTCAACTGCCATGTCTCGAAGTATATGTTTCTGTCGAACTTCTTAAAATAATACTTTTTTTAGGGTAATATTGGCTAATTCTCAAAGCTCGTAAAAACCTCGTCTCTGATACCAGTTTGTTAGAAAAAATAAACAGAGCGATACCTATTAATGATGATAACACAAAATAAATAACGGAAGGAAAAAGACAAAACACCAGATTTACGTGGTTCGGTCTTTTATTACCACTCTCCTTATCTTAATTGGTATATCTTAGAAGATCTTAAGAATACAAAGCAAATTCTATTTAAATAGTATATAGAGTTGGCTGGTCTGACTGGCGGATGAAGATTTTTTTTTCATTGGGGTCACTGGACCGTAAAACTTCATTTCTTATCAAAAAAATTGTTCTAGTAGGGTCACGGGAGCCTAAAACTATATTCATTTTAACAACAAAACCACATTTTTTAACAACAAATCTATATCGTTTTTATACCAAAAAATCCCCAGATATCAGTAGGGTCGCGTGACCCTGCGGAAACACAGAGATCCGCCCCTGGCTGCTCTTCTGTCAAATGCCGATGTGGGATAAAGGCAATGATCGTCGGCTTTGACCTGGTTAACATCCATATGGTACGGAATTACACTATGTTTCGAGGCATAGGGAATGAGGACCCTATGGCCAGATGTGTTTCATTGCATAAAACAAAATCCACCTGTACCAACTATGTTTCTAGCTTTATTTGAATGTAATTTATCTTTTAAAGAATAATTATCCCAAACAACTTTTACTATAAATAAAGAGGGAAAAAAATGGACAATTGGGATATTGTGGCTTAATTACCTCATAATGGGATGAAATCTCCCAAATTTTTTTAATTATTTCTCTTAAAGTTTTAGATTGAACAAGTATTCAAAATGGCAGCAAGAAAAACATTGAGTTTGGCTGTAGCGATGGTACTGTGTATTTTGTATCGGCAATGGCAGATGCAGAAAAAGCTAGAGAGGCTGGTATAAAAGTTTAATATTTTTTCGTTTTTATTTTGTTTTATATTTTTATTTAATATATCATTTCCCACGCTAGCGTGTGTAAAATTTATAATTGCTATACTCTCCTACCTGATTACGAGAGCAAATATATTTTTTAATCTATATTTTAAAAAAAATCGTAATTCATTCATCATATTATTATTTTATTCAGTCTCTTCATTTAAACATCTCATTGAATATGATATTTTTTCGATGTCATTTTCCACATAATTTTTGCAAAGAGTGGTGGAATTCATATTTGTAAATGTTTTGTAGCGAAATAGTGAATCTGATTTAGATTCCAATGTTTCACTGTACAAACAGTGGATTTGTGTTGATTCAATTCTTTTTTCTGTAGATTCCACTGTTCTCCGAAATCCTATTTTCGCGAATTGGTGGCCATTTTCACCATTATTTTTTAATTTTCCATTCTCACCCTTTTTTTTTTTTGGTTGTGTCCTGATTGCCATTTCTGCCTCTTATATTGCCCTTTATTCCCGACTCCTTATTATATCACGGTTGTCTCACAATGAAAATTTAGTTTCAGTTAAACTACAAAAACTAGGGATTCACTCACAAGAAAAAATGGACACAATGTTTGAGGATCCATGTACCTTTTTCCCTTGCGATGATATCGGTAGCTGTGATTACCTTAAACAAGGCTGCACATCTGAAGATTGGTATTGCTACACACCTAGTCCTCCACCGCCTTTGATTATTCGTGAGTCTGAAGAAGAAGAAGAAGAAGAAGATGAAGATGAAGTAGTAGTAGAAGAAGAAGTAGTAGGAGAGATCAATCCACCGCCACCAAGTTCTACGTCTCAATACACATGTTACGATCTTCCCTGCAAAAGTAACAGCTGTTTATACACGGTTAATGACTACCAGTTGGATTGCAGGAGTTATACCCATAATCAAGTCTGCATACCTTTCAGACATCCGAAAACGGGCCAACGATCCTAAGGGCATAACTTTTCATAAATTAGTGAAAAATATAGTTTCATTATTCCCATAAGAAATGATGTAAAGACTATTTCATAAATTTAGTACTTCATTATGTCTTTCCACAGGTTACTTTATTTTGACAATTCATTGTGAAACAAAACTGGCCAAAACTGGCTTAAATTTACGATATTACATCCTTTTTCGTCCAAGCCAAATCAAAATTTCTCTACCAATCAAGAAGTAGAAATGGCATCTTATATGAGTTTCATCAACAGCCTCCTTTGCCGTGCATGATTTTGCATTGAAAACTTCCCAAAGAATTGTGCTTTGTCCAAATAATCTAAAG
Organism: Gentiana straminea; assembly: GCA_036785695.1. Lineage (NCBI taxonomy): Eukaryota > Viridiplantae > Streptophyta > Magnoliopsida > Gentianales > Gentianaceae > Gentiana > Gentiana straminea. The sequence goes on from JAVUPR010000137.1 coordinate 12,527,703, forward strand.
TCTCACTCTATAAATAGCATCCCACAACCAATTAATCTTCTTGCGTCCAGTTTGGAAATGTAGGGAACATGGAGAAATTCATCGAAAGAATTAGGAATCGGAAACGGCATCAGCAATGAGCACCATTGGAATTAAAATAAGTTGCCAAAGTAGTAATGCAAAGGGACATTGCAAAAAGATACTTTATATGCGCGAACGAGAATTTTCCATTTCTCCAACAAGGAGTGTCACCTGTAACATCACTTACAAAAGATGTGGAAATAAAGTCAAGAAATTTAGCAAATTCTCCAAGCTCTCTTCCCCTCAACCTTCTCCTCCAATCCCACACCCACCCCCCATCAGTCTTCCTCTCTTTCACTACACAATTTTTTTCTACGGCAAGAGAAAACAATCTACTATCTACTATAACGCTCCGCAAGTGGTTTCTCAACTATCCAAACATCTCTCCAAAATTTTATTGTTCTACCATCTTCCAAATTCCACCTCAAAGAGTAACAGTTTCACCCCTTGTGCTCAATTCTAAGACTATTCCTAATTATATGGAACCTTGTTTTCCCTTTCGCCCCCCTCACACCACTATAACTAAAACCCCCCTTCTCACCATACACCGCAACAATGACACGCCTCGACAACATGTTGCCTTCCACCCCAAATCTCCACCACCACTTCCCTAGAAGTGCTTGATTTTGCACCTTAAACCCCTTGTTGAAACACAGATGAGAAATTTGCACTTGAAGAAAGATAAACCAGATGCAATCTAACAGTAAAAAAATGGCGGAAATTGATAAAACACAGAAAACAAAGAGAACACGGTGATTTAACGTGGTTTCCGGCGTTGTGCCTGTTGTGGATTTTGTAAATGAAACAAAAAGACAAGAAATAAAAATCCGGTTAGTCGCTCCAAGTGCAAAGCTTGTAGTAAAGCGGTTATTCCGGGTCGATCCCACGAGGAACGTGAGGTTGAATGCGTTTTTAAGTTTAGGCTAAAAGTGTCACAAAACTAACAATTTTTAGGTTTATCAAATAATGGGGAGAGAGGCAGACGAACAAGGATCCGCAATTCAAGAAAGCAGTAAAGGCCTCTAATTTCCTATGCATGCAAATCAATCAAGGCCAAGATTAACCTATACCCAATGCAAATTACTAATTTCTTAGATAATTCGTTTATCAACTTTTATCAAAGATTGATCCTTCAAGCACGATAGGCATAAATTCTTCCGAATCTATTATCTAGATTAACAATTCGATAACTTTCGTTTTTAGACAAATTGATTAATCTGATTATTATTGCGGTGATCTAGTAGTTCATTCAACTATCATCAAATGAATATCACAGCTTTATCTATCGATATGAAGCACAAAATAAGCGCAATAGAAATCGAACCTTTTGTTGATTGCACACGTAGAAAGAATTAAGAGAACTCAAACACCTCCTTGAATTGCTTCACCCGTTCGTCCAACCCAAGAGTTTAGCTACTCATGATATTCTCGAAATCAAAGAGTTGTTTTGATTGCATAAAAAGAATAAAAACGAAAAGAACAAAGTTGCTGCTGTGTTTTTTTAGATGAATTTCGACTCTCTCTCTGTATATACTAGGGTTTGGGGCGCTGCTGCTTAAATAGATGTTAAAGGCGGCTAGGTCAAAACTAGGTCGGTTGCTCGTTCGGGGCCGGCGCCGGACGCCCGTCCGCCCCCGCCCGGACGCTCGTCCGGTATGCTCGATCTTTGAGTCGGGCCGAGCCTTCTTCGACGCCCGTCCGTGCCAGCGTCCAGCCTGCGTCCAAACTTCCTGAATGTAACATATCCACTCTGGACGCCCGTCTATTCGATCAGACGCCCGTCTGTTTGAACGGGACATAGACGCTCGTTCGGCTCAGATGAACGCTAGTCCAGCTACGATCAAGACTTGATAATTCCATCTTTATCTTCTTTTCTTCTCTATCCAATTCACCATTATCTCTTTTAACTTGAATTAGCTCGAAATTTGATCATCAATTGAGCCACATAATTGTACCTACATGACATCAAAACACCGCAAAGCATAACATAATTCCAATAAACATAAAATCATAATTAAAACATATAAATTCACCAACTTTGCGATTAACTCATTGAAGATGTCATTTACTCAATAATTCCATCTAAACACGTGATTTCCATGCAATTCATACGAATGTGGGGGAAAACATTATAAAATATAGCGTTATAAAACACGTAAATTCACCCTTAACAACTCCCCCACACTTAGCTTTTGCACGTCCCGAGCAAAACAAAACAAGAACATACTATCAAGAATCCACATAACCTGACACGAGATATAGTCAAAATCATGACAAGCTAGTATTCAGCAAATCGACCTCACTCGGTGATGTGTGTGCAGAACCTACTAAACTTCCACCGATCCTCTCTTGATATAATACATCAAGCACTAACAGTTATCCGGTCAACTAAACGAAAACTTCATTCTATCTACAAGCACTTACCTAACAAAAACTAATTACCAAGAACATAGTAACTAACTCACAACTAAATTCCTTTGCTTAGTACCAAGAAAATACCTTTCGGGTCTCTACCGGGTTTAGATCAACTTGACTTAGAATTCCAAAAAAGCGTATATTTTATATTTCCTATCGTCGCGTCTCAAAAGTATAACACACTCCCCTACATTAGAGGCGCTCACCCCGAGATCACTCAATCCCTTATCGTCCAAGGTAAACCACACTCCCCATTTGGGGCAGTATCCAAATGGACTCGAGGTGATAGTTACAAACAAAATTCCCGCAAAGAAATTTTATTCATTTATTATTTATAGATATATATATTTTTATATTTTTCAAACTCTTTGGAAACTCTCGGTCAAATATATTTCTAACACATTCAAGACTCTCAAAGTTCTCAAGAACACTAAGGTACTGAGATTCTAACTGTGAGTATAGCACAAGTTCTTAACTTTCATTAATGCTAAATAAGTGTTATCTGTATCAAGAATCGGCTATCCTTTAACTAACCGGAGACTATTCTATATTTGGCTCTTCATCTAATAGGTTCGTGAAATGAAATTCAAGTGAGTATCGACTTACCAAATCTATTCTCAGAACATGATATGACTACTGATAACAACTAAAGGTGCCGATTATAAAGCTAGCATGCCGTTGAAATGTTACTCAGGACTAAACAAAAAATTTTTGAAAATTGAAGCACTTTTCATAGAAAATTGAAGCTAATATGAGCAAATCAAAGTAGATACATAAATCATCTATCCCCTCCCCCACACTTAAACCACAACATGTCCTCAGGTTGTGCAGAATTAAAAGGAAAGGATAAAAGAACTTAGCTGATTGTAATTCGAATGGGGAAATTCTGGAAGTATTGCAACTCAAATCCAGAGTTGCCTGACGAAATCAGTAGACTGTGGACCATCCACCGGAAAACTGATATCCTCTGAAACTCACAATTACTATCGCAACTATCCTGCACACTTGAAAAACAAGACAAGATCTCGGGGAACATAGGGGGACATAACATGGCACAATGAAGATAAAGAGAATGATAAAGTGAAATCGAATCAACCGACAAGCAGAGTCAACAATTACCCTAATTAGACCTAAACGAAAACAAAAAGAACAAAGAAAAGAACAAAACGAAAATAACTAAAACAAATAAGGATATCTAGGTTGCCCCCTAGTGGCGCTTTTGGTTAATGTCGTTGGCTCGACATTCAATTCTTGTTTAACCCGGGTCGGGCCACTTTGGCTTTTTGCCGGTCATCCTATCGACAGAATTCTTAACAAAATTATGACTACAGAAACAGCAGTGCAAACTCGGGATCCGACCCACCCATTTTTCCCAGGCCTGTTTGATCTTCTTTCTGACTAGGGCTCTTTTCCGTGCTTTATTTTTCTTCAAATCCACTTCCTTCCAATATTGTTCCATGTCCCGCCTTCCGGCAAAAACTTCAGCTGGTGATTCAGCACTATCATCAGAAAATAGGTTTGGGGAGAACTCATCGCAATCATCGACTCCTGAAGTGATACAACCATGCAAATCAAGGAATTTAACTATCTCGGGTGATTCCTTCGGTTGGCCAATGTAGTGTTTGCATCGTTGACCATTGACCTTGAAAGGCTGATCACCAATCCCCTTAAGTTCCAAAACACCGCTAGGAAAGACAGACAGGACCTCAAATGGACCGGACCAACGCGTCCTTAGCTTTCCGGGGAAAAGATGCAGTCCGGAATTGTATAACAAGCATACCGGCTCGCCCGCATGAAACTCCCTTTTCTTGATCTTCTTATCATGAAGGAATTTCATCCTTTCCTTGCTTATTCGTGAACTCTCATAAGCTTGGAGCCCGAACTCGTCTAATTCATGTATCTCTTTGGAGCCTACGTTCTCCACAAGCTTGGGAGTCGAAGTTTAGGAACTTAGTTGCCCAATAAGCTCTATGCTCTAATTCCACTGGCAAATGACATGGCTTTCCATAAACCATTTGGTATGGTGATGTACCCATAGGATTTTTGTATGCGGTCCTGTAAGCCCACAGTACATCGTCCAGCTTCAGACTCCAATCCTTTCGATGGGAGTTGACCGTTTTCTCGAGGATTTTCTTTATACTCTGATTACTACGCTCAACTTGCCCACTGGTCATAGGGTGATATGGTGTGCCACTCTTATGCTTAACACCATACTTAGCTAACAGGCTATCCAGGGGTTTATTAATGAAGTGTGACCCTTCATCGCCGATCGAGCTCTAGGCAGCCAAACCTCGTGAAAATGTTTCTCTTCGTAAATTTCATGACCGTTTTATGATCATTTAGTGGAGTTGCGACGCCTTCTACCCATTTAGATACATAGTCTACACAGACCAGAATGTATTTATTTCCGCATGAAGATGGAAATGGTCCCATAAAGTCAATGCCCCATACGTCAAACACTTCACACTCCAAAATGGGTTTAAGCGGCATATCATACCGCCTGGTCAAAGTGCCGGTTCTCTGGCACCTATCACAGCCTTTGCAGAAAGCTTCAGTATCTTTAAAGATTCTGGGCCAGTAAAAACCACATTGAAATATTTTGGCAACGGTTTTCCATGGATTGAAATGGCCACCAGTGGGACCACTATGACATTGCTCAATAATATCCCGTTGCTCGGATTCGTGGACACACCGGCGAAGCAACCCATCCTTGCGATCTTGAACGATATGGTTCTTCCCGGACATAGTACTTTAGATCGAGAAGAACTTCTTCTTCTCCCCGGTAAGAGAATTCGGGATTCGGATAGCCGTAATGAAGGTAATTGACAATCGAAGCATACCAAGGAGGGTCGGGAGTGTGGACATCCATATTCATAACGCTCTCGAAGGGATAATAAAGATCAATGTCCCGGGGATCTTCCTCGCCCATCGGCAATACTCTCGAAATATGGTCCGCTACGGTGTTCTCACTACCCCGTATATCCTTGATGTGAACATCGAATTCTTGTAGTGTAAGAATCCACCTCAGCTAGCCTCGGTTTAGCATCCTTCTTGTTCATCAAGTAACGCAAAGCCGCATGATCGTCCAAACAATCACCTTGGCACCAAGCAAATAGCCGCGGAACTTATCCATGGAAAACACAACCGCTAACAGTTCCTTTTCCGTAGTGGTATAGTTTGCTTGGGCCGGATTCAAGGTATGACTTGCGTAGGAAATAGGTTGGAATTTACCATTAATCCTTTGCCCCAATACAAGCACCAACAAGCCGTAATTGGAGGCATCGCACATTAGTTCAAATGGTATGTTCCAATTCGGAGAGATCAGGATAGGGGCAGAGGTCAAACGCTGTTTAAGCTCTTTAAAGGCATTTTGACAGTCATTATCGAAATTGAAAGTGATGTCATCTTTCAGTAAAGTTGATAAAGGTTTAGATATTTTTGAAAAATCTTTTATAAATCTCCTATAGAACCCCACATGACCAAGGAAACTTCTTACTTCTTTCGTGTTTCTGGGGTAATTCATCTTTTCAATAGCTTCTATCTTAGCTTTATCAACCTCTATGCCTTTAGCGGAAATCTTGTGACCTAAAACAATCCCTTCGGTTACCATAAGATGGCACTTCTCCCAGTTGAGAATCAAGTTCTTCTCCACACACCTCTCGCGTACTTTGTCTAGATTTTCAAGAATCCGTAAACGATGTGCCAAACACCGAGAAGTCGTCCATGAATACCTCCATGCATTTCTCTATAAGTCCATCAAAGATAGCCAACATACATCTTTGAAATGTAGCCGGTGCATTACAAAGTCCAAAGGGCATTCGCCTATAAGCGAAAGTACCATAAAGGGCGGTGAAGGTTGTTTTCTCTTGATCTACCGGGTCAATAGGGATTTGGAAATAACCTGAATAACCGTCCAGAAAACAGTAGAAAGCATGCCCCGCCAAACGTTCCAACATTTGGTCTATGAAAGGGAGAGGGAAATGGTCTTTTAAGGTCACCTCGTTTAGCTTCCTATAGTCTATACAGACTCTGTATCCAGTGACTAATCTGACAGCTACCTCCTCACCTTTGTCATTCTTTTCAATGGTAATACCTCCCTTTTTAGGTACTACCTGAGTGGGGGACACCCAATCGCTATCGCCTATCGCATAAATGATCCCCATATCCAACATGCCTTAATGATCTCCTTCTTCACCACTTCCCGCATGTGTGGGTTTAAACGTCTCTCGCGGTTGTCTTATACTCTTTGCACCTTCTTCGGTTCTAATCTTATGCATACGTACGTCCGGAGATATTCCTCTTATATCACCTACCTGCCAACCGAAGGCTTTCTCATTTTTCTTCAGAACGTCAACCAACTCATCTTCTTCTTCTGCTGACAGTGTAGAGGAGATAATCAGAGGTAGGCGCTCGCCTTCTCTCAAGAAGATATACTTCAGATGCTGAGGTAGAGGTTTTAGAACAAGGTCCTCATGAGGTTCCTCCAAACTGGTTTTGGCTTCTCCTCGTTTTAGATCTTCCTTGCTGATAGGGTCAAAAACTCTTGCCTCGAGCAAATCGACTTCTTCTGAGGGGGAGAGAGTTCTTTCACAGAGCACTGTGTCCTCTTCAACAAGCTCTTCTCCATAGGCAGCCTCTAGCTCGTCCAGAGTGTAGTCTGTGAAATCGTCTGACGTCTCAATCACAAAACCTGAGGGATTTTCAGAAGGTGCTCTGAGAGCTTTAACTACACTATAGCGTACTTCCTCATCCCCAACATGTAGAGTGACAAATCCTGCGTCACAATCTATAGAGGCTCTGGCAGTGGATAGGAAAGGTCGTCCCTGGAGGAGGGGGGTATCTTCTTCTTTAGTGTCCAAGACGTACCAATCCACAGGAAATGTAAATTTGTCTACTTGGACCAGAAGGTCTCTAAGCACTCCGTCGGCTCTCTTGAAAGATCTATCTGCAAGCTGGATACTTATGGGGGTAGGCTCCAATAGATGGTCAAGGTGTAGTCTCTTGCAGACAGATAGAGACATCAAACTAATGGACGCTCCTAAATCACACAGAGAGTTTGGAAAACTTAAATCCTTGATCTGCAGAGTTAAGACAAATTTTCCCGGATCGCTGCGCTTTTTAGGAATTTCTCCGTCAATGATAGCGGAGCATTCCTCTCCCAATCTTTTCTCCATTTCGCCCAACTTCTTCTTTGAAGAAACAACATCCTTCACAAACTTGGCATACTTAGGCATCTCAACCAACACTTCAGATAAAGGCAAATTTACTTGGGTGTTTCTTAGTAGGTTGAGTACCTTCTCGTACTTCTTGTCTTCAGATAATGAAATGTTTTGCTTTCTTGGTGGAAATGGGAGCTTATTCAGTTCTTCTTCGGAGAAGACTTTCCCGGGGGAGGAAGCTCTTATAGCTTTGTCCTCAAGATCTTTCCACCTCACCACTTTTTCGGCCTTTTTACTCGTCGGGGATCATCCGCCCGAGTGACTTTCTCGGGTTCATCGATTTGGTTTTCGATCACCCGGAATCTCTTTCCAGCCTTCAATCTCATTTTTATCTTTCTCTTCATCCAGGTCGTGGACCGCGATTCTTCCCCTCCTACCGAATCGGGGGTAGGAGGGTTTACTCGTTTCCCCGGTTCCGTTCGTAACCTGGGGTGTTGTTGCAATTGTGTACCGGATCTCGATTCATAGCATTGGACTCCTCTTGTCCGTAGGGGGTAGTAGGTGCGAGCTCGGCACGGTGGTTTGTTCTTGCTTCGGCCTTGGGCCGCATGCCCACTTTTAGGATTCTTTTCTCGTAAAACTCGGTAGCCGACCTCGAGGCCCGGGCAACTAATTGTTCGGCCTAGTCGTCCTAACTGTCTTTCTAAGTTCTTCATCGTCCTCTGTTGCTCTTCATACTCTGCCCGTGTAGGGGTAGTACCATAAGTTGAGGAGTCCTGATTAGGGCGGTTTTGCTGTGAGTTTTGATTAGCGGGCCAGGTTGGATTTGTTCTTGGTTGAGAATTTGAGCTTTGACCCGAGTTAGGGTTCTGGTAGTAGGCATTGCGAGAGGTGTTCTGTCCCGAATTTTGATTGTAGCCCGAATTATGAGTGCGGTTTTGGTCATGATTCCTATTCTGGTTGTAGTTCTGACCTTGAGAGTTATTCTGGTTTGAAAATCTCTGGTTCTGCGGGCCAGAAGAATCGTATCTCTCATTTCCACCATTCAAGGGGCATGTTGCAGAAATGTGACCTCTAAGTCCACAGTATAGTAGTTCACGAATCATACCGCCTCGTTTGTTGGACAGCCGTTGACTTGAGGGGTGTATCGACAATGGTCACCGATGTGACCGGTCGATAACGATTATCACAAGAGAATACTTGTGAATTCCGTTGGAGAGAGGGTCGATTTTGATTTTTTGTCATGGTCAAAGCGTAAAGTTGAGCTCGCAGTGGCCGCAATCATTTGACCATGATTTTGGTTGTTGACTTCTTCGATTTTAGGTGCAAAGCGGGGGCCGTTGGTGATTGATACGTAGGTGCATAGTTGTACCTAGCTATATCTTCAAATAAATCCCACCCTTGCCGTGGGGTTTTCTTCAAGAAGACTCTCCGATGAGGAGTTGACCATCCCTTTAGTGGACTCATTCAGACCACTGAAGAACGTATGGACCCTTCTCTGGCAAATCCATTCCATGATGGGGGCACTTGTTCAAAAGAAGTTTGAAACGCTTCCATGCTTCAAAGAAAGATTCACACTCAGTTGATGAAAATTTGAGATCTCGTTAAGACATTGAAATTTGTCTTAGACGGAGGAAAATATTGGGCCAAAAATTGACTTTCGAGCTGGGCCCAAGTCTGGATAGATTCAGAAGGGAGAGATTTAAACCATTCCATTGCTTCTCCACGGAGTGAAAATGGAAATAGTTTCAGCTTAATGATGTCTTGACTGACATCCTTAATGCGAGTAGTATCGCATATACCCAGAAATACATAAAGATGCGTGTAGGGGTTCTCAGATTGATACCCATAGAAAGTTGATGCATGCTGCACCATCTGGATGAGAGCCGGTCTTATCTCAAACGGGGCTGTAGTGGTAGGAATAACCACAGCCGAGCGAATGTTCACATCACCGGGAGTAGCATAGTCTGCCAGGGTGCGGTCGGCTTGAGCCATTGAAACAGTAGTTTCTTCCTCAAAGAAAAGGTTGGAGAAGAGAGTATCTTCAGAAGAGCTCTCACTCGAACTCTCTTCGACTTCCTCTTCGGGAATCGGAATGGGCTCGGGAACTTTTCGTTTACGGTTTACTCGAACTACGTCTCGTTCAAGCTCAGGCTCAAAAATTAACTGTCCTTGTTTACTTCGTGTTTGCATAAAACGAAGTCAAACAGAGACACCGAAGAAAGGAGGAGGACAGACGGGCGTCCAAGGTCCTGGACGGGCGTCTGCCTGGAATTTGAACTAGACGGGCGTCTGGAAGTCCAAACGCTCGTCCGATCAGTTGACGAACTGGACGGACGTCCAAACAGGATGAACGCTCGTCCGATAAGTAAAAAAAACGCTTCAGAGAAAAGAAGCTATTCGATTCAGTAACGAATGATCTGCCTAAACCTATGCTAAAAACACATAAAACCGTGCTAGTTCCCCGGCAACGGCGCCAAAAACTTGTTGTGGATTTTGTAAATGAAACAAAAAGACAAGAAATAAAAATCCGGTTAGTCGCTCCAAGTGCAAAGCTTGTAGTAAAGCGGTTATTCCGGGTCGATCCCACGAGGAACGTGAGGTTGAATGCGTTTTTAAGTTTAGGCTAAAAGTGTCACAAAACTAACAATTTTTAGGTTTATCAAATAATGGGGAGAGAGGCAGACGAACAAGGATCCGCAATTCAAGAAAGCAGTAAAGGCCTCTAATTTCCTATGCATGCAAATCAATCAAGGCCAAGATTAACCTATACCCAATGCAAATTACTAATTTCTTAGATAATTCGTTTATCAACTTTTATCAAAGATTGATCCTTCAAGCACGATAGGCATAAATTCTTCCGAATCTATTATCTAGATTAACAATTCGATAACTTTCGTTTTTAGACAAATTGATTAATCGATTATTATTGCGGTGATCTGAGTTCATTCAACTATCATCAAATGAATATCACAGCTTTATCTATCGATATGAAGCACAAAATAAGCGCAATAGAAATCGAACCTTTTGTTGATTGCACACGTAGAAAGAATTAAGAGAACTCAAACACCTCCTTGAATTGCTTCACCCGTTCGTCCAACCCAAGAGTTTAGCTACTCATGATATTCTCGAAATCAAAGAGTTGTTTTGATTGCATAAAAAGAATAAAAACGAAAAGAACAAAGTTGCTGCTGTGTTTTTTTAGATGAATTTCGACTCTCTCTCTGTATATACTAGGGTTTGGGGCGCTGCTGCTTAAATAGATGTTAAAGGCGGCTAGGTCAAAACTAGGTCGGTTGCTCGTTCAGTCGGCGCTGGACGCCCGTCCAGTCTGCCTGGACGCTCGTCTGGTATGCTCTGATCTTTGAGTCGGGCCGAGCCTTCTTCAGACGCCCGTCCGTGCCAGCGTCCAGCCTGCGTCCAAACTTCCTGAATGTAACATATCCACTCTGGACGCCCGTCTATTCGATCAGACGCCCGTCTGTTTGAACGGGACATAGACGCTCGTTCGGCTCAGATGAACGCTAGTCCAGCTACGATCAAGACTTGATAATTCCATCTTTATCTTCTTTTATTCTCTATCCAATTCACCATTATCTCTTTTAACTTGAATTAGCTCGAAATTTGATCATCAATTGAGCCACATAATTGTACCTACATGACATCAAAACACCGCAAAGCATAACATAATTCCAATAAACATAAAATCATAATTAAAACATATAAATTCACCAACTTTGCGATTAACTCATTGAAGATGTCATTTACTCAATAATTCCATCTAAACACGTGATTTCCATGCAATTCATACGAATGTGGGGGAAAACATTATAAAATATAGCGTTATAAAACACGTAAATTCACCCTTAACAGTGCCGACTACTCCACGGACAGAAAAGGAGATATTTTATTATGCACAGAATTACAAGGTTTTCACAAGTGTGTGAATAACACTTTGAAAGACACACTTTGCATTGATTGCAACCTCGGTATTTATAGGCGCGAATCCCAAACCCTAACCGCCAAAGATCTTTGTCGGAATTGACATAAATACCCCAGATGTGGACCCCAGCTACAGCTGTTATCCACCAGACAAAACTCAGCTCCAAACTGACTTTCCCAGAAAACTCACTTTTCTTGAAACTCACTTGTAATCAACAAACTCAGATGTAGAACTCAGCAAAACTCAGTTTCCACCAAAACTCAGTTTCCACCAAAACTCAGTTTCCACAAAACTCAGTTTCCACAAAACTCAGTTTCCATAAAACTCAGTTTTCTCCAAAACTCAGTTTTCTCAGCTTTTCCCAAAACACAGTTTCACTTCACAAAACTCAGTTTCAGCTTTCAGATTAGTTCCACCCGTTTTAGAGTTCAAGTCACAAAACTTAACAAATCTCCACCTTGACTTGAACTCTCATTCAACGTCACCAGATTGCATAATTCAGATTGACTTGAACCAGATGCATTCGTCAATGCCAGAATGTACTTGTACCAGACTTCTCCACTGAATCCACTCGGTGACACCGCCCTCAACTGAGTTTCCAGAAAACGGATTATAAGCTTTGAATGTTAAGCAAGTCCAGACACAACTGAAACTTGCTTTGTTGAACTGGGTTTAGTAAACTTATCGCCAGGATTTTCTTTGGTCCTGATCTTCTTTACTACAACCCTCTTCTCATTTCTCAGAAAATGATATCTCACGTCAATATGCTTGGTTCTCTCATGATGAACCTGATCCTTAGCTAGACAAATTGCACTCAAACTGTCACAATAAATCTCAGCATGATCTTGATGCAGCCCCAAATCACTGACTAGACCCTTCAACCGCATTGCTTCCTTGGTCGCTTCTTCGCAAGAGCCATATACTCGCCTCGTTGTTGATAAAGCTATTGTGGCTTGCAAAGTTGCTTTCCACCGACAACCGAATTCCCAGGTGTGAAAACATAACCGGTCATTGATTTTCTACCGTCCACATCACCGCATAATCGCATCACAGTATCCCGTGACCAAACTCTGAGTATCACCTCCATAAATGAGACCAACATCAGCTATACCCCTAAGGTACCTGAACATTCTTTTCACAGCTTTCCAGTGTTCCTTTCTAGGTTGAGCCATAAACCTGCTGACAACACTGACTGCCTAAGCCAGATCAGGCCTAGTGCACACCATGGCATACATCAGACTGCCAACTGCACTAGCATAGGGAACTTTGGACATATATTCCTTCTCCTCAGCTGTCTGTGAAGCATAAACTGACAAATGAACATTTGGCGCCATATGAGTATCTATTGGCTTTGCAGCAGACATACCATACTTGGCCAAAATCTTCTGTATATAGCCCTGCTGAGATAAAAATAGTTTTTTCTGACTTCTATCTCTCCAGATCACCATCCCCAAGATTTTCTTGGCTGCACCCAAATCTTTCATTTCAAATTCAGCACTAAGAAGGTCTTTCAGATTCTGAATATCTGACTTCTCTCTTGCAGCTATCAACATATCATCCACATACAAAACAAGATAGATGTATGATCCATCTTCCAGCTGACTATTGTAGACACAACAATCATAAGGACTTCTGCTATAACCCAACTGGATCATGTAACTGTCAAACCTTTTATACCGCTGTCTAGGAGCCTGCTTCAATCCATATAAGGACTTTTTCAGCTTATAAACAAATGCTTCTTTACCAGGAACTTGAAATCCCTCTGGCTGAGTCATGTATATCTCTTTGTCTACCTCACCATGTAGAAAAGCTGTTTTCACATCTAACTGCTCAAGTTCAAGATCTTGCTGTGCCACCATTGCTAGTAACATTCGATTGAAGTATGTCTGACTACTGGTGAGAATATCTCATCAAAGTCCACCCTTCTTTTTGACTGAACCCTCTAGCAACCAAACGTGCCTTATACTTGACTCCTTCTGCCTCAGTCATTCCTTCCTTTTTCTTGAATATCCATTTGCATGTAACAACTCTCCTATCATTTGGATGTTTAACAAGATCCCAAGTCTGATTCTTCAGTAATGACTCCATTTTATCTCCCATGGCAGCAAGCCATTGAGATGACTCAGAACATGTCACTGCTTCCCTGTAAGTAGAAGGTTCAAAACCATCCACCTTTTCTGCAACTTGAAATGAATATCCAGCCAAATCTTCAAACCCATACCTTCTGGGAGGTATCCCAACATTGGATCTTCTAGCTCTGCTGACCGCTATACTTTGCTGACCAATATCAGTTTGACGCTCACCGACCCCCGTTCACCGACCGGCTTGGATTCGATTCGGTTCGGTAACCGATCGATGAAAACTGACTTTGTTCAGCTGAGTGTTGCATCTCAGCTGACTCCACCTGAAGCTCCACCTTACTGTCAGTTTTCTCAATTTCAGCACTGGTTTCAGTTTCAGCAATCCTCCCCACTGATGAACCGAGCATAGAATTTTCATCAAAAATTGTATCTCTGCTGAGAATAACTCTGTTTTCTGCTGATGACCAAATTCTATAACCTTTAACTCCATCACCATACCCCACAAACACTCCTTTCTTGGCTTTTTGTTCTAGTTTCCCTTCACTGACATGATAGTAAACTGTGCTTCCAAATACCCTTAGAACTGAGTAATCAGCAGGCTTTCCTGACCATATTTCAACTGGTGTCTTGAAACTGATCCCTGTGTGAGGACTTCGTTGATTAAGTAACAAGCCGTGCTTACGACACGCCCAAAATCTTCTTGACAAACCAGCATGAGAGAGCATGCATCTTGCTCTCTCCAGAAGAGTTTGATTCATTCTTTCAGCTACACCATTTTGCTGAGGAGTATTCATGACTGTATGATGTCTGGCAATACCCTCATTTCTGCACAACTCATCAAACTCGTTCCAGCAGAATTCCAGACCATTATCTGTATGAAGCCTCTTGATCTTCTTCCCCAACTGATTTTCAACTAGAGCCTTCCATTGAATGAAGCTCTTGAATGCCTCACTTTTGTGTTTCATCATCACCACCCAAGTCTTTCTTGAATAGTCATCTATAAATGACACAAAATATCTGTGACCACCCAATGACTCCACCTTTGATGGCCCCCAACAATCAGAATGAATGTAATCAAGTGATGACTTTGTGCTGTGTATCCCTTTTGAGAATTTGCCCATATGAAGCTTCCTAAACACACAATGTTCACAAAATTCCAGATTCCTGACCTTACATCCCCCAAGAAGATCTTTCTGAGAAAGAATATGCATCCCCCTTTCACCCATGTGACCCAGTCTCATGTGCCACAGTTTTGTCAAGCGCGGATCGATGAACTTCAGCAGATGCTACAGCAGCAGACCCAGACACAACTGATCCTTGAAAAATATACAAGGTTCCCTTTTTGACTCCCCTGAGAACTGAAACTGAGTTTTTGTAGACACTCAGTTTTCCACCTGCACCCTTAAAACTGAATCCCTTGCTGTCTAAAAGACTGAGAGATACTAAGTTCTTGGTCATCTACGGAACATGTCTAACTTCACTCAACATATAGAATTTACCATCCTCTGTCCTCAACTGAACTGAGCCAATCCCAACTATCTTGCAGACCTTGTTGTTTGCCATAGTTATATGGCCACCATCTATCTATTGATAACTTGCGAACCACTCTCTGTGTGGACAAATATGATAAGATGCTCCAGAGTCCAGAATCCACACATCAGCATGATGTCCGATTCTCCGCTACTAGTTAGAACCATGTCCTCCTCTCGAATCAAACTCACTGCGCTACAAGCACTGCTCCAGAACTCGTTCTCTTGCGTCGTTTCTTTTTCTTTGGACGAGTTGGACTTCCAATGTCCCCGCTGCTCTTACGGTAATTGCAAACATACGTGGTGGGAGGAGGTTGCAAACATCGGCGCCAGGGAGGTGGGGGTGGGGGGCGAAATGAGCAAGAAAAGGGGGAAATGCGACTGATATCCGCCATTTTGCGACGGCAAATAATGTCCGTCGCAAACAAAAACCTAATTCCGTCGCAAACATGTGCATACACAATAATGAAATAATTTATAAAAATTTATTAAATATTCCGTCGCAAACAATAAAAATTCCGTCGCAAAACGGAGTTTGGCGACGGCAATTAAAGTCCGTCGCAAAGTTTATCTAAATTTAGAATAATAAAATAATTTAATAAAATTTTATTCGATGGTCCGTCGCAAAGTGATAAAAATTCCGTCGCAAAATTGCCCGCCAAGTGAAAAAATCGGTCCCGCCAAGTGTCCCGTCGCAAACATTAAAATATCCGTCGCAAACGTAAATTTGCGACGGAAATAAGTTCCGTCGCAAAAATGCCGTCGCAAAACTGCTGTTTTTTTGTAGTGTTTGGACCCTGTCTTCTTGGATTTCTTCTTCTTCCCAAACTGCTGCCCTTTTCCACCACTACTGCTGACTACTAGTCCAAACAGCCTGACTGTCTGCCCCAGCTGCCTTATGTCTCAGCTCCCTGACATGTAACGCTGACCTTACATCTTCCAATGCAACTGTATCCTTCCCAACTATGAAGGATTTTACAAAGTTCTCATAAGAAGCTTGTAGAGATACCAACAAAATCAGAGCTGCATCTTCATCCTCAATCTTCACATCAATATTCCTGAGATCAAGTAATATTGTGTTCAACTGATCAAGATGATCTCTCAGTTGAGTCCCCTCATACATCCTTAGACTAAACAACCTCTGCTTTAGCAGCAACTTGTTGGTCAGTGACTTAGTCATATACAGTGTTTCAAGCTTTGACCATAACTTAGCAGCGGTGTCTTCCTTAGCAACTTCTGTGATAACATCATCAGATAAGCACAACATGATGGTGGAATGTGCTTTCTCCTCCAGACTGGCGTAATCCGCTGCACTGGCATCTCCTTTACCGGATAAAGGAGTCCACAATCCTTGTTGTTTTAACAAGGCCCGCATCTTGATTTGCCACAGACTGAAACTGTTCCTCCCTGTAAATTTATCAATCTTTACGTTAACTACTGACATCCTTCTTGCTAAAGAACAGACCTTTGATCACAAAATCCTAGCACCGGTCACCGGTCTTGGTGAAGATCAACTCCGTTCAACCTGCAAATCTCCCTGAATCTTGAACCTAACCTTGCTCCGATACCAGTTTGTTGAAACACATATGAGAAATTTGCACTTGAAGAGATAAACCAGATGCAATCTAACAGTAAAAAAATGGCGGAAATTGATAAAACACAGAAAACAAAGAGAACACGGTGATTTAACGTGGTTTCCGGCGTTGTGCCGACTACTCCACGGACAGAAAAGGAGATATTTTATTATGCACAGAATTACAAGGTTTTCACAAGTGTGTGAATAACACTTTGAAAGACACACTTTGCATTGATTGCAACCTCGGTATTTATAGGCACAAATCCCAAACCCTAACCGCCAAAGATCTTTGTCGGAATTGACATAAATACCCCAGATGTGGACCCCAGCTACAGCTGTTATCCACCAGACGAAACTCAGCTCCAAACTAACTTTCCCAGAAAACTCACTTTTCATGAAACTCACTTGTAATCAACAAACTCAGATGTAGAACTCAGCAAAACTCAGTTTCCACCAAAACTCAGTTTCCACAAAACTCAGTTTCCACAAAACTCAGTTTCCATAAAACTCAGTTTTCTCCAAAACTCAGTTTTCTCAGCTTTTCCCAAAACTCAGTTTCACTTCACAAAACTCAGTTTCAGCTTTCAGATTAGTTCCACCCGTTTTAGAGATCAAGTCACAAAACTTAACACCCCCAGCTCCAAGACCTTCATATTTTTTATGTTTAGTGAGCCTTCCAAGAAATCCAAGAAAATTTTCTCTCACCTTGCTCCCTACCCCAAAAAAAATCTTGCCCTTAATTGTTCAAGCATGTGTATCACAGCATCAGGCGCATGGGAAGGAAAGAAATAGTACAACGGAAGGCTTTCAAGGACATCTTTTATCAAAGTCAATATTCCCCCAAAATATAACAAACGAGCTTTTCATCCTGCTAATTTACTTTTGACACGGTCAATGACAGGCTTCCAAGCTTTGATTCGATTCATATTCTCTCCAATAGGTAAACCCGGGTATATGAAAGCCAAAGCACCCACACTGCAACCAGAGAATTAGCCCCAGACAATAACTCATTATTATGCAGGTTAATTCCAAAAAGATTGCTTTTCCCCATGTTTATGTTCCGCCCGGAACATAAGGCAAAAACTTT
Source organism: Gentiana straminea (assembly GCA_036785695.1). Lineage (NCBI taxonomy): Eukaryota > Viridiplantae > Streptophyta > Magnoliopsida > Gentianales > Gentianaceae > Gentiana > Gentiana straminea. The sequence goes on from JAVUPR010000137.1 coordinate 12,545,553, forward strand.
TAAGATGCTACTCAGATTCACAAGATCACCACTGTCCCAATCACAAAAAAGATTGCATCATCCGCAAACTGCAAATGGGTCAAACTCATACCCGATTTATTAATATTGATACCTTTGAGCAACTTTTTTACCACAGCTGTTTCCATCATAATATTCAGGGCTTCAACGATTTTCAAGAACAGAAAAGGAGAAAGAGGGTCTCCTTGCCTGAAAACCCCTTCCATACCAAATTCCTTAGTTGGGCTACCATTAATAAGAACAGAAACTCTAGCAGTAGAGAGGCACCCTTTATTCCACTTACTCCGAACCCCAAAGTTCATACCGAATCCAAAGCTTTCTCAAAATCAGCCTTAAAAATGAAAGCTCTATCTTTGTTTTTCTTCAAGAGTTCAACTATTTCATTGGCTATTAAAACTCCATCCATAATTTGTCTATTGGCAATATACGTCGACAGAGAACCGTCAATTAAGTCACTTAAGACTCTCCTAAGCCGATCAGCCAACACTTTCGACACAATATTATATATGGAGCCAAAAAGACTGATAGGACGATATTCTTTAAAAGATGTAGGATTAGACCTTTTTGGAATAAGCGTAATGAATGAGAAATTACATCCCCTCTCGATTCGCACAGTCCGAGTAAAATCAGAATTGAAGTTCATCATCTCCTGTTTAATCAGATTCCATTGGGATTTGAAGAAACCAAACGAGAAGCCATCAGGCCCCGGGGCTTTATCACTCCTGCAATTCTACACGGCTTTTTATACCTCCTCTTCCGAAAAAGGTTCCTCAAGAAATCTCCTATTAATATCCGAAATTTTCCTGAATTTAGTAGACATAAAGACTGGTCTTTGACTAACTCTTTCGCTAAACAGACTACTAAAAGGTCTCACTGCTTCTTCTTTGATCACCAAGCTAGAAATTTTGTTTTTACTTTGCCAACCTTTAACCAAACTGTGGAAATATTTGGAATTATCGTCGCCTTCATTTATCCATATCACCCTAGCTTTTTGTTTCAACATATTATCCAACAACATGTCATTTTCTGGAAGTCTTTTTAAAGCATTAACTCTCTGTTCAATCTCAGCATTACTCAAAAATTTCCACATCAACATTTTCTTTTAGTTTCCAAACACCTTCTTACTACTTCTTCAACTTTTCCTTTAGTTTCCTTTATCCCAGAAACATTACAATCATTCCAAGCCTTTTCCACAATCTCTTTAAATTCATGTACAGAAAACCACCTGACTAGAACCAACGGAAATCAGTCCGCAATGTTTGCGGCATTCTCTTTCCCATATATACTGGTTGAAGACCACTCCAATTGCCTTTCCAATCTCAACAATTTTCCCTAGCACTTCTACCAAATCATCTGAGCTACCAATTGTCTTGTTTGACTTTGCACACACGTACAGTTTGAGAAATAAATTAAATCTCATAATTTTTAATATGCCTAAATTACCCTTTACAAAGTTTTTTTATAAGACAAGACTTTGTGACTTCTCAGCTTTAACTTTTCGATTGCATCAACAAGCATTTATGACTGTTGGGTGTATTTATCTTTAAAAAATGTGGAGAGAAGTCAAACTCAATTCTTTTCATCTATGTAGTTCGGGTTTGTTATTTGTGTTGGTGTCTTTTCATATCTCAAAGTAAATTTAGGATATTGATGAGGTAGTAATAATGATGAGTGTTCTCACTCTTATTAATTAAGAAGAAATTATTAAGGGTATAATTGGAAATTCAAACCAAAAAAATCAAACATGACAAGCATTTTGGGACATGCCAAAAAGGAAACATGGAAGCATAAAATGGGAGGGAGGGGGTATCATTTGCACGCCATGTCCCAAATTCTGATTCTATCAGTGCTTTCCGGTTGTACTTAATTACTTCTGCTTGCGCTGAGCTTGTAAGTTCCAAACCATAGGTTATTAAGATCTTTGACGATGCTAAGAATTGAACTTGCGTACGTGTCACCGCTTTAAAGGCCCAACATTAGGTTGAGAGAGAGACAGAATTTTCAGAGGGCCGGACTCCCAGTATCCGAGCTAGAGTACTTCAAGTACTCCCCTCAGTTCCTCAAAGTCGGCCAACGGTTAGGGCCGACCTCCGAGCAATATATGTTCAAATACTATCCCGACCTCTGTAGTTCGACCACTACTTGTGTTCGAGCTTACCCTCGTCCGACCTATAGGGTCGGCCTAGGCCCCCACTGACCAAACCCTCTACGTACGTGCTGAATCAGATAATTATGGAAGGAATCTCGGGCCATAAAGGCTTCAATCTTTATCATTTAATACGAATATTTGAACATCACAATTATCTCCTAATATCAAGGAGATCAAATAATCATAATCCTTTCCTTAAGAAATACGCCAATCAATGCCCACCATGGACACGCCACACGCTATCTCTAGGGCACAAGCCCCCATATATGAACAATCCCTAAAGAACTACGGAGACTTGATTCCAATCCCGGCATTGGATACATAGGCAGCTTGATCACCATCAAGTGAAGTCTAAAACATCTTGCAACCACCCCCTCTTTTCATTGTTTTCTACATTCTATGAGCTCCATTAGGTTATCACCAAAAGAAAGAATGCTAGATTTCATACAGACGATTTTTGGAATCGTCAATTGGCGTTAGAAGGAAGGCCTCTCTTTATTTGATAATCTCAGGAAAAGCTCCAGAATCAACATGGTGACCACACGACAACAAGCCGCCAACGGCAGCAACGCCAACAACGCGACAAAATCGGATGCTAACAACCAGAACCAGCAACATGAAGAAGTCTCTAGCTCGACACAACCCATCAGGTGTTGGTAGATCAACTAACGACTTTAGATGATGCAACAAAATAGGTTGTTCTTAATGCCATCTTGGAAGAAGAGGATGAGAGGATGAAGACCTGGAAGGTCTAGAGGAGGATCCCCTTGAGGAGAATTCACAGGATCCGGATCTGCAAGAGGGAGATCAATCAGGAGAGAATTCCCAGGAACAAGAGTTAGAGGAGAATGACCCCAATGATGGGACCTGGCAGCAAAGTCCTTCTCCTCCTAGCACAAAAGATCCAAGAAGGATGATCTGTCGACCTCGTCAAATTTAAGAAAACAACTGGTCGTCCCCGAGGCGATGGAGGCAGCCCGCGCCGAGCGCGCATAGCCGGAAGGAGATCGGCACTGTTGGCTCTTGAGTCTCATTTCTCCGAAGAAATTGACAACTATTCCTGACCAACGAGGTTCAAGATCCCAAAATTGGAGCCCTACGATGGAACCAAAGACCCCAGGACCACTTGTTCCAGTATCTTATGCATATGAATCTCGACTGTGCCCCATAAAAGATATGAAGTGCAAGGTGTTCCCAGCATTGCTCACCGGCCGAGCTCGAGAATGGTTCAAGAAGATACCGGCTAGGACGATCTATAATTTTGATACTTTAAGAAAGATGTTCCTTAACGCTTTTATCACGGCGAAGCCTTTTCAGAAGAATGCTACCCACTTGTTTTCTCTCAAATAGAAGCGAGATTAAACCGCGCTGTTGTACCTTAAGCAGTTCAGTGAAAAGTCACTTTAAGTGTGAGACACTGATTATCATGTTCGGATCATGTCCTTTATGGCAGGACTACGTGAAGGGAGACTATACGCCAAGTTGAGTAGCAAGCTCCCTGCGTCTATAGAAGAGTGTATGGAAATAGCGTTCAAACACTGTCAATGAGAAGAAGCCAACCGACTGAAACAAGAGCTGGAAAAGTCGGAGTCCAAGAAAGAGAAGGCCGAGGATACTTTCGAGAAGAGAAGGACGTCGTCTGGAGATCGCACAGTGGGATCGGCTGTGGGCCGATCCGAGAAGAATAACGCCTTACAGCCAATAGATTTCCCAGTGTTAAACATGCCTCATGAATAAGTGCTCGTGATCATGGAAAGAAAGGGTTTAACGCGAACTCCTGCGCCGCTGCGAAGGCCCCTGGACAAAAAGGACCAGAGCAAGTTTTGCACATATCACCAAGACACTGGGTATGATCTGGACAATTGTAGAGACTTCCAAGGAGACATGGGATGCATCAATTGCCGAAGAGAGGTTGGATGAGGTCGTGGAGTGACCTCAGTATGGTGAAAGACGGGGTCGGCGAGATTACCCGCCGAGAAACTACTATTGAGAGCACAATCAGCAAGGCGAGCCTCAGCGAAGAAGAGATCGGTCTTCAGAGAAGGATCAGCAGATGGACAACCGCCCGGTCAATACCATCAACACTATTGTGGGTGGCCCCGGCCATGCATTTGGAAGCAACAACAGTGTTAACGCCTGAACTGAGGGCGTACATGCAAACAAAGGAAGACTGATTCCCTTTCAGGAGGTAAGTTATGGACCTAGGGACCCACTCCCGCTGGTCCCGAACTATGAAGGTCTAGTTATTGAAGTCGTGGTGAATAAGAATCTGGTGAAGAGGGTTTGCATCGACACTGGCAGCGCCGTCAACGTTCTCTACTTTGCGGCTTTTCAGGCAATGAGCCTTAAGAAATCCGAGCTGACTCCAGTCTTAGAACCTCTGTTTGGATTTTCCGGTCCTCCTGTGAATCCCATGGGAATGGTTCGGCTCACAACAACGTTTTGGAAAGAGTCAGATGGAAGGACTCTAATGGTCAACTACGTTGTGGTCAAGTCGTCGTCAGCATACAACGTTATTCTTAGGAAGGCCTGCTCTGATCGATCTTCAGGCCGTGATTTCCCCAGCTCACATCAATTTAAAATTTCCAACTGCCCGCGGCTTGGTTGAAATATAAGGAGATTTAAAGGTCGCCCAAAGTTGCTACGCGGCGACCATCAAAGACAAAGGAGTTATCTTGGCTTGATCTGATCTGCAAGTCTTTATCATTTACCGCTTTTCGTAGCCTAATTTTCGCACTTTTATTATGCTTTTCCTTTTTTCAAGTCTTGGACATGTTCTACTTTGTGGAATAAATTATGCTCAAGAAGTATTTATTTTTCGTCATTTACTTTTTTGCCTTGTTTTGTAAGTCCATAAAGACTAGCTAATCAATATACTCATCATCCAAACTTCGCACGAGATGTCAGCCCGACTTGGCCATTGCTCGCCGTGTTTTTAAACGAGAAGTCGGCACTAGTCTGGCCCTGCTCGTCCTTAAAACTTACGTGAGAGGTCAGTCCGACCTAGCCCTGCTCACCGTGCTTTTAAACAAGAAGTCAGCACTAGCCTAGCCTTGCTCGTCCTTAAAACTTCACGCGAAAAGTCAGTTCAACCTGGCCCTATTCGCCGTGCTTTTAAACGAGAAATCGGCACTATCCTGGCCCTGCTCGTCCTTAAAACTTCACGCGAGAAGTCAGCCCGACCTGGCCCTGCTCGCCGTGATTTTAAACGAGAAGTCAGCACTAGCCTGACCCTGCTCGTCCTTAAAACTTCGCGCGAGAGGTCATTCTGACCTAGCCCTGCTCGCCGTGCTTTTAAAGAGAAGTCAACACTAGCATGGCCCTAGTTGTCCTTAAAACATCGCGTGAGAGTCAGTCCAACCTGGCCTTGCTCACCGTGCTTTTAAACGAGAAGTCAGCACTAGTCTGGCCCTGCTCGTCCTTAAAACTTCACGGGGGAAGCCAGTCCGGCCTGGCCCTGCTCGCCGTGCTTTTAAACGAGAAGTCAGCACTAGCCTGACCTTACTAGCCGGATGTAGAAAAAGATCTGCTGGAACAGCAGCAAAATGACCATTATCCATGGTTTACAGCAAAACTTGAACAAGATTCAAGAATCTAGTGTTGAATGCGCAGTAGAAGTATCTAGAAAGCTCTGATACCATGATGAATGTAGAACAATTAAGAAGGAGATTGATGAACAATTTGAATGACAAGAAAGCGGGAAAAATTAATTCTTCAAATTGTTGATTACAACATGAGATTCACAGCTTAAATAGAGTATAGGAGCATGTGATCAAGTTGTGGAACGGTTACAACAACTCTAACTGAATAAATAACTTCCTAACTAACTTTTGGTTGAAGTGTTCGACGAAATGCCTCAACCGCTTTTTCTTCCCAAGTTGATGTCGCTATGCTTTGCTTGATTGTGAAGTTCGGTTCTTTGTTTTCATAAGCTTCAACGCTTTACGTAGAGTGTGTGTGTGTGTGTGTGCTCTTTTTATTTTTTTATTTTTTTTTTTTTTGAGATTGTGTTTAGGAATTACAAATTGATTGTGTTTTCTCGAAATTGTAATTCTTTTGACAAATGTTTTTTTTAAGCGGGGAAGGGGATGCTTGAGGATTTACTTATTCATTTAGCGGAAGTTCTTGTTTTGGGTGTCAGTAATGTGACTTAAACTCTACATCTGGTGGAACCAATCTGAAGACTCAGCTGTGTGATGGACAGCTGAGAAGGGTATTCAATTCTGTGCGTCAGTAGGGTGGAGTCTACTGAGCTTCTGTCAGCAGGGTAACTATCAGCAGGGTGATAGTCTGCTGAGTACTGGAATACAGCAGGTCCCACATCTGTTAATTCTATTATGTGACAGCTATACAGTGTCATTAAAAGGAGGACACGTGTAGGGGTATTTATGGTGCATCAGACAAACATTCCTTGCGGCTAGGGTTTAGGGATTTGTGCCTATAAATACAGTTGTTGTCTCATTATCTGTGTGAGTTGAAATCTGTAAAATTTAGTGCATAATAAAATATCTATTTTCTGCCCGTGGTTTTTACCTCTCCTACTGAGAGGTTTTCCACGTTAAAACGTGTTCTTCTTGTTTCGTTATCTCCTTTGATTGTTTATGTTTGATTGCTTTTCGTTTTCGTTTCTTGCATCCGAAGTTATCTCCATCGTTTTATAACAAGTGGTATCGAGCAAGGTTCGGAGAAAACAATCTGTACGATCAACTTCATCTTCACCAAGGCCTTCAGCAAGGTGCTAGGATATGTGATAAAGTTGTGATCTTTAGCAAGAAAATATGTCAGCAGTAAACGTAAAAATCGATAAATTTACAGGAAGGAACAGTTTTGGTCTGTGGCAAATCAAGATGCGTGCACTGTTGAAACAGCAGGGTTTGTGGAATCCGTTATCTGACAAACCAAATACAGGTGCAGCAGATTATGCCAGTCTGGAAGAGAAAGCACATTCAACCATCATGTTGTGCTTATCGATGATGTTATCACCGAGGTTGCCGAGGAAGACACCGCCAGCCAAGTTGTGGAAAAAGCTTGAAAGCTTGTATATGACCAAGTCACCGACCAACAAGTTGTTGTTGAAACGAGAGGTTGTTCGGTTTGAAGATGCATGAAGGGAGTCCACCGAAGGAACACCTTGACCACCGAACACAATATTACTTGATTTAAGGAATATTGATGTTAAAATTGAAGATGAAGATGCAGCCCTAATCCCGTTGGTGTCATTACCGGCATCATATGAAAACTTTGTGCGAGTCTTTCATAGTTGGGAAGGATACGAGCTTTAGAGGATGTGAGGTCCGCCTTACATGTCGGGAGGTTAGACACAAGGCTGCTGGGACAGACATTCAGGCTGCTGGGTTAGTAGCTAGCAGCAATAGTGGAAAAGGATACGGACAGAAGAAGAAAAAAAGGTCAGGGTCCAAAGGTCCTAAGTCTACTGATGTCTGTAATTACTGTAAGGAGCAGGGATATTGGAAGTCCAATTGTCCAAGGAAGAAGAAACAGCAGGAAGGCAATTCTGGCACAGTAGCCTTGGCTACTGAGCAATCTGATGAGGATTTGGTTCTAGTTGTAGGGGATTCTACACACCACAATGATGTGTGGATACTTGATTCTGGAGCATCCTACCATATTTGTCCAAACAGGGAGTGGTTTTCTACTTATGAGCAGATGGATGGTGGTCAAATCTATATGGCCAATAGCAAGGTCTGTAAAGTTGTGGGAATTGGCTCAGTAAAGTTAAGGACAGAGGATGGTAAATTTTGTACACCGAAAGATGTAAGACATGTTCCACGAGATGACCAAGAATTTGGTATCTCTCGCCCTCTTGGACGGCAAGGGGTTCAATTTCAAGGGTGAAGGTGGACGGTGAATGTCTTCAAGGATTCGGTTGTAGTCCTCAAAGGCATCAAGAGGGGAACCTTGTATATATTACAAGGATCTACCGTATCCGCACCGCGCTTGTTGCATCCTCGGCGGTTCACCGATCTCCAGCGGACTCGGTGTGGCACATGAGACTTGGTCACATGGGTGAAAGGGGTATGCAAGTTCTTTCTTCGACGAGTTTTCTTGGGGGATATAAGGTCAAGAATCTGGACTTTTGTGAACGTTGTGTGTTTGGGAAGTTGCACAGAAGTAAGTTCTCAGCAGGGTTGCACAACACAAAGGCATCACTTGATTATATCCATTCAGACTGCTGGGGTCCATCAAAAGTTGAGTCATTGGGTGGTCACAGATATTTTGTGTCATTCATAGATGACTATTCAAGGATGACTTGGGTGGTGATGATGAAGAACAAAAGTGATGCATTCAACAACTTCAAGAAGTGGAAGGCCCTAGTGGAGAATCAGTTAGGCAAGAAAATCAAGAAGCTTCATACAGATAATGGTCCGGAATTCTATTTGGACGGATTTTGATTCATTTTGTGCGGTGAGGGTATTGCCGGACATCATATCGTAAGGAATACACCTCAGCAGAATGGTGTAGCTGAAAGGATGAATCAAACTCTACTGGAGTGGGCAAGATGTATGCTTTCTCAACCTGGTTTATCAAGGAGATTTTGGGCAGAGGCTGTTAAGACAGCTTGCTACTTAATCAACAGGAGTCCTCACACAGGAATCAATCTCAAGACACCATTTGAGATGTGGTCAGGCAAGCCTGCTGACTACTCAGTTCTAAGGGTTTTTGGAAGTACAGCTTACTATCATGTCAATGAAGGGAAGTTGGAGCCAAGAGCCAAGAAGGGAGTGTTTGTGGGGTATGGTGATGGAGTGAAAGGATATAGGATTTGGTCATCGGCGAGTCCGAGTAATCCTCGGCGGGGACGTTGTGTTTGATGAAAATTCTATGTTAAACTCATCGGTGGGGAGGTCTACCGAGTCCGAAACCGATCTTGAATCGATAGTGTTGAGAAACATGTGGAGCTTCGAGGTGGAGTCTGCGATATGCAACAATCGGTGGACCAAAATCAACACTATCGATACGGATAATGAACCAAAATCGATCCAAGCCGGCCCTACCGAGACCTCGGCGGGCGTCATACAAACATTGATCGGCGAGTCTAGGCGCCGGCGGGCTCTAGAAGATCTAATGTTGGGATACCTCCAAGGAGATATGGATATGATGATTTTGCTAGATATGCACTCCAAGTTGCAGAAGAAGTAGAGGTTGCTGAACCTACTACTTATAGGGAAGCAGTGACATGTACAGAAGCATCTCAGTGGCATGCTGCCATGGGAGATGAAATGGAGTCATTACTGAAGAATCAGACTTGGGAAATAGTCAAACAGCCTACTGACAAGGGAGTTGTGACTTGTAAATGGATTTTCAAGAAAAAGGAAGGAATAACAAAGGCGAAGGGGTCGGTATAAGGCACGTTTGGTTGCAAGAGGATTCGGTCAAAAGGAAGGGGTTGACTTTGATGAAATATTTTCACCGTGGTCGACACACTTCAATCGGGGTGTTACTAGCAATGGTGGCACAACGGGATCCGGAACTTGAGCAATTAGATGTGAAAACGCTTTTCTACATGGTGAGGTGGATAAGGAGATATACATGACACGGCTCGAGGGTTTTCAAGTTCTGGAAAGGAAAATTATGTTTGCAAGTTGAAGAAATCATTGTATGGTTTGAAGCAAGCTCCAAGGCAAGTGGTATAAAAGGTTTGTGAGTTTTATGCTTCAAACAGGTTACAACGAAGTCCTTATGATCGTTGTGTATACCACGATCTGTCGAAAGATGGATCATATATCTAGCTTGTTCTATATGTGGATGACATGCTGATAGCTGCAGGAACGAAGTCTGATGTTCAAAATCTGAAGAACCTTCTTAGTGCCGAGTTTGAAATGAAGGATTTAGGTGCAGCCAAGAAAATCTTGGGGATGGAGATCTGGAGAGATAGAAGTCAGAAGAAATTATTCTTGTCTCAGCAGGGTTATGTGCAGAAGATATTGGCCAAGTTTGGGATGTCTGCTGCAAAACCAATAGATACTCCTATGGCATCAAATGTTCATTTGTCTGTTTATGCTTCACAGTCAGCTGAAGAGAAGGAGTATATGTCAAAAGTTCCCTATGCTAGTGCAGTTGGCAGTCTGATGTATGCCATGGTTTGCACTAGGCCTGATCTGGCTCAGGCAGTCAGTGTTGTCAGCAGGTTTATGGCTCAACCTGGAAAAGAACACTGGAAAGCTGTTAAAAGGATATTCAGGTACCTGAGAGGTACAGCTGATGTTGGTCTCATTTATGGAGGTGATACTGGTCTGGTCACAGGTTACTGTGATGCTGATTATGCAGGTGATGTTGACAGTAGAAAATCAATGACTGGGTATGTGTTTACATTGGGAAATGCAGTGGTCAGCTGGAAAGCTACTCTTCAGGCTACAGTAGCCTTATCAACTACTGAAGCAGAATACATGGCTCTTACCGAAGCGGCTAAGGAGGGTATCCGGTTGAAGGGGCTAGTCGGTGAGTTGGGGTTGCATCGGGATCGAGCCGATATATATTGTGAGTCTTAGTGCAATATGTTTAGCCAAGGATCGAGTTCATCATGAGAGAACCAAGCATATTGATGTCGGGTATCATTTCTTGAGGAATGAGAAGAGGGTTGTGGTGAAGAAGATTGGCACAAAGGGGAATCCTGGCGATATGTTCACTAAACCGGTTCAAACGAGTAAGTTCCGGCTTTGCTGGACTTACCGAATATTCAAAGCTTATAATCTGTTTTCGGAAACTCTGCGAGGGCGGATCGGTGGAGAGGATGATGTGGAGATAGTCCGGTACAAGTACATCGGCATTGACGAATGCATCCGGTACAAGTACATCCGGTTATGCAATACGTTTGACTCTAGTGAGAGTTGAAGTCAAGGTGGAGATTTGTCGGTAATGTGACTTAAACTCTACATACGGTGGAACCAATCGAAGACTCAGCTGTGTGATGGACAGCTGAGAAGGGTATTCAATTCTGTGCGTCAGTAGGGTGGAGTCTACTGAGCTTCTGTCAGCAGGGTAACTATCAGCAGGGTGATAGTCTGCTGAGTACTAGAATACAGCAGGGTCCCACATATGTTAATTCTGCTATGTGACAGCTATACAGTGTCATTAAAAGGAGGACACGTGTAGGGGTATTTATGGTGCATCAGACAAAGATTCATTGCGGCTAGGGTTTAGGGATTTGTGCCTATAAATACAGTTGTTGTCTCATTATCTGTGTGTGTTGAAATCTGTAAAATTCAGTGCATAATAAAATATCTCTTTTCTGCCCGTGGTTTTTTACCTCTCCCACTGAGAGGTTTTCCACGTTAAATCTGTGTTCTTCTTGTTTCTGTTATCTCCTTTGATTGTTTATGTTTGATTGCTTCTGTTTCTGTTTCTTGCATTTGAAGTTATCTCCATCAGTTTTATAACATTGGGTATTGGGTTGAGAGTAAAAATGAGATCTTTACTTTATATTTGTGATTCTTTTGTAGTATAAATTTGTTTAGCACTTGATGATTGTGTATGTGGGAATGTGTGCATAGGTTAACAGAATGAATGAATTTATAGCAGAGAATGGAAAGCTGGGATTCTGATTGTGTGTTTGGGGTTTAAGTGGAGTTATTGGGTTACAAGAATGTTAACCAGTAGTAGAAGAAGAAAGAGGTTGGTGGGTGGGCAGAAGAAGAGAATCCAAAATGAAAAGATATGCTTTTGAAACAAGTTTTGGACTGATGTGTATGAAGTGAAAATTAAGAGTAATGGGATTATATGTCTAAGACTACTATCCAATTTCCCTTTCTTAAATAAGTGGTGTCGTTCTGCACCACGTCTTACTAATATGTACGAATTAGGTAAGGAATTAATGGGTGAAAAATTTACGTACTTTATGAAAAGGTACGAAATTGGAAAAAATATGTATTAAATATGTACAAAATAGTACGAATTAAGTAGATATAAAACAGATTCGAAAGCAATAAAACAGTGTCATTTTATTTAAGACAGAAGTCCTGAATGGTCACATGAAGTATCTTTTATTCTAGATTATCTACTAGCTAGATATCAACAATCAACAGACTTCCAAATGAAGTATCTTTTATTCTAGATTATCTACTAGCTAGATATCAACAATCAACAGACTTCATATCTAAATGGATGCAAGTAGAATATAGTTGTTATGTTTAGTGATCAAATGAACACTAATGTAGAGTTAATTGGTATTTCATCTTCAATCTGTGTGAATATCAAATTTGAAAAAGAATAGTTAAGACATATTTGGTGGTATCTCATATGCTTATTTATATTTATTTTGTCGAGAGATACTCTTTTTCTCTGAAAACCGACTGCACCACCTAACCTCCATGGAGAAGGAGGTGCTAGAAAATTTGTTGAAATCCTTGTGCCTCACCCCGCAGGAGGCGATTCAATCGACGATTTCCACAAGGACAACGACCGGTGATGAAGATTTGCGGGGCCGCAGTTTGGTCGGAAAGTTATTGACGTCAAAGGATGTGGACGTCCGTGGGCCGAGATTGGCTCTCCGGCGATCATGGGGTTGCTCCTTCTCCGCGATCCGGTTAGCTAAAAATATTTTTTTAGTTTGTCTTTGGCAAGGAGGATGATGCGGCTAAGGTGTTGGGGGCGGCCCATGGTGTTTCGACGGGGCTTTGCTGGTCCTGCGAAGTTGGGACGATGGCTGGGCGGACAAGGCCGAGCTTTTCTCGACAGCGGAGTTCTGGTTTCACGTTTCTGGTTTGCCTACGCACATGTGCTCGCGGGTAGTGGGTAAACGGGTGGCTGAAGTTCTGGGAGGCTGCTCTTGCAGTCAGGTTTGGGAGGTAGTGGTTTCAGGGCGTCGGTTTTTGCGGTTACGGGATGCTCTGATTGTAGGGGTGCCGGTTAGACGGGTGCTTCGGCTGGAAGTTGACGGAGTTCGGGTGATGGCGCTAGTTCAACTTGAGAGGCTGCCTAACTTTTGTTTTTCATGTGGTATGTTGGATCATACTCTTCCTTTTTGCCCCTCTTTGACACACGAGTTAACAAATGAGGAGAGGAAGTCCTTGCCTTATGGCCCGTGGCTCAATGCCGACTGGCGTTCAAGCTTACTGGAGGAGGTGGAGCTTGGGGTTGAAGATGGCATGAATGGTAACAGGGATGGGTCAGCTATAATTTGGCATGTTGCATAGGTACTTAGTAACGCGTAGAAGATCATCAACATTACCAATCTGTTCATCTTCTTTGGGGAAAGAGAAAGACAAACACAAAGTAACGGGGTAAGTACATAGGTACTTAGTAACGCGTAGAAGATCGTATAACGTCGGTCTCATAAAGAAATAAAAGCAACGCTGTCTTTTATTAATTCATTCCATTATTAGCCCTAGCTAACTATCATATTATGTTAATAGCATAACATGAGGTTCCAAAGGTATCTAGCTCAGCTCAAGTTTGTTACATCATGAATAACAAGGGCACTGCGCCTAGTAATAGGATGTACTAGGACAACTGGGTGCAACCTACTTAGAGACACGCTCTAGTAGCCCCGGGAATATCTGAGTCCCGATAGTGTGATGACCGGCAGAGTGCACCAGACGCTTTATCTAGCCAATCGATTGACCGGTGTGGGTACAGTCTACTTTGTCTGGTCAGAGAACACATTGCGATATTATACTATGCCTTACAAAGCATTGCATGATGTTTAAGATTATTAATCTAATACATACGTTTGATTTGATGTTTAACTAGCCACCTAAGTTGATTCACATAAAAGGCTCACCTATCAGTCTACTCCCTCTTCTTAATACCACTAGACTCTAACAAAACCTAGCACATACACAGACATCGATAAACCCTAGCTTATCGAAGCACAAGGCAAATCCAAAGCTTTCGACGGTCCCATACTTCATCTTTTTAGGGAATCCATATGGTTCCGGAACTAAACGCATCAAAAGCTAATTCAAGGCTTTGTCACATAAGGTTAAGCAGTAAAAATCATGATTATGAAGCCTGAAACCAAGCTGACACAATAAAACAGTAAAAATAGAATAAACAAGTCAAACGCCCGTTTGCCTCAATGTAAACGCCCGTTTGCCTTGAACGAGCGTCCACAAATCCCCAAACGCCCGTTTGTGAAAATCAGCCACATCCTGTATCTAAACCAAACCCTCAAACGCCCGTCCAAAACACCCAAACGCTCGGTTGAGCTGCCGCTATCGCAAACGCCCGTTTGCCCTTGTGCAAACGCTCGTTTGCCTGTGTTTTTTCCCAGAAATCTGCAACCTTCAAAACACGATTTCTAAACCAAATCGATCCCAAACTCCAACCAAAACAGATTCAAAACCGTGAAAATAAGCATACAAATTGCTCTATAACTTTACGACACCTTAATCATACGATAAGAACACCACGTTACCTTAATTTGCGAGCTACTACGATCCACGTTACCAAAGCCTTGAAAAGGTTAAACCTTTAACTCCAAACCTATACACGATCAATCCAACGATGACCATTATGATGTTTATACTCAGAAAAATGCAGCTAGCAACGATGATGAACAAACCCTAATGACAAGAACGAGGAGGGAAAAACTTACGTTAACGGATTTAGGGATTGATGATATCAAAACGATCCTCGTCTCGCGGTGATCCTTTCTCTTTTGAGATGTCTGCGTTTTTTATCAACGGATTAGCCTAGAGATTCAAAAGTCTTCTTTTTTTGTCTCAAACTTGCGCCCCCTCAAAATGATCTTTATGTAAAACAACAACTAGGTTAATTTAGGATTATTTTTCCTTTTATAATCCCAATTAAATCTAATTATTTCTTATTAATTAAATCCAATTAATCCTTTTCCTTTTCTTTTCCCTTTTCTTTTAATCCATTAATTAAATAACATTATATTCTGATTTTTGCTAAACGACCGAATTGCCCTTTTTCAATAATCGGGATATTACAACATGTGTTTTACCTAGTCCGGCGGAGCCTGCGGTGCGGGCCCGCCAAGAGCCATGAGTCTCTTATGTTGGAACTGCCGGGGGTTAGGCCAACCTCGGGCAGTCAATGCGTTGAAAGGCCTTGTAAATAAATTTCGTCTTCTCTTTTATTTTTGTCAAAAACTAAATTTAGTGAAATTAAGTCGGTTTGAATATGTTCGTTGTTCGCTTGGTTTCTCTAGTGCACTTGTCGTGGGTAGTGTGGGTGCAACTGGGTGTCTTGCTTTGTTATAGAATGCCGATACTGATATTTCGATATCTACATATAATGCTGGACATATTGATGCGATTATTTGTAGTAGCACATCTCCAGTTTGGCACTTTACGGGGTTCTATGGCAACCCGGTTGTTCGGGACAGGGAGCATTCTTGGGCCTTACTGCGACGCCTGCATAGCCTGATGTCACTCCACTGGCTTGTCTCCGGAGATTTTAATGCGGTTATTTTACATACTGAGCAGGATGGTCCAAATCTACGTCCTTATCCGCAGATTACAGCTTTCCCAAATGCCCTCACTGATTGTGACCTAGCAGATTTGGGATATGTTGGAGCACCTTTTACATGGTATAAACGGGCGGATGGTTCGGCGACTCGAGTTTGGTTGGATAGAGGTGTGGCTAATCTGGAGCAGCGCACTCTCTTCCCGTATCATTCAGCTTATCATTTATCCAGTTCTAGATCAGATCATGTTCCTATTCTAATCTCGCCAGTTAATCCGTTTGATCGGGGCCTGGTAAGGTGGACTCCGGTGCCACGCTATGATCTTTTCTGGATTTGGGATCAAGAATTCGAGGAATGTTTCAGAGCGTCTTGGCAACATGGTATGTTCAGGGATCTTCTTCTCTCGTAAGAAGAGTGACACAAGTACGCAGTGAGCTACGGCATTGGAGTTCCCAACGCCACGGGAATCTCGGGAAACATATTGTAGAGAAGGAGGAGGACATGCATAAGCTGCAGAAATCATCTAGTTATTCGGTTCAGCAGGAGCGTGTTCTCTTGCAGCAAAGAGATCAATGGCAGACCATGGAAGAGGAGTATTGGCGGCTGCGAGGCTGGAGTGAGTCGCTGGTAATGACGGATAGGAATACACGGTATTTTCATCATAAGGTGGCGGCTTGACGGAAGCGCAATTCTATTCATTTATTGTATGATGCTCAAGGCGTTGTGTGTGATGAGCCGGCAGAAATGAAACGTGTGGCAGTGGATTACTTCCAGACCATCTACTCGTCTAATGGCACCATAATTGATCTTGATGGGTTACATTTTGCTGAGATTGATGCTGGTCAGCAGCAACATCTTGCTGCAGCTTTTACTCAAGACAAGGCCTGTGCTGCTTTGAAACAGTTACCATGGATGAAGTCGCCAGGGCCAGATGGCATGCACATGCAATTTCTACAGAAATTTTGGGGCATTTTGGGGGAAGATGTTTTGCATGTGGTGTTGGATGTCTTAAATAATTGGGCCTCCCTAAGAACGTTAAATGATACTTATATTTCATTTATTCCAAAGGTTACTACTCCCTTAGTTATGACTGAGTTTCGCCCGATTGCTCTATGTAATTCGGTCTATAAACTCATCTCCCGGGTGATAATTAACCGTCTTAAAAGGGTGATTGGTGATGTGATCTCGGAGAACTAGAGGGCGTTTGTTTCTGGATGTCTTATTACAGATAACGCGATTATAGCCTTTGAAGCTTTTCACTCTTTGCGGGCAGGAGTATAGGGATGTGATAGTCACGCAGCTTTGAAGCTGGACATGGCCAAGGCCTTTGATTAGGTAGAATGGCAATATCTTTGGAGAGTTATGGAGCGTATGGGGTTTCCGGAGCAATTCATTGATTTGGTGCGGCGATGTGTGGTCAGTTTCCTATCAGGTTCTGCTCAATGGGAAGCCCAGCCACAGAATAGTGCCGGCTCGCGGGATTCGACAAGGAGATCCGTGCCTTTCCTCTTCATCATTTGTGCTGAGGGTTTTACGGCTTTGCTTATTGATTACGTGCATAGAGGAGCGCTTCAAGGTATCCGTTTTTTGGTAAAGAGACAGAGGTGTCTATTTCTCATCTGCTCTTTACGGATGATTGCATAGTGTTATTTTAGTTGTTGGAAGGGGCAGTGGAGACATTGATAGAGCTCTTTGACATGTATGGTGCTCATTCTAGTCAGGCTAGTAACTTTCATAAGTCCAGTCTATACTTTTCGGAAAGAATCCCAGTGAAGGAGCGTGAGGCGGTGTCGGAACTGTTGCGGATTCCTTTGGGTGATGGTTCTAGGAAGTACTTGGGGCTGCCGTATATGATCGGGAGGAACAAATGCCAGGTGTTTGCGTTCTTGAAGGATAAAATTCAGAAAAAAGTGGCCAGTTGAAAGGATAAATTGCTCTCGCCTGCAGGAAATAAGGTGTTTATTAAGTCGGCCCTTCAAGCTATTCCTACGTTTATTATGCAATGTTTCAAGATTCCCACTACACTGATTCGGGAACTTGAGCAAGCTATCCGTAGTATCTTTTGGGGAGATACATAGAATAAGCGCCGGATTCATTGGAAGAACTAGGAAGCCTGCTGTTTACCGAAGAATCTGGGGGTCTGGGAATTCGTGATTTGGAATTTTTCAACTTGGCCTTATTGGCAAAACACTCCTAGAGGATTCTGAGAATCCCGGGCTCGCTGGCTGCACAGGTTTTGCAGGCAAAATATTATGAGGATAGTACCATTCTTGCGGCTAGGCTGGGGCATCGGCCGTCCTTTCTCTGGCGTAGTATTTTGGAGGGGCGGAACCTTTTACTCGGTGGAATGCGTTGGAGGGTGGGTGATGGAGAGTCGGTGTTTGTTTTTCGTGATGCCTGGACTAGCCGACAACCTACTTTTCGTAAATGAGATTCCAAAAGATTCTAAGGTTTCAGACTTGTTTATCCCCAACACCAGAGTGTGGGATGTGCAGCGGGTTCAACAATTGTTTCGGCCTTGGGAGTCTGACGCTATCTTGGGGACCACCATTGCCCTAGGGGGCATCCGGATAGACGGATCTGGCACTATGATCGTAAGGGACTTTATATTTTTCAGTCAGGATACTTTCTGGCCTTATCACTTTACCGACCAGCTTCGATGGCGAGGCCGACTACTTCGGCAGGAGAGAGTAGGATTTGGAGGAGTTGTTGGCAGCATCCTTTGCAGCCGCGTATTCAACACTTCTTGTGGCGTTGCCTTAATGATTGTCTTGCTATTGGCCAGGGGCTGCACAAGAGGAACATGGGGGATGGTGTCTGTTTGGCATGTGGAGAGACATTGGAAACGATGCGACATGTGCTTTTTGAGTGCGAGATGGCAGATAGAATCTGGCAGGTGTCACCATTTTCTGAGATTCTAGGGCGCCTTCGTTCTGCTACTTTTGAGGATTTCTTTCTGCGGTTGCTTGAGGAGCTGGACGTTTAGGATGCTGCGAGATTTATCTGGCTTATGTGGGGGATTTGGAAAGCACGTTGTTCTGCAGTGTTCGACGATCAAGCAGTCTACATCTATGCGGTGTGTATGCGATCACGGGCATCAGCTGAATATGTAGAGGCTCTATAGGACGCAGGCGGCTCAACAATTGCCAGATAAATGGATGAAGCCTTTGGCGGGGGTGATAAAGGGCAATGTGGATGCATCAGTTACAGAGACAGGAGCAGACGTTGGAGTTATTTTCCGGGATTCCCATGGAGCAGTTCTTCACTCTTTCATATATCATTTTGATCCAGGGGATCTTGTGGAATACATGGAGCTTAAAGCTATCTCTTTGGCATTGGTGGAAGCGAGGCACTTGGGTATTCAACGACTACAGGTGGAGAGTGATTGTTTAACGTGTGTGTCGTGCTATCGTCGGCCAGTAGAGGACCTGACGGCTCATGGCTGTCTGTTGCAGGATTGTTTGGCCCTCTTATCTAATTTTGTCTCTGTTTCTATTTCGTTTATTGCGCGTGTGAGGAATGTCCCGGCACATCTTTTAGCTCGACATGCTGTGTCAGTTACTGCTAGGACATCTTGAAGCACCTCGTCCCTGATGACGTTTTAGCCGTTTGTTTGACGAATGTTGATTAATAAAGTTTTTGTTTCCTAAAAAAAAAGACTTTGTTTTTATTATTAAGGATTATTATTATGTTTTAAGTTATTAGATGAGAGTTTAAATATTAAAATTAAAAGAAAATGAAAAATGAATGGGCTTGGCCCAAATGAGAAGTAGCACTACTTTAGTCCTAATACGTGAAATTGCGGGTGGACATCATTACATTAGAACATCACGGAAGCTGACAGCATTGAGGGACAGAGCAGCCGCTGCTACTTTCCTCTTTTCGATTCAATTGTGCGAACAACGGTATGAATTATTTTGTATTTTCTACAATAATGGTTAATTTTTAATTTCGTTCTTTTCTAATTTTTGAAATCTCGATTGATGTAGTTGTGAGACCTAATTGATTTCATTCTCATTGTTTTCTTGATATTTATTTGTTTTCCGGACATAAATTTGATAACTATATAATTGATTTAGTTGTTTATGCACGATATATAATTAGTTCAATTATCTAGTTGATTGTCAATTAAAACGATAAAATACGTCAACGTTTATTGGTTTTGATATAGTGGTAAGTGATGTGATTTTGTCGGTTCATAACCCGTAGAATCCACTATAATGAAAATGAATAGTCTAGGATAAAATTAGTCCGGTTGGATTAATATATTGAATTGGGTCTCTCAAATCCTAATGTTTCCGGGATTCCAAACTCTTATGACCGTGTCTATGGGTGTCTTCCGGTTAGAGTATAATTCACGACCGTGTATTGATTATCGAATTTAGGAGAAATTGGTCATTTGGCAGTTGTCGGTGACTATAACCAGTTTATCATCGATAAATTAGTGAGCCACTCTTGCGTCAATGATCAATCGATTAAATCGAGATGGAAGTAACCACTTTAGCTGGAGCCTTTTTATTATTGATTTTATCACCATTTTATATCTATTTTGTCTCGATTATTAAAACTTTTCATTTTTAATTATTGCAATTTTAGTCAAATCACAACACTTGGATTTCTTTTTTTGGTTGTTCTGAAAGAAATAGTCATCCGTTTCCTGAGAAATCGATCCCTACTTCCGCTATACTTGTTATAGAGGTTGAAGGTGTTTATTTTTGGGGGTTGAACGACACACCAGTTACTTAGGTAATTGTACAGTATATGAATGTCGAATGCGTGTAATACAGCTCATTGATTTATTATCGATTTATTATCTAATTGGGTATTCTTTTGTCTTCCTCAGCTCATTGATTCTGGAGAGATACCCTTTTGAAGGTAAACTGTAAAACTGATAAGCTTTTTCTAAGTTACTTCTGTAAATGAACTTTGTTATTCGTGATTTATTCGCATTTGATTTGGTTTTTTTCAAGGTGGAATTCATGTTGAACTACTCAAATAATTAATCGAGTTGAGTTTAAGTTTCAATGTACAGTAATCGAATAGTTCGCGAGTTAATTAGTTACTAGTCCTTGAAATTTATTGTTAAGGATAGTGTTGTTTTAAAATTTGTTTCTCTTTCACTGTAATTGGTTGGGTTTTAGCTTTGCCTATCTGTTTGGGGAATCGTGTTTTGCTTTGTCTCCTACAAATCTGAACGTGTACCAAGTCTAATCTTGCGGATGCATAAAAGACTTGGAATTGTGTTTTGTTTTACATGTACATAACCAAGACTTGAACAAACTGTGTTTTGCTTTGCCTATCCGTTTTCTGATGGAATGTCTATGATGGTATCATCTTTCCCGACTTTTCAAATAGATTATTCATGTGTTACCTAAACTCCTAAAGTACAGGCATATTCACTGTTATAAACACAGACGAGAAACTTGCAGTTTAAGTAAGATAAAACACAGATAGCAATGCAAAAGTAAAGAATGACGGAATTGATAAAACACAGAAACAAAGATAACACAGTGATTTAACGTGGTTTCCGACATTGTGCCGACTACTCCACGGACAGAAAATGAGATATTTTATTATGCAGAGAATTACAAGGTTTTCACAAGTGTGGGAACAACACTCTTGAAAGACAACATTTCATTGATTACAACATTGGTATTTATAGGCACAAATCCCAAACCCTAACCGCCAAAGATCTTTGTCAGAATTCTCATAAATACCCCAGATGTGGACCCCAACTCCAGTTGTTATCCACCAGACAAAACTCAGCTCAAAATTGATTTTCCAGACTTGTAATCAACTGCCCAAATGTAGAACTCAGCTATACCCAGCAAAACTCAGCAGACCAGAACTGACTGCTGACTTCAAAAGAAACTCAGTTGTACTTCATCAAACTGACTTTCACAGAACTGAATATACTTAACTGAATTGACCATCATTCTCATTCTCAGTTTCTCAGATTAGTTCCACCAGATTATTCATCAGTTTAGAGGTCAAGTCACCAAAACTGGAAAAAATCTCCACCTTGACTTGAACTCTCATTCAACGTCACCAGATTTCATAATCAGATGTACTTGTACCAGATGCATTCGTCAATTCCAGGATGTACAGTACTAGACTTCTCCTCAGAATCCACTTAGTTGATCTGCCCTCAACTGAGTATCCAGACTTTAGTTTACAAGCTTTGAATATTTAGCAAGTCTAGACACAATTGAAACTTGCTCTGGTGAACTGGTTTAGTGAACATGTCAGTAGGATTCTCTTTGGTGCTGATCTTCTTCACTACAACCCTCTTCTCATTTCTCAGAAAATGATACCTCACATCAAATATGCTTGGTTATCTCATGATGAACCTGATCCTTAGCTAGACAAATTGCACTCAAACTGTCACAATAAATCTCGGCTTGATCTGATGTAGCCCCAAATCACTGACTAGTCCCTTCAACCAGATACCCTCATTGGCTGCTTCAATAAGAGCCACAAACTCAACTTCAGTAGTTGATAAAGCCACTGTTGCCTGAAGAGTTGCTTTCCAACTGACAACTGAATTCCCCAATGTGAAAACATAACCACTCATTGATTTTCTACTATCCACATCACCTGCATAATCAGTATCACAGTATCCTGTGATCAGTTCTTGAGTATCACCTCCATAAATGAGACCAACATCAGTTATACCTCTAAGGTACCTGAACATTCTTTTCACAGCTTTCTAGTGTTCTTTTCTAGGTTGAGCCATAAACCTGCTGACAACACTGACTCCCTGAGCCAGATCAGGCCTAGTGCACACCATGGCATACATCAGATTGCCAACTGTAGTAGCATAGGGAACTCTTGACATGTACTCCTTCTCTTCTGCTGACTGTGAAGCAAAAACTGACAAATGAACATTTGATGCCATAGGAGTATCAATTGTCTTAGCAACTGACATGCCAAACTTTGACAAAATCTTTTGTATATAGCCCTGCTGAGATAAAAGCAGTTTCTTCTGACTTCTATCTCTCCAGATCTCCATCCCCAAAATTTTCTCGCCTACACCCAAATCCTTCATTTCAAACTCAGTACTGAGAAGGTCTTTCAGATACTGAACATCAGGCTTCATCTTTGCAGCTATCAGCATGTCATCCACATATAACACAAGATAGATGTATGATCCATCTTCCAACTGACTGTTGTAAACACAGCAATCATAAGGACTTCTGTTGTAACTCAACTGGATCATATAACTGTCAAACCTTTTATACCACTGTCTAGGAGCATGCTTCAGTCCATACAAGGACTTCTTCAACTTACACACAAGATCTTCCTTACCAGGAACTTGGAAACTCTCTAGATGAGTCATGTATATCTCTTTGTCTACCTCACCATGTAGAAAAGCTGTCTTCACATCTAACTGCTCAAGTTCTAAGTCCTGCTGTGCCACCATTGCTAGTAACACTCTGATTGAAGTATGTCTGACTACTGGTGAGAATATCTCATCAAAGTCCACCCCTTCTTTCTGACTGAACCCTCTTGCAACCAAACGTGCCTTATACTTAACTCATTCTGCCTCAGTTAACTCTTCCTTTTTCTTGAAGATCCATTTGCATGTAACAACTCTCCTATCAGCTGGATGTTTAACAAGATCCCAAGTCTGATTCTTCAGTAATGACTCCATTTCTTCTCCCATGGCAGCAAGCCATTTAGATGCTTCAGAACATGTCACTGCTTCCCTGTAAGTAGAAGGTTCAAAACCATCCACTTATTCTGCAACTTGATGTTCGTATCCAACCAAATCATCAAACCCGTACCTCTTGGGAGGTACACCAACGTTGGATCTTCTAGCTCTACTGATAACTATACTCTGCTGACCCACGTTCTCAGTTTGACACTCAACTGATATTTGCTCAGCTGACTGGCTTGGATTCAGTTCTGGTTCAGTAACCAGATCAGACGAAAACTGACTTGGATCAGTTGATTGTTGCATTCCAACTGACTCCACCTGAAGCTCCTCCTTACTGTCAGTTTTCTCAGTTTCAGCACTGGTTTCAATTTCAGGTATCCTCCCCACTGATAAACTGAGCAAAGAATTTTCATCGAAAACTGTATCTCTGCTGAGAATAACTCCGTTTTCTGCTAATGACCAAATTCTATAACCCTTCACTCCATCACCATACCCCACAAACACTCCTTTCTTGTCCGTTGGTTCCAGTTTCCCTTCATTGACATGACAGTAAACTGTGCTTCCAAATACCCTTAGAACTGAATAATCTGCAGGCTTGCCTGACCACATCACAACTGGTGTTTTGAGACTGATTCTTGTGTGAGGACCCCTGTAGATTAAGTAGCAAGCTGTGGTTACAGCCTCTGCCCAAAATCTCCTTGATAAACTAGCATGAGAAAGCATACATCTTGCTCTCTCCAGAAGAGTTTGATTCATTCTTTCAGCTACACCATTTTGCTGAAGAGTATTCCTGACTGTATGATGTCTGGAAATACCCTCAGTTTTGCACAATGTATCAAACTCGGTTTAGCAGGTTCTGACCTTTGTTCAGTTGATGTCTGTACCTCAGCAGACTGAACCTTCAACTCAACAGCAGTGTCTACAAAGACATTCAGGTTTTCTTTTAGCACGCCACCAGTTGCAGCTATCTCTCCAAGAATTTCAGTGGCCTGTGCTAAAACTTCATTTGTGTTCACAATGTCTTGATACTAAATTGAATCTTCAGAGCTATCCTTAGATTATTCAACCATAACAACATCAGAAATAATGTTCATCAAAGCATCTTCAAGTGACGTTGCTACAGCAAGATGTGTCTCCAAATCTTCATTGTAAGCAGGTTCCAGCTCCTCATTCAAATTACCAGTCTGTTGACCCTCAACAGACTTCCCATCAGCAGATTGATCTGCTGTCTTGTTAGTAGACCCCTATCCTGCATCCTCAGTAGGTATATCCCTAGCAACTCCACTTGACTCTCCTAGATGCATAGGATGATCATCATTTGAATCAGATGAGGATGATGATTCATCAATGTCAGGTGTAAACCTGGGATCTTTGAACATGATGCTTCCTCTTTGCTTTTCTTCTTCAATAATTGCCAGCAGCCTTGCTCCCAACTCAGATGTGTCGATTAATCCATGTTAATTCTCTACTCCCAACTTGTCAAATGCAAATTCTTCAAAGCCAGTCATAGGTTCACTTACTGGTTTCTGACTTTTATAGAGTCCAAATTTCCATCTAAAATATTTCTCAACTTGTTTGATATTTGGATCTACCTTAGGCTTCTTTGATTTCTTCTCTTTTCTCAACTTCTCTTTTCTTTGCTCCCAACACTTGACTTGTTTTTTTTGTTTGGGAAGTGTGGGTGGGCCTATAAGAAGAGAGTGATGCCCAACATTTGGTTTTTTTTATTTTTAATTGTGCTCGAAGCGGAGCTTGAACTCGGGATCTCCTGTTCTGATACAATGTTAGGATCAAGTGTTTACTGTTGTACTAAAACAAATTGGCGTTAGTAAATGTGCTACTATTTTTCCTTATATCGGAACTCTCAGACTAACGTCTTTCGGTCCTGAGCGATCTCTACAGAAAAATGTCAGGGTGGGGTTTGTGACATTAATATGATCGAACCCTAACCCCTCGTGTTTCACTTTTACCTTTATGTCTTATCTAATATTCTAAATAAATTTCTATTGGTGTCGTTACCTTCGCCGGCTATGCAAACTTATGTGTCCTGCTAATGGGCTTGATAAAACTTTCATATTTTCTACCGTCTCAAAAAATTTCCCTTTTGTACTCTTCCTGTCTAATTTTTATTTTTTTTCCTTTTTTTTTTCATCCTTCAATCTCTATCTGATCATCGTCTTTTCCTCTATTAAAATCATTTTTTTTTCGTTAGGGTACACCCTCCATGCCTTTTCTTACGTTTATTTTGTTAGAGTACACCCCTCCATTTCCTTTTCTTCCATTTCTTTTGTTAGGGTACAACCCTCCACTCCTTTTATTTTTTGTTTAAGGAATCAACTTCCCTCCACGTATTTTTTTTCATTACTCCTCCATGTTTTAGGTCATCCAGCTATCCTATTTTTTAGGGTATATCCCTCCCACTATATTCTCTTCTCTATTCCTTATTCTATGACTCCTTACTATCCCAGTTTTTTTTAGGATATGCTATTCCCTCCACATTTTTCCTCCTCTCTATCGCAGGATTCCGGCAATTTCAGGTTGGGAAGCAGTTGATGCCGATTGATCTGGTGAAGTTGTTGCAGACACCATGTGACGGAAAGATACATTCATTACAAGTCAATCTCCATGTTCATTGCATTACCATGAGATTGCGCGGGCGTTTTGAGAATATTCTAGATACACAAAATCATGGAAATGAATCGATGTAATCAATCGCATTTAATGTGTATACATTATGGCTATTTAGTATAAATAGCCTACTATTGTACTCCTTCAAATCAATGAAAATTACTTTCACTCAATTGTTGTTAGGATCTACGTGTCACAAAGCTTTTCATCGATCGCTAAACATTTTCTGCATTGCCCCACCATATTCTAATTAAATTATCATTTGTGGGTTTAACTCTCTTATTACACACATAAATATTTGTTTTGTGCATTTGTGTTGCTTAAGATTTCCTAGTAGGCGTGGCCCACGGTCGTGCGGAGCACGATTGTCTATTTTCCTAGTAATTATCTATAAAAAAAAATGTGTGACGATGCTGGATTTCGTCTATGAATAAATCCGGGCCGTTTAATCTAGGGGTAATTGAACGAGGGATGTTTTTTGATGATTTTTAGACTGAGCTTGGGTTATTTTCCCAAGTTGCCTACGTATCCTGTTATGTTTCAGGAATCAAGTCTTTCGTAGTTCCTTAGGGTTGTTTATATAGGGGATGATTTATCCTTTTCCTTCTTCTACAAGGATTTGTATTATTATTATTAATATTATTATTTTCCTAAGGATATACACGCATAAATCCCTATAATTTAGGGATAATTATAGACATATTTAAATGTCAGGATCAGAGTCTTTATGACCTAGGATTCTTCCCTTATTTATCTTTAGTTATCCCGCATATGGAATAACAGAGTCGCCAAGCCTTAACCGACCTGCGGTGGTTGGAGGAGGAGTTTGTGCCGATCTCCCACCTAGGGTAAGAGACCTGCCCTTAGGTATGTTTCTGGGCTCCTGGCCCTGAATGCCTTACATTTAGAGGCTAGTCATCTATTATACGACTTAAGAGGATGACACGTGGCGTAGTTCGGGTCGGGCATCATCACTAACGATAATTATTTTCCACCTCCATATTACTAATATCTTTCCAATTTCTTTGACTCGAAGAAATATCAAAATGAAGTTCACTAGTAACATGTAAACAACCTAGCTTTCAATAACTATGATCCGGAAAAAAAGTACCCGAATCTCATCAATAACCGCACACTCATAATCATAAGTCACATCCGCCATCTCCACTTGTGATCGCTCGATGTTTTGCGCCATCGACCGTTTCCCTTTCTTGCCCCGTGATCAGATCGCAAGGAACTTTGGAATTGTTCATTCTTTTTGCAACCTCCCAAGCTAAGAGCCTCAATGGCCCACAATATATGCCTGTAGTACCAATTCTTTATTTTCACTTTTTCTTTAGTCCTGCGGCCAATGGGACTTTCCAATATACGGCCACTAAAATATAGCTGAAAAGAGTAAAATTTATAGTATTTTGCCTCGACAATTACCAGAAGAACTAGCCTCTAGTCGCTTCAAAGCCTGATGCGTTTTCCCACTATTTGTAGGACCAACGTGCAAAATGACGTTACGCTTTTTCCTCCGTGCATTAGGGTACCATGTATGTGGGCAGGTAAGGTCTGTCAAATCCAACTTTGTCCTGGAGTTGGAACTGCTGAAGTGTTTCAAGCAGTTCAAAATACCACTTGTCAATCCAAATTTAAAGTCATTAGAAAGCTTGCCATCATGTAACAAAGTGCAAGACGGAATAGAAGCAGACAATTGTCTTCGAAACAGAAAAGAAATCATCTTCATTTTTCTTGTTCTATTCCAGCTACTTCCGGGACATGTTTTAGCAGGCAAAGAAAAAAAAAATGTGTTTTTTCTGTGCCGCAGCTGGAAAAAAAATATTACGCCCTGCTGTTTTTTTTTATCTGTCAGTACTCATAGGAAGTTTTTGGTTGTCACCGGAAACAAGGTGTATGCTCGCCCAGAAAAATCTGTCTGAAGATCCTTGTGATGGATTCTTGTGCGATAAAGAGGACAGTTGTGGTTACGTTTTACTATATAACTGCGAATTGAATGTTACCCAGTGGATCATAAATGTTACTATGAGAATCTTAATCCACCGCCATTGAATTCCGAGTATGAAGATCCGTGTGATGGTTTCTTATGTGATGAATCCGACAGTTGTGATTACACACAAGAATATTTCCTAACTGTTCGGGGCCATTCACCGTTCCTAAATAGGCTGTCAATGTAACCCAGATGACCGACCGAGATAAGTGCTACCCTCCAAGTCCATGTCCTGAATTTGAAGATCCATGTGATGAATACTTGTGCGATGAATTGTACGGTTGTGATTATGTCGAAAAAGGGTGCAAATGTAAGATAGATGATGATGAGAAATGCTACCAAGAGGAGCTTAACTACAAGCGGTCAAGTCGGCTTAATGCAGTTCTTCCAAGTCCTGTTAATATTCAGTACCAATGCATAGTTGTGTATATATATACCTGGAAATGGATTCATTGCTTATGTAATGTATGGAGTGGAAAATGTACCGAGATTACTCCATGGTTTTATTAACGTAACGATCATCTAAATCCGTTGATCGACTCCTTTCTTTGCTCATTCCCTAGAAACTTGTAATATTTGTTAAGAGGAGGAAGGCCTACCCTGCTGCCCATGACCTAGGACTCAAATATTTAATATTTAATATGTCATATTTAATATTTAGGTTCTTTAACCAAGAAATCCTCACCTAGCTCGCACTAGAAATCTTACATGAGTTCGCCTCCAATGACAAGTATTTTTTTGATCTGCCACTCAAACTTGACTTAGTGGTATAGGCAATCGCTTTTCTTCGTAAGAAGCAGTGTCACGGATTTTATCTAAGCAAAATAAACAAATAATAAATTTATAAATCCAGTATACCTCAAATGTAGGGATCGTAGCATAGCGATTAATACCGGAGTCGATCTCAGGGGTATCTAGTTCATTAATTTCTTAAGATTGATACTATTATTATTAAAACCTAAAATAACAAAACGAAAAGTAAACTGGACAGAGGATTGTCAGTCCCAAGCCAGGGAAGATCGTTGCGAACATAACTAAACTATAAACGAGAAAAACAATAAAACTCATAAAAGCATGATAATGACTATAGCGATTAAACATAGAACAAGCAATGATCCACCATCCCGCAACCCTTAATTTCCACTCTAGATCGTTTAGTGAAGATTTAAATAAAGATGTGATTCTCCTATCAAAAGTATGAATTTCTAATCTCTTAGATAATTCGCCTATCAATCTTTTATCTCTCGATCTTAAAGATTAACGCTTTCATAACCAAGGTGCAAGATTTCTCAATCTAACAATCTAGATATTCAACCTAATCAACTCTTGTTACTTATAGGTTAAAGATCCAATCTTTCTATGGTGATCTAGGTTTACACCGACTCTCGTCACATAGTAAACATCAATAGCAAAACATCTCTCGATATAAATTTGCATAACACATAATCATAGAAAAGAAACAACTTTAATTAAAACTCACAAAATCATCCAAAGGAAGAAATAAAAACGCTGCAGAAAAGTTTCACATGCTTGCTCCAAGTTTGATCAGCTTCAAGCCATCCTCATGAATCGAAAGGAAAACGAAACAAAATAAATAAAACAACTAATCTAACCCTCGGTCGACCAAGCACCAAGGCTTGGCCGACCGAGCACAACTTGGCTTCAGAATTTTGGGTTTTCTGCGGCTGCTGTAATGTGTATATGATGATAATAGGGTTTGAAATAATGTGGCTATACATAGAAAACTAGGTCGGTTTCAGCATGGCGGCGGACGGACACCCGTCTACAGGGCTGGACGCTCGTTCGGTCTTCAGTATCAACTTCGAATCGGGCCGAGCTGGATCAGACGCCCGTCCTTATTTAATTTGGACGCTCGTCCACTAAAAATCTCAATTCCTTGAATCAAATAGCTCCTCTGGACGCACGTCCACTTCTTCTGAATGCCAGTCCACTACTCAAACGCTCGTTCAGTTTTCTGGACGTCCGTCCATCCTGGACGAATGGTGAACGCACGTCCATCCAGTCTTGCATGCAATTCTTCATTCCAAATTTTCTTTGCATCTTTTCCTTTCATTCAACCTTCAATCAAGTATCCTTTCAGCTCCTTCAATCCCTCTCCATGACATGTAAATGTACCTTCAAAACCATAAGAACACGCAAAGTGTAAAACCGTAGATAATTACCAATAAAATCACGAAATTAGCTCAACTTTACACTTAAAGACTTTTAAAACTCATTTGCTCAATAATTCGATTAAACCCTTAATTTCTATGCAAATAATACGAATATGGAGGAAATCATTATAAAATATAACGTTATAAATCGCATAAAATCACCCTTAACAAGCAGCATTCGATTCTCAACTTCACCCCAATATAGTAAAACCCCCTATTCCAAAAAATTTGAAATGAATTCACGTGGCAGCCACGTAAGCGTTTTTAAAAAAATTCGGTGGTCAGTCAGCTATTTCCGGCGATTAGGACATTTTTTATATAAAAAAACTTATATAGAAGACCGACCATTTTTTCTAATTATGCCGTGTATTTGATGACGATTCTGGATCTCGTCGATTAATTAATCCGGGCCGTATTCCTTTGTGACAATCGATTTAAGGCTAAAACCCTAGAATAAGATGTGAAACAGGGGTTGTTTTGTGTATTTTTAGACTGAGCTCTCGAGTTATTTCTGTTGAGTTGTCTACGTATCCAATGACGATATTGGAATTAAGTCTTTCGTTGTTCCTTACGGTTTATATTTATAGGGGACGACTTATCCCTTTCCTTGTCCTGCAAGGAACTGTATTATTGTTATCAAAATTATCATTATTTCCCTAAGGATAAATATATTTGAATCACTACAATTTAGGGACAATTATGGAAATGTTTAAATGTCAGGATCAGAGTTTTAATGACTTAGGATTCTTTCCTTATTTATCTTTAACTATCCAGCACGTGGAATAACAGCCGGGGTCGCTATGTACGTCCTTCGCCGAGCCCCCAAGGCCACTATAGTCGAATTGGGCAGCTCCTCTTCGGCAGACCTTGGCCATCCTGCGGAGGCTGGAGGAGGAGTTTCTGCCGATCTCCCACCTGAGGTCAGGGACCTACCATTGGGTATGTCTTTGGGGCTCTTGGCCCTTAAGGCCCTAGCTTTAGAGGCTAGTCATTTATTATAAGACTTAAAAGGGTGACACATGGCGCAGTTCGGGTCGGCTGTCATCATTTGGCGTTCAATTAAAGAATACCCCGAAGGTCAATATGAACAAGCTATGATACTTCTTTAGCTCTATTACCCTTTCCTAATTGAAAGGTTACTTAGTCATTTTTCCTTTGAGATAGTGTTCTTAGTCTGGGAGATAGGAACCACCCTTAGCCAGTCTTCAGATCATATCTTAGGATATATGCACTAATTAATAGATGCTAAAGAATCGTTTATCTAAATACGAAAACCATTTGTCTTAATAGTTTATGATGTGTTACATATACCTTTTCAGCATTACTTAGTCGTTCTGACTTTTATCTGACAAAAGCCCGAGTCCCGGATTCGTATTACAAATGTCATATTCACTCACTTTAAGGCAACTATATTATCGATATGAAAGTAATCCATTTGTTCCAATGAATCTGAAAACAGAAATTAAATTTCTACGATATTCAAGGATTAAAATCTGAAATTTCTTTCCTTATATCACTCCTACTATCTCAGCTGAAATAACTGCCCGTTGTGTACTCTTTAATCATTAATGCCTAGCTATCTTGTTCTTACAAAAGAACTTAGCTTCCGGGTCATAATTCCGGTTAAGAAAGTCTTTAAGGATTCATAGGTTAGCGATCCGAAATCACTTTCCTTATCATTTACTTTCTTTTATTAATATTTCGGTTTAGCCTTTAACTTATTTAGTTTAGATGACTTACACTTGTAGACATTTACCTTCCCATTCTTGGCTTTCTATAAAAGGAAATGACCTTGAACTATCAGTTTATAAAAGTAGACACTACTCGTGAACTGTGGGATGTCCAGTGAGATTGATGCCAAATCATTCTCGTCATCTTTGAACTAATTTTAATTTGTCTCTCATTCAACACGAGTGATAGTAGTTACATACTTATCAATGTCACTTATGTTTGTAGACTCAAGAGGAACATCCTCTTCCAAAAAATTAATTTGCATTCTAAATTTATGAGTTCAACGTTCTTGTTACTTTTCCACTTTTACGAAGTCGTCGTTAGTAAATTTATCGTGTTTAGCAGTTTAGATACCTTGAGATGATATGTAGTTGCGAAAATAAATCATGACAGAAATATAAATCAAATCATACATCACAACAAAATAATAATTTTAGGAATAATAAACGTGATGTCATATTGCAGTTTATCCTACCATTCCAAAGATTTAATCTCACATCATACTGTCGCCGTAGGGTCAGTATCAACACAATGACGATTAAATTGAGACAATCGCTCTCAACAATTAATCATTAAGAATCAGACATCTTTTATTTAACTGTTGATTACCTTCCTTTTTCAGCCAAGATATTTCCAAAAATATCCTTTTGAGTGTGACCTACTATTTCAGATCTCAAAGTACGCCCCGAGTATGCCTCCGCAGGGTCAGTCAGTGACTCGACGAGTACCAAAAATCCTATCCTTTCGGAGACCAAGCCTTGAATTTTGATAGGTGTTAAGGGTGAATTTATACGATTTATAACGCTATATTCTATGGTATTTTCCCCCGTATTTGTATTGATTTGCATAAGAAACGAGTGTTTAACGGAAATATTGAGTAAATGAGGTTTTAAATAAGTTATTCGCAATATTGGTTAATTTTGGTGCTTTAATTGTGATTTTATGGCTATTTGGACATTATTACATTTTGCGATGTTTTTATGTGTTATAGATACATGTTGGAGGCTTAAAAGATGATCAAAAGTTGATTAAGTTCGAGCTAATTGACGATAAAAGAGATAATGAAGGAATGAGATAGAGAAAAAAGAGATAAAGATCAAGAAATCAGAATTTGATCATATTGAACTGGCGTCCAGAATCTGCGTCCAGTGGACGGGCGTCTTCGTTTCAGACGAGCGTCCAGGATGATATCTTTGATTCAGGAAGTTTGGACGCTGGAGTGGACGCTGGCAGGACGGGCGTCTGGTCATGACTCGGCCCGATTCGAAGTTTACATTGAAGAGTGGACGGGCGTTCAAGGATCCGGACGGGCGTCCAGTAGCCGACTTTGCTGAACCGACTTGAAAATCTATATATAGGCGGCAGTTTCTCAACCCTAAGGATACCATATACACATTATTTAAAACCCTAAACCTAAGGGCGGATTTAGGATGCGTTTTTCTTCCTTTTATTCCAGTTTTATGCACTTTGAATCTAGATTAAATTAGTTACTTTTTATGCACTGTTTCTGCAATTTTGAGTTGCTGAGGATGTTCAGAAGCTAAAAGCTTCATCAAACGAGTATTGTGAAGCCATCCAACAATTGTTGATTTCGTTTTCGTCGATTATACTATGAGTTTTTATTAAAGGTTGTTTCTTTATTCATGTTTATTATGTTTCATTGCTTTTATATCGGAAGATATGCATGTGTTGATTGTTTATTGTTGATGGAAATCTCTATAAACCTTAGATCACCATGAATAGGAATAGTATTTTGAATCTATTTAACGGAAGTTAATAGGTTTAATTGCTAGATTATAAACATAAAGTTTACACCTTTGGTTAGAAAACGCGTTAATCTTGCATTGGAAGATAATGGATTAATAGATGAGCTTTCTAAGGAATTAGGGTTCATATTTAGATAAGGTGAATCACAACTTAGATAAAAACCACAATATAATCGAGATAGGAAATCAATGCTTGTTGGATAGGTGGATCAATCCTCGTTTGTTCGTTACACATTAAATTTAAATCCTTAAAAACTTGAATTTGTTTAGTTAGTTTACTTTTATTTGCATCTTAGATTAGTTTAGTTAAAGGTTCGCAACCCGTATTCTTCCTAGCTTTGGACTATATCCTCTCGTCTAGTTTTATTTTCGGTTTTGTTCTGTTTTATCCTTGTTTAGATTAGTTTCGTGACATAGTTTAGGTTAGACAAAAACTAGGAATCACAACATTCGATTCCCGTAAGATCGACCCGGCATTGACCGCTATTACTACGATCCTTATACTTGAGGTTAACCGGATTATTACTTGTTTGTTTTGTGTTAATAAAATCCGTGACAATAGGGGTGAAGGCCATCCGTAGAGGGCCGTAATCAAAGCGGCTCGAGGCGTCACCCTTCTCTGACGTGCTTGTGTCAACAACAGAGGCCGTGGGGCCGGTTGTCACCTTCCCCGCTCCCACTCGTTATTTTGAAAATTAAGTAGTCTTATTAGGATTTTAGAATTTTCTAACAATAAAAAAACAACAGATCATGAATATTTAATTTAATCCTCCCAGTAGTTTATCGGTTCTAAATACCGTCTACCTAGTGTCATTATATTCACGATTTTCCATTTTTATGGATTTATAAATTCTTTGTGTAGACGCTACACAATTAAAATTCACCAAGAATTTTATAATCCTAATAAATTATGACTCATGAATTTCCCACCAAATCGAAAAACAATAAATCACAAATTTAAAGCTCCCACTAGTTTCTCGATTCCAAATACCGTCTAACTAGTGACACTATATTCATGATTTTACAATTTGTCGATTATTTAGAAATCTCTTGTGTTGTCACTACACAACAAAAATTGACCAATGAATTTTAATGTCCTAATTTTATCATGATAACAATTTAGGATCTCAGAATTTTCCAATAATCGAAAGCTATAAATCATTAAAAGCAATCACCCACTTATCGGTTCCAAATACCGTCTAGTTGGTGTCTAATTTTTCATGATTTTCCAATTTTGATTATCAAAATTCTAATTTATGTAGACACTACATTACCCAAACTCCGAAGGATTTATATTCCTAAATTAAATTTATCATGTGAATTTTATATCCCGATAAAATTCTGTTTCCTTTAATTAATTAAATTTATTTTTAATCTAAATTAATTATCGTGTTCATAAATGTCTAATTAATGTCAATATAAATTTTCTACATGTATGCATATGCCTGGACTGGAATTCATGAATATGATGCATGACATGACATTGTTATATCACATAAATAATCATATAAGAAAATAAATGAGGAAAAATAAACCATTGAGATGGACCGTTAGTATCCCCGTATCTAATCTATAAACCAAAAATAATTAAATAGATAAACCCTACTTTTAAAAGATTTTCTAATTTTTTAATGCACAGCAGTCGATGCATGGTATATGAATTTTCTGCTTAGTTTCTTTATCAAACAGTCTTGTAGCCAAGTTGGTCCAGCACTCTTTCCTCTACCGTGGCATCCTGGTTTTGGCATCCTGGTTTTGAATCCCAGCTGCTACCGAATTTTTTTTTCGAAAGTCAAATTTTTTCTGGAAAAATTGCATAAAAGACTGATGCCTTTGGGGAATCGAACCCACGTCTTCAATTTGGTGATGATGTGCCTTAACCACCAGGATATTGCTTCAGGTTGTTGATCTTCTTCTAAAATTAAATTAAAAAGAACTCGGCCGCTACTTCCTAAATTTTTCTAGCTTATAGGAAATTAAATTACAACAAAATAAATTACATAATTTCCTATACCCAGAAAAATTTGGGTTTACAATAGATCTAACGGTAAACATACCAACCCCAATTCATCTCGTCAACCAAAACATTCAACCACGCATTTATATAAAAAAAAACATATAAAAGAAGCAATATTTATTCAATTCCACTCCTTATTAATTAATTAATTAATTATGCAATCAAGATCGCAAATCGCTTTAACCTAGCTCTGATACCACATGCAGGATATACAGAAACACGAATCCGGATCGGATCCATAATTGGATCGTCATATCTGATTCTCAGCACCGATCGAGACGCTCGATCTTGCACAGCGAAAGCTACGAATTAGATTCGTTTACGATTTTACCACGATATAATTTGCATAATAAATTAATCTACAAGAAGGTCAGTAGATTTACCCCAACTGGAGAGAAATAGGCAATCGACCAAAGGGAGAAGCCGTGATCTTCCGCATTGTATCTCCAAGTGACGACTGGTGAA
This sequence comes from Gentiana straminea, assembly GCA_036785695.1. Taxonomy (NCBI): domain Eukaryota; kingdom Viridiplantae; phylum Streptophyta; class Magnoliopsida; order Gentianales; family Gentianaceae; genus Gentiana; species Gentiana straminea. The sequence continues at coordinate 12,581,547 of JAVUPR010000137.1, forward strand.
CGTCGATCCTCGCCGTAGAACCTCCCAGGGGCGCCCCTGTGGGGGGTCAAGGGGGCCATGGCCCGGAGCCCCCCCGAAAATCAATGAATTTAAGGGCCCCATGAAATTTCGACCTAATATTATATATATATATTGTATTTTTATGAACAATGAATATATTATCTTAATGGTTAGCACTTTAGTATAATAGACATGAGACTTGGTTTCGAATCTTGCAAACTACAATAATTTTTGTTTTTTTAAACTAGGACTAGGAACCAAATAAGTAGGTTTTTTTCCTTCTAAACCCATGACTATCACATGCAGCTTTTTTGTTTTATTTTTTTTATTTATGTTTTGGTTCTTGTTTTTTTTCGAAGGGCGAGGGCCTAAATTCTTTTTTGGCCCCGAGCCTAAATTTGGACAGGGACGCCCCTGGAACCTCCTCGAATATGCTCAAGAAACTCTTAATGACTAGAACAAGAAACTAATTTATCTCTTCTTTTTTCTTGAGTGTGGCGCCAATAATTGTGTTTATTGTGTTGGGAGGAACTCTCTTTATATAGGAAAATAACTAGTCAAGAGAGAGTTATCATTTTCACACCACAATTACCTATTCCCATAAGAAAAAGTTACTTGCCATAAAATAAGAGATAATTCCTAAAAAATAAATCTCTTATCAGTTTTCCATTAATTATCTAACAAATAAATAATTAATTAATTACACATGTGACATAATCTAGAAAAAAAATCCTAATTTATCACAAAGTGAGGCGCCACTTTTGCCAAAATAATAGAAAATGTCTTTTCTATTTTATATATTATTTACCAAATAAATAATATTCGCATATTCAAAATAGACCAACTATTTAATTTATTCCCGAGGTTCCATAAAACAAGAAAACACTCACGTGTAGGGAGCCAACCCGGGGACCATCGACCTATAACCAGAAGCTACAATAAATTGAATAAAATATTCATCGAACATAATATTTCTACTCAACTTATTAATTTTGGAATTATGCCACCATAAATCCGAAACTGAACTCTATCAATTATAGATATAACTTATTCTCAAAACGTCAAGTCGAGTCTATAAGTGTCCATTGATATAATAATTACATACAAACTAACCCTCCATAGACTATCCGTAATGAAGCGGGATTATTTCCGTAAACCTTCTTCAAAACATCTTATCCTTATTTACCATCAACCCACTAGTTCTAACCAATACGAACTCCCGGGATCGATCAGTTTCTAGGATTAACAAATAAGGGGATTGTCTTTCTACTTTCCGCAGGAAGGAATGGATTCCATATCTGTGAGACACACACTTCTCACTCGTCCCAGAATAGTGACAACGTGAAAGTGATTCGGACCGTGCCTCTTAGCGATCCATAATGAACACGTCAAACCCTATCTTGAAACAAGTAGGAGTATGCAATCACTTCAGGATTAAGGTTAATCCATATATGATCATCTCGTGATTTAATGAGATTTCTTAATCACGGAATTATATGAGAAACGCAGATTAAATCGGTCCAGTCCTACATGACTCTAATCATATATAAATGCCCCACTTAGACAACCAATGTCGACGGTCCGGATAAGACGGTCACACCATAAAGTGTTATGGGCGCATTAATGGTGGTTTAATCAATAGACCTCATACTTTGATTAAGTGCACCATGGACTAACAGTTCAAGTGTATCACCATAAACTTAATCCTCATGTGTGACACACACTAAGTTATATGGCTACATTTGATACGACTTAGGGGTTTTAGCAGTGTATTACTTACAAGCACAAAGCAAGTAATAAGATGAGAATAAATCTGTTATTTATTAATTATAAAAACAATTACATAAATTGTCTTTCGGGCGCTACTTCCAACAGTATTCACCTCCATTGTCAGTCCGAATACACTTCAACTTCTTTCCAGTTTCCCTCTCAACTGAAACTTGAAACTGATTGAAAATGTCTAACACTTGATCTTTTGTCTTCATGAAAAACATCTTATTGTTTCTAGTTTTCCGGGCATACAAGTCTTCAAGCTTTTTCCACAGAGAATTAGCATGTTTCTCCTCACTAATGTGATTTAAAACATTATCATCAACCCATTATCTAACAGAACCACAAACTTGCCTATGCAACAAATTCCACTCTTCATCTGTTTTATCTTCGGGTTTTTCAGCACTGAAGACCGGCAAATAAATAATTCTTCACATACAAAAGATCCTCCATTTTATTTTTCCATATTGCATAGTTAGACCCATTCAAAGTGATCATTCTATTCAAGTTGGCTTCCATTTCACCAATAAAAAAAGTTCCGCAAAAACACTTCAAAACCATATCAACTAACCGGGCTCTGATACCACTTGTTGGGAAAACAAACAACCGCAATACCACACGTATCACATATACCCATAAAGTTTTCCCAATGACACGCAACGGAATTAACGAGGCAGCCCCAACGAATAAAAATCACAAATAAAGCGAAACAAATACACAAGAAAATCAACACCACAATTTTAATGTGGAAAACCCCTCTCGATGTGAGAGAGTATAAACTATGAGGCCGAGGCCCACAAATTTCCACTAATCAGCAAAAGATGATGCAAAAGTGTTTCAAACACAGCAACCAACTCAACTACACCAAAACATCAACTAAGAATGCAAAATACGACAGTTGTTGAAAAATATCACCGAAAACGCAGCAGAAACGCAGCAGTCAGGTCGGCACCTTATTGCCGAACATTGGACCGTTGAAATGAAAATTCGACATTTCAGATTGAAGAAAAATGATAGATGAACAAGCCCTCAAAATTTTGTGCCGATCGGAGTCCGTTTCAATGTCCGATCGTTGCTGGAAAGTTGCTGCTGCAACACCAATAAAGCTGCGAAAATTATCCTCCTTTTGCCTCCCTTTTATTGTGAAGATTAGATTAGATTAGATTAGGGAAAAATAACCTAGCTTATTCCCATAAATAGTACTTGACATATTTTTTCCTTATTCATTTATCTATTATTCGGTGGGCTCCACAAAGGAGTGATTCACCCGACATTTTCAGGTGATTTAATTCTAAAAGCTTAGAAGATGGAAACAAAAGTTTTGGTTGTGGTCGTAGCACTGCACTTGGGAATTGGTTTAGCAGTAAAGGAAACAACCGGAACGGCTAGTGATGAACCGGGTATGACGTACATACATTTTTTGTATTAGTCCACTTTAGTTTTTAGGCTTTGCAATTGTTCACCGGGGTGTCGTTGCGATTCCTCTTTATGTTTTGTATATTTGTATTTTTACATCCTAAAATGGTACAAAATTGGTTAAAATATATGTGAAAGGTACAGAAAGGTTTTCTTTCATCAACTAAAGATCCCGGCAATAAATTGTCTCAAATTGCCACAGAATTGTTGTCCATTGTTTGAGTTAATTTTCCTTCCTAGTTTTTGTTTTTGTCTCCGAGGACTGTGGACGGAAAATAATTTGATCGGTGCCTCGTTGTGCTGTTTAATTGCTACTTGTAGCAGTAGTAATTGTTAACAAAAACGAAAACATCGGTTTAATTTAGGGGAAATTCGAATAATACATTATTTTTTAAAATATATTCGAAATCTACACCTTTTGAAAATCAAAATCTCCATCTATCCCCACCTTGAGTGAATCCGAGTGAATCCGTTCAATTTTCGCCGATTCTCCCTCCCTTCCGCTGTCGGTACCGCCCAATAACCCGCCCATGATGAGTGAATCCGCCCATTTTCCCGCCCACCCGCCCATTTTCCCGCCCAAAAACGATTTGGGATGTAACTCTGTTTCTAATTTTTTTACTTTTTCTATGCAACTCGACTTTGCGTGTTTAGAAATAGGTTGGGAAGTAGTACTAGTGAATTAGCGTGTTTAGAGTTGCTTGATTTTTTATTTTTATTTACAGAGAAATTTGGATCAATTGGAGGGGCAAAATTAGGATTTTAGTCCTCTAACTTTGCTTATTTTGGATTTTAGTCCTACTCCTGCTCCGGTGAGGAAAATGGTCCTCTAAGTTGGCTTTTTTTTTTGGATTTTAGTCCTATCCGCCGGAAATAGCTGATTGGGCACCGGAATCTTTAAAAATAGTTCTCTAACGAGGCTGCCACGTAAGCATTTTTTAAAGATTCCGGTGCCCAATCAGCTATTTCCGGCGGATAGGACTAAAATCCAAAAAATAGCCAACTTAGAGGACCATTTTCCTTACCGGAGCAGGAGCAGGACTAAAATCCAAAATAGGCCAAGTTAGAGGACTAAAATCCTAATTTTGCCCAATTGGAGGCTTTATCAACGAAACTGAAGGCCAAAACGCTTCGAACTGAGGCACCTTCTCAATCTATTGCTGCCACTCGGTATTTCATTTCTTCTTAAACTGTTGTGCTATGCATTTTAAGGACCAATTTACGGTTCATTTCACTTGAGGCTGTATAGTGCATTTTTTGGGAGGGAATGAGGTAGAAGGACAGAAATATTTCATCAATTGAGTAGAGACAGTCTTTTGAAACATTTGCATAAAGGAAAAAAATATTTATCCACTGTCGAAATTCACTTTTGTTCGAAATTCACTGTTTAAATTCACTGCCAAAATTCACTCTCGAAATTCACTAATTTTCAAAATTCATTGTCGAAAGTCATTGATTTTCGAGATTCACTGTCGAAATTCACTGTTGAAATTCACTGATTTCGGGATTCACTAGAGAGATTCACTGATTTTCGGGATTCACTGTTTGTCCTTCCCGCTTTAAAAATTATGCAGTTGTCCTTCTCCCTATAAAAAAATATGTAGCTGTCATGTTACTTAAAAATATTTCAGATTGTGTCCTTATCCCTAATTACCCTTTTTTTTTCATTCTTACCGAAGCTTCTCTTCTTTTCAACATATTGATTTTTCCTTTGAATTTGATGATTGTTATCTTAGTGTAATTATTTTGGCAAAATATGTTAATACGATTTATCCATAGATCTAAAACATCATGATAATCACAACAATATAAAAGGTAAAGAATCAGAAATACCTCTGTTCGTTGCCATGATGTTGTTGCCGGAGATGAAGTTGTTGCTGCTTTGATGAGGATTGCGGTATCTCTCTCCTTGTCTACAACCGTTATGTGTTGGTTTCTTTCGTATGCTTTATGATGGAATAAAGAATTGCATTTATAGGTGGAGAGAGGGCCGAAATCTGAATTACCTAGTGTTTAGCTTTAATCTCGGCCGTCCATGAAAGCCGAGTTTTAATCGGATTAAAACTCCTTTTAATTAACCAATAAATAATAAATAGCATATTTTTTTAGAGAAAACGAATTTCCTATAATACCACTATTATGGGGAAGGAAATTAATCGGGCTCAATAAAAGTCACGACATAATTTTCTTACAAAATAAGGGTTAATTTACTTACCTTGATGTAAACATGAAACCATGCTCTTTGCATGATAATTTAGGTTGCTGGCGCGTGAGGCACTAAATGCAGAGCAGCTTGCTCGTGATCTCAAGTCATTTGAATTGAAGGTAGGAAAAATGGGCAGATTTGACTATACATGGGCGGATTCACTCATGGGCGGGTTCTTGGGCGGTACCGTCATCGGGTGGGTAGGAAAATAGGGGAAAATTGGGTCGATTCACCTAAAAATGGGCTGATTCACTCATTATAATGCGATGGATAGATGGAGATTTTAAATTCAAGGGATGTAGATTTCGAATATATTTTCAAAAATAATGTATTATTCGAATTTCTCCTTTAATTTACACGTAGAAGTGGTAAGAAAAAATTCCTAGTTATAAGTATATTTTATATTTTTGTTGGGTCATGTTAAATTATCATATCTCTTTCTCAATTTTTTTTTATCATATCTCCAAAAGCTTAATCTCATAGGTAGATATTTACAAAGATATTTGAATCTGGGCATAGGCCAATAAGACCACGACCTAGGGCCCACAATAAATGATCTAAATTTAGGTGACCGGTTTATCTTTTGATCCAATAAATTTATGGGGGAATGGAGGAAAGAACCAAAATATTTCATCAATTAATGAATAAAACAATTTTTCTAAACTTTTGCATAAATGACAAGATTAATTTCTTTTTTATGCTGGGCGAATTTTTTCTTTAAAAAAAATATATATTCATTCTCTCTCATCCATCTTTTTTATAACACTTTCTCTCAATCTAGAACGCCAAATTTAAAAATTCTTTCACCATTTTTATTTTTTATTTTTTCATGTTCTTTATGTTGAGACTACACCTATCATATTCCGACGTAACTTCCGAAAACTCACTGTCGAAATTCACTGCTTTTCGGGATTCACTAACGAAGATTCACCGAGTAAATTTTGACAGTAAATCTCACGACAAACGAAGTAATGATATCGAACCAAGTCTCAAAATTAAAAGCACGAAAAAATAAAAAAATCAGTGAAATTTTCATGATGTTTGGATATATAGATCAAAAGATATGAATGTTTGAAAATAAAGAAAAAAAGAGAAAAAGAAAAAAAAATAAGTAGTAGCGCGTCTTCCTTTTTTTGTCCTTTAGCCTATAAGTATTATAGAAATTTTCATTCTTTCTATAAAAAACATTTAATTATCCTGTGACATAAAAAAAAGGGGGATTGAGGGAAAAGGATAAAAATATTTACAAAATGAATAAATAGGACACACTCTTTTTTTTAGTTGCAAAAAGACGGAAAAAAAAAAAAAAATTCAGACGGACAAAAATACCCTTTTAATAAAAAGGACGCGCCGCACACATCATATACATATGCTTCAGGTTGGTCCGCTGCTTGACGCCTTGACCTGCTTCAGCTTTTTTTTTTTTTTTTTTTTTCCAAACAGTCGTAACTTTTTATTTAGAACTCCGATTATCGAAAATTTTTCACCAAAATTCATTTTTTTTTTGCTCTTCAATTTGAGCCCAAACACGATACCCTTCCGACATATATTTTGAAAGACGAAAAAATATTTATATTAACCGGAGCGTTTTTTGTTATAAACGACCGTAACTTTTGATTTAGAACACCGATCATCAAAATTGTTTCACCAAAGTTCATATATTTTTTTATCTTCATTTTGATACCTCATTTGATACCTTTACGACGTAGTATTTGAAAACCGAATTTTATCGTAGCGTTCACGATAACAAGTAACAACTTGATAAGAATACGTAACATAACAGAATAACTTGAATAAAGAATAACAACGGTAACACGGTAACAATGACACGTTTTATTAACATCCAAAATATCACCATTAACATTGCGTAATACAACAATCTATCAAAAAATGCTTCATATCCTTATGAAACAATCTATCAAAGCATTATGGAGATACAACTCTGGGGGAATCAAGAGAATAAAAGCCTAATACTATTTGATGTAATCAAAAAGCATATTAATGAAACTAAAACATTCTTCAAGTTCTTGAAGACGAAAGCAGTCTGTTTTACCATGTATGGACCTTCATCCTTCAAACCCGCACCACATCAAACTCCATGAAAGATGTATGAAGCAGAAAATGCATCAAATAGCATCGGCTCGGCCTCATCAATAGAGAATCTAGGCTCCTCCAATTTTCTAAAGACAAAAAAACACAAACATAACCATTTAAATCAACAAAGTAACACACCAACAAAGTAACACACCAGTCTATTTTTGTTCTCAACAAAGTAACACCCCAACAAAGTAACACACCAACAAAGTAACACACCAGTCTATTTTTGTTCTCAACAAAGTAACACCAACAAAGTAACACACTAGTCTATTTTTGTCCTCAACAAAGTAACACACCAACAAAGTAACACCAACAAAGTAACACACCAACAAAGTAACACACTAGTCTATTTTTGTTCTCAACAAAGTAACACACCAACAAAGTAACACACTAGTCTATTTTTGTTCTCAACACAGTAACACAGTAACACACTAGTCTATTTTTGTTCTCAACAAAGTAACACACCAACCAAGTAACACATCAACAAAGTAACACACCAAAAAAGTAACACACTAGTCTATTTTTGTTGTCAACAAAGTAACACACCAACAAAGTAACACACTAGTCTATTTTTGTTCTCAACAAAGTACACACCAACAAAGTAACACACTAGTCTATTTTTGTTCTCAACAAAGTAACACACCAACAAAGTAACACATTAGTCTATTTTTTTTCTCAACAAAGTAACACACTAGTCTAGTTTTGTTCTCAACAAAGTAACACACCAACAAAGTAACACACTAGTCTATTTTTGTTCTCAACAAAGTAACACACCAACAAAGTAACACACCAATAAAGTAACACAAGCAAGAAGGAATGTTCAGCCAAATGAGAAGAAAAAAAACAAGTTGGTCAAGTATTTCTCTTAGTCTGTAATTATCTTTCTTGTTTACTGATGACAACCTCATTTAACCTCTTAATAATGAAAATGAACTTATAATTAAAGACAACCATATTGATGAAATAAGCAAAGGATTTTTTTCCACTATTTTTTAGCAGCATACAAATTGTGAGGGCTGTTTTTTTAGCAGCATAAAATTAGTCAGGAGGAAAATGAGAAGAAAAAAAATTATTATAACATTAGTCACAATAAGACAATCTTGGCAGTGTGTGTGGTGATCATAAAGCTACTAATCCTAATCCTAATCCAAAAGGTTATAACCACATGTGACATGTTTTGGACACTTGTTGGAATTCTATTCTCATTAAACCAGGTTATATATAAAACTGTAACATTACATATAAATTAAATAGATAATTAGTGAAGAACATGTTACAACTTATTTGGTGAAATTAAATTGAATAAAGAGTCATTGGAATAGCTGAAATGCATGTGCTCCCAATATACATAATCTAGAGAATAAGGTCTTATTAGGAATTCCGATGTGAAAAAATACTTGCGCTTTCTAATTTTATTACTAAAAATAGGTATGAAAACGCAGTAACAGGGTGGGTGGGTGGGTGCTAAAGGAATTAAATTCTTTGGGCAGATGGAATAGATAGCCACTTGAAGTGTTTTAAGAAAATAGGGTGTATCTGCCGATTGTCCACTTAATAATGTGGGGCAATAACTGAAAATTCTAAGGGAGTAAGTAGTATATAACATCATCATCATCATCAGTATACTATAATAATAAAACATCATTAACTGCAATAATAATGTTGATAATCAATCATCTGATTTTTTGGTGAAAGAAAAGAATAATATGATAAAGGCCTACAAAGAAACCACTATACCCCTCAAAAAAGAAAAAAAGAAACCACTATAAAAGCTGAAATTTTGAGCAATTCTTCATCCGATTTGGATAATACTCCAATTCTGGACCAATCTCCACTATATCTGAAAACCAGCACAGCAGAATTCAACATTTACCACTTTTAAAATTGTAAAACAAAATCTTGATATGAAGGACTCAAAATCCTGTAAAATAACGTACCCCCGGCATCGATGAATCCTAAGGCAAAGAGTGCAATTGCACACCGAGCAACAAGCTTTCTGGAAAGCTTCAACGGACAGTGTAGTCCCTGTGATTTTGGGGGTTCTTCTTCTTCAAACACATTTTTCGATTTGCCGATGCAATTGCGGCAGACCTTTTCCCTTTTCTGTTCGCCAATGGATAGAAAGGATGACTAGAGAGAACAGTGCATCTTACGAGCAACATTTTTATTTCATTCTTCGGTTTTGCTGGGAGGAATCGCCGCCGGGAGGGAGTGGTTTGCTGTCAAAAAAATATTTAGGAAAGATGGGTGCGTTGATTTCAGATTTAGGTGAGTATGTTATATTAGGGTAATTTAGTCCGAAATAAAATGTTTTGTCCTTAAATCAACAAAATAAATGAGTGTTGATTAAAATTTATTTACAGGACGGAAAGACATACTCGTGTACTTTTACTTGTGAGATAATTACAAGATTAGTCATATTACTTGTTAAAGTGTTTAAAATGTTAATTATATATCTGTCAATTTAAGATTTTGGGGAAAAGGGTAATTCAAATTGGTACTTCTTCCGTTTCAAAATAACCGAGGCAGTTATCAATAAGTTTTGTTCCAAAATAACTGAGGCAAAACATTTTTCAAAGCAGCATTTATTGCTAATTTTCCAACTTTATCCTTATTTAATACCGGGGTAGAAGTTAAAAAAAATAGGTTTTTGTCCAAAAGGACAAACTAATACATTTATTAGGATACAAGTACATGGATGATTAGAAAGGACAAAACTTAATTAACATTACCAAAAATGCCCTTTTGCTAATTAAAAGAGGAGCTAGAAACAGGTGTCTCAGCACGGTCGTAGCGAGACTACTCCGACGGTAACCCTAGCCCCTTTTCCTCCCTAAATCCAAATTCCGGCCACGGACTCCATGAACATCGATCAAACCACAGAAGAAGAGGACCTCCTTCAGAGGTCTACTGATTGACCCAAGGATACTGCAGGTGCGACGGGAACTGGAAATGTGTGGCAGCAGCGAGGTGGCTCTGATGTGGTGAAAGGAAGGTACGCTGATCCGGAAATCTATATCGGTGATGGCGAGGAAGACAATGATATCAATGATTTTGCAGATTTTATTAATAATTTTATGGGATCGGAAGAAGATGAAGATGCCATTGTCATCCCCCCTTGATGAATGCCTGGACTTGTGGCGTCCATGGCGTCCATGCTTCTTTGTTCACCAATTTGATTCTCTGATTTTGTCCATTGATTGATTTATTCACTGCTTCTTCTTTCCTAATCTGTTTAATTCAATTTCGAATCAAATCCTGCAACCAAATCCTTACGATTTTGGAAGGTTGTGATTTCGAGTAACGGCAACACGAATTCTTCATAGTATAGGTGCGGATTCTTCATGATTTGATGCTGCCACCGAGGTAACACCACCGCAGCAACTCTGTTGGGGGGAGTTTGGGGGGCTGAATATAAAGCAACGAGTTGTTTCGCCGAAGGGTTTGGTTGGAGAAGGACCGGCGGGGTGGAGCTGGTGGAGTCCGATGAAGTGGCCATGGCTGCAAAAGAGAGGAATAAGCAGGGACTGTTATTACATTTTTTTTTGATGTACTTTATATATTTTATGGGCTGTTAATATTTGTTTATTGCCCGTTACTACATTTTATGGGGCTGTTACCATTTGTTTTTTGTCTATTACTGCTTGTTTTTAGGATGTTACGACATTTTACGGGACTGTTACGACTTGTTTATTGGCCGTTACTATATTTTACGGGATGTTATTACTTGTTTTAAGACTGTTACTACTTGTTTTTAGGCTGTTACTTCTTTTTTATTGGGTGTTACGATTTTTTTCGAGACTGTTACTACTTGTTTTTAGGCTGTTACTATTTTTCATTGGATGTTACGACATTTTATGGGTTGTTACTACTTCTTCCTTGGTTGTTACTATTAAAATTATAAAGGGGCATTTTTGTCACTATATTAGCAATTTGTCCTTACTAATCTCTGATTTTGAAATTTATCCTTCTGGACCCATTTATAATTTTTTTGTCCTTCTAGCCCCTTCCCCCTAAAAAGAAAACTGCATTAATTGTATCATAGGGACTTTAGCCATTGCATGTGAAGAGTCATAGCATTAAACCACTTTCTTAATAGACGTGTTTTTGGCAACTGCTTCAAATATTTTGAAACGGAGGAAGTATTAATTAGAGCGAGAGGCCATTAGATCAAACCTAGTTGTCCGCAATGTTTCCTATTATATTGAGTAAGTGTTAGGCCTATTTGTCTGCCTTGTACTGCCTTTACATGCCTTTGTGTGCCGTGTTGACACATTTTAGTTATAGGTACACATTGCCTTTCATATGCCTTTGTGTTTTTTGTTGACAAATTCTTGTTATAGGTCAATATTTGAAAAGGAGTGTTGAAATATTTAAAATGTTGATAATTCAACTTAACTTTACATAGTTATAATTTTAGTGAAGCTTTTTTTGCGTGTGAATTTCAATCATATATCTTGGATTTGTTTTCAGTTTTAGTCCTCCATCGATCCTGGAGAACGCTCACCCTCTACTAGATCACATAGTACATCCTCACACACATACGTTTGTTACATCAATACCAAAGGACACTATTAATTAGAATGCACCGAGACATATTAAGCACCTCTTAAGAAGGCATGGACTCATGTTCAATGTGGGAGTTACACGTCGTCCACAGCCCTCAAAGCCAACTGGTACGATAAGTGTCCTATGCTTCGATTTTGAAATGTGCCTTAATTACCAATGATATTGACGTTTTAACTTTTAGACTCACATATGTATTTACAAGTTAAGTTCTAACCACCTATTTCATTCACATAAAAGGCTTCCTAAGAAGTACTTCTAGTCCTAGACATCTAGTTATACTAACTAGTACGTTGTAAAAGAATCATTGACTACTATGTCAATGTTCCACAAGGCCTAAACAACGCCTTCCGGTGCTCACACCTTCTCCCCACAGATGGTCTCAGTTGTGGTGCTGAGCCAATGCTACAAGAAGTCGTAGTTAGACATTGTCAATTAACATCTAATGTTCTACAAAAACATACAAGCTACACTGTATAGTGTATTACATGCAAAAGCATAAAAATGATATAATACACTTTCACCGTAATATATATATATGTATATGTATATATATATATATATATATATATATATATATATATATATATATATATAGGAGTCATAAATGGTCCAGTGAACTGCTTACAACGTCGTCCTCGTTTGGTCTAAAAAGACTAACCTGAGTTGACAAGACCTTTATATCTCACACTTATATAGCGGTGATGTGTATTCCCCACTTCCAATGTGAGATACCACATTCTCCCCCTCTTATAAGGGACTGGCGTCCTCGCCAGGATGGCCAAGACTTGTTCATGTAGACGTGTCCCAGTTCGTCTCTACCAGAGGACTCTAGAGGTGGTCTGTGGCACTTAGGTTCGCCTAGAGGTGGCATGTGGCACTTAGATCTGTCTGATAGTTGGCTCTGAATACCATTATGTGACGCCAAGACCCTAGGCCTGGTTGCGAAGCCTAAATCCACCAGAATCCGGTCACCACACTTTACAACATAGCAATTAAGGCTCACAAGATAAAAAAACTAGGCATGTAATCAAACAACATTTTCTGACAAGACAGTACTCTTGTGCGCGCCTCTGCTCATCTGGCCCACACCAGAAGCTACCGAACATTCTGCCCAATTAATCACACCAAAATATACAACTCATGGTAAAAGTTAACATAATTAAATACGATTGAACACCTAATTTACCACTGATTTTACAGAAGAAACCAAAAGCTCCAAAATTCCCATACTTGTTTTCTTGAAGTTGCAACCTAAATACAACGGTCTAACATCAGATTACGATAAATTTGGAACATCTTAAAACATTCAAAACGTAAAGATCCATAAACCGGGAAAAAAACGCACCTTAACTGATCGTCGCAAAATTCTCCCTGAACGATCTTCTCATCGCATTGAGCATCGTGGTGTGATCGTTTGCAAAAACAACGGCCTAAATTATCAGAAAACATGAATATTTTATTTCCTCTCCTCTTTTTTTCCCCCTTGTTTTTGTGTATTGAGGGATTTGGGGAATAGTTGGAAAAAACAAGGTTAAAACATTTCCTTCTTTGCCCTTAGATTTCTACTTCTAAAATCTCATAGCAAGTTCATTAACCGACTCAACTTAATTAACGGATGTGGCCACACAGAGTATTTTCTTCTTGTAGTTGGTCAACATTTAGCCATTCAACACCTTGCCTTCCGCTACCCATGACAACCTATATCCTGCATCGAGAGCGTGTAAATCCGTGGGGTACAAAGTGTCCCGTGTGCTTTAAAAATCCACATTTTATCACCAAAAACGAGATTTTTCACTAGGTGTAATGTAGAACCAAGAGTAATAAAATAAGCAATATTAATTAAGCGTTTGAATAGTGAAATTACGGCCCGATATGCTATAAAACTGAGTAAAATAGGTGTGAAATGCATAGAAGTTTAAGCTTAGGAGAGGTATTTAGAGAGATGTTTGAGTCAGCTCTTTAAAAAAGAAAAGAAAAGAATAAACAAAACGTCTTGTCTTCAAATATATATTCTACACTCCCATAATGGAATGCCAAACTTAGGCATACTTTAGTTCAAGCAGGATACAAGCAATCTGTCAATGACCCACAGCATTTTTACAAAAGGTCAAAATGAATACTTTGTGGCGCTTTTGGTATATGTTGTTGACATTATCATTGGAAGTTTGGAATCTTTCTGTTATTCAAGAACTCAAGTCACTGTTACACAAGGCTTTTACCATTAAAGACTTGGGAGAATTGAAGTTGCAAAATCCAAATCTGGCATTGTAATGAACCAAAGAAAATATTGTCTTGATCTTTTAACTGAATTTGGTCATTCAGGATCCAAACCTTCTCTTATTCCTATGGATCCTGGTAAAGCCCAAGACAAAGAAGATTCTCCACCACTGGCTAACAATACCTACTACAGAAGTTTGGTGCAAAAATTGATCTATTTAGGCAATACAAGACCTGACATTGCCTTTGCCATTCATCAACTTAGCTATAGTATATGGACAAACCTACTGAGAATCACTTAGCAGATGCTCGTTTGCTCTTAGATATCTCAAGAATGCCCCTGGACAAGGACTTTTCTTTCTAGCAACTGTGTTCCTACATTAAAGGCCTTTTCAGACTCGGATTGGGGAAGATGTTCAATTACTAAAAGACCAGTTACAAGATTCAATCTATTCGTAGGTGATTCACTGGTTTCTTGGAAATCCAAGAAACAAAACACAGTTAGCAAGAGTTCATCTGAGGCCGAGTACATAGCACTAGCCATTACAACATGTGAAATCCAGTGGATGATTTACCTTTCATCAGACTTTCACATTCCCCATCCATAGACAGTGCCACTCTTTTGTGATAGCAAAAAGTGCTATGTATACAGTTGAGAATCTTGTGTTTCATGAGCGTTCCAAACATATAGAAATTGATTGCCATTTTGTCAGGGAGAAGTACCAAGCAAAGGTGTTAAGACCAATGCCTGTTAGGACAATAGATAATCTGGCTGACATTCTTACCAAGCCAGTAGACAGAACTACATTACAGAGACTGCTGGCTAGATACCCTACCAAAGACATTTACCATCAGATCAACAGAATGACAAGTCAAGAGCATGACTTAGAAGAAGCTACGGAAACAGAAGTTGGATTGCCCTTTTGAGCATTTCATCAAACACATTAGGCTTGTAGTCAGTTAGGGACGTTAGTTAGCAGCAGTTAGTTAGTTACATGAGTGTAACTACAGCTGTGCATCATATATAAGCTGATGTATAACAGTAGAAAGCTCATTAACTTGATTACAAAGTTCAATGTACCAATACACAATATATTCTCCTATATTGACGGCTGTGAAACCCTTGCACAAGAAACCAGGGCCGAGTAGTGTAGGGCATAATCATTGTAATTATTTCCGTTTATGTCCCTAGTGTGTTAGCTATATAAACAACCCATTGTACAACAGATTATTCAATGAAACACAACTATAATTTACATTAATATGGTATCGGAGCAGAACAACTCGTCTCTCACGGCTGAGCTAGTACATCTGCGCACAAAGCGATCATGAACGGGGAACGAGTAGGACGGGGAACGAATAGGACGGGGTGGGTTGAAGTTCGAGTCGAACCTATACCAACAATCATGAACCGTGTGACCAAAGCAATCGTATAATTGACACTGAACGGACTGACTGGATGTTGATTGGCCACGTCCATGGCCTCTGCCTTGTCCTTGGCCGGAATTTGGAGAACCATAATGTTGATTCCCATAATGTTGAGGAGGACCATGCCCCCGTCCTCGATTATTCTGAGAGCCTGAATTCCCATGACCACTGTTTCGGTTAGATTGCGGATGGGCGGGGTTGGATGCTGCATAATTGATGGAGGCATTTTGGGCTGAAGACGCTGGTAAAGATGGTGTCAACGGAGTTGGCTGATTGCGTAGAATTTGAGCCTCGGTCGTGAGAAGCAGGGAGTAAACTTCATCCAAGGTGATGTCGGATTGAGTAGTAAGAAGGGTAACAAGGGAGTCGTAATCCGATCCAAGCCCAGCAAGAATATATGCAATGATATCATCGGTGTTCATAGGATGGCCGGACAAATTAAGTTCATCGGTGATCCTTTTTATTCCCATAAAATACTCTGTTGCAGACATGGTCCCTTTCTGCATGGAAGCTAATTTTGTGCGCAGATGTACTAGCTGAGCATGAGATTGAGATGTACTAGCTAAGTTTGGATTTCGGCCTTCCACGGCTGACACCTCTCTATATGTCTATCGTCATGGCTCTCACTCTATTTTTGTCTTAATCTATGTCGATGATATTTTTCTTACAGGTACCTCTGGTGATCTAGTTCAGCAGATTATTGATTATTTATCTTCGCATTTCCCGGTTAAGGATCTTGGCTCCTTATCCTATTTTCTTGGAATTGAGGCAATCTCTACTCCTGATGGCCTTCTTCTCAGTCAACGCAAATATATCCACACATTATTACAGCGTGCTGGCATGACCATGGCCAAACCGTGTGTCATGCCAATGGCCTCTAATCTTCGTCTGAGCCGCCTTGATGGTCAACCATTTGCGGATGCTTCCCTTTACCGTAATATCATTGGCGGTCTCCAGTATCTTGGCTTTACTCGCCCTGACATCGCCTTTGCTATACACAAAGTTAGCAAATTTATGCACGCTCCTCGGGACATGCACTGGGAGGCAGTGAAGCGCATCATGCGGTATCTCAAACACTCGATTTCTGATGGACTTCTATTGACACGATCTTCTAATCCGGCTCTACATGCCTTCACCGATGCTGATTGGGCCTCCGACCCTAATGATCGTTGTTCCATTGGTGCCTACTGCATCTTTCTTGGCTCCAATTTAATCAGCTGGTGCTCTAAGCAACAACCACTATGGCCAAGAGTAGTACCGAAGCTGAGTATAAAACCCTTTCCCATGCTTCAGCCGAGTTGCAATGGGTCACGTTCTTACTTCGTGATATGTCAATTAATCTTTCACAACCTCCTACGTTGTGGTGTGACAACATTGGCGCCACTTACCTTACGGCCAATCCGGTTTTCCATGCTCGGACGAAGCATATAGAAATTGATTTCCATCATGTTCGTGAGTTGGTTGCTCTCAACAAGTTGCGTGTCACCTTCATTTCCTCCAAAGATCAATTGGCCGACATTCTCACCAAACCGCTTGGTCACATTCGTTTTACTGACTTGAAGGCCAATCTCCATGTTCATTCCATTCCCATGGGATTGCGGGGGCGTATTGACGGCTGTGAAACCCTTGCACAAGAAACCAGGGCCGAGTAGTGTAGGGCATAATCATTGTAATTATTTCCGTTTATATCCCTAGTGTTTTAGCTATATAAACAACCCATTGTACAATATATTATTCAATGAAACACAACTATATTTTACATTAATATCCTAGTTCCTAATTTTCACGCTTCTTTCTCATTTGAATTTCTGGAAGAAGTTCTTCATCTTTGTTTAGCTGTGTTTACAGCTCTTTTGTACTCAGTTCTTGAGTTTTAACAGTTTTAGAAAAGTTATTTTTCTATTTACCATTATAGGGATATTTGTTCTTTCTTTACCCGTAGATGTAGGTCACTTTGACCGAAACACGTAAATTTTGTGTCCCGTCTTATAGTTAATTTATTTTATTATTCATTCTCTTCCAATGACATTTTTGGTTATTGTCCTCATTAAGGACTATAGTTCATTCCAATTAAGTATTTAACATAATTCAAAGTGTATTGTATTTTTGATTGATTGAACTTAATAGTGTAGATACAAATATATAGTCTCAAGCCCACTTGGCCAATTTATGTGCGGTGCATTTGCACATTGCATTGTGTTATCTAGGCCACAGAGAGAACTTCATAAACAAGAAAAAAGTGAAGAAAAGAAAAGAAAATTGAGCACGAAGTCAAATAGGACAAAAATAGGGTGAATGAAAGATTTCAAACAAGATTACCTTTCTATCGGGTCTAGCATATCCAAAGTATGGAATCATCGTTTTTGGTGAAGCCCTTCAACTACGAATCCAACAACCGAAGCCTTCTTCGTCAAAATACGAAATATACTATAAAGATGCTACTTTCAAAGCATCAAAGTGATACCTCCTTGACAATTTATACCTTAAATCACACGAACAAGAGTAAAGTTGTTATAATATAGTTACAAAGCTATACGGCAAGTTTGAAGGGAAATTAAATCAGAGTACATTCGGGGAGCAATATCAGTAGGAAACATCTTTAGCATTCATGTAAACTTACAAAATCTGCCAAATTTGTGGAATGAGTATCAAAGCAAAATGATAAACAACACGTCGGCCTTATTCGTCATTCCAAACACCGAACACCTACACCGACGGTTGTTAGTGCACATGCAAATTTAGCTAATTAGAATGAACCAACAATGAACAAGAAATTACCCTTCATTTGTTCGCCAATGGCCATATGTCTTGGATGTACGTTTATTTGGAAAATTTGCAATGCCTCATGGACAACCGAGTCAACTTTGAGAAATTTATTTCCTTATTGTCTCGTTAAATCCGAAGGAAAATCGCTATTCCAAACAAGAAAGGAACAAATCGAAATAAATGCAAAAGGACATGTAACAAATTCAATATATGATAGACCGAGAATAAGAGAGGAAATGTGACAACAACAAATCGAATGAAATTGAAAGGGAAAAGATACACCTCGAATCAAGCTCGTAGAAATTTCAATCATTTTCCATATAATCCTCCGTGTCAACAGGACATTGTGTCCACTTCAGCTATGTCACTGTCTCTGTAATAGGCCAGCATAATCTTCGTATCACTTCTGTCATTGCTACCGTCTTGGTGCTCTCCTCTTCCTCAGGCCGACACTAAGTATGGCTCGTCGCTGGTGATGAAATCAAGGTCATCTCATGACGATTTTACCAGAAATCGAAGATAATTCAATGAAATCAGAAATTGAAGTGAATAATACCTGCAGTCAGAATCGATTTCCGTTCTGACGTATTGCTCATCGCCGGCGATTTGAAGTTAGAATCGATTTCCGATCGCTCCACGATTTCACCTCATCCTCGAACGTTCGCGCGGCCAATGGAAAGAAGTAAAGCGACGGAGCGACGATGACGTTTAGGGTTCGAATTTAGAGAAAATGACCTTGATTTTTCTTTTCAACTTTTATTTTTATTTTGATTTGGTAGTAGTATTTTATTTGCGGTGGTAATATATACGTATTATACCCTCAAAAAAAATAAATTATGTTTTTTCGGAGTATCGAGCCGAGCCGAGCCGAATCGATATTTTCTAGGGCTCGAGTTTGACTTCAAGACATAAATAATAAATGACAAATAATAATATTTTAACTAGACTCAATATTATTCTCGACACGCCCCTGCAATCCCATGGGAAGTGGCTGAACACGGAGATTGGACTTCAAACAGGAAAAACGAGGCTGCACCAACGGTTTGGTGAGGACATCGGCTAACTGATCCTTCGAAGAGATAAAAGAGATGCCGAGCTTGCGAGCTGCAATTAATTCGCGAACATGATGAAAATCGATGTCTATGTGCTTCGTGTGGGCATGAAACACCGGATTGTGAGCAAGGTAAGTGGCGTCAATATTATCACAACAGAGTGGGCGGAGAAGATAACGGAACCTGCATCTCACGAAGAAGACCGCAAAGCCACTGAAGTTCAGCGGCAGTGTTAGAAATGGTCTTATACTCGGCCTCAGTGCTACTCTATGAATTTTTTTTGATGATCATTGTTATAAATCAAAAGTTACGGTTGTTTGAAAAGAAAAAAAAAGGTCTTGCTGGGAGCTGGGTCGCGCATCTAATTTGTATAGTAAGGGTATTTTTGTCTGTCTGAATTTTTTTTGTCCTTTTTACATCTAAAAAAATAGGGGTCAGAGTTCATAAGGACGGGTTTTAAAATTAAATGGTTGAGAAGGTATTTTTGTTACTACATTTTTATACATATGTTTTGTTTTGTCCTTCTCAACTATTTTAGATTAAAACATGTCCTTTGCAACCTTTAACCTAAAAAAATAGTGTGTCATGTTTATTCATTTTGTATTGAAAAAGTCCAAAAATATAAGTTCGTTTAGCTTTTTGAATTTGTCCCATAATATAAATCTGTTTAGAATTCCAATGAAACACTTCTTACATTTTTCTTTATTTTATCCTTAATTTATTGAGTCATGATAGAGGCACAACAAAAATTACACAAAGGATGCCACAATATAATATCTCATCCTTGATTTTGATGGGTCCACATCACAATCAATTAACACTCATCAAAATCTAGGGTGGGATATCATGTTGTGGCATCCGTTATGTACTTTTTGTTGTGTCTCTATCATTACTCTAATTTATTATACATTCCAATACTTTAAAATGAATTACACGACAAGAGTATATTTTTTTTGTAGGGTCGTTAGTGTTTGTCTTTATATTCTTCTTGGTTGAGTCGTTGATGATGCTGCAACCTTTAGATGCGCATGTTTTTTTATTTCACCTACAATAGATACCTTTAGATGCGCATGTTTCACGTATTTTGCAAACCTCCAACTTGTACAGTCTGTGAATTCCACGCATAAATCTTATCATTTTTTTTTGTTTAAAGAACAAAAATCCATCAAACGTAGACTATAAATATCGTGGCTAACCGCATCACAAAATATTGCCTACGTTTTTAGATCGAATACGCATTTAAGATGGCAGCAAGGAAGGGTTTGATTGTGCTCTCAGCAATGTTACTGTGTTTTGTTTTCGCAGCAATTGCCGGAAGAGAAAGAGTTGGTGAGTCTGTATGGAACCACCTATATTTTACTTATCTTATATATCTTCACGAATCATATTTGGCGATTTTGTTATAATTTTTTCAGGTTGATATAGTAATATAAATATATACTAAATCAAATAAAATACTATAAAAAATAGTAATTATCCTATGTAGATTATAGTATGTAAATCTCCCCCTCCTTCCCCACTCCCTCCCCGCCAACCAGGGGCGGATTTTAGAGGAGGGGTGGGGGGTCAAGCGCCTATTGGACAATCTTATTCAAAAACGAAAGAAAAATTACAAAGAAACGAAATACAAGAAAATTTGAATTACAATTGCAAAGGAAACGAAAAAGGATATATGATCCGAGCCCCGGTGTTGCACACAGTTTCCTTAAGGCTAATTCGCCCCCTCACGTTCGTGTGCCGTGAGCTTCAGCGGGACGTTAATCTCCCAGGATAGAACGGATAGCAATGACATGAAGCACAACGCCTTCAATTGCTTAAGAACCTTGTAGAAAAGAAGTAAGAAGAAGCAGATTGTTGGTGTGTAATTCGGTAGCAATGACAGGAAGCACAACGCCTTCAATTGCTTAAGAACCTTGTAGAAAAGAAGTAAGAAGAAGCAGATTGCTGGTATGTAATTCGGTTCTGTATGCTGTTCTTTATATAGGCTTTATTCTATAGAGGATGTCATAAAACAGATGGAATTTGAAGTGGAACAACCTCAGCTCGTATTGAATGTCATTACAGCAAGGAAATGGAACAAGCACAACATCAGCAGATGCCATAAGTGTTGTCAGTTGGAAGGTCTCTGAATTATCAGTATTCAGTTCGAAAAATAAAGGTTCAGGTTGCAAAACCGAACCTTCGCGAGCTGCCTTTGAATCGAGCTGCATTCGCAGGACGCACACAAGTTCAAGCCGAAATCCGGATGGATTTGCACCCCCCTGCGCCCGCGCGTAGAGAACGGTGTATAAAGTTGGTAAATTCTTACCACTACACTAATAGAACATCATATATATGTTGGCTATTTTCCTTCCTTCCTTCCAATGTGGGAGAAATTGGTTTCTCCAATTTTCCCTTTATTACTAACACTTTCCATTCACCACTTAGGCCCAATAGGTCCAATATGACATATCATTTAACATATCCATTTTAACCATCATTTTCCAACAGCACCCACCCCCTTAGATCCGGAAAACACACTATTATGTATGTTGTGTATTTTTTTTTCTTCCCCTAAAAATTTACACTCGCCCATAGTATCGCCCTCCTTTACCCGGGATCCTGCGTCCGCCCCTGCCGCCAACCAGGGCCGGCCCTGCCTACGTTTCAGAAAGATAGAGAATTCATAGAGATTTCGAATGCATTGCCGGGAAAAATCAAGAAAAAGAAAACAACTTTTCTGATCTAGAAAAAAGAAACATTTGAAGTCGAGAAAATACATATAATGTCTAGAAGAACAAAAAAGAAAATTGAACGTTACATTGATGATTTTATAGTTTAAGCTATTAAATTTGACTTGTGAGTTTTATTTAAATATTTCAATCTTTTAAAAATAAAATTGCTGCTTATTAAAAAAAATATACGTTCCACAACAACGTTGTCATTTTTTTTACTTTGCCCTTATCTAATAGAGAACGATACAACCACAATAAAAATACACAACCAATTGACACAACAATGATCTACACATTTCATTTTTATGGCATCTATATTGATTGATCTAGATCCTTCAATATTTAATTTCAGCTAAACCGGAAAAACAACGGAGTCTGGAAACAAGTGGTTTGCTCACACAAATTACAGTACCTAAGAAACATCGCAACTTAATGTCTGAGGATCCATGCGATGGATACTTTTGCGATGAAACATATAGCTGTGATTACGCAGATCAAGGCTGCTCATGTGACCCTGATGATGAAGATTTGAAATGCTACACAGCTAGTCCACCAGCAGAGCCTGAAGAAGATCCTTGTGATGGATACCTGTGCGATGAATCAGAAAGTTGCGATTACACAGAAAAAGGCTGCAAATGTGACTTCGAGAATGATGAGAAATGCTACTACCCAGGCGAACCGCCAAGTCTTGAGCCTAAAGATCCTTGTGATGGATACCTGTGCGATGAATCAGAAAGCTGCGATTACACAGAAAAAGGCTGCAAATGTAACATCGAGAATGATGAGAAATGCTACCACAAGGATTTTATTCCGTCTAACTACGATTGTAAAAGTTACAAATGTGATGATTTCAACAGTTGTGCTTATTTGCGAAAGCAGCGGATTTACTGTCAGTGTAACATCCATAGCAAAATGTGCGCGAAGCTTGGAAGTCGTCCATGGATCTTTGCGGATGCAAGTACTTGATTCACCATAAAATTAATGATACAACCACATATCGATGTGTCTCATGGTGAACAATGGTGCGGGAAAATTGTCCGGCTAATGTCGTGAATGTGTCATTGTCCATCACCGGTGGTTTCATTTTCACTAATCAAACTGCTGTAAGTGATGGTATGGTTAAACTATATATGGTTTACGAGTCATGCCAGATGAATATGTTAGATCGTTTATCGTGGTTTCTTTGTCAAGAATAATAGAAAACGGGGAGTGTGATATCCTTTTACATGAATGATTGATTGATGTTCGAGCATGCTTTACTCGCATGAAAATTGGGAGTGTGATATCCACGGTTCATGATTTATTGGCTAAGAAAAGGCTCAGGCATGACTCGCAAACCCTTTCGAAAACAAAAAACAGTTTGGGAAACCAGCTGAGCCTTTTCTTAACTGCTTTTCACCCTAGCACAATAAGCGATTTAAGACCTTGTTGAATCCATGTTTCAATGCGGTTCATGGCATATATTATTTCTCTAATAGACTTTAATAATTACAAAACATATATATATCCAGTTCTGCAACTAGATGGAACCGTAACAACTTAAGTTGTCAGAAAAAATAACAGTACAAAATCCATAAATATACTTTGAATAAATATTACGGATACCCTTGAACAAAATTTTTGGATCCGACCCAGACAAATTATCAGAACGTTGAATAATTCATTGATACACTGAATGTTTGTTACATAGGAATATATCTTAAATCCAACAACTGTACTACAAGGCTACAAAATAATGCCAAGTGTACTATCCATAATCTATTACATAACCTTATCTACTTTAGTTAACACAATTACACTTTTACCCTTAACATCCCCTCAAAATGAATGGTGGTTGAACCACATTCAGTTTTCTCTGAACCGTGTAAATTTGGAGATACTAATTAGCGGCTTGTTCAATACATCTACAACTTGTTCAGAAGAAGGTGTAAACTGCACAGTCCAGTACCCTTGCTTAACAAGGTGTCTAATGTAGTGAACATCTATTTCCACATATTTTGTTCGTGAATGGAAGACTGGATTCTAAGCCAAAGCACCTACACTTTGATTATCACAGCAAGAGACAACATGAGCTTCAGGTTTGACATGTATTTCAAGTAAAAGGGACTGCAGTCATCTGATTTCAGTTCCAACATGAGCAAGGGACCTATACTCAGATTCAGTGCTGGATCTAACAACCACATACTGCTTTTTGCTTCTCCAAGAGAGAAGTGATCCAGCTTGAAACACACAGAAACCTGCCACTGACTTTATATCAACAGTATTGCACCCTCAATGTGCATCTGAGTACCCCACCAAGGCAACAAGATGATTAGGTTTAAAATGGAGGCCATATTGTGTTGTGCCTTTGACATACCTCAGTAATCTTTTAACAGATTGCCACTGAATCACAGTTGGACTGTGCATAAATTGACTAAAACACTTCATAGCAAAAGCACTGTCAGGCCTTGTATAGTTTTAGATATTGCAAGACACCCACAGTACTTCTGTAAATTATGGTGTTATGCATGTAAGGACTAGGTCTCAACAACTGATGATAAGAGACAGACACATGATCAGGGCTAGGTTTGAGGTCTTTAAGATCAAGTCTGTCAAGAAACTGTAGAGCATACATATGTTGGTTCAAATATAAGCATGCATCATCTCTAAAGGCCTGCATTCCAAGAAAGCGGCTTTGGTTCCCAAGATCTTTCAAAGTAAATCTGTTATTTAGCTTTTGTATAAAGGTCTGTACTAGACTAGGGTCACTCCATGTTACCAGAATGTCATCAACATAGACACACTCGTATAGAACAAATCTGGGGGTATGCAAAACAAACAGGGAGATGTCAAATTTAGATTTTTTAAATCCCCACTGTAATAGATGGCTCCCAAGTTCCTCAAACCAGGCTCTAGGATTATGTTTAAGGCCATACAAGGTTTTTTAGCAGACATACATGATTAGGCTTTTGAGGATCCACAATGCTTTCAGGTTGAGGCATAAGAACAGTCTTAGACAAGTTGCCATTGAGGAAGGCATTGTTAATGTCATCCTATCTCATACGCCAATTATAAGAGACATCAATGTCTAGAATAACTCTGATGGTAGAGCATTTTGCAACAAGACTGAAGGTTTCTGAGTAATCAAGCCATGGGGTTTGAAAGAAACCTTTTGGCAACTAGCCTTGCCTTATGTTTGATAATGGTACCTTCATGTTTAAGTTTCAATTTAAAGATCCATCTGTTAGAAACCAATTTTTGACCTAGAGATGAGGGTACAAGTTCCAAGGTATGGTTTCTTTGAAGGACAGAAAAATCTTCTGCCATAGCAGCTTTCCATGAGGGGTTACTGAGGGCATCAAACACCTTAGTAGGCTTAGTAGGATATGGTGAGTCGGATTGAGGCAGAAAAGAGTAGGTTTTGGGTTTAAAAATGCCATTTTTGGCTCTTGTTTGCATGGGATGCTGATTCCCTGTAGGAGGAGCATGTGGTGGAGATGGGGTGGGATCAAGTGATGAAGTAGAACTAGAATTAGAACTGGAGGAGGATGAAGGAGTGTCATAAGGGACAAGGGAATGAGATGGAGGGTTTGGAAAGTTAGGGGGATTGAGAAGAAGGAAGACTTAGGGTTTAAACATTGGAAGGGGATAAGGTAGGGAGGTCAGAAGAGGTAATGGAACACTTAGGATCAATAAGTGTGCCAAGAATTTGGGATAAGGAGACATCAGTAGGGGTGGTACCGGATTGGAAGATGGAGAATAGGGAAACTCATTTTCATTAAAGGTGATGTCCGTAGATATACAGACCCTACGAGTAGACTTGTCAACGCAGATGGAGCCTTTATGACAGGGACTTTTTTTTTGCTTAAAGCCCCCGGTATACGGAATCCACTGGTCCGACTAATCCGGAATTCGGCCCGGGTCGTGTATGTAGAGTCTAACTCTTACTCAGGGTTAAAACCTGGCCAAGAGCTCTAAATATACATGTTAGGAAATCTACGCGGGAACGCAGCAGAATTCAAAAATTTATTTCCTTTTACCAGGATCGACTTCGTTTAAGCAATAAACAAATGAGCTAGTAGACGGTGGTTACCTTGGTTGATCTAAAAGATCGATGCTTTGACCGTCTAAGGAGAGTAGTAGTGCATGGAGCCGCCCAAGCATTCGGCCTCTACCGCTAGTCCACACGAACAACCCGCCAGAATCCACCATTGGATTGCTACTAGAAAAATCCGGTTTCTAGACCGGCCTTTTCTCTCTCTCAAATCTCTGTCAAAAAAGCTCTCTATTTTCATAAGAACTATTAGCTCTTGGAATTGTGTTGTACAAAAGAGCTAGTCAACCCCTTTCTTATAGAGGGTGAGTGGTGATGGGAGTCAACTTTACTGTATTTTGGTGTGTAGTTTAACCCTCGCTTATCACTTTATTGGCATGTTTTGGGTAGATTTAGGCCTTTTCAAAGAGTAATATCGAGAGTTATACGCAGGGGGAGTTAAACTGTCACATCGATAGTAAACTCCGCCTTTTTAGCGATATTTACCTCATTTCCGAGCACTTTTGTCTTGTGGAATTATGCGTGGTGTTTTGTTAGTGTGTTTATTGCAGGACTTTGGTGACTCGAGGCCCGAAAGGCGATATTTTAAAGTGAAAGAGTTTATCAAGGCTCAAGTGTAGCATGAAAGTGGAGTAAAATCGAGTTTGGAGTGAAATCAAGGCAAACTAGTGTTTGCCCAACCCCAAATTGGCGTTTGCCTCAAGCCTACCTCAAACTGGCGTTTGGCCAATGCAAACTAGCGTTCACAGAAGTAGCTATTGGTACTGAAAGTAGAGTTTTGGCCAACCTTGCATTCAGATTACCCCTAAACTGGCGTTTGGAGGGGTTCAGCACGATTCAAAAAGCTCATATAACTCAAACGGGCGTTCAGGCATTCAAACTGGCGTTCGTCTCCTCAAGGCATGATCTCTGAACGAGCGTTCAAGGCAAGGTAAACGCTAGTTCACAGAAGATGAAACCCTAATATCATCAAGATTTCCAGGCAAACTAGCGTCTGCCAAGGTCCAAACGCTCGTCCATGACCGACAGAAGCATATTTTCGACCTACACTATAAATACGCAGCTCATTCAGCCCCTAATCATTCTTGGCCGACTTTAGACTTTTCGTAGGTGATTTAGGTGCGATTTTAGTGTAGTTTGATCACCCTTCACCCCTTTGATTCCATAGATTACTCCCTTTGATTTTACACACTTATTATAGCTTAGATTTACCTTTCAAGTTCAAAAGATTCGAATTTGGTGCAATTATTTATTCATATTTTCTGGATCAGATTTTCTGTGAGTTATATGGTAATGACTTCTCCCCTATTTATTGTCTTGAGTTTGATTCCAATTCTTATTTCGTTTATTCGTATAATAATGAGAAGCTAATTGCATGTGTAGTCGAATTATGTGAAAGCGAGCGAACACCCAAAGGGGGATGAGATTGGGAGTTGTGTAGCGCGTAATTGAATTTTGTAACGATTAATCCACGTCCTGAAACTTATTTTAACATCTTTGAATTAGATTGATCACCTAGTTCACTGTCACACACATCGAACTTATAGATGCATTTTGCGGTGAGATGTGGGATAAGGGGTTTTAGGATCGTTGCATAGATTCGGCCTAGTTGTTAGGTCTGTTTCCAATACAGAGGTTTGTCATCGTTGTTCGAGCAGCTCTAAAGCTTAATCATGTTAGGATAATCGGTTTTCTAAAGGGAGAGTCGGTTAGCTTCACATAGGGTGGTTAGATCGAGTTGTTCAGTCTAATCACTAGAATTAGGAGTGGCACCCATGGATGTCGTTAAACTACATAGGATAGGTAGGTTGGTTAAGACATGCTCCCTGTCAAGTCTTTCCTTAGGAGCAAAAGTAGCTCGTGGGATCATAGTTCAACTATACCTTTCAATACTTAGAAGTAAACTCATCAGTATAGTCTTTATTTCTGCATTAGTATAATATATTTCCACCATATTTTGGCCTAAACTATGTTCTATGTCGGCTTTGGTACTTAGACATTACTCCCTGCGGATTCGACCTTATGACCACTATACTCCCGTTGACCCGATACTCTGTCGGTGAAAGTTAGCGGTTAAGTATTTTGCTATCAAGAAATTTTGGTGCCGTAACAATAATCAGAACCAACATTTTAGGCTAAACCAAAGCTCATACAACAGACCTTGGAACCAGAATCCCCAGAATAAGAGTTCATACCAGAATCAGAACCAAGGCTACTATCAGAATAATCAGAATCAACAATCTCAGTCACAAGGCCAACATCAATAGCAAGGGTATAATTGGGGCCAGAATCAAGGATGGAATCAGAATCAGGGCCAACAAAAGAATCAGAATCAGCAAGCGAGCCAGCCGCCGAGAAATAATAATTCTAGCACCTATCAGCATCCGAATGCTCATCTGCACCAGAGCAATCAAAATAATCAGCAATCAAACAATTCTGGTGTTTAGAAGATGCCCGCTGAGATACTCCTGGAAAGATTAGATTGGACTGTTTCTGAGTTAAACAAAAATGCTGTAGAGCAAAAAGTGGCCACCCATTCTGCCATTCGGAACTTGGAAACCCAAGTAGGTCAAATAACTGACACTCTGAAGACAAATATGAGTGGTGGGCTTCTGAGCAACACTGAGAGAAACCTGAGAGGTGTGAATGTTGTGTTCACATGAAGTGGTAAAGAGGTTGGGCCAAGTGATAAGAAGAAGGAATTGTGGGCCGAGAAAGCAGAAACTGAGAAGGCTGAGAAAGAGAAGGTAGTTGACCGTGAAGGAGCTATGTATGATGAAGTCGAGATTGAAGATTTGGAAATTGGCAGTGTCAAGAAGGAAATGGCTGCAATGAGGAAAGAGTTGGAAGCTACGAAAAAGGCATTGGCGGAGGCAACAAGAAAGCATTGGAAGGGGCAGCACCGAAGAAAGACTATGTGGTCTTGGACATCAAAGAAGAAGAGCCATCGCCGCCTAAAGAACAGGGTAAGAAAAACAGAATTCCTCCTCCTCCCCCTGATTTTGATGTTAATACTTTACCCTATCCTCCTAAGGGACCCAGAAAGGACATACTGACCCAAGGTCAGGCGAAATTTCTGAATCTCTTAAGAAAGGTAGAAGTAAATATTCCCCTATTAGAGGCAATTTCGAGCATTTCCCCATATTTTAAATTTTTGAAAGGAATGTTGTCGAGTAAGGAGATGATGCAATAGATGGTGCATTTGAGGGAGGAATGTTCTGCAATCTTTGAGAATAGGATACCCCCCAAGATGCAGGATAGAGGTATCTTTACCATCCCAATTACCATTAGAGAGACAGTGTTCAAAAATGTGTTATGTGATCTAAGGGCTTCTGTGAGCCTGATGCCTAGAGGAGTTTATGAGAAGTTGGGATTGGGTAAGTTAGAACCAACAGGGATGACCCTACAGATGGCAGATAGGTCTGTTAGGAAACCTATGGGGGTAGCTGAAGATGTATTAGTGTAGGTTGATAAGTTTGTACTCCCCGTTGACTTCGTAGTCTTAGATATGGATATGGATGCCAAAACCCCGCTTTTGTTAGGTCGGCCTTTCTTGAATACAGGAGAGACCTTCATAGACGTTAAAAGGGGGGAGATCATACTACGAGTCGGGAAAGAGAGTGTGGCCATAAATGTTTATAATGCAATGAAGCATCCTGAGGATGAAAAGAGTGATTGTTTTTCTATTGATGCTATATATCCTTGTATTTTGGAGCACACTAACCTGCAGGGATACCAAGAACCGATGGAAGAATTCTTGATGAAGTCAAGCACAACGGAAGACGATGATCCGAGAATGAGGATCCAGGTATACCATTTGGAGGCAACTCCTTATGTCCATGCGGAATGGAACAAGAAGCTAGAGCTCGGGTTGACTGGCGGGCTGCCAAAGCCGTCAATCGAGGAACCACCGACTCATCTTGAGCTGAAGACACTTCCTGATCATTTAAAGTACGTCTTTTTAGAACCTGATAAATTACTTCCTCTTATTATTTCGTCTGCACTAACCGTTTTGCAGGAAGCTAAGTTGATTCACGTTCTGAAGAAACATAAAAAGGCATTCGGATGGAAGATGGTAGACATAAAGGGGATTAGTGCTGACATCTGCAAGCACAAAATCATCCTTGAAGAGGGTGCAAAGCCGGTCAGGCAATTTCAGAAAAGGCTAAACCCACATTTGCAAGAAGTTGTGAGGAAAGACGTGGTGAAGATGCTAGAGCTGGGGATAATCTATGCGATATCCAATAGTGAGTGGGTGAGCCTGTTAAGGGTGATTTTATACGTTTTATAAGGATATATTTTATGTCAATATTCCCCATATTCTTAGGATTTTCATAGAAATCGAGCTTATAATCGATTAATTTAGTAAATGGTGTTTCTAATAGGTTAAATTGCAGAACGTAGCGATTTATGTGTTTAAATCATGATTTTATATTATTTTAGGATTGTGTTACGCTTTGGTATGTTTTTCCTACATTGTAGATACACATTGTTGATGGAAAGGATGATTTTAAAGAGATAAATTCGAGTGGAAAAGAAATCAAGCAAGATAAATGTCGGAAAATCAGGATTCCGGGTAGTGACGACCTTGCAACGAAGTTCTTGATATGATAACAACCGATTTGACTCTGGACCTCAAGAGAAGAGTTGTAGGTCTTGAAGGGAGGATTCTACAGGATTTTGAATCACTCCATTCCGACTTACGAGGCCCGAGATATGAGCGTTACAAGTTTGGATGTTGTTGCTGAAAATAGTGAACGGGCGTCCGGCACAGTTACTGTAGCAACCGCCTCTGATTTTCTATAAATAGCAGCAGCTTTTCAACCCTAATATCATACCATATCGAATTTTACGCACAGCAGCCACAAGAACACCTTATTTTCTGAGGCTTCTAAGGCCGGTCACCCGAGCCTTGTGCTCGGGTGATCGGGGTTAGATTAGGTTTTATTTTTCGTTTCGTTTTCTTTTCTTGTTCGAATTATGATGAAGGCTTGGAGCTTTCATCCATGGAGCAGCCATGGAGACCTGTTTCTGCAGCACTTTAATTTCAGTTCATGGATGATTTTATAAGTTTTAATTATAATTGTTTCGTTTCCTATGTTTATTTGTATCGTGCAATTTTATATCGAAAGATGATTGTATGATTTGATGCTACCGTATGACGGAAGTCGGTGTAGTTTAGATCGCCATAGGAAAGATTAGATTTTTAATCTATACATAACGGAAGTTCGTAGGTTAAATATCTAGGTTTACGAGAGGATCACAATTTAATTAATTCGATGCAAGATTAATTATCTTAGATTGGAATTGAGGGATATCACCGTTACCGGAAAGATGAGATTGTTCATGTGTTTATTTCATTACGTTGTTCTTGTTCTCTTTCATGTTTTGTATGCTTTATGTTAATCGAATTTAGATAACGGAAGTTAATAGATTCACTAGATTATCGTGAGGGAGATTGACAATAATTATTCCAACAAACGGAAGTTGAGGGATAATGTTGTTAGGTTAGGATTCAATCCATATCTTTGATTTGTATCGATATTAGTCAAGACCGGAAGGTAAACTAATTAATGGCGTGATAAATCGGAAGAGGAAACGCTTCATTAGAAAAGATAATAATCCAAGATAACTAATGAATGAATGTTTGTCTATCGATCGATTTCGGTGGGGTGATGGTTGTTGGGAATAGGTTGATCATGGTTTGTTTATGTTTGTTCAGTTATTAGTTAGTTTTACTGTTTTCGTAGATGTAGTTTTATTTATTTTGTCCGCAACTATATTTCCTGGCTTTGGATTAACAATCCTCCGTCCAGTTATTTTTCCGTTCTAGTTTAGGTTTAGGTTTAGTTAATAAAGAAGAATTAATTAGATTAGATTCAACATCCCTTTTCCCTGAGGATCGATACCCGTACTTATCCAACTTTACTAGCAACTACCCGGTATTCGGCCGGTTATGAGGTAGTTTTGCATGGTAGTATAGGTTTATAAATTTTCTTTTGTTTTAATGATGCAAAATCTTCCCAACAAAAGTGACGCCGTTGCCGGGGAATCGGTGTTTTGTTGAATTTTGTTGAATTAATTTCTCGATTTTGTTACGTTTTTTTTTTATTTTTCGTTTTCAATAAAAGTAGCGTTGAATAAAACGAGAGTTTTTATTTTTGCCGTGTTTCGATGACCGTTAGGTTAAGAATGTGCAAAGAGTTTTTTACTCGATTTGTGAGACGTGAATTATATGTTGTTGCAATCTAGTCTAACCCTCTGTGCTTTAATTTGATGAGGCTGCGATGCTGTGGTTGTTTTGAGTTGATGAACTGTTAGGATAATTAGGGTTTTTCTGTGTTGTTCCTGCGTTTTTGTGCATATTCGTTGTTTGGACGAGCGTTCAGGTAAGTGAACGCCCGTCCAGTTCATAATCTGCAGGTGGACGCCCGTTTGACTTGTCGAACGAGCGTCCAGGGCTAAAAATCCAGGTGAACGCCCGTCTGCTTTGTTGAATGCACGTCCAGGTTCCAGAATTTCTCTTAATTTGATTTTTAATGCTTTATTTGATATGGATACTTTAAATTGAGCTTCTGTGGCTAATTGTTTTTACGTAGATGATCTGAACTTGCATGTTTACATCTTTCCATCTACGAATCCATGTTAAATAACTGCTTAACTTTTATATACATGATTCATCTAGGCATGTTATAGTTACTGTCGGTTCTCGTATGCTATAACTGTTCTTATCATTGTTAGTGGCTAATGTCGGTTTCCGTAGGCTGCATATCCTGTCATGAATCTTGTTAGCTTTTAAGACTTACGTGCTTCCTTTGTTTTTTTATAGTTTATATGGGTAGCTACTGTCGGTTTCCGTATGCTACGTCCAGTCCATATGAGTTATATCTGTTTAGTATAGCTAACTGTTGGTTTTCCATAATGCTATCACCTTTGATGAGTCTTAAGGCGCGTCTACACTGCATGTAATGAACAAGACCTTGTCGTTTATCGTAACCTGTCATTATTTGGTAGACGTTTATTATATACATGTCATGCTGCAAATGAGTGGGCTAGTTTTCTTTCTTTTATTTTCTTTTATTTTTGCATATCATATAGATGCATATCATTTAGTTGCATGTCATCTAGTTGTATTGTTTTTCTATTTTTTTCTTTTTTTTTCTTGAGCGTAGTTAACTGTCGGTTTCCGTAATACTACCTCGTTTTCTTTATTTTTAGTTTCTGCATAGGCCGTAGTCACTGTAGGGTTGTCCTCTCAACTCGCTCAGCCTGAGCCTGTCAGAATTTATTTTTATTTATTTTATTTTTAGGATTGCATATCATGTAGGCTGCATTGTAGTATATTTTCATGTAGTTGCACCTAGCCTACTGTTGTGTAATGTTCCATGTATATGTATTCCATCGTTATATGAGCTTAAATTTGAAATATCTCTATATCTCCTTTTCCATGTGCTTTATATATGTAATCTTTTCTTTTTCCCCGTAGACTCTTTTTGCACTGATCAAGTCGCGGGATATTTTTGATAGCTATTGTGCACTTTCACGATGAATTCGGTTTACTGTCATGCTCCACGATCTACTGAGCTATGCAGCAATTTTGGTTTTTACCGATTTTTCCGGAATTGCCAGCATCCAATCAGCTAAGTTCTCTAATTTATTATTTCTGCACAACTTGAGGACAAGTTGCAATCTAAGTGTGGGGGAGAGGATGGTTTATATGTATCTATGAGTCGTTTGCTCAATTTCTGTTATATGAAAAAGTGCTAAATTTTTAGAGTTTTTGTTTTGTCCCGAGTGAGCATTGCATGTCTTTATTCGAGATTTTATATCATTGGTGCATTATTTTGCATATTTAGTAATTTTAGTTGTTTCACCCAACACTATTTCACGTGCCATAGTAGATGATGAGCTATGTTTTAAAGCTATGCCCATTTGATTAGGGATTTTTTATGATTATCGCATGATTCTTTGCTTCCATACGAATTTTGAAAATTTTAATAGTTTGTGTTTAGAGTTAAAGTATGACATACTGTGAATATCTGAAGGTTTGAATGTGATAGGAGGGATATAATCTAAGGTTTGTATACCAATCTAAGATGAATAATATGAATAAGATATATATATATATATATATATATATATATATATATATATATATATATATATATATATATATATATATATAAGTGTCGGAAGTAGTCGCCGATGATTTGAGTGCGGTAGGGTATTATCATGAAATGTCCTATACCACTATGAGGTTCAATAGCTCCCGACTGCCTGATGATAGTAGTCCAGCTAGGGTGTTATCACGAAACGTCCTATTGCTGGGAATGAGGGCATATGCTATACGCGTGTAATTAAGAGAACTTTAAGAAATATTAGCAAATGGCAATGTGAAAAGATGGTTGGAAACCTTAGTTATCTTCTGACTATCCCCAGTATAAACTGAAAGATATGTTGCAGGGATTATCCTCTAAGTATGTCGGAAATATTTTAAATACTCCTTATTATTGTTTTTCGAATATGTATGTTTTGTGAGGTGCATGTTATAATCGTTTTTATATTTTTGATTTAAATGGGATGTTGGCTAGTTTTGCTTGAATCAATTTCAAGTGTGGATTTAGTGGAAATTTATTATGGCTATGCGCACAATCACTTGGGTGAACCTCTAAGCTACTTGAATATGTTTTATATTTGCATAAGTGTTTATTTGTCTCGAGTGATGATTATGTTTTGTCTTGCTCGGGACGAGCAAGGTTTAAGTGTGGGGGAGTTGTTAAGGGTGATTTTATACGTTTTATAAGGATATATTTTATGTCAATATTCCCCATATTCTTAGGATTTTCATAGAAATCGAGCTTATAATCGATTAATTTAGTAAATGGTGTTTCTAATAGGTTAAATTGCGTAACGTAGCGATTTATGTGTTTAAATCATGATTTTATATTATTTTAGGATTGTGTTACGCTTTGGTATGTTTTTCCTACATTGTAGATACACATTGTTGATGGAAAGGATGATTTTAAAGAGATAAATTCGAGTGGAAAAGAAATCAAGCAAGATAAATGTCGGAAAATCAGGATTCCGGGTAGTGACGACCTTGCAACGAAGTTCTTGATATGATAACAACCGATTTGACTCTGGACCTCAAGAGAAGAGTTGTAGGGCTTGAAGGAGGATTCTACAGGATTTTGAATCACTCCATTCCGACTTACGAGGCCCGAGATATGAGCGTTACAAGTTTGGATGCTGTTGCTGAAAATAGTGAACGGGCGTCCGGCACCGTTACCGTAGCAACCGCCTCTGATTTTCTATAAATAGCAGCAGCTTTTCAACCCTAATATCATACCATATCGAATTTTACACACAGCAGCCGCAAGAACACCTTATTTTCTGAGGCTTCCAAGGCCGGTCACCCGAGCCTTGTACTCGGGTGATCGGGGTTAGATTAGGTTTTATTTTTCGTTTCGTTTTCTTTTCTTGTTCGAATTATGATGAAGGCTTGGAGCTTTCATCCATGGAGCAGCCATGGAGACCTGTTTCTGCAGCACTTTAATTTCAGTTCATGGATGATTTTGTAAGTTTTAATTATAATTATTTCGTTTCCTATGTTTATTTGTATCGTGCAATTTTATATCGAAAGATGATTGTATGATTTGATGCTACCGTATGACGGAAGTCGGTGTAGTTTAGATCGCCATAGGAAAGATTAGATTTTTAATCTATACATAACGGAAGTTCGTAGGTTAAATATCTAGGTTTACGAGAGGATCACAATTTAATTAATTCGATGCAAGATTATCTTAGATTGGAATTGAGGGATATCACCGTTACCGGAAAGATGAGATTGTTCATGTGTTTATTTCATTACGTTGTTCTTGTTCTCTTTCATGTTTTGTATGCTTTATGTTAATCGAATTTAGATAACGGAAGTTAATAGATTCACTAGATTATCGTGAGGAGATTGACAATAATTATTCCAACAAACGGAAGTTGAGGGATAATGTTGTTAGGTTAGGATTCAATCCATATCTTTGATTTGTATCGATATTAGTCAAGACCGGAAGGTAAACTAATTAATGGCGTGATAAATCAGAAGAGGAAATGCTTCATTAGAAAAGATAATAATCCAAGATAACTAATGAATGAATGTTTGTCTATCGATCGATTTCGGTGGGGTGATGGTTGTTGGGAATAGGTTGATCATGGTTTGTTTATGTTTGTTCAGTTATTAGTTAGTTTTACTGTTTTCGTAGATGTAGTTTTATTTATTTTGTCCGCAACTATATTTCCTGGCTTTGGATTAACAATCCTCCGTCCAGTTATTTTTCCGTTCTAGTTTAGGTTTAGGTTTAGTTAATAAAGAAGAATTAATTAGATTAGATTCAACATCCCTTTTCCCTGAGGATCGATACCCGTACTTATCCAACTTTACTAGCAACTACCCGGTATTCGGCCGGTTAGGAGGTAGTTTTGCATGGTAGTATAGGTTTATAAATTTTCTTTTGTTTTAATGATGCAAAATCTTCCCAACAGAGCCCCACGCAAGTTGTGCCCAAGAAATGAGGCATCACTGTTGAGCTGAATGAAAAAGGTGAGCCCATTCCTACTCGTTTAGTTACTGGCCATAGGGTGTGTATTGTTTTTCACATGCTAAATGACAAAACCAGAAAAGATCGTTTCCCCCCCCCCCCTTTATTGATCAAATGCTAGAGCGTCTAAGTGGTCATGCGTTTTATTGCTTTTTAGATGGTTTTAGTGGTTACTATCAGATCCACATAGATATAAATGACCAAGATAAGACCACCTTCGTGTCCTTATGGCACCTTCGCATTCAAAAGAATGCAGTTTGGGTTGTGTAATGCACCCGCGACATTCCAGCGATGCATGGTGGCCATCTTTGCCGATATGATAGAGCATTTTATGGAAGTCTTTATGGATGACTTTAGTGTTTTTGGTGACACTTTTGATGAGTGTTTGTCTAATATTGATAGGGTGCTTGTGCATTGTGAAGAGACAAACCTAGTTCTAAATTGGGAGAAGTGTCATTTCATGGTCACTGAGGGGATTGTGTTAGGACATAAAGTGTCGGGGAAGGGAATAGAGGTTGATAGAGCGAAAATAGAGGCAATAGCTAAGCTCCCTATGCCTACAAATCTGAAGACCCTGAGATCATTTTTGGGTCATGCAGGCTTCTATCGTAGATTCATTCCGGGTTTTTCCTAAATTGCTAGACCTCTCACTCTTCAGTTGATGAAGAGTGCCCCCGTTGTTTTTGATGCGGCATGTCTAGATGCTTTTAAAACTCTTAAGAAACTTCTTGCTTTGGCTCCTATCTTGGTGGCACCTGATTGGTCCAAGGAGTTCGAAGTAATGTGTGATGCGAGTGATTATGCCGTAGGAGCTGTCCTAGGTCAGAAGGTCGACAAGCTGTTTCGACCTATCTACTATTCGAGTCATACCCTGAACTCGGCTCAACAAAAGTACGCAACCACTGAGAAGGAACTTCTAGCCGTCATTTTTGCTTTCGATAAGTTCCGGTCGTACTTAGTTGGATCGAAAGTCATAGTTCATACAGACCATGCTGCGTTGCAATACTTGTTTTGCTAAGAAAGTCGCAAAACCACGCTTGTTGAGATGGATCTTGCTCCTTCAAGAATTCGACGTAGAGATTAAGAATAGGAAGGGACGTGAGAACGTGGTAGCTGACCACCTGAGTAGGATGGAGCCGGGTGAGGAAAGATGCTTTACAAAAGTGGATGCGTGTGATAGTCATGGGTTTGGAAGAAAAAAAAACCTACTTATTTGGCTCCTATGTAAAAAAAACAAAAATTATTGTAGCTTGCAAGATTCGCCTACTTATTGGCTCCTAGTCCTAGTTTAAAAAAACAAAAATTATACAAAAAAAAATGCATGTGATAGTCATGGGTTTGGAAGAAAAAAAACCTACTTATTTGGCTCCTAGTCCTAGTTTAAAAATACAAAAATTATTGTAGCTTGCAAGATTCGCCTACTTATTTGGCTCCTAGCCTAGTTTAAAAAAACAAAAATTATTGTAGCTTGCAAGATTCAAAACCAAGTCTCATGTATAGTATACTAAAGTGCTAACCATTAAGGTAATTCATTCATTGTGCATATAAATACAGTGTATATATATAATATTAGGTCGAAATTTCGTGGGGCCCTTAAATTCATTGATTTTCGGGGAGGCTCCGGGCCATGGCCTCCTTGGCCCCCAGGGGCACCCCTGGTTGCAACAAGTGCATTTTGTTCTCACACTAGAAATTACACACGGTTTGTCACACCTAAGGACAAGAATATAAATTACACACGGTTTGTCACACCTAAGGACGAAAATATAAATTTTACGCAATCAGTATTTTACAGCAAAAAAATGGAGTATTTGCAACAATATTCCGGGCATTCTTAGTTTTTTTTCAAATTATTATTATTATTTTTTTTTTGTTTTTTTTTTTTTTTTTGAGAACATTGTTTTTCATAAGTTATGCAAATTATATAGTTACTACTACAAAGTTATTATCTTCTGTTCTTTTTTGTATTGAAATGTATGTTGGTGATTTAAGTATAATCACAAGCCATTGAGGTAATCGGGGTTTAGTACAAGGGTGGATATACTCGTAACACTTAATAATAAGTTTGGAGGTGCGGAGTGCACGCTTATATAAGTGTATATGAGTATACGGATGGAAAATAAGCAAGTATAGTTCGAGAAAATCACTTAAAGGACCGGAAAACCGGTTAAAGGACCAAAAAATCAGCTTTTTGGTGAAACGAGTGACGGGCGCACGCACGCTGTGATCGACGAGCGCACACTGTGGTGACGGGCGCACGCTCGTGGACCGACGGCGCACGCCTGTGGTGGTTCGAAGAGTTGGTCGGGTTACGGTTTTCGCGGGCGCACGCCTGTGGCCCGACGAGCGCACGCCTATGGTCCGAAAACGATCTGTAAGTGCCTTTTGGCCTTTTTGGGTAGTTATAACCAAATGGTACCTTTCCACTTGGGTTGTAACTTATATTTTCGAACTTGCAACTGATTTTCCGAATCCAAGAGCTTTTTACGGGCTTCTTACATTGTTGAATAAAACACACAACAAATGTATGCATCCTTGATCATATCATATACATAAAACACTTGCAAACTTTCTCCAAAGGTATTCTTCATCTTTTGAGCCTAAAGATCGAAGGGAAAACGTAGTCTTATCTCACAAAAGTATTTGTGTTACCCTAGGCTTCAGATAAGGGGCAAATAATTTTTGTAGGAAAGTGTTTCACGATTCTACGTTCATATCAAGAAAAGCAAATTTCTGAGTTTTAGTTTTTCTGTTTTTTATTCAAGTTTGACATTGTTGGTGTTCTTCAAAACCCCAAAGTTTTCAACAATCTACAAAAATTATTAAGTTTACAATGTCGGTTTCGAAATGAAGAGTTGCCTTTTTCAGAATTTTATCAAAGGTTGTGTCCTAGTATTTTGGGCATAACTCTTGATTCAGGAATCGGTTTGAAAATCCGCAGATACCGTTGGAATCGTGGCGAGACGAGGATCGTAGTGATATCAAGTTTGCGGTCTGGTTCGATGTTGACAGTTGTCATAAATTCTGAGAATTTGCTGCGGTTTTTTGATTGATGCAAAGTCGATTATAATCTTTTGGTAAGTAAAAGTTCATTGGAATGACTTTGTAAAAATTGCTGTGATTTTGCTATGACTACGGATGAATGGTATGTATGTTTATTTACATTATTTCATGAAAGTTTGTGGTGTCCAAGAACAGTAACTACAATCAATATAAAATTTGATTGTAGTGTCTAAGTTTTGTTCTTGGATGTTGTTTAATCATACATATATGTTGTTTGGCTTGATATTTCTAGACATGATTGAATCAATGATGAAACTTGCTGCGTGTTTAATGTTTAATGTTCATTGATCTTGGTGATAAAATCATGTTATTGATTTGTTAAAGAATGTATAGTAAATAACTATCATGTCCTCCAAAAGGTAAATGAAAAGAGTGTATGTTTTAATGAGTTTTATTGGACAAAGTATTTAAGCATAAGTTTTAAGCTTTTGTTTATACTCCTACGCCTCCAACGAGTTGTTTGTTTGATAAATTACTTGAACTTTGGTATAATGAAATCCAAACTTGAGGTTTGGAGGTGTGAGGAGGTCTTGTGACTTTCCGAGATTAAGGTTAATTCCTTGAGTAAAAGAGGCATTGAAACTATGTTTATTGGAATTGCTATGCATTTCAATGTTCTTTGGTTCCATATAATGGAGCTGAATGATTCTAGTACAGTTTAATCTGTTGTTGAATCATGGTATGTCATCTTTGGACATTTATAATGTTGTACAAAGTTTGAAGTATGAAACTCCTACCAGTGTTGGAGTGAAGGAAAACAATAAAGTTGTTTTCTAAATATGCCGGTAAAGCTAAACGAGAGCAAATGGTGCGGTGAATCTTTCAATGAAAGATGAAAGTTGATGTAAGTCAACATGTATAAATCTTGATTAATAATGTAAGGCTTTGTACGGTTTTAGGTATTGGTTATTTTGATACCTTGGCACCGGTTAATGAAATCTCCTCGGATAAATTGTTGTTGTTTGTTTTAACAACTGTTAAACAATTTTGTAATCCATTAAATGGATGGTAAAACTTCGGTTTAGAATGGAGGTTGGAATGGGCATTGTATTTGAAACAACTGGAGGGTCTTGTTATGTTGAAGTTAACATAAGGAGTGTATATGCTATTTTGGTTCAAGGTGCTAATTAAACTTGATAGACATCTTAGCTTGAAGATTAGTTTAATTTAAAGTTGTTTGTAATACCTTGCTCGTAACTATTCAAATCTTACATATGTTTTATACTTTATATGTCTTATATATGTTTGATGTCTAAGGAAGTGACTTTGTCCTTTGATGTATGTTGAATACATGTTTGGTGTTTTGCTTTGGTTAGTATCTATTCATGATACTAAAAGTGAAACATGCTCGATCTACAAAGATTGGATTTGCCTTGGAATATAAGGTGATGTAGTAGTTTACATTGTTGACATGTTGATTTTGGTATTAACCAAATCATGTTGTTCATAATTGGACGGTATTGTCATCAAGGCTTTAAACTACAGTCATGGGGGAGGTTTAAACTCTATAGTAAAATGAGATTCCTTCGGTTTAGAAAATCCTCGGTTAACTAGTAATTTGTGCTAGGATGAAGTATCATTTATGAGCTTCTAAGTGCATAAATTTACGGTTGGACTATGGAGTTGGATTTCTTTGTTGATGACTTAGAAGTTCGGAATTCCCTTGCAATTAATAACCAAGTTCATCCTAGTTATCCAATGTGTTTGGCTAGGAAATTGTCAAATGTTACAATGGTGATCTAGACACCAATGTATTAATGAAAAGTTGGATTGTGAGTTTATAACTCAAAGGATGATGGTGGTTGTTCAAAGAGTACTCATGATTTAGTCAATCTTGTTTGACCAAATATAGATTGACTTGAAACTTGGTAATTATCGGGATGTGTAGAACCCATTAAATCTTTGGGGTGGGATACCCAATTCCCTTATGGTACAACGCCATAGGCAGAATTCAATGTGGAAGGCCCATTCTCGAAGATTTGGCACATGAAAAAGTCCCGAAAGTATGTGCATTACACTGTTGTGTAGGTGATATCTTTTGGAAAAGTGTTTCGGGTACATGATTAGAAAGATTCACATATATGAGTATGAAGTTTGGCCGCTTCAAGAAAGTGGGGTTGACTTTCTATATACTCTTGAATGGATATGGACACAAGGCTGTTTAATTAGTGTCAAGAATAAACTTTTGGAGTTATATTAACTCATGTGTATGTTATCTTCATGTATTCAAAACGTGTAAAGGGGTTCAATGCTTAGACACACCCCAATACTCGAATATTTGAAATGTGTAATAATACTAGATGGAAATTCAATCTTCGTGACATTTTCATTGAAGCATGAGTTGATTTGTTTTATGACAGTGTTGTTTTGCTAAACCAAGGATTACACTTAAATGGGGGAGGAATGTTGGTGATTTAAGTATAATCACAAGCCATTGAGGTAATCGGGGTTTAGTACAAGGGTGGATATACTCGTAACACTTAATAATAAGTTTGGAGGTGCGGAGTGCACGCTTATATAAGTGTATATGAGTATACGGATGGAAAATAAGCAAGTATAGTTCGAGAAAATCACTTAAAGGACCGGAAAACCAGTTAAAGGACCAAAAAATCAGCTTTTTGGTGAAACAGAGTGACAGGCGCACGCCTGTGACTGACAGGCGCACACACCGTGGTGACAGCGCACGCACGTGACCGACAGCGCACGCTGTGGTGGTTCGAGAGAGTTGGTCGGGTTCGGTTTTCGCGAGCGCACGCCCGTGACCGACGTGCGCACGCCTATGGTCCGAAAACAGTCTGTAAGTGCCTTTTGGCCTTTTTGGGTAGTTATAACCAAATGGTACCTTTCCACTTGGGTTGTAACTTATATTTTCGAACTTGCAACG
The DNA here is from genome assembly GCA_036785695.1 of Gentiana straminea. Taxonomy (NCBI): domain Eukaryota; kingdom Viridiplantae; phylum Streptophyta; class Magnoliopsida; order Gentianales; family Gentianaceae; genus Gentiana; species Gentiana straminea. Next base: position 12,624,354 of record JAVUPR010000137.1, read on the forward strand.
ATTTTCCAGAATCCAAGAGCTTTTTACGGGCTTCTTACATTGTTGAATAAAACACACAACAAATGTATGCATCCTTGATCATATCATATACATAAAACACTTGCAAACTTTCTCCAAAGGTATTCTTCATCTTTTGAGCCTAAAGATCGAAGGGAAAACGTAGTCTTATCTCACAAAAGTATTTGTGTTACCCTAGGCTTCAGATAAGGGGCAAATAATTTTTGTAGGAAAGTGTTTCACGATTCTACGTTTATATCAAGAAAAGCAAATTTCTGAGTTTTAGTTTTTCTGTTTTTTATTCAAGTTTGACATTGTTGGTGTTCTTCAAAACCCCAAAGTTTTCAACAATGTATATATACTGATGAGTCAAAAATAACAATTACTTGCAGCTGATATTCCTTGCGTGGGATCATATTGCGATGACGGTTTGAGCTGTGATTTTACTTTCAAAGCGAACTGCGAATGAAAGCCAGTAACTACATTATGCTACATAGACAACGGCGATCCTGGTGCTGACGATGATGATTTCCTAGATGAATAAATTAAGAGAAATTTTAGCTGCAGCCGTTTTAGAAAAGTTGTATTAGTTTGTATGCATTATATCGTTTTATTTTTACTTTTTGTTTCTTATCATACGCACATCTAATGTGTGAATGAAACGGAGGAGAAATTGAATTATATGGTGTATGTTAATTAATTGATACAACTTTTCTGCGACGGTTGCGTTATAATTTTTCCTGATATGGCCATGGAAAGGTGAATCTTTACTTTCTAATGAAAATGATGAAGTAAAACAGAATGTATGTTTTTGCTTTATGAGTACTGGTTAATCAGCTGCACAATGTAGTGCAGTTTTGAGTTTGACTAAAATAATGTAATGTTATCGTCCTCGCTGTAAGGACTTACCTGTTGTAAAATATATATATATATATATACTTTACCTATTTTTTCCCTCTTCTAAACCATTCCCCCTAAAAGGATCATCATCGTCACAATTCACGACTATGCTTTTTGGCTTGATCTCAAACACAAAACTGGGAACGTAGGAAGTCTCATACGACGCAACCATAAATCCCTCGAACCACCACCACTTTGCTGATAGGAATTCTCCTAAAATATCCAATTACCCGAAATTAAGTACACAGGGACGGACACAAGATCTCGGAAAAGGGGGGGCAATAAATTTTGTAAAGGTAAATGAAAATTTTAATGCGGGGCAAACTATATGCATATTACAAATTTTAGTGTATTTCTTTCGGATCAAGGGGAATAGTTGCTATTAGCACAATAAACTTGTGCAAAACGTGTGTAAATATACTATAGTATAAACTCATTTATTGCATTGATTGTAAAAGATTCCGTTACCGTAAATACTCCATTGACTATAGACTCTTGTAACTATATTTACTGTATTATACCATTCAATTGGAAGTGTGAATAAAAGTTATTTTATTTTATAACTCTGTTATGGTATTAGAGCTCTAAAAGATCCCGATTTTGTTTTTCCGCCACCTACACGGCCAAAACCCTAAAATTTTCATCCTCCCCACCGGCGTTAATGGCCGACTTCCGGCAGTCTCCTTCTCCGATCAGCTCCTTAACAGCCACCTTGGCATTTCAACGGCCATATGAGCAATACTCGGCATCTCTGCCGCAATGCTTAGCCACCTCGCCGCCACTCTCATATCCGCCGCAATTACACAGTCCAAACAGCTCCTCCGGACAGAGCTTTTCCGGTCACTACGCCTCCGACAGTAGCATTTATCAACCCAGCAGCCGCATTTATCAGCAGCCTGGCTCCTCCAGCCGCCTTTATCAGCCTAGTAGCCGCATTTATCAGCACAGCAGCAGCTCCTTCTCTCACCAATTTAGAAGCAACGCTGCCATTTCTGAATGCAGCAGCAGCAATTCGAATTTTAATTTTAATAAACCATGCATTAATCATGGTAAACGCTCCCGCCCTCAACGTCCTTATCTCGGTACATGTCAATTATGTTATGTGCCTGGACACTTGGCTCGCACTTGCACACTATTTCATGCTCACTCAGTTGGCCAAAGCTCGGCTCGTTCGGATAGGCCACACGCTCACTTAGCCGCTCCACCTGGCAACTCGGCTCAGCTCGATTCGTCTACATCCAAATGGTTTCTTGACAGTGGGGCTTCGCACCATGTGACTCCGGATATTCGGAATCTGTCGTCTCACTCTCCGTACATTGGGACCGATGATATTATAGTTGGTGATGGTAATGGTCTCCTATTTCTCATACTGGCAGTACTTTACTCCCCATATCCCCTGCGCAATCTCTTCTCTTACGCAATGTTTTGTGTGCTCCTAGCATGTCTCGTAACTTACTTTCTGTCTCTCAGTTATGTCAAGCCAATAATCTTTCTGTTGAATTCTTACCTTATGAATTTGTTGTAAAAGACTTAAGGCATAATCAACCCCTACTCCGTGGTCCAGTTAAAAACGGGCTCTATGAATGGCCGTCTAAACCTTTAGTTGCCTTTGCCTCCACAAAAGCCACCTCTCCGGAATGGCATAATCGTTTGGGTCATCCTGCCAACCCGATTTTATCTACCATTTTACGCAACTATAATTTAGACTCGACAGTTTCTTCCTTCTCGCATTGTTCTACATGCTTAAAACGTAAAAGCCATAAACTATCTTTTGGCCAGTCTACCTTATGTTCCTCCCGACCCCTTGAAATCATTTTTAGTGATGTTTGGACATCTCCTGTGTTTTCTATGAATGGTTTTAAATACTATGTGATTTTTGTTGATCATTTCACTCGCTATGTATGGTTTTACCCTTTGACTCGTAAATATGATGTTCACTCAACATTTATCCGCTTCCGCTCCATCGTTGAAAAATATTTTGATCAACCTATTAAAGTGCTATATTCAGATAATGGGGGCGAATTTATTTCTCTTTGTGATTATTTTTCTACACATGGAATCTTTTTTTTCACCACCCCACCTCACACTCCGGAACATAATGGCATCTCCGAACGCAGGCATATGCATATTGATGAAACAGGTCTTGCTCTCCTCACTCATGCATCCATTCCAAACACATACTGGCCCTATGCTTTTTCCACTGCGGTTTACTTGATTAATCGCATTCCTACTCCCACTCTCAAAATGCGCTCTCCTTATGAGTGTATCTTCCGTACGTCCCCGAACTATACCAAACTTCGTGTCTTTGGCTGCCTCCATTATCCTTGGCTCCGCCCTTACACCGATCATAAGTTGCAACCTCGCTCCATACCGTGTGTTTTCCTAGGCTATGCTCTAAACCAACATGCCTACCACTGCTTAGACGCGACTACTTCTCACATCTCTGTCTCTCGTCATGTTAAATTTATGGAGTCTATTTTTCCCTTTCCCAATCCCGCTATATCTCCTCCTACCTTCAATCCACATACCTCGGATCGGATTCCCACTCCTGCTCCTGTTCACCTACCCGCATCTTATTCTCCCTCTTCACCCCTCCGGATTCTTCCCCAACTCCGGATTCTTCCCCACCACCAACCCCGCCCACCCCCTCCTCTGCTTCACCGCCTCCTTCTCCATTTTTGCATCCTCCTCCCACTCACCCCATGCGTACTCGGGCTCAAAATAATATTCTTAAACCCATTCAGAAACTCAACCTTCATACTCAGCTTTCCTCTTCTGAAACTGAACCTACCACTATCACTCAAGCCCTAAAAAATCCTAAGTGGAGAACTGCTATCCAAGAGGAATATGACGCTTTAATGCGTAATGACACCTGGGAACTAGTTCCCCCTCATCATCACTATAATATCATTGGTTCCAAGTGGATTTTTTTTTGTATTAAGCGTTATCAGGATGGCTCTATTGATTGCTACAAGGCTCGTCTTATGGCTAAGAGGTTCGCTCAACGCCCTGGTGTTGATTGCTTTGAGACATTCAGCCCTGGTTAAACCTACCATTGTTCGTCTTGTGCTCACTTTGGCTCTTTCGCAGGGGTGGTCTCTGCGGCAGCTTGATATTAATAATGCTTTTCTACAGGGTCATTTACAGGAAGATGTTTACTTAGATCAGCCGTCTAGGTTTTTTTAATTCGGATCATCCTACTCATGTTTGCAAATTGCGTAAGGCGATTTATGGTTTGAAACAGGCACCTCGAGCTTGGTATGATGAGCTCAAGGGTTTTCTTTTGGCGAGTTAGTTTTGGAATACGGATGCTGATTCATCATTATTTATTCATAATTCTGGTGGCATTATAATTTATATCTTGGTATATGTGGATGATCTTATTGTTACAGGGAATAATTCCAAGGCACTTGAGACCTTCATAGCTTTATTGGGTCGTCGCTTTGCTCTTAAGGACTTGGGTTCTCTCTCTTATTTTTTGGGCATTGAGGTCATTTACAATTCTGTTGGGTGTATCTTGTCTCAGAAAAGATATGCCACTGAATTGTTGGCTAAGCTTCACATGGATCGTGCTAATTCGGTCACCACTCCTCTGCCTGTTGATATTTCTGGGCTCACTTCTAAGTCTGGCACTCCTCTGGCTGATCCTTCTCAGTATCGCATGGTTATTGGCAGCCTTCAGTATTTGATTTTTACTCGGCCGGATATTGCCTTTGCTGTCAATAAGTTGTCTAAGTTTATGCATGCCCCTACAGATGTACATTGGGATCATGCCAGGCGTATATTGGGGTATTTGGCTAGGACATTGGATCATGGTCTTCAGCTATATCGTGACTCACCTATGATTCTTCATGCTTTTTCTGATGCAGACTGGGGTGGTAATAGAGATGATTATTCGTCTACTGGAGCTTATATTGTTTATATTGGTCGCAATTCTATCTCATGGAGCTCCAAGAAGCAGACTACAGTTGCTAGGTCCTCCACGGAGGCTGAATATCGTTCGGTGGCCTCGACTACTGCGGAGCTTAATTGGGTTACTTTTCTTCTTCGTGATCTTGGCTTTCCTCCCAAGCAAACTCCGGTCATCTACTATGACAACATGGGCACCACGCAATTTTGTGCTAATCTTGTGTTTCACTCTCGTATGAAACACGTTGCGATAGACTACCATTTTATTCGTGATCAGGTACAACGTGGCTTCTTGCGTGTTGCTCATGTTAATGCTCAAGATCAACTTGCTGACTGTTTAACCAAGTCTTTGCCTCGCACGGTTTTTCAACATCAACGAAGCAAGTTAGGTCTCCTCCCTTGTCCAACTTGAGGGGTGGTATTAGCACAATAAACATGTGCAAAACGTGTGTAAATATACTATAGTATAAACTCATTTATTGCATTGATTGTAAATGATTCCGTTACCGTAAATACTCCCTTGACTATAGACTCTTGTAACTATATATACTGTATTATACCATTCAATTGGAAGTGTGAATAAAAGTTATTTTATTTTATAACTGTTAGTTGCCCCCTCTTGGTTGTATTTACGTCCGCCACACTGAGTACACTCTGACGATTTCCAAGCATCGTTAAAACCGGTACGATTAAACAAAAAAGACTTCCAATTCCCACAACCTCCTGTAATTGTTATGTAATTAAAGAGTTGGCCGGACTTAAACTTGTTTGAAAGGGACGTGAATTAAGTAAGGAAAAAAAACAAATTAATAACAGAAAGAAAAACAATAAAGTAACCCAAGAATATGACTTTGGAAATTTTCCCTTCGTTTCACTTGTTTGGAATTTACAGGATTTGGTATAAAAAATATGCCGATCAAAACAGGGTATAAAAAGTTGAATACCAAAGATGGAATCTGTGAGCACTAATCTTATAGTGAAAAACTTTTAAAGTTATATTATACAATAGGCACTGACGATATGGCAGCAACTAAGGTTTTCGTTGTACTCGTGGTGGTGATACTGATTATCGGCTTAGGCGCTTAGCCGAGGGAAAGAAATTCACAAAGCCTGAAATGCTCTTAGAACACGAGGAAGAAATATTATCTTCTACGCGTAAGTTCAAGCTTTATATATATATATATATATACACACACGCACACCGGTTGCCTGCATGGGCTACGCCCACCGATTCTGTAAGTATAGTTGCAGCAAGTGCATTTATTTTTTCACACTTGAAATTACACACGGTTTGTCACACCATAGGACATAAATATAAATTCTTCAATCGATATAGTCCGTAAATTGGAGGAAGGGACCACAAGGACAAAAAAATTAATAAATGGGTTTGGAAGGACAAAAGTAATATTTTCATAATTATAAAGGACAAAAATCACAATTGTTACTTTAAAAAAAAATGGTAAACCCTACCATTAAGGGTCCCCTCACCCCCGATCCCACAGGAAAGTGAGGAGAGGTTAATCAGGTAACCTATTAGCTCCAACATGGGCTGCCTATTAAATCTCTGCACTGAAGGGTGTTATCAATCGGAAATCAACCCCTTACGGGAATCGAACCGCTGACCTCCAGCTTAGATTCCAGGCTGAATTACCACCCATGCCTTCACCACTAGGCCATATCCAGGGGATACAATCACAATTGTTACTTTAAAATTATTACTTCACGTGTTAATGTTATTTTGTGTTGCACAATTGTTATTTCATATTTACTTTATTCCACATTTGAACTTCATATTTTTTACTTCATAATTGTTATTTTGTCCTGATTAAATTACAGTTTCCTTCTATCCCGATTTTTTGATAATTTTGTCCTTCTGGACAAAAATCTACCGTAAATTATAGAATTAAAGATTTTTCTTTTCAGATTTTTGTCAGGAAGGACGGCTTTAATATTAAATCAGGCTGGAAGGAAACAAAATATTAATTACGACAAAATTATTCTTAAGTTCAAACAATGTACCTTATTTTCCTTTGTGAACACGATCTTTATTAATTTATCATAAAACAATGATGAAAAAACAATTATTACTACTCTATACCCCAAGCTAATCTAAAGGAACATTTTACTGCTTGCGAAAGGAAAACATGAGCCGGGGGCGAACAATGTCCACATAATGTATCACTTTATTGCGCTAGAACCATATTCCGTTGGCAATTTCTCGAAAGAGGTAGGGCCATCGCCTTCCTAAGGAAGTCTCCTTTGGTATTTGATGTAGTTGATACCCAATCCTCGGGTTCCGAAGAAGAGAAAAAGGCAATAGGCAAAATAGCTAGGCAATTGCCTTAATTGGTACATAAAAAAAACAATAGGATAAACCTATTAAATACCTAAGTCGGCTGCATTCCTTCAAGTTCCCGATGTGGGAAAACAAAACAATGAATCAAATTTCGGCTTTGGCCCATCTTAGCAAATAACAATGCAATATGAAAGATTATTTCTAACATAAAACTAACAATGATGAAGTTTCATTCTTATAACAATTATCGTCAAATAATTATAGTGAATAGCGCAAATCGTCTTTCGGTCAAGTTTGGGACCCGCCACTCATCTTCAGATTTAATGTAACAATTTTGCCATTTATGTTGTATTATGTTTTGCAAAAATCACCCTTTTTCAAATTTCCTGGTAACTCAAATGGGAAATACGCAACCGAGCTCACCCTCCCGCAAATCTAAGGACACATCAATTAACACTTCATTTTTATTATTTATTATATATTTTAAACTCATTGTCGACAACAACAAAAAAAAAATTTTTAATTGTTTCTCAATTCTATAGACGGAATTTCGAAATATATACCTTTTGATAAAAATAGTTTTTTTTTGTATACCCCTATTTTTAAGTCTTACAAACATAACTCTCACTAGGAGGGGTAATTTGACATTCAGGACGGGATATATTGTCATGAGGACGGGTTATTTTTCATTGAGTCCGGACTAAAATAACACGTCCCGACCAACTTTTCTCACTCGGACAGGCTAAAAATTCCGGTCGTATTTTTTTTTTATTCTGGGGCCGAAATATTTTTTTTATTAATTACATCGTTGTGATTGGAAAAAAAAAATCGTCGATCAAAAACACTTTCTTCGCACTGATTGTGTTTCTCCCTCATCTCTTCCTCCCTCCGTCTTCTTCCTCCCTCCTCTTCTTCCTAAATATATGACAATTTACGGACCCAAATTTATTCATGAATTTCTCCACCGATTGATACTTCTTTCCGGAATATTATAACTAAATTACATCAAACTAACTAATGTTCTTGATAGATTGGAGAACAAAATGCGAAGGTCCAAGTCTAAACTTTAGATTTGTGAAGAAAAACGGATTTTAGATGATGAATAAGACGGGTTTGGGTACGTAAATTGACATAAATTGAGGAAAAGAGGGAGGGATGAAGAGAAGAGAAGTCGGGTTTGGGTACGTAATGTATATTGTGGAATTAATTTCCCACCATGTTTTTAGGTCGCCGGTGGTTTGATGGGGGTGGAGGAAGAATTTCGTAAAAATGTTGTTGACTTCCTTTATTTCTCCAACAATTTGCGAAAATAATATATATATATATATATATATATATATATATATATATATATATATATATATATATATATATGGAATTTGGCATTGAGGACGGAATTTTTAGCCCGTCCGAGTAAGAAAAGTTGGTCGGGACGTGTTATTTTAGTCCGGACTCAATGAAAAATAACCCGTCCTCATGACAATATATCCCGTCCTGAATGTCAAATTACCCCTCCTACCGAGAGTTATGCTTGTAAGACATAAAAATAGGGGTATACAAAAAAAAACTATTTTTATCAAAAGGTATATATTTTTAATTCTCCCAATTCTATATTACGTGTTTTCACTATCCATTTCATTTTTCAAATTGCATTTTTATTCTAAGCATGTTGTTATTCTCAAATTGTGAGAAACAAAAATCCTTTCTTTAAGTACTTTACTAGCTAATATTGGGAATAGAGTTAAGGTCAGTACCTCCAAAAACGATAGTTCCTTCACAATTATTTATTTATTTGTTCTCTTTTATTTAAGACCACAATAGCCATATTTCGATATAATTTTCAAAATTCACTATTAAAAAATAGTTAAAGGTTTGGAGGACTGTTTTTAATCTAAAATGGGAAAAAAGGACAAGAAAAAAAGATAGTGGTTGAGAAGGACAAAAACGCGCATGTTATTACATGTGTTACTACATGTGATTGTAGCAACATGCAGTAACACATATAGTAACATGCGCGTTTTTGTCCTTCTCAACCACTATCTTTTTTTCTTGTCCTTTTTTCCTATTTTGTATCTTATTTTGTCATTCTAGCCCGCGACTCCATTAAAAAAACCATCGTGTGAATTTCACCATTTAATCACATTAATTACAATGCAATGATATCAAATATGGTTTTGAAATATCTATATTTGTTAGGGATTTTGATCAAAATATATAAATATTTAATAATAATGGACGGATAAAAAAATGTTAATGGTGCAAGAGAGTTGAATGAGAAAGGTGTAAGCATTTTTATTTTATTTTTTATAAGATATCCTTTAAAGTATAAAATTTGGAAATGACGTCATTTAATTTGTAAAATATCTTATGTAGTGTTATTATCTGAAAATCTTTTGGAAGGTGTAATATTCACTTAATGTTTATGAATTCTAGTAGTTCCTAAAATAAAAATATAAAAATACTAAAATACTTTCAAAATGATGGTTTTTTCTAATAGTAAAATGATGCCTGCTTTCTGTTTCTTCTTTCTCTAGGAACACTTGTATAGTAATTTGCTACAAAATTTGCGAAATTAACTCCAAAGCTATTTGTTCAAAAAATGCGAATAATTAAATTATTTCCAGGGGAAACGAAAGATATAATAAATCTGCTGTCACTCATGAGTACGTACTACTAGGAGGAGTCTGCTGCCACAAATGACGAACAAGAAACTGTTTGATGAAGATCTTTGCGCGGATGAAGATTGCGATTTTTTTGGGAGCTGTTATTACCTTAAAGCTGGTTGCTCATGTGATCTTAAAATAATTAAATGCTACAAAGATGGGGCGCCGCCTGGTGAAGAAGATACAGAAATGGACAACCAAGATGAGCAGATTGATACAGAAACGGACAGCCAAGTTGAGGAGATTGATATAGAAATGGACGACCAAGATGAGCAGATTGATACAGAAACGGACAGCCAAGTTGAGGAGATTGATACGAAATGGACCACCAAGATGAGCAGATTGATACGAAACGGACAACCAAGTTGAGGAGATTGGTTCCCCGCCGACGTCTTGTTATAATCTTACTTGCGATAAAAAAAACAGTTGTAAATATGCGCGAAAATGGGGTCTTTATTGTAGGTGTGATAGTCGTTATTGTTTCGGTCAGTGCATTAACCTTGGACGACGTTATCACCCACGGGTACCTAAGAAGAACAACGGTTATGGAAGGGTTGAACGAAGTGGGTCCTACTGATCGAACAACTGTTATGGATGGATGGTCGTGGAAAAGCTGTGACTCAAGATCTACAAGAAAAACACCTTTTTGCTACACTATTGTTTGCCAAAAAAAAAAAAAAAAAAAGTGTTGCTATACACTTACTTTTAACCACATGAGCGTGACAAAATAGTCCAACCAAGTACTAATAGCCACACTCTTTTTTGGTGTGTGGCAAAATTAAACTAATATAGCAATAGAGGGTTTTTATATATATATATATATATATATATATATATATATATATATATATATATATATATATATATATATATACCATTATCAAACATATGTATTATCCACTAATTAATAATTAAACGACGATTCTACTCTCTCTTTTTTTTTTATTATTTTTTTTTTTTAACGTATAAGTAGGTTGTGAGGTTATAGAAATTTATCTCTTAATATGGTGGGTGATACAATAACAAGTGTCTAATTCGGGACAACTTTAACACGACTCCTCAAGCGTGGGTCTATTCAATAAGCACAGAAGATATGGCAGCAACTACGGTTTTCGTTTTCCTCGTGGCCGTGATACTGATCAATATTGGCTTAGCCGCGGGAAAGACATTCACAGAAGCAGTTAGTGAGCCTGAAATGCCTCTAGAGGAGGAAATGCCCATAGAAGAGGAAGCTATTGAACAAGACATATTATCTCCTTCGCGTAAGTTCAAGCTTTATATATATAGAGAATTAGGGATATTAACAGCTTTTGAATAACATGATAGCCACATTTTTTTTTTTTTTGGGAGAATGACAAATTTTATTATTTTCATAGCCAAAAGGACGAGGAAAAAAAAATTCAAAAAAAAAATTTAAAAAAGGCGTGCCTGTTCCCTAACTAGGACCTTTTTTTTCTTCCTTTTCACTACAAAAAATAGACCTTTTCGTGACAAAAAAATTCGTCGCGAAAAGTGCTGATTTTCGTCATTAAATGATTTCGTGACAAAAATTTTTTGTCGCGGCGTTTGTTGTGTAAACAGTGACGCTAAAGGTGCCTATTGTGACAAACCAGAGTATTAGTCACTAAAGAAATTCAGTCGCGACGAATCTCTTACTTTTGTCACCAAAGCTTTTCATGACAAAACGCTAAATTTCTCACCAGATCGTTTTTCATGCAACAAAATTTTTGTCACACAATAATGAACATTTTATCACTAATTAAGTGTTGTCACCAAAGGGTACAAACACATTTTTACATTAATGGTTAATATTGACAAACGTTTTGTCACTAGAAGTCATATTCTAATAATATTAATAATAATAAAAATAATTATAAATAATAAATATTCGAAATAAAATAATAGAAAAATAGAAAATAATAATAATAATAGTAATAAATAATAAATATTCGAAATATAAAAATAGAAAATAACAATAATAAATAATAAATATACAAATATAATAATAGAAAAAAATAATAATAAAAGAAAATGGGACAAAAGAAATCTTGTACAGAGATTCAAAAATAGTGATACTTAACAACTCTTGTACAGAGATTCATGTATATGCATCTTGGAAACTTTTTCCTCGGGTGGGTGCGAAACAAGGACCGGCAATCTTCGGGATTTCACTAAATAGCGGACATAACATAGCAAATATAGCAAACTAACGCTCAACTAAGATCGACTCATTAACACGGCGCTTAAGCTAACGGGTTGCTCATGAACTTGGACCGAAACTCCAAAACAAGACTAAATATGGACAAGCAGGTAAGTAAAATTCAGACCAGATGCATAATATACACAGAATACGCTGAACTTCATGAATCTTTTCAAGCGGGTGCAAGGACTGTATATACATACCTCATCCTAAAAAATAAAGCAAGGCTAGCTAGGCAGATCAAAGACAAACTGACAAGACAAAATGATCTGTCAAATGAACCGAGTTCCAAGGCATAAAACGAGAACTATTCGGGATCCGATCATCCACAACCGATGATTCATACGGATACTTCAAAAAAGGCTTGAAAATATTCAAAGCAATAAGAATAAGTTTGAGTAAAGAAATGAGAACAAGAGCGACTTTAAAAATGTCGGTATTAAACTTTTAGTTTTACGTATAAAAATACCTGAGTTTCGTTCTTCCACATATCATCTCATTCTCAGCTTGTGACGCAACATTCTGTAACGCAAAACAGAAAGATTAATAAAGATTTACACACTTCAAAGATTTTCCAAACTTCTATGCCATTTATTAAAACTCAAATTTCTTTAAGGCCATTTTCACTTCTTAAAACAACTATTTTCACAAACAATTTCACATAACCGTTTCAAATTATCCAACTTCATTCTACAACCACTACACAATAATCACCTGTTCCTTCAGTAATTATAGAAACGTTAGTAAAAAAAAGACAATTTTTAGCAAACAAAACCAACTATTAAAATCAGCACAATCATTCAAATTACATGACCTATCCACCATAAATTGAATACATCAGCAAAGTGAAAAAAAATATAAATAAATAAATGATAAGTCATTCATACCATTTTGAAGTTTTCCTCGGTGCTAGTCGAGGTTAATCTTTGTGGCTGAGAATTCTTCTTCTTCAATGATGGAAAGTTAGAACCTTTTTCGGGTTTAGCTAAATCCAAGATAAATCCCAGAATAAACCCAATTACAGAATGTCCAATGATTGAATAGGAGGAAAGATTAATAAAGATTTACACATAAGAGCCGAATCTCGCATAGAGCAGCAACAAAGTATCCAAAGGAATTCTCTACCAACATAATGACAGAGAATTAGGATTTGCCTATTCAACACAATCTGCATTTTCCAGAAAGATTTACACCCAATGGTAGTTAGAGGGTGTGGTTGACAATCCTAACATTTAGCTTAGCAAATAAAAACAAAAAATAGTGCATGTACATACCTCCAATGTACTTTTCCCTTCTCGAGCATTATAATTCACGTTTGCATCTACAATTTTCTGGGAGAAAATAAAAAAAATGAAGATGAAAGGAGCCAGTAGTAAATATAACTAGAATACATGGACACAAAGCCACAGCCCCCATACATTCACACACCACAAACTGACACAAATTTCATAAAACCAGTTTCTTAAAGGGCATCAAAGGACACAAGGACTAGTTAACAAATCAAAATTCTTTAACAGTTATCTTTAACTAAACACAACAATCTATCAACTACTCTCTCGCATAAAAACAGTTCATACCAAGAACAGAGTCAAAGAGGAGCATGAATCAAATCCATTAAATCAACAATACAGGACCCACCGACGGTCTTCTAAGCTTCCTCTGTCCATGTATTCATAGACTAGGCAGCCATATCCAGGGCATGCACCTAAAAGGAGAACCATGTTTGGATGCCTCACTTCAATCTGCAACATATGCAAGCTAGTTGATAATGGTGCCACGGTAAATACTGAATGGTGTCGCGGTAAAAGGAAACATTACCTCTCTTCGGTAAAATTAACATATCCACATTTGGCCCTTTTAACAACTGAAAATTATTCTAGACAATAGCATCTACATACAAACTGGAAGCAAACAAAGGATAATTTTCAGCTGGACATGCACCAGACAGAGCTAGGCATGTCTGGGCGCGCCTGGACATGTCTGGAACTGACCTGGACATGTCTGGACATACCTGGACATGTTTGGGACTGAAACTCAGGATTGTTCACCTGAAAACAAAAAATGCCATATGATTCTTAAAGGCTGTGAATTTTGGAGAAAGTAAAATCAAAACAAGTGACCACATTAAGAACCTACAATATAATTGTCCATCATTACAGTGCCTAAATTACAAAGATATATTCAAGAATTGGCAGAATATAGTTCAAAATTGAATATGACAATGATCTTTAATTGGCAATAAACGTTGATGATGGACCAACTAAATTGGCTAGCCGGACCTCAACACCCCTGCAGCTTCTTGACAACTGGCTGTGTGAATAAAAGGACAAGAAATACCCAAAACACTTGATCGAAATTACAATTCTGACAAGAAAATTAGATGTATGCAGTAATTTACCCGCTTTGGAGCACTCGTTTAGTCAGGCCGTTAAGGTTCTATTTAAGCACATTTAGTAGGTGTTCACAAGGCAACAACAGATGCTAAAAGTGGATAGTGGTGTTCTTATAAACTCGGAATCACCTTTAGAATATCAGTCATAATCCTAGTTGATATAAAACATTACATGTAATCCTTATTAAGAGTCACTAGGTTGGACCTGAAACTTGGGGCCCAATGCATTTTGGAAATATCCCCACCCTCAAAGAGAACTCAGCCATTCCATTATAGCCTTGTGACAAAAAACAATAGGTAGTAAGCAGAGCTGGTGATATAATACAATATGTTAATTGCTTGAAGTAATAACTTTGTAACTATAAGAGAGAGCAGATCAGATTGACTACTCTTAACAATAGAGCAAACAAGGACACTTAGCTGTACATGTAGCAGGAATAACAGACAACATACATGACATACGCAATATGACTCTGAACAGATTATAAAGCTAACAGAGAGCAGACAGACTTAGACTTAACAGACAGATCTGAATAGAGTAAAGACATGGACTTTGGTCCATACAACAACATACAAATAAAGACTCTAAACTTAGTTAAGCAACCTGTTAACAGAGTCATGCAAGGCAATTGATAAAGCTCAGCCAGACAGTAATACTCTAAAACATGAGTATATCACTTCTCTAAAGTGCCAAAAAGTGTTCAACCAAACCTAATTACATGAACACTTCACACAATATGCTTTCTTGCTAATATAGAAGTTTGAAATGTTAGAAACGCCTATAGTTGAGCCAATGAAGTGGAAATAGATGCTCCAATGAAACCTTCCCAAGTCTTGTTAAAAAACATGATCAAAGGAGTTTTTCCAAAAAATCCAAAAAAATAAGTAGCAATGTAGTACCAAGCAAGAAATTGCTATAGAACTAAGTAGGCCTTAAGGCGAGGTTCTATAGCAAACATGTTGCTTCCTAATTTAACAATACCAAGGACAAAGCAAATCCAACTGAGTCTACACTTTTTAATAAAGAGAAACTGCATACTAAACGAGATATCGGTTGTTCAATCCTACAATGACAAGCTTGTAAAGCTGCTGCTACAAAAATAGAAGAAAATCTTCTATAACGATGTAATCGAGAACCCAATAGAATTTGGTAATCTTTTCAACAGAATATAGCAAGTTACAAGAAAGGCTTTGCTGCAGTACTGGTGCATCAAAAACCAAGTACTAGCATAATCAAAGCCACAGTCACAAAGATAATACAATTCATATGTAATTATCATGGATATGAATGACATGATTATACAAAACACAGAGTAGTCTTCTATAATAACTAGACAATTTTACGTCCGCAAAATTATCCACACTATAAAAACTATAAACCTAAGAATATGCAGCCCAAAAGATTACACAAACAAAGAGATATCCACTAATGTAGCATAACGAAAGGATTTCAAGCTAGAAGATCGGATTGATATACCTTGAGCACACAGAGATACAAATCAGAAAGCCCATTATACTTCCCGGCCATTGCAACTCGACTGTTTATCAACATTGTAGGTATTGAGCAAATCTTCCACCGAAAAGCAAAAACGGACAAAGCATAAAAGTGAAATAATCACACAGACCGGTTCATGCAATAGATCATAGAGCTCAGCCCTAGATGTCCCACTCACCCAAAGCAGGTTTACAAGGAATACTGCAGTTGAAACACCAACAAGAAGATATTTAAGACATTACATGATGTCAAAAAGAAGGTCGACAGTAATAAATCCATATAAAAAAATTTAAAGCCACACTGAGGCAATGAGCCAGACCAACCCTTTCAGATCAAGGACTTCCAATATTACTTCATAAGCCCCTCGCTTCGAAGGGACACAAAAAAAACCTTAGCGGACGATTAACAAGACAAAAACTCATAATGCTACATATATAAATTTAACTTACTCGTAAAACCAAAGGCACGTGCCAAATATTTGATGCATCATAAAGGCAAGAGTAAACATATTAGGACATGCATCACAAATCTAACAGGAAAGTAATATATTTGCCAAATTCTTACAGGAACATGACAAAATCGTGAAAGTTTCTATTTGACATTTTTTTCAAGTTCCTAGAAAATAAAAAAGATTTCAGGAATTGAACGAGACAAAGCTCATTAAAGGCGCTCTCCTCTTCCTCAGGTCAACACTAAGTATGACATGTCGCCGGCGATGAAATCAAGGCCATCTCATCACGATTTCACCAGAAATAAAAAAAATTCAATTCAATTAAATCAGAAACTGAAGTGAATGATCCTGCAGTTAGAATCGATTTCCGTTCTGATGTATTGCTCATCGCCGGCGTTTTGAAGTCATAATCGATTTCCGATCTCACCACGATTTCACCTCATCATCGAACATTCGCGCAGACGGAAGTAGATTTCTGATCTCACCATGATTTCACCTCACCGCGATTTCACGATGATGGAAGCAATTTAGGGTTCGAATTCAGAGAAAAAATGAACCGCACCTTCAGAAGTTTCATTTTTCTTTATTTTTATTTTGAGGCATTGGTAGTATTTTATTTGCAGCTGGAGCTAACATATACGTGTTCTGCTTCAGATGTTTTTACGGGTATCGAGCCGAGCCGAGCCGAGCCGAACCAATATTTTCTAGGACTCGAGTTTACCTCGATTATAAAAACGTTTCAAGCTTGAACGAGTCATACAAAGACAAAATTGAACTCGATTCGTTCAATACATGATATAACCTGACTCGGCTCATTATGATAAAGATAGTTGTCACCAAAGCCTATCTTATAGTTTATCACACAATGTGAAGTTGAGATAATCCATTTTGTGACAACACACTAGACCTTTCGTGAGAACATATTTCCTTTTGTCACTAATTAATACAAGTTTTTGTGAGAAACAAAATTATTGTCACTAGAAGTTACTTTTGTGAGAAATATATTGTTTGTCACCAAAATATCTTTTTTTTGTAGTGTTTTTCAATTTCCTTTCGATTTTCAAACACTTATATCTTTTCATCTAGATCTCCAAACGTGATGAAAATTTCACAGAATTTTTTATTTTTTATGTTCTTCGTTTTGAATTTGGTTTGATATCATTACATTGTTTTTCTTGAGATTCACTGTCGAAATTTACTCGGTGAATATTCCCAGTGAATCCCGAAAATCAGTGAATATCGATAGTGAAGTTCGAACAATAGTGAATTTCGACAGAAGATTTTGTTAAATTACTTCGGAATATGTTGAATGTGGTCTCAAAATAAGAGCATGAAAAAATAAAAAATTTGGTGAAGAATTTTCAAATTTAGAGTTCTAGATTTGGTGAAGAATTTTCAAATTACTTCAAATTTGGTGAAGAATTTTCAAATTTCGTCGGAAATTGCGTCGGAACTTTCGTCGGAAACATGCGTCGGAAATTTCGTCGCTATAGTCGTCGGAAATTTCGTCGCAACGCGTTTCCAACGGGCTTTTTTCCAACACCCCATATTTCGTCGGAAATTGGTCGGAAACATGTGTTTCCGACGAAATACCGACGAAATTTCGCGTAGGAAATGCCGGAAATTCTAGTAGTGAAATTTGGTGAAGAATTTTCAAATTTAGAGTTCTAGATTGAGAGATATGAGTGTTTAAAAAAGATGGATTAGAGAAAATGTGTTGGGTTATTATTTTTATTTTTTTGGAAAAAATGCGCCAGAAAAAAAAAGTTTTATACTTTGTGCAAAAGTTTCAAAAAGTTATTATTCTCCTTATTTGATGAAATGTTGGTGTTTTTCTTCCACATTCCCCCATATATATATATGTATGTTGCCTGCACGGGCTAGGCCCACTGTATCTGTATAAGTATAGTCGCAGCATCTATGTTTTGTTTCCACCGTAAAATTGAATAAGCGTGATGGTAAAGATCATGCTGGAATTGAAACTTAGACACTTTAACAAATATTTGGACCGCGTTTACGACACTTATAAATTAGGGCACCATATATTTGGACTAAATCAGCATACATTAGGATTACTTGTTAATGGTTGAACCAATTTGACCGATTTAACCTTTGAAACAAGAAGTTCTAGTCTTGGAGGATAATATTAACCACTTGATGTTGATGTTCGTCCGCATTTGTTATGTTTATTTCATAATTATTTTTTGATGTTTTGAATAATTAATTTGACCAATAACTTGCCATGATATTATAAAAATAGTCGGGAACTATCAAGATTTGCAACTGGATGCTATAATAACATTAATCAGGTGTTACAGTTTTATATTTTCTTATGTAAGTAGCACACTAAATATTAAACTATTAATTATCGTAATGCCTTGTCAAAAGCTAATATGAATGAGTACAGAAAACGTAGAGTGAAAATAGAAAAGGTAAAAGGACTAATTCAATCGCAATGTAGAATTTATAAAGGAGGAATGAAGGAGAAGGACAAAAATATTTCATCAATTGAGTACAATGACAGTCTTTTGAAACTTTTGCATAAAGGACAAAACTATTTATTCACTGTCGAAATTCATTTGTGTTCGAAATTCACTGTTTAAATTCACTGCCGAAATTCACTGTCGAAATTCACTAATTTTAAAATTCATTATCAAAATTCACTGAATTTCGGGATTCACTATCGAAATCACTGATTTCGGGATTCACTGATTTTATTCTAAGCATGTTATTCTCAAATTGTGAGAAACAAAAACCCTATCTTTAAGTATTTTACTAGCTAATATTGGGAATAGAGTTAGGGTCAGTACCTCCAAAAACGATAGTTCCTTCACAATTATTTATTTATTTATATGTTCTCTTTTATTTAAGACCACAATAGCCATATTTCGATATAGTTTTCGAAATTCACTATTAAAAAAACCATCGTGTGAATTTCAGCATTTAATCACATTAATTACGATGCAATGATATCAAATAAGGTTTTGAAATATCTATATTTGTTAGGGATTTTGATCTAAAGATGTAAATATTTAATAAAAATGGACGGATAAGAAAATGTTTGGCTGCTTGCTGTTTCTTCTTTCAAAATAAAAAAATAAAATTACTAAAATACTTTCAAAATGATGGTTTTTTCTAAAAGTAAAATGATGCCTGCTTGCTGTTTCTTCTTTCTCTAGGAACACTTGTATAGTAATTTGCTACAAAATTTGCCAAATTAACTCCAAAGCTAATTGTTCAAAAAATGCGAATAATTAAATTATTTCCAGGGGAAACGAAAGATATAATAAGTCTGCTGTCACTCATGAGTACTACTAGGAGGAGTCTGCTGCCACAAATGACGAACAAGAAACTGTTTGATGAAGATCTTTGCGCGGATGAAGATTGCGAATTTTTTGGGAGCTGTTATTACCTTAAAGCTGGTTGCTCATGTGATCTTAAAATAATTAAATGCTACAAAGATGGGGCGCCGCCTGGTGAAGAAGATACAGAAATGGACAACCAAGATGAGCAGATTGATACAGAAACGGACAGCCAAGTTGAGGAGATTGATATAGAAATGGACGACCAAGATGAGCAGATTGATACAGAAACGGACAGCCAAGTTGAGGAGATTGATACAGAAATGGACCACCAAGATGAGCAGATTGATACAGAAACGGACAACCAAGTTGAGGAGATTGGTTCCCCGCCGACGTCTTGTTATAATCTTACTTGCGATAAAAAAAACAGTTGTAAATATGCGCAAAAATGGGGTCTTTATTGTAGGTGTGATAGTCGTTATTGTTTCGGTCAGTGCATTAACCTTGGACGACGTTATCACCCACGGGTACCTAAGAAGAACAACGGTTATGGAAGGGTTGAACGAAGTGGGTCCTACTGATCGAACAACTGTTATGGATGGATGGTCGTGGAAAAGCTGTGACTCAAGATCTCAAGAAAAAGATCTACAAAAAAAAAAAAAAAAGTTCTTTATAAAAACACGTGACAAAATTTTCTGCTACTTTTTTGGTGTGTGTGCAAAATTAAACTAATATTGTTTGCCAATATTGGCTACACTATAGGGTTGAACGAAGTGGGTCCTACGGTTTTCGTTTTCCTCGTGGCCGTGATACTGATCAATATTGGCTTAGCCGCGGGAAAGACATTCACAGAAGCAGTTAGTGAGCCTGAAATGCCTATAGAGGAGGAAATGCCCATAGAAGAGGAAGCTATTGAACAAGACATATTATCTCCTCCGCGTAAGTTCAAGCTTTATATATATAGAGAATTAGAGATATGAACAACTTTTGAATAACATGATAGCCACATTTTTTTTTTTTTTGGGAGAATGACAAATTTTATAATTTTCATAACCAAAAGGACGAGGAAAAAAAATTTAAAAAATAAATAAAAAAAGGCATGCCTGTTCCCTAACTAGGACCTTTTTTTTCTTCCTTTTTTCAATTTCCTTTCGATTTTCAAACACTTATATATTTTCATCTAGATCTCCAAACGTGACGAAAATTTCACAAAATTTTTTATTTTTTATGTTCTTCGTTTTGAAATTGGTTTGATATCATTACATCGTTTTTCTTGAGATTCACTGTCGAAATTTACTCAGTGAATATTCCCAGTGAATCCCGAAAATCAGTGAATTTCGACAATAGTGAATTTCGAACAATAGTTAATTTCGACAGCAGATTTTGTTAAATTACGTCGGAATATGTTGAATGTGGTCTCAAAATAAGAGCATGAAAAAATAAAAAATTTGGTGAAGAATTTTCAAATTTAGAGTTCTAGATTGAGAGATATGAGTGTTTAAAAAAGATGGATGAGAGAAAATGTGTTGGGTTATTGTTAAGGGTCAATTTGTAGCGTTTTATAAGGATATATTTTATGTCAATATTCCCCATATTCTTAGGTTTTTCATAGAAATCGAGCTTATAATCGATTAATTGAGTAAATGGTGTTTCTAATAGGTTAAATTGCAAAACGTAGCGATTTATGTGTTTAAATCATGATTTTATATTATTTTAGGATTGTGTTACGCTTTGGTATGTTTTTCCTACATTGTAGATACACATTGTTGATGGAAAGGATGATTTTAAAGAGATAAATTCGAGTGGAAAAGAAATCAAGCAAGATAAATGTCGGAAAATCAGGATTCCGGGTAGTGACGACCTTGAAACGAAGTTCTTGATATGATAACAACCGATTTGACTCTGGACCTCAAGAGAAGAGTTGTAGGGCTTGAAGGGAGGATTCTACAGGATTTTGAATCACTCCATTCTGACTTACGAGGCCCGAGATATGAGCGTTACACGTTTGGATGCTGTTGCTGGAAATAGCGAACGAGCGTCCGACCTTATGGACGGGCGTCCGGCACCATTACTGTAGCAACCGCCTCTGATTTTCTATAAATAGCAGCAGCTTTTCAACCCTAAGAGGATACCATATCGAATTTTACACATAGCAGCCGCAAGAACACCTTATTCTCTTGAGTGTAGTTAACTGTCGGTTTCCGTAATACTACCTCGTTTTTTTTCCATGATGGTAACTGTTGGTTTTCCATATGCCATCATTATTTTATTATTGTATATCATGTAGATTGCATTGTAGTATAATTTCATATAGTGCACCTAGCCCCGCTATTTTGTAATGTTCCATGTATCATTATTTTTGTATGCACATGTTGGACTATATTTGTATTGTAAGCTTCTGTGGCTTATTTGACGCTTAGATGTTCTGTACTTTCCCTGTGTGGTGATTTTTCCATCTAAGCCATTATATCATGTGCTTACTTTTTGTTTGAGAAATTTGTTATTCCCCTGTGCCCCCGAGATTTTGCCTTGTTTTCAAGTGTGCAGGGTGTTTGCATTAGCCATTGTGCGCTTTTAGATGAAGCCAGTTTTCCGGTGGATGGTCCACAGTTTACTGCTTTCGTCAGGCATTTCTGGCTTTGTCGTATACCACTTCCAGACTTGCCACTTTCGAACGACAATCAGCTAAGTTCTTTCTTTCTTTTTATTTCTGTACAACTTGAGGACAAGTTGCAATCTAAGTGTGGGGGAGGGGATAGATGATTTATGTATCTACTTTCATTTGCTCATATTAGTTATAATTTTCTATGCTAGTTTTGTAGTTTGGCACCTTTAGTTGTTACCAGTAGTCGTGCCATGTTCTAAGAATAGGTTTTTGGTAGATCTGATACTCACTTGAACTTCATTTCACGAACCTGTTAGATGAAGAACCAAAATTTAAATAGTCTCCGGGTAGTTAAAGGATAGCCAATTCTCGATGCAGATAACACTTACTTAGCATTGATGAAAGTTAAGAATTCGTACTATACTCACAAGTTAGAATCTAAGTACCTTAGTGTTCTTGAGAACCTTAAAAGTCTTGAATGTGTTAGAAATAATATCTGACCAGGAGTTCCAAAGAGTTTGGGATTAAATATAATACTATATATATATAATAAATTGAGTTTGTTTGTGACTATCACCTCGAGTCCATTTGGATACTGCCCCAATTGGGGAGTGTGGTTTACCTTGGACAGTAAGGGATTGAGTGATCTCAGGGTGACTGCCTCTAATGTAGGGGAGAGTGTTATACTTTTGAGACGCGACGATAGAAAACCAAAATTTTTGCTTTTTGGAACTCTAAGTCAAGTTGATCAAAACCCAAAGTAGAGACACGAAAGGTATTTTCTTGGCACCAAGTAAAGGATTTTAAATGTGAGTTAGTTACTTGTGTTCTTGGTAATTAGTTTTTGTACGGTAAGTCTTGTACACGGGACGAAACTTTTTTTATTTTACCGGATGAATGTTAGTGCTTGATTTAATACATCGAGAGTGGATCGGTGGAAGTTTAGCAGGTTTTGCACACACAATCACCGAGTGAGTTCGATTTGCTAAATACTAGCTTGACGTGAGCATGACTACATCTCGTGTCAGGTTATGTGGGTTTTTGATAGTATGTTTGTTGTTTTGTTTTACTCGGGGACGAGCAAGGTTTAAGTGTGGGGGAGTTGTTAAGGGTCAATTTGTAGCGTTTTATAAGGATATATTTTATGTCAATATTCCCCATATTCTTAGGTTTTTCATAGAAATCGAGCTTATAATCGATTAATTGAGTAAATGGTGTTTCTAATAGGTTAAATTGCAAAACGTAGCGATTTATGTGTTTAAATCATGATTTTATATTATTTTAGGATTGTGTTACGCTTTGGTATGTTTTTCCTACATTGTAGATACACATTGTTGATGGAAAGGATGATTTTAAAGAGATAAATTCGAGTGGAAAAGAAATCAAGCAAGATAAATGTCGGAAAATCAGGATTCCGGGTAGTGACGACCTTGAAACGAAGTTCTTGATATGATAACAACCGATTTGACTCTGGACCTCAAGAGAAGAGTTGTAGGGCTTGAAGGGAGGATTCTACAGGATTTTGAATCACTCCATTCCGACTTACGAGGCCCGAGATATGAGCGTTACAAGTTTGGATGATGTTGTTGGAAATAGCGAACGGGCGTCCGACCTTATGGACGGGCGTCCGGCACCGTTACTGTAGCAACCGCCTCTGATTTTCTATAAATAGCAGCAGCTTTTCAACCCTAAGAGGATACCATATCGAATTTTACACATAGCAGCCGCAAGAACACCTTATTTTCTGAGGCTTCCAAGGCCGGTCACCCGAGCCTTGTGCTCGGGTGATCGGGGTTAGATTAGGTTTTATTTTTCGTTTCGTTTTCTTTTCTTGTTCGAATTATGATGAAGGCTTGGAGCTTTCATCCATGGAGCAGCCATGGAGACCTGTTTTCGCAAAGCACTTTAATTTCGAGTTCATGGATGATTTTGTAAGTTTTAATTATAATTGTTTCGTTTCCTATGTTTATTTGTATCGTGCAATTTTATATCGAAAGATGATTGTATGATTTGATGCTACCGTATGACGGAAGTCGGTGTAGTTTAGATCACCGTAGGAAAGTTTGGATTTTTAATCTATACATAACGGAAGTTCGTAGGTTAAATATCTAGGTTTACGAGAGAACCACAATTTGATTAATTCGATGCAAGATTATCTTAGATTTAAATTGAGGGATATCACCGTTACCGGAAAGATAGGATTTTTCATGTGTTTAATTCATTATGTTGTTCTTGTTCTCTTTCATGTTTTGTATGCTTTATGTTAATCGAATTTAGATAACGGAAGTTGATAGATTCGTTAGATTGCCGTGAGAGAGATTGACAATTATTATTCCAACAAACGGAAGTTGAGGGATAATGTTGTTAGATTAGGATTTAATCCATATCTTTGATTCGTATCGATATTAGTTAAGACCGGAAGGTAAACTAATTAATGGCGTGATAAATCGGAAGAGGAAACGCTTCTTTAGATAAGATAATAATCCAAGATAACTTGTGAATGAATGTGTGTGAATCGTATTTCTTTCGGTGGGGTGATGGTTGTTGGGAAGAGGTTGATCATGGCTTGTTCATGTTTGTTCAATGATAGTTAGTTTTATTGCTTTCGTAGATATAGTTTTATTTTATGTTTGTTCGAAATTATCTTTCCTGGCTTTGGATTAACAATCCTCCGTCCAGTTATTTTTCCGTTCTAGTTTAGGTTTAGGTTTAGTTAATAAAGAAGAATTAATTAGATTAGATTCAACATCCCAATTCCCTGAGGATCGATACCCGTACTTATCCAACTTTACTAGCAACTACCCGGTATTCGGCCGGTTAGGAGGTAGTTTTGCATGGTAGTATAGGTTTATAAATTTTCTTTTGTTTTAATGATGCAAAATCTCCCCAACAGTTATTATTTTTATTTTTTTGGAAAAAATGCGCCAGAAAAAAAAATAGTTTTATACTTTATGCAAAAGTTTCAACAAGTTGTCATTCTCCTTATTTGATGAAATGTTGGTGTTCTTCTTCCACATTCCCCCTCTGTATGTTGCCTGCACGGGCTAGGCCCACTGTACCTGTAAGTATAGTCGCAGCATCTATGTTTTGTTTCCACCGTAAAATTGAATAAGCGTGATGGTAAAGATCATGCTGGAATTGAAACATAGACACTTTAACAAATATTTGGACCGCGTTTACGACACTTATAAATTAGGGCACCATATATTTGGACTAAATCAACTTACATTAGGATTACTTGTTAATGGTTGAACCAATTTGACCGATTTAAACTTTGAAACAAGAAGTTCTAGTCTTGGAGGATAATATTAACCACTTGATGTTGATGTTCATCCGCATTTGTTATGTTTATTTCATAATTATTTTTTGATGTTTTGAATAATTAATTTGACCAATAACTTGCCATGATATTATAAAAATAGTCGGGAACTATCAAGATTTGCAACTGGATGCTATAATAACATTAATCAGGTGTTACAGTTTTATATTTTCTTATGTAAGTAGCACACTAAATATTAAACTATTAATTATCGTAATGCCTTGTCAAAAGCTAGTATGAATGAGTACAGAAAACGTAGAGTGAAAATAGAAAAGGTAGAAGAACTAATTCAATCGCAATGTAGAATTTATAAAGGGGGAATGAGGGAGAAGGACAAAAATATTTCATCAATTGAGTACAAGGACAGTCTTTTAAAACTTTTGCATAAAGGACAAAACTATTTATTTACTGTCGAAATTCACTTGTGTTCGAAATTCACTGTTTAAATTCACTGCCGAAATTCACTGTTGAAATTCACTAATTTTCAAAATTCATTGTCGAAATTCACTGATTTTCGGGATTCACTGTCGAAATCACTGATTTCGGGATTCACTGGGGAGATTCACTGATTTTCGGAATTCACTGTTTGTCCTTCTCACTATAAAAATTATGTAGTTGTCCTTCTCCCTATAAAAAATATGTAGCTGTCCTATTACTTAAAAATATTCCAGATTGTGTCATTATCCCTAATTTTCCAATTTATAAATTAGTGCGAAACGACAAATGATAGTAAATTGATTTAATGGGATATTAGGGATAAGGACACAATCTGGAATATTTTTAAGTAACATGATAGCAACATATTTTTATAGGGAGAAGGACAACTGCATAATTTTTATAGCGAGAATGACAAACAGTGAATCCCGAAAATCAGTGAATCTCCCTAGTGAATCCCGAAATCAGTGAATTTCGACAATAAATCCGAAAATCAGTGAATTTCGACAATGAATTTTGAAAATTAGTGAATTTCGACAATGAATTTCGGCAATGATTTTCGACAGTGAATAAATAGTTTTGTCCTTTATGCAAAAGTTTCAAAAGACTGTCCTTCTACTCAATTGATGAAATATTTCTGTCATTCTCCCTCATTCCCCCATAATTTAAAGGGGGAATGAGGGAGAAGGACAGAAATATTTCATCAATTGAGTAGAAGGACGACGTTTTTTGAAACTTTTGCATAAAGGACAAAACTATTTATTCATCGTCGAAATTCACTTGTGTTCGAAATTCTTTGTTTAAATTCAATGACGAAATTCACTGTCAAAATTCACTACTTTTCAAAATTCATCGTCGAAATTCACTAATTTTCGGGATTCACTATCGAAATTCACCGTCGAAATTCAGCGATTTCGGGATTCACTAGGGAGATTCACCGATTTTCGGGATTCTTTGTTTGTCCTTCTCGCTATAAAAATTATGCGGTTGTCCTTCTCCCTATAAAAAATATGTATTTGTCCTGTTACTTAAAAATATTTCAGATTGTGTCCTTATCCCTAATTTTCCATAATTTAAATTCATGCATATGGCATTAAATTGGTGTCATTGTTTAATTGACATATATCATATAGGTTTTTGACGGGAAGGACGGATTAATTTATTTATCAGGCTTCAAGAAAACGGATTATTAATTAGGGCAAAACCTACATAAACTTACCAATATACCCTTTTTCCATTCTTATCTCTCCCTCATCCAGACTCAGCACAACTCAAACCACAAAAAAAACATCACAGCCGCCACATCCGATCAAACTCACAAATCACAATCCAGTGAACAACTCTTGTGCCATGACAATAGTTTTGTAGATCTCAAGCACCATTTTCTCGTCGTACTCTTTAATCGGCCGGGATCCGAATCCAAAGGCAGCGTCCGCGGCGGTCCATTGCCCACCGGCGTTGAGGAACCGTGAGTTGGCCAGTTTCATCATCATACGAACATAGCCGTTGCAGATTTTGATAAGAAACTTCTTCAACGAGGAGTGGCGTAATTTCAGATTCAGCCTAGGGGTCAATCTGAGCCGCCTCCACAACCTCGTTCTCTGGCCGGAACCGTCCACCGCCACTGCCACCGCCACCGCCACCGCCACCGCCGCTAATTCAACTCGACCGGTCCTCTTCCGGCTCCGTCGGCTGCTCTCATTTAGCCTCTCGTAACCTCTATGTTCATGCTAATAGACTTTTAATCCCTTGGTTACCTCTTCCATTTACAAGCCTATGATTTCTTTTACTTTTGTCACGATCTGGAGGAGATATGCACACCAAATCCGGATGAGTCATTGAATTTTTTTTCGAAAAAGTTTAGGGTTTAGGGTTGTTACTATTAATTTTTTAACCTTACTACAATTTTTTATGTAACTTTATATATTTTATGGGCTGTTACTACTTGTTTATTGGCCGTTACTATATTTTTTGGGCTGTTACTACTTGTTTTTTTACTGTTACTACTTGTTTATTGGCTGTTAATACTTTTTCATTGGATGTTACTACATTTTATGGGCTGTTTGATAAGTCTACAATTGGTGAGGTATATAATGTATTTTTGATGTATTTTATGTGAAAAGATATTGCTCGGATAGTTGTTTTTTATGTTTCTCAGGACCTATATGATGGAGTCATGATTTTGGATGTTTTGAGTCATTTCGGAGTCATTTGGAGCGGTTTGGCCGAAGTTGAAGTGAAGCGGTCAAGCTAGAAAAAGAAAACAGTGCTGGAAAGCTAAAACCAATTATGGTAGGATCCTACATTCCATGGCCGAGTTTGACAGAATTGAAACATATCGGCAGCGAATTTGCATTAACTATTTACCATTTAAACAATATTTTATGTTATTTTGTCCCCATGTGTGGGTCCAACTTCAATTATTATTAGTATTTAGATAGAAATAAATATTTCCCAATCCCTAATTTTGAAGATTATGCGACAAAAACAAGAGGGGCGCCTCTTGCTCCCCTCCTCTCCATGTTCATCTTTTCTTTATACTTTCTCCATGGATTGGTGATGGTTTCTTCTTTGTTTCAATAAATTAAGGTATTCTCTTTCTTTTTCTTGTGATTTGATCATTAGAATGAGTAGTTAATATCTTTATTCGGTTAATTGATTTTTGAACCCTTGATTGCTTGATGATTGTGTGATCAAATTTTTCCTAATCCTCGTTATCTTATTATTATTTATTTATTTCCTGCATTCATCGAAAAATGATGAGAATATTGATTTGGTTATTTGTGCACAATAGTTGAATCGGTTTTCTAATCAAGCACCAAAATCCATCTTAGGCGGTTGTCATAAAAGATTGGATTTTTAGTGGTAAACAGCACATTGTCTACCGGTTCGTAGCCCGTAGGATTCCCTATTGTGAAAATAGATAATACTATGGTTAGAATTAAGCCGGTTGGATTAATACCCAGTAATTGAGACTTTAATATTTAAGGATGTTATGTCATCAAACTCCGGGCGGTCGTTGCGGGGTGTGCCGTAATTAAAGTTTAATTAGTGGCGGTTGTCCTAATTAACGAATTTAGGAGAGATTGGTTGATTCACGGTCGTGGTCAACTATAACCAGTTTATTAATAATTTAACGAGTCATCCTTGAATCGATGATCAATCGTAGGAATCGAGGGGGAAACGATTAATTGACCGGAAACTTTTCTTCATTTATTTTTTTATTTTCTTCATAGAAAATTATATAAAAACAAAAATATATTTTATTTTATAAATTTTAGAAGAAATAAGTCCACCGTTCCCTATGGGTTCGACCCCTACTTCTACTATATATACTAGCTATAGAAGTTGTAGGTGAATTATTTTTGGTGGGTTGACGACACACCAAATTTTGGCGTCGTTGCCGGGGAACGGTGTCAAGTGATTTATTTCTTTTAGAATATATAGTTTCTTTTTGTGTTGTTTTGTGTTTTCCTTGTTTGCAAGCATGTCAGGTTACCACTACGCAACTCCTATGGTGAATCGTGATGTGTATGGATGCCGGTGAATAATTCATATGAGGAGAGATGTTATCCTAGTGAGCCGAGTTATCCAGATTGAAGTTATGTCGAATCACATTAGTGAACTTGAAAGTCCGATACCTTATTCAAATAAATCTCTTGAAGCCATGATGCAGTCTCTTACTAACAATCTAACGCAAATGCTCCGAAAACTGCAGTTGATCGGCTTAAGGAACAAAGGTTAAAAACATCCCCTCCTTTTATATGGTACGACGATGAAGACGATTGTCGCATGATTGATCCAACACCAGAGATCGATGATGCTGATGACCAAGAAAATGGTGAAGAAATTCACTCGGGGTTGGAGAAGTTAATGGATAATGTGTTTAATCATGAAGAAAATCATCCGGAGGAAGTCACATTTGAGGAGCCGTTAAAGCCAAAAAGTGTTGAGGTAATTGTGGAAATGTGAGTGAGCAAGAAGGAAGTGGTCTTCCCACTCGATCATTATATCTTGAACGGGGATGTGGAGGCCCCTAATCCTATTTTTCTTTTATTGGGAAGATACTTCATAAATGTGCCTAGAGCCAAGGCACGACTGATTCTTCTTGTAGATGATATGGATGGCTTGCTTAATGAGTATGCAAGGAAGAATCATGAAAGGAAAACTATTCCATTTGACAATGGATAGCCGAGGTAAGTATGTCTAGCCAAAGACATTAAAGAAGGGCGCTTGTTGGGAGGCAACCCAATGTAATAAAAATAATAAATTTTTTTCTTGTTTTATTTAGTTTTGATGTGGTGAGAATGGTATAACGCTTGTTGTGGAGCTGCTGTTTTTCTTGCAGGAGGTGTGGTAATTGGCTATGAATTGAAAGTTGAGAAGATGGCGTCCATTTTGCATGGTTTGAGGATGGTTTAAACTGAGGAGGAAATTTGTTGAGCTAGTTGGAGAATAAAGATGTCAATGAAATTTTATAAAAAAATCTGGAAAGCTCAAAAGCAGAATGGTAGGATCCTACCACTATGGAGTTGAGAATTACTGAAAATCTTGAAATGTTGTTGGAAATCTCACAGCAAGAACGGTAGGATCCTACCCTTCCTGAAATGGGGAATTCATCATGTTTGTAAAAGCTAATAGTTTACTTTTGAAATAGTGGGATCCTACCCATTTTTCTCATACTTTCTTGGATAATAAACGTTAGCTACCCTCCTTCCGCCCTTCATCTACTCCATCCACACACGACAACACCAAATCCAGAATGCTTTCAAGTGTCTTTCCCTCCCGCACCACCCCAAAGCCATTGATGATGAATTCCAAGGCTTATTTTTCACCATCCCATGGTCCGAATTGTAATGTATTCTCATCCCTTTTATTTTATTTTCATATTTAGATTAGTACATTTTGCATATCATGCATACCATGTTAGTTGCATATCATTGCACATTTTGCATCTTCCTTCCACTTTTAACATATATTGGGGACAATGTATGATTTAAGTGTCGGGATGAGTTTTTCATGCATTTTCAGATTCGAATTGCATCTTTAGGACATTTTAAGACCACATAAGCACCGAGTATGCCTTTTATGACACTTTACCAACTTTTTCATTTCAATCTTATGTGAAGTAATAATAATCAATTGGTAATTGACCAATGCAAGCACACACTTTTGTTGATGCACACTCACCTTATATCACTTGTTTGTAAAATTTAGGGGTAAAGTCATTGAGCCCTAACGAAAAACCACTTAAAAGTGAGGATTACAAGTAACCAAAAAAGCACACTCGATCATATTATCCTTTGAGTGGTATCCACACCTCCAATGCCATTCTAGAATTTGCATTGACATGCATTTCAAGACCACATTTTTCAGGTTCCGTGCACTTAAATGATTGAGGCACCTAGGATTTAACTCCTTCTAGACCCACTTCTATTGGCCTTCCCATATTTAAGACACCTTAGTGAGCCCCTTCTAGCCTGACCCTTTCTTTGATTGAACTCCAGAAAATAAACCCATGGCCTTTTCTTACGATATCCCTTTTTGTTGACCCTATTGTTAAGAGATTGTATGAATAGTTGCAAGAAATTTTGGAGAAGCGTCAAGAATCGAGTATCTGGAGAAGTATGGCTCGAAGTTATGTTATGAAGTGGATTGCAAGATCTAGAGTAAAAAATAAAGATGGGTTGTTGAAGAAAAAAAAGAGAAAAAAAATAATGAAAAAGAAAAAGGATTGCATTGAGGAAGTGTTTCATATGTTGAAAAAGTAGCTTGTTCTCACACATTTTTTGCAAGCTTCTTTGGAAAGTGTTGTTTGCACTACTATTCTAAGAATATTGTTATAGGAGTTGGAGCGCGTTGTGTTTCAATGAGATTGTTCTTGGGAACTAGGAGGTGATTGGTGTGGTTATTCATGCTTTCTCCTTGACAATTTTAACCCATATATTCCTTTTTTTCCCTACCTTGTTTTCCGTCCCTAGCCCCGTTACAACCTTGTTAAAGACCTCATGATGTGTGCATTGGATTTTGAATACAAAGTGGTGGAGATTTGATTGATATGCAAACCTATGGCAATGCTTGTTTGTGTGTTGATTTTTGAGAGAGAGTGAATTGTCCCTATGCAGTATACTGAGAGTTTTATCCGTGAGGACAAGTTGGGACTCTTTTATTTTGCCACTTTAAATTTTGTGATCAAGTGAGTTAAAGTTAGTTGTATGAATACTAGTGTGTGAATATATCGTTTGATTACCATTTCGCTTGCATTATGGTACATGAGGTTGATGAGACAATCGGACGGGCGTCATAGTTGGAATTCTTGTGGTGCTTTCCATTTCTCGAGATACAGTATTTTCAGTATTATTATTATATATTTTATGTCTTATTTAGTAATAAAAGGCTGATATTCAAGACATGGAACTATCAAGATGCATTGAACTTAGAAGATTCAGCAATCTCGGAAACCGAAGCGCAGCTATCTTGTGTTTCGCAATTTTGACCATTATATATTATCCGGAAGAAATTGAGTCCTTGATGAAAGTTGTAGATCTCTTCGAGAACTACAAAATATATATATGGCTCGCATTTATTGGATAAGCGAAGCTCCGGATATGGACCGAATACAGAAGGCTGCTGAAGAAGATACATTGTACTTGGACTATCAAGAAACATTGAACCTATTTATTTCTTGATAGGATCGAAATTTGAATTAATTTTTAGGCAGACTTTTCAACTTATTATTCTAAATTCATGTATTTCATTTTCTATAAATAGGCTAGTATTTGTACTTGGAACAACAACTTTGAGTGAAATTTTATATATTATGAATTTTTAGTGATTGAAAATTTGAGTGAGTTAAATATTTTGCCTTGCTGATTAGGTGACTTGTTTAACTAGAGAATTTATCAAAGAGTTGAGCACTCTTTGTGTGACGTTCTCACTTAGGGATTCTCGGGGAGCTGATTCCTTGAGGAAATCTAAGCTTAGCTCGTTTTCCATTGTTACTTTAATCTAGATCCATAAACCGAATCATATCAAGTGGTATCAGAGCATAGGCGATTAAAGCATCATCTTTTTGCGTTATGAAGGTAAATTTTCGTTCTCTCAATCTGTCCAACCCCATTTCCATATTTTGTTCAATTTGTTTCCTACTCAAAACAGATCGGAAATTTATAAATTTTTACCAGTAGATAGATCTTGCTTTTATCTATCTTTTGTCTCTTTACGACTTTTCCAAATTTGGAGTTTATCGTGGTCCAATCTGCCCCACAATATCCTGTGCATTTTTATAGAACAGTTTGTAAACGAATTCGATTTGCCGGAGTTGTAACGGTCTGAATTGCGTGATTCTTTCTGACCATATAGGAAATTTCCTGTTCTACAAATTTCATTCTTCGCATTTTTCCAAATTACCGATCAATTTTTCTCAATGGTCACCGTAACGTGCTAGTCTGTTTCTGTCCGAAAATCTGTTTGTGTAGTCATTTGTTTACGAATTTATTTTGAGGAGGCTATCCATATTCAATTTTCGTGAAACTTAACAGTCTTAAAGAAAATTTCATGATCTACAAGTTTCGTTCTTTGTGTTTTTCCAAATTCCTTACCGTTTGGTCGTGAAAATTGCCGTCCTTTCGTGTTCTTGTTCTAGAAATTATAAGCCCTGGTCCAAGAAACCCTAAACTTGTTTGTTTACTTTCCTTGAAACCCTAGCCGTGTGTTTGTTTATTTATGTCAATTTGAGACCCTTACCAAGATGGAGTGGGGTTGTAGGGGTGTGCTACGCTACGATGGTTATGGGTTCTATTTTGAATATGATCCAAAGTTGTATTATCCGGCTTGTGTCAAGAAGGCCGACGCTGAATTTTTGAAAGAACAAAATGACTATCAAACAGAGCAAAGAAGAATAAAGGTAGCTAAGGAAAAAAGAGAGTTAGAACGTGTAGAACGGTGGAAGAAACTTGAGGCAAAGTGGAAGGCCGAAGATGAGTTTTTCCTTATAAAGTATGGTATAACTCGTGAAGAAGCTGTAAATGGCAAAAAGCCGAAATTCAATCATGTTGACTGTGTTGTTCCAAACCCTCCTATTGATGGGGTGCACGTTGATAATGTTCAATTTGAGGCCAAAACCGTGGCTGTCTAGTTTGTTGATGTTGTAGATGATCGTGGAGAGGATAAACACGTTGACGTACATGTTCAGAGTGAGATTTTTATACCGCATGCTAAGCATATTACCGAGGGTTCACATGATCAGAAGGTTGTGTTCATTACGCCAATAGAGGCACACATTGCTGCACCCTTTGTTCTTGAACAAATTCCAGAGGTTGTTCAGCCAAATATTTCTATTAATATTATTGTTGATAATGCCGAGGCTATGGTGGTTGAGAAAAATATTGGAGAGGTGAAATCAGCAGGTTTGGTTGCTAAATTAAAGTAATTACAAGCGACGCATATCTATTTGGATCCATATTTAATGCATTGTCGTTCTTTAATTTTTGTTATAGCTGATTTGTACACTCTAGACGTTTCACTATATTGTGGTGTTTTGATTATGAGTTGCTATGTGGTTGAATGGAAGCATGGAAGCAAAATATTCATGTTCGATCCAGGTGGATTCGAGGACGAATCCTTTCGAAGAGGGAGAGAATGATATGAATCAAGATATAGTATTTTCAGTATGATTATTATATATTTTATGTCATATTTAGTAATAAAAGGCTGATATTCAAGACATGGAACTATCAAGATGCATTGAACTTAGAAGATTCAACAATCTCGGAAGCGAAGCGCAAGCCTCTCGTGTTTCGCAATTTTGACCATTATATATTATCCGGAAGAAATTGAGTCCTTGATGAAAGTTGTAGATCTCTTTGAGAACTACAAAATCTATATATGGCTCGCATTTATTGGATAAGAGAAGCTCCGGATTGGACCGAATACAGAAGGCTGCTGAAGAAGATACATTGTACTTGGACTATCAAGAAACATTGAACCTATTTATTTCTTGATAGGATCGAAATTTGAATTAATTTTTAAGGAGACTTTTCAACTTATTATTATGAATTCATGTATTTCATTTTCTATAAATAGGCTAGTATTTGTACTTGGAAACATAAGACATATTTGAGTGATGAATATATATTTTTCTTGAATTCTGTGTTTGAGTTTAAGTGAGTTAGAAAGTTGCCTTGCTGATTAGGTGACTTGTTTAACTAGAGAATTTATCAAAGAGTTGAGCACTCTTTGTGTGACGTTCTCACTTAGGGATTCTTAGGGTGCTGACTCCTTAAGGAAACTAAGCCATTAGCTCGTTTTTGCCATTGATATTCTCGATCTAGATCCTCCAAAACCATATCTTTTAGGTCATTCATATAGGGTTAGGTTCATGCATTTTTCTTTTCTTATTTTTTGGGATGAGAGTGAATTGCTTGAGGACAAGCAATGATCTAAGTGTGCGGGTGTGATAAGTCCACAATTGGTGAGGTATTGTGTATTTTTGATGCATTTTATGTGAAAAGATATTGCTCGGATAGTTGTTTTTGATGTTTTTTAGGACCTATATGATGGATGCATGATTTTGGATGTTTTGAGTCATTTCGGAGTCATTTGGAGCGGTTTGGACGAAGTTGAAGTGAAGCGGTCAAGCTAGAAAAAGAAAACAGTCATAGAAAGCTAAAACCAGTTATGGTAGGATCCTACCATTCCATGGCCGAGTTTGACAGAATTGAAACATATCGGCAGCGAATTTGCATAAACTATTTACCATTTAAACACTATTTTATGTTATTTTGGCCCCATGTGTGGGTCCAACTTCAATTATTATTAGTATTTAGATAGAAATAAATATTTCCCAATCCTTAATTTTGAAGATTATGCGACAAAAACAAGAGGGGCGCCTCTTTCTCCCCTCCTCTCCATCATCATCTTTTCTTTATAATTTCTCCATGGATTGGTGATGGTTTCTTTTTGTTTCAATAAATTAAGGTATTCTCTTTCTTTTTATTGTGATTTTATCATTAGCATGAGTAGTTAATATCTTTATTCGGTTAATTGATTATTGAACCCTTGATTGCTTGATGATTGTGAGATCAAATTGTTCCAAATCCTCGTTATCTTATTAGTATTTATTTATTTCTTGCATTCATCGAAAAATGATTAGAATATTGATTTGGCTATTTGTGCACAATAGTTGAATCGGTTTTCTAATCAAGCACCAAAATCCATCTTAGGCGGTTGTCATAAAAGATTGGATTTTTAGTGGTAAACAACACATTGTATACGGTTCGTAGCCCGTAGGATTCCCTGTTATGAAAATAGATAACTATGGTTAAAATTAAGCCGGTTGGATTAATACCTAGTAAATGATTCTCTATAATCTTTAAGGCTGTTATGTCATCAAACTCCGACGGTTGTTGCGGGGTGTGCCTTAATTAGGGTTTAATTAGTGGCGGTTGTCCTAATTAACGAATTCAGGAGAGATTGGTTGATTCACGGTCGTGGTCAACTATAACCAGTTTATTAATAATTAACGAGTCATCCTTGAATCGATGATCAATCGTAAGAATCGAGGGGGAAACGATTAATTGACTGGAACTTTTCTTCATTTATTTTTTTCTTTTCTTCGTAGAAAATTAGATAAAAACAAAAATATATTTTATTTTATAAATTTTAGAAGAAATAAGTCCACCGTTCCCTGTGGGTTCGGCCCCCTACTTCTGCTATACTAGCTATAGAAGTTGTAGGTGAATTATTTTTGGTGGGTTGACGACACACCACTGTTACTACTTGCTTCTTGGCTGTTACTACTTGTTTTTTTTGGCTGTTACTACACTTTATCTAGCGTTACTACGTGTTTATGTAAAAGGGTATTTTTTTGTCCATTTATTATGAATTGGTCATTTTTAATCACATAAAATATAGTAACGTTCTTCTATCCCCATTTATGATTTTTTTGGTCCTTCTAGCCCCTTCCCCCTATATCATATATGGTCTCAAAAAATAATAAATTTAAATTAGTATGTGTTATTAAATTTGTGTGTTTTGATATTGAATGTATTTTATGTGAAGACACGATAATCTTCCTGCCCTGGGCAAAATTCTTTAGTAGTGAGGATATTCATATTAGTAGCAGAGTTTTTTCACCTTTAAATCTCGTAATCCGCTGCTAAGGTATTTTGTCGGCAGTTTGATCTGCCGCTAAAATCTGTGTTTTCCATCGCCACTAAAAGTTTTAGGCCCTTTCCCGACGGTTGTTTGGGCCCGTCTCTAGGAACAATTTGCAGCAATTTTTACCCACCAACTATTAAAGAAAATAATGTTTTAGGAAAAATGACACATTTTGGGAAAGAAAAAAAAGCAACAGAACACTTAAATATTTTTTTTAGAGAGAAGGACAACTTCTACAATTTTTATAGCTTAAAAGACAATATATATCTATATATAGGCAAAATTAGAAAAATGGTCCTCTAACTTGGCCAACTATGGATTTTAGTCCTGCTCCTGCTCCGGTGAGGAAAATGGTCATCTAAGTTGTTTTTTCATTAAAAATGATCCTACTCGCCAGATAACGCTGACTGGGAACCGGAATATTTTAAAATTGCTGACATATTTATATGGTACAATGTACATGTTGATAAAAAAAATTTAATGACAGTTGCGTTATAAAATTTTGCAGAGATATATGGCCGGCCATGGAAAGATGTTTCTTTACACTCAAAGGAAATGTGAAAGTGAATGTATGTGTTTGCTTTATGAGTACTAGTTAATCAGCTGCACAATGTAATGCACTTTTGTGTTTGATTAAAATAAAGGATACTATTTGTTGTAACGCATCGTTCATGAATCGATAGTGATTGTAAGTAAAGAACAGATATTCAAACAATCATACAAGTGTAGAAACAGGAAAAACACAAATTTAACGTAGTTTCCGACAATGTGTGTCGACTACGTACTCCACGGATGAACGAAAATTTATATTATCACAGATAAGTTCTTACAGATGTTACATTACAACAGTATTTATAGTCTCGGGAATCAAACTCTAACCGCCATAAGAGTCAAACCAGGAAATAGTTGAAATACACCTTGAAGTAACCCCAAATTGCTGAACGTGTCCCCAAGTTGCTAAGAATCAACTCAACTCAGTAGACTCAGCAATTTGATCAACCTTGCTGACCTTTCAGCAGAACACCATACACAACAACAACTCTCTGCATTGCTGACCAGATGAACTTCCACACAGACTCGGCTCTGTATACCGCTCACTGACCAGACTCAGCATGCATAGTTGAAGTCACTGTTACATTATTTATATCCCATCGGTTCTACCGGTACGGTGCATCCCACCTATCGATGCTTCACACCGATTTCACACCCTATCTGCGACCATTAGAATGGTGTCTTCCCATGAATGTTTTGTGCCTGGCCTTCATCGGGTAATTGCTTAATTTTAATGATGTGCTTGTTTTTGGCCACAAGATTCTCAGATGAGGTAATCTCAGACCCCTCTGACGCCAGACGACGATGCTCGAAGTCATCAATAGTGAAATTAAATCGGGTTAACAACCGGGTAGTTAGGTTTCGTGAACATTACCCAACTACGGTGACTGGTGAATTTGGTGATTGATTATAGATGAGGAAATGTGGGATTCACTGATCACGTATCCAAAAGAATTTGGGATCAAGATATTAACGTAGTTTTGTATATTGAGGATGATGATCCTTTTCTAGGGCCTCCGACGTGGGAGTGAATGCTGAATTGCATGTAATAAGGAAATGGTTATGATCAAGGGGCGGTTTGATCATGCAATAAATGAGCAAGAGTCATGGGACCATTATTGTGACAATTACCATCATGGGGTATTATCTTTTAGATGGCCTTTATTGCCCACCTCGAACACCCGAGGTTAATGGCGATGACATGCAAGCTGAGAAATCTGAAACGACGTGAATCTGCACCATGTCGGTTGAACGAGCTGGGAAATACTGTATAAGAGAATAAATGTTTTATCTTAAAGTTATCTAAAATGTCAATCACTTTGTTGGACTGAACTCCTTTGGCTCATTATGCTGAGAAGATCCAAGATAGCCTAGTGGGTTCCATATGTATGACATCGGGACAAACCCACGTCACTCAACCTTCTATGTTTTGAAGTGTGTTATTTGTAAAGAATGAAACCATTATAGTTTTATTAGGTATTTTTAAGAAAGACAATTAATGATTATGTTCCATAATAATAAATCAATTTAATTTTCATAGGTTTCATCTGTATTACCAAAACATAACATATTTCCAGACATAATTGTATTAATAGGAAGTTCTACAATTTTAACCGAAAATTTAGCGTTTTTATAGAAACAATATTTCCGGAATAAAAAGACAGTCCCTAGAAAGACAAATGCATAGTGTAATTTAAGAGAGATAAAAATAATTTTACGGTTCACCAGACAAACGCCTCACTTTCGGTTTAGATGGAGAATTCGAATTGTAGATTCACTGCAATGATTTTTCAAGAATCCCCAGGATTAGACCCTGCTCTTGGGCTATAAAAGTGAGTATAGTTTTTTTTGTCAGAGCTTAATTGTCAGAATATCCGGTCTACAACTTCTATCAGTTTTAGATTCCGTTTTGGGACGCACATCAGATTGAACCGTATTTTTATTTCCAGACCTTCAGGAAAGTATTAGTTATAGTAATTTATATCGGTTACAATAATTAATTTCACTATAACATCAACTACACTATATTTTATTTCGATACAGTCATTATTTTCAATTAAATTGCATGCTTTATTTTCAGTCCGATATTTCAGTACAGATAGCATGCAATATTCAATACATATAATTTTAGTATGCATATCACAGTTTTAAAAGTAATAATAGTGAACTTTGGAGGCTTGTTTAATGACTTTCTTAGTTTCCTCTCGATGCATAGACACTGCTTACGGGGTATTCATGCTCACTCCGTTATTGTATATATTTTTGCAGTTGCGACTCGGGGTATCGGGAAGTTTTAGAGGCACTGTCTGGCCAATTACTCTAACTAGATTTGTTAGAGAAGACGTGTGGACTCACGTGCTCCTAGAAGAGAGATCAATGATTCTGATCTTCCACAACGGAGCTTTGGTTGGTGTAGAATAAAGGTTTCCACATACATGAACTATAAATTATGTCTTTTGAGTTTTTCATTATGAAGTAATAATTACGATATGGACCTGTTGGGACAGATTGCCCATACTCTTAAATGAAAAGAAAATAAAGTAGCATATTTATTAACACCAATTAGTCTTAATATGGTATCGGAGCTAGAGGTAGGATCGAACCCTGGTTAGAACATGATTTTAAAAAAAACAATAATAAAAATTGTGCAAGTGTTGGGACATTTTGCCCACACTTGATGGGGTTGTTGGAAGAGATTGCCCACACTCTTGGAAAAAATGTGCAAGTGTTGGACTGATTACCAACACTTTAGTGGGGTGTTGGGACAGATTGCCACATTTATTAATACCAATTGATCTTAATGTAACAGGACCCAACATTAGTCAATTAATGTAACATATTATTATTATTGATTTTGTTATGATTTTAGTCTCTACTTTTTCAACAAAAGGCTTCGTGATTCGAAATTTTGGTTTAGAATCATGGACAGATGATTGGGATTCAGGTAATTGGTAAAAACTTGGCCGGGTCGTTACAACGACATACTTGGCTTTAATTGTACTAAGAGAAACACTAGGTTATTTCTCAGAAAATAAATATACTAGCTTTAATTTCCTATGACAAATTAGTGGTACATACTTGTTTTACTTTAGGTCTTATTGCATAACGGCCGGTGCTATCATATATGACATTATAATCATTTTGACCAATCTGTGGAACACCTTATTTATTATTTTTTAATCATCTCTTTCTAAAGTAGAGTTTTTCAGCTTACGATTTACTTTACAGACCAATGAGCCTTACCTCAATGGTTAAGTAGTGGCCTGTGATGTAGAGGTCACAGGCTCGAGTTCCACTGTGTGCATGGGTGGGCTCGAGTCCTCTAAACAATACAAGAGAAATAGGGTTTAGTGACATCAAAAAACGCCCTTAAAAGCAACATATAGAGGCGTTTGAGTCTAGTTGCGGCGTTTTCTAGTGCAGCAGTATTGATATCGCGATAGCTACAACTACCGGTTGACACATTTAGAGATGTCACGAAAAGGCCTCTAATGCTACATCAAAAAGCGCCTCAGTAGCTCCTGAAGTCACGCAGGAAAGCGCCTCAGCAGCTGCTGAAGTCACGCTGGAAAGCGCATCTACAGCCTTCTGATGCCAAACTGAAAAGCGCATCTACAGCCTCCTGATTCCACACTGAAAAGCGCCCCAACAGCCTCCGGATGCCACACTGAAAGCCTCCTGAAATCCAAAACAACCCCAATTGTTTAATTGCACCTATATAGCTATTGAAAAAACATAAACTCAGAATTCCACTTTGTTAAAATCAATTACTAAAATATTAAAACTGTAGAGATGCATCAAATCATTAACAGATGCATAAAACAGACTTAGAGCATGGCTAAATCATGAGCCAAGTCAGCTTACAACTAAATCTAAACCATACTAAAAACAGACTCCAAGAAGGGAAAAACAATGGTCACTGAGTCTAAAACAAGTCACAAGTCTGACTGCAAACTGGACTAATCCATGTAGTCTCAATGATGCATTAAGCATGTAGACCATGTCACATTATCAGGTAGCTTAAGCAATTTACAAAAATAGCAGATTATCACATTTCATGCACATGTCATTCTTATGCACTTCTCATGCAACTCAATCTCGTATTTGTATGTAACAACATGCCTTTCACTATTTCAAATAGCAATTGTGTACAACACATTTCACTAGACTGATATCATGTATGCTCAAGCATATAAGAGATTGCATGCTTAATACATAACAGAGGGAAAGGTGAACAATACTCATGCTTAAGGTTGATATGCATGCTTTGCTTAATCCTCATGCAAAGCTCATTCATCACAACATATCACTTACTAAAATATTAAAACATTAGAGATGCACCAAATCATTATCAAACATAGTCACCAAAATTTGGCTCGTTATTGAACTTCCAGTAACATTCAAAATGAACCAGAATTATGTCAAAAGGCTAACCGAAATACCTTGAAGTACCCAACAAGAAAGGCAAAGAAAGGCTAACATTTACTATAGATATCTTATCCCAAGGACATCCCAATTCTTGTCTAGAAACGCAAGACATTTGTAGTCTATTAAGAAGCTAACCTGTGCCGTCGTGGCCTTTGCTGTGTCGGATCCAGAACATGGAGATCTTCAGCAGACAAGCCAGCTGGACCAATACCTCCTTGCAATACAGTAATTACAGACACATGTCACCATTAAAGAAATGAATCACCAAGGAAATTACAGCATGGAGTTCAGTGCATCAATCAATCCAAAAATGTACCTGAATAACAACCATTGTCCCGACAGCAGTAGCCACATGAGCTACACTTGGAGTTGGCGGTTCTGCAATGGGAGTAATTCTGCATGAAAAGTAACACAATGAATCATAAGCTGTCTAGGCTAAGCAACCAGAAACAATAAAAAAAGGTAAAAAGCCTACCTTGACCACTTATTTGTCAAGACATCATAACAATGC
This sequence comes from Gentiana straminea, assembly GCA_036785695.1. Lineage (NCBI taxonomy): Eukaryota > Viridiplantae > Streptophyta > Magnoliopsida > Gentianales > Gentianaceae > Gentiana > Gentiana straminea. The sequence goes on from JAVUPR010000137.1 coordinate 12,666,969, forward strand.
ACATCCGCGGTAGCACCAGCTAATCCTGAAGTGAAATTGGGCAACTCGTAATGGAAAAAATAGGTTATCGTCATAGCACCAAGAGACATAAGGCTAGTTTTTCATAGTCGATTGCTGTCAACCCTTGACAAACTTTAACAAAGTCCTTCCATCAACTCAATTATATACATAAGTTCAAACTACAAGTATTATTAAAAGCAAAAAACTTATTAAAGTTTTAGTCCTAAATGGAAGATTACATATAACCTGTACATTTACTCTTAAGATGAACAATAGGTCTCACAAAACAGGATAGAACTAATCAGTGCAGAAACCTAAATATAGGGTCCCATAAGAAAGACAGAACATACACAACAAACTCACATCACAGGAATCCTCTTTCCTTAGCAAACAAATCTTCAAACATACGCCTGCAGTGCAACAACGAGTTAACGACAAATGTAATCGGACGTCAAGAAAATAAGGGCACAGAGAAAGACGAACCAACCCATGGAATGTCATATTAAGCACCCCACACAAAAGCAAAAGGCAATTATTCAGGTTTTCTAAGTACAACAAACTGGAAATTCAAAATACAGGACACTAAACAAACCTATTACAAAAGAAGAAGACATGTTATGAGACAAAACTTTCTATCTTTGATGAATTTTAAGATAAAGTTACATACATAGAAAGAGAAAATCAAATGAAATAGACAAAAAAAAAAGTTCAATTAAACAAAGGAGCCTTTAAAGGAATCACACTTATTCTATATGGACACGCAAATTAAGTGGCACCGTACTCTCATTTGTTGTTTTACCTAACACACCACACCAATTTTCACATATACTCAATACACCACACTCTTATTACAATATTTTCATTTCTACTTATGACACCACATTTATCAATATCTTCCACTCCAATGTATTAATTACACATATACCTAATTTCCTTCCGGCCGCCATCCACCCACCAGCCCCGCCACCTTCCACCTTCCACCCACGCAGCCCAGTCACCCCTATACCAATCTTCCTCCACCATCACCTAGCCCCACCGCCGGCCATCAATCACGTAGCTCCACCGTCCCATTACACCTAGCCTGAAAGATTTTGAATAAAAGAAAAAAAAATGCAAGAAAATGCTAGCTATTTTATTACTAACATATAATCTCTAAATGGTTAGGAGAAGTTTCAATTCTGAAAAAAAAAAACGGACAGATTGGATATTATATGATATCAACTACTCAAATCAATTCACCTTCAAGCTCCGCCAAATTTTTTTTTTCCTTCAAAATGCGAATCGGAATTTATCATTGCATTGTGGTTTGAGGTGAGATGGTGGGTTTTTTGATAGATAGAGAGAGAATGATGTATTTTTTATGGTAAGAGATGGTGGAAATGGTGATGTGGGTGGTTAAAGGGTGGAGAAGATGGTGGTTGTTATTGTTTATAGTTGGTAGGATGTAATTGTGATAAAAAAAAAGATTTGGATGTAGTGAAAATAATCTGGACGTAGTAAATTTGTTGACCAGGCATAGGCCAAGGTTTAGGGCCCTCGGAAAATGATCAAATTTTAGGGGGCCGGTTTTTGTTTTGGTCAAGTAAGTTTATTACTCTAAAAATGTGGCATATCTTTTAAAAACAATTGGTGTATCTTGAAGGACTTCGCTTTGATTATTTAGCCTAGGATCTATAAGAACCCTGGAAAATCCTTATTCCTGACATACATTAAAAACCATGTGTTTTGTTTTATGGCCCACCATGCATAGACAATATCAAATTAACAAATGAAATAATGATCTTTCGGTTGCCAAATACTCGAACATTAGACTTCATCAACAAGACCACATGTTTTGATTTACAAAGACAATCTAATTATTTATGTCATATATCTTTTTCAACATATCTCTGGCACGATTTCATGAGGGAATCTTGTTTACTTTATGATCGGGTAGAATCAGTGGTTGGTTTATCGATGGTAGTCAATGATCTGATTTTTTTATCGGTGGAAATCATATACTAGTCATTAAGAATTAATTTCATCTAGATTTATTTAGTGTATTCCTTTTTTTTTTTTGGGTGACGTCCTACTAACCTTTTTTATTTTATTTTTTTATTTTATTTTTTTGTAGACAAACGATATCCGATCAAACCCATGGTGTGGATGGATCCTTTTATTACATCTACATGCAGGCCGGCCCCGATTTTCTTAGCGCCGGCCCTGCGTAGTCTAATATACTGGATTTTAACAAGTTTTCCCTAACGGTTCATGCTTCGCTGGAAGGATTTAAATAAGCAAACTAAAAACAAACATAACTATTTCTGATATATGTTTAGACAACAAATCATCTATAGAATTTGTTATTACGGATCGATCAAGAATTGATGGTGATTGTAATGAAAGATAAACAATTAACAAGTAAACAAACACAGAAACAAGAAAAACACATAATTAACGTGGTTTCCGGCAATATGCCGACTACTCCACAGACAAACGAGAAAGTTACAATTTACAATTGTTACAGATGGTATTTATTGTTTTTGGAATCCAACCCTAACCGACTTAACAGCCAAACCAGATAATGACTAAAATACCCCAGAAGTAACATTATCCATAACGGAAAACCATGCAGACGTGTTCCCCAAGTATCACTGAGAACCAACTCAGCAGACCATGCTTAACAGATGATCAGTCTGCTGACTTCACTCAGCAGAACACCAGACTTCAGCAGATACCTTCAGGCCCTGCTGACCACCATAGTTTCCACGCTGATTCAGCAGAGTAGAGTATTATACTCTTCTGACATACCTCAGCAGCATACTTTAAGTCACTGTTACAAAATTATTCCAATTTGTAAGAACGATTCAAAGATTATATGTATACAGTGAATAACATATATATTATTCATGTTATGGTATTTAGGGAGAACAATAATCTTTGAATTGTTCTCATCTTTTTGAATAATTAATTCAATGGTGACCTAGCTTGGGATCGGCAGCCGATCACATTTTAGAAATAATTGATTTCAATCTCATTGGTATGCCTTTCTCATCTGATTATTGAGATAATCTCATAGTGGTAAGACACAAAAAGCACAGAGAAAATCATACAATTGAATAAGGCATATTCCGGGAACTCACCGGAATTTCATAAGAACTTGGATCTCATATATATATGAGATCCAAGTTCTTATGAAATTCCGGTGAGTTCCCGGAATATGCCTTATTCAACTATACATATATACATATACACACACACACACACACACACACACACATATATATATATATATATATATATATATATAAAAATAAAATGAAAAAAATACAATGTTACAAAAGCAACAAACCAGCTATACAATAACCTAAAAAAATCGCTCAACATCAACTCCCTATTTGTTCAACAATCGATTACATCAAGCAATACGGAAATCCCTAGCTTTATGAACTGCCTGAGACACAAACAAGCAAGTCTTTATTTCGTATGGTGCAACTCTTGATTTTGCTAGTACGACGCTCCCATGACAATCTCACGGAAACATCCAATACTGAACATCCCCTTCAAAGAACAAGTCCCTCCTAAGATAATCATCTACCCAAACATTACTATATATATCGCCAAAAGCCACAGACATCTTATATCGAAATCACATTTCTCCAAACCGAGTGAATCCACCCACAATCCTGATGTTATGACGGATCGGTTAAGAAGCGATAGTGATTGTCAGTAAAGATAAGTAATTAACAAGTAAACAAACACAGAAAGAAGAACACAGATTGAACGTGGTTTCCGGCAATATGCCGACTACTCCAAGGATAAACGCGGATATTTTATTATCACGAGAAAGTTAATACTTATGGTATTTATAACCTTAGGAATCCAACTCTAACCGACTAAACAGCCAAACCAAACAATGACTGAAATACCCCAGAAGTAACATTTTTCAAATCGGAAAATCATGCAGACGTGTTCCCCATGTAATCCTGAGAATTAACATCAGCAACCCAAGCATCAGTTAGTTGATCAACCCTGCTGACTTGCCCCAACTAAACACCAAACTTCAGTAGACTGTCCAATACTCTGCTGACCAGATCATAATTTCCACACAGACTTCGGCAGCATAGTTTAAGTCCCCATTACACCCGAAATACATGCAACCAAGCCGCACAATGTGATTAACGAATCATACACATATCATCCTACATTAAATTTCTCTAACAAAGAATAATTGCCGTCAGAATGGACCCATGCTAAATAAACCGGAGTAAAAGGTTACCTCTCCGGGGGCCCTTGATTGCCTATTTAGTATTCCACCCGAACTCCTCCTCATCCAAGCTAGGCCTGTGAAACTGAGAATAATAAATAATACTGATAGTGAATCGCTTTGATGAACTTGACACCATTCCGTATAACCCTCTGATGTGATGCTCAATGAGTCACGGACACAATCCGCCATCCAACAAACATTCCACCATAGATACAAGCAACCAGGTTTTGGCTTATCTAATGGATTTTTATATTTAGCTTTAAGAACTTGAACCCACAAACTATCTATGTTCATAAGAATTTTCCATGCCACCTTTGCAAGCATTGCAACATTCCTATTTCAAAGACGTGCACCTCCAACCCTACAACAACTTTTGATTGCCACATCTCAGCCGACGCCACATAGTGCATCCTCTTCTCTTTTGACATATAAGCCTCTAATGTAACCCACATCTTCAATAACGCCTATCCACACCCTCCTCATCTCATTCCCACTTCCATATAGATCCCAAGCACCATTTGCCCCATAGATAGAGACCACCACCATCCTCCAAAAAGCAATTGGTGCCGAGAGGAATCTCCACCGCCACTTACCTATCAACGAGAGACTATAGATCCTAGTTAAGACTACCCGCCTACTCCACCCAAACCAGAAAAGACCTGAGTCCACCGTAAAGAAAATGAACTCTCGCTTTTTTAGAATACTGATCACACATCGAGAAGGATTGTAGACTGAAAAGAAGAAAAGAGGTAGGGCACTCGATCAAGACAACTTTGAGAAGAACCATCTTGCCCCTTTCAGATAAAGAAGAACACTTACAACTACTCAACTTCTCTTTACACATAAGATTTATTACCTCTCAAGCAGCTATCCCCATGATATTTTGTCCTACCCATTAACCCATGTACCTCAAAGGTACCCCACCAACTTTGCATCCTAATGCTTTAGAAGCCGATTAGACTTTCATCCGACAAATTTATATATTCCTATCTGAGAGCACCTATTTAAGTTAATATTCGACCGGCCATATATCTTTCATTCTTACGATTCATGTCCACCATTAAACGAGAGCACTCACCATTTTCATTGATGCTATGCAACAGTGGAAGCAGTGGAGGACAATGACTTTCTTGTGAGTCTAGACAAAACTATTCAAAATTGGTGTTCGGTGGAGTAGATAAAACCGCAAAATACATATTTTTAAGTTGGGTACCCTTGTGCGTTAATCTAAATTTTAATATTTTTACAATAACATACATTATCTTTAAAATTGCAACTCAAGTCCTCACTAGCCAGATTGTGTCTAACCTTTACATATATAATGTAGAAACACAACACAATGTTTCAATGATTCAAAACACACAAAAACGCACTTTGTATCATAGAAAGCTTTGTTCTTAAGCTTCTCACTTTGGTTGATACAATTACAATGATGAACAAGGCTATTTATATCCAAATACACAAAGTGTAAACACATTAGTCAACAATTAAAACTACACATGTTGAAATATTTTTTTCAAAGTTATCAAATGCACTACTGTATCAATTGTAGGCAGCACACCATAATTGATTTTGAGTTATGGTTCACATTGCCTCCCTTAAATCAAAATCTTCAAACTTCATCATTCCAAGCATCTTCACCAGTTTAGTAAATGACTCCATCTTCAATGGTTTTATGAAGATATCTGCAACTTGTTCTTCAGTTGGACAATAATCAATAATAGACTCTTTTTCACGAACCGACTCTCTAATAAAATGATATTTGATATCAACGTGCTTGCTACGACCATGAAAAACGGGATTCTTCGATAGTTCAATAGTTGATGTGTTTTTGTTCTTTCGGATTTATTAGAAAGCTTTGTTCCTAAGCTTCTCACTTTTGTTGATTCAATTACAATCACAAACATCACCTATTTATAAGGTACACTACTCACTTATGAACACATGTGAATTACATTGTTAATAGCTTGCTTGGAAAGTCTTTGGACGGTGGTGGGCAGTGGACAGTACAGCCATTGATACAGAAGTAAGGCTACACACTAAGATTTTGTTCACATGTCTACATTGCCTCCCTTGAATCAAAATCTTCAAACTTCATCATTCCAAGCATCTTCACCAGTTTAGTAAATGACTCCATCTTCAATGGTTTTGCGAAGATATCTGCAACTTGGTCTTCAGTTGGACAATAATAAATAACAATATCTTTTTCACGAACCATCTCTCTTATATAATGATATTTGATATCAATGTGCTTGCTACGACCATGAAAAACTGAATTCTTCAATAGTTCAATAGCTAATGTGGTGTCACAATAAATATTTGTTGGTTCAGATTGTTGAGGATGCAAAAAATCAAGAATGTGCCTCAACCACACTGCTTGAGTTGCACTGCTTGAGACAGCCATATATTTTTCTTCTGCTGTTGAAAAAGCAATCACCTGTTGTTTCTTCGACGACCATGAGAAAACGCCGGATCCCAAGAAAAAATGCATAACCTGATGTGCTTTTTCTTTGAACCGTGTCACCGGCCCAATCACTATCCGTGTATCCAACAAGAGAAATATCATTAGCACGCGAGTAAAATATTCCATGACTCTGTGTACCCCTTATATATCTCAATATGCTTAGCTGCTTGTAAATGGAATTGACGCGGCGACTCCATAAAACAACTTATAAGTCCAACACCATAGGTTATATCCGGCTTAGTCGAAGTCAGATATCTCAAGTTTCCAACAAGTCTTCGAAAATATGTAGGATCAACAAATTCACCAGTGCCATATTTTATCAATTTTAGTTTTTCTTCCACCGGAGTTAAGATTGGTTTAGCACAATCCATCTTAAACTTCTTCAAAATATCACCTGCATATTTCTTTTGTGAAATGAAGATTCCACTATCCATTTGATGAATCTCCAAACCAAGAAAGTAAGACAACAAACCAAAATCTGTCATTTGGAAATGACTAGTCATAGCCTCTCTGAATTCTGAAATCATTTGTGCATTATTAGCAGTAAAAATAAGACCATCAACATATAAGCACACAACAATGATATCACCTCCACTAGAGTATTTGACATATAATGTATGCTCATAAAGACATCGTTCGAAACCGTGATCAATAAAATAAGAGTCAATACGAGTATACAAAGCTCTCGGGGCTTGTTTGAGTCCATAGAACGCCTTTTTCAAGTGATAAACTTTACTTTCTTGTCCTTCAAAAATATATCCTGCAGGTTGATCCACATAACTTCTTCTTCAAGAACACCGTTGAGAAAAGCATATTTCACATCCAACTGATAAATTTTCGATGAACTTTGTGCAGCAAGTGAAATAATCAAACGAACTGTATCAAGTCTTGCAACAGGAGTGAACACCTCAAAATAATCAATACCTGCCTTCTGCTTGTATCCTTTTGCTACAAGTCTGGGTTTATAGAGATCCTCCTCTCCATTGGCTTTGTACTTCGTTTTGTACAGCCATTTTACCCCAATGGGTTTCTTGCCTAGTGGAAGGTTTGTCAGCTCCCAAGTATCATTCTTTTGAATTGAATGAATCTCATCATTCATGGCTTGTATCCAGTAATCATTTCTCAAAGCTTCTTCAAAGCTAACTGGATCACAATATGCTAACAAAGAGAAATTAACAATTTATTCAATAGACATGTCATTATCATTTCCAATGACATAATCCTGTAATAGAGCTGGTAACTGTCTTTGTCGTTGTGGACGACTAGATGAAGATTCAGTCACAATTTCCTCTCTTGGTGGTTCTGTTTGTTGTATATTAGAACCAAAAACTGGAATAAAAGTACTGCTTGGTTTTTCAACTTGCTTAGGTGACCAATCCCAAGCTTCCTCTTCTTCAAATATAACATCCCTGCTGATGACAACTTTTCCTGTTATCGGATTAAACAACCTAAACCCTTTTGTTTGATGAGAATAACCAATAAAAATACACTTTTCGGATTTATCATTTAATTTCTTTCTCAAAACAACAGGAACGTGAGCATAAGCAATAAAACCAAACACTTTCAAATGTCCAATATTTTGTTTTCTCCCTGTCCATAGCTCATACATGGTTTTTCCACCTGGTACACTTCTGGTAGGACACATGTTTAACACATAAAAGGCACAAGCAACGGCCTCTGCCCAAAAATATCTAGGCAATTTCTTAGAATGCATCATAGACCTTACCATGTCCATGACCGTTCTATTTTTCCTCTCTGGCACTCCATTCTGCTGAGGAGTATATCTTGCCGTCATTTGATGTTTGATTCCACTATTTTCTAGAAAATCATCACAGACAACATACTTAGTTCCTCTGTCTATTCTCAAAGTTTTAATCTCATAACCACTTTGTGTTAGAATTTAGGACCCTCAGGGATCAAAAGGGATTGCAATAATCAAGATGCAAACGAGAAAGCATAAATCACACAAGAACAATATCACAGGATTTAACGTGGTTTCCGGTAAATGCCGACTACTCCACAGGAAGAAAGAGGAGAATATATTATCACTGGAGATTTTACAGACACTTGGCAATTGCCTAAGGCAATTTCTCAAATCTACTGCTTGACTGCTGCAAATGTTCTAGGTTACAACAGACATGTATTTATAGCCACAAAAACCTAGACCTAGCCGCCATAAAGACATACTAGCAGAATGACTTAAATACCCCAGATCTGGACCCCAGCTCTAGCTGTTACCCACCAGAATGTAACCATGCTGACATTTGTCCAAAGTGAGATTTGTCCAAAACTGACTTTCCCAAGGCTGACTTCTGCTAAAGCTGATTTCTGGTAAAGCTGATCTTCTGGCAAAACTGACTTCTACCCAAAGCTCCCTTCTGCCCAAAGCTGACTTTCTACTTAAAGCTCACTTTTGCTCAGCTGACATTTCTCAGCTGACTTTACTCAGCTTAGTACTAAACTCAGTTTAGTACTCAGCTCTAAATAAGAGGTCAAGTCACATTTCCTAACAAATCTCCACCTTGACTTCAACTCTTGTTCAAACAGATGTATAACCAGATGTACTGTACCAGATGCATTCGTCAATACTAGATGTACTGTACCAGATTCCTCTTCTTCTTCAAACTTGATTGAGTTGAGAATAGATGTGATCAACTTGATCACCAGACAAGATGTGACTACCAGATTCAGATGTAATCACCTCAGTTGAGCACACTTAGCTGAGTTCTTCAAATTCAACTTTAACCAAATAGCTTGCAGATTCAGTTTCAGATTCTGAGTTGACTAGATGTGAACACAACTGACTCCAAGTTAGAATTCTCCAGATCAGACTTAACTCCAGATGAGAACTCCACCTCAGAAATGTTCACCAAATTCTTAGCTGACTTCACTCAGCCAAACATATCAGATTTGTCTTACTCAACTGAATTCACTAGTTGAGGCTTCCAGACACATATGCAAAACCAGTGCAGACATGTTCAATAGACTTAGCAGACCCCACTCCACTAACAGATGGACTCAGCTGACTCCTTATTCAGCTTACTTCCCAGACTTGAACACTTCACTCTACAATACTGACTTGAACACTTAGCTTGTACTAGATCAGTTGAGCCTCACTCAGCCAATCCCAGATTTTGGTTCCACTCAGATTCAGCTCTTGATTCTTCAGGTTCAGGTGCACAACTAAGTGCCAGATTAGTGTTGATTGTTCTCAATTGAGTTCTACAAAACTCAGTTGAGTATGGACCCGAAGCTCCATCTGCTTGTCAACACTCTAGATTCAGTTTAGACCAGATTTGCATTAGGGTCTTTGGAATCCCCCTTCTTGAATGTCTTCTTTTCAGAATTTCCATTCCCTTTGCAACTGCTACTAGCAATTAAACCAGCAGCCCGATTGTCTGTACATGCGCAAGCTGAATTATGCCTTAGCTCTCGATTATGGAGAGATGCTCTAACATCATCCAATGACAATGTGTCTCTTCAAACAACAAAAGTCTACACAAAATTCTCATATGATGTGGCAGTGATACCAACAAAATTAAGTTGCCTCCTCATCTTCGATTTTAACACCAATACTCCTTAAATCAAGCAATATTGTGTTCATCATTTTCAGATGATCTCTGAGAGGCATTCCTTCATGCATCTTTAAACTGAACAGACGTTGCTTCATCAGTAACTTGTTGGTCAATGACTTTGTCATATACAGACTCTCAAACTTCAGCCACAGCCCTGCTGCTGAATTCTCTTCAGCAACTTCAGCGATAATATCATCAGACAAGCACAACAAAATCATTGAATGTGCTTTCTCCTCCAGATCAACCATCTCAGTGTTTCCGGCATCCACCGTCTTTGACAACGGAGCCCAGAGCCCCAGTTTCTTCAACAGAGCACGCATCTTGATTTGCCATAGATTGAAATTGTTCCTTTCTATGAATTTATCAATCTCTACATTTAATCGAGACATCTTGATCTTGCCAAAATAACAGAACTTTTATCATAAAATCCGAGCACCGGTGAAGGTCTTGGTGAAGATAAAATTTTGTTCAAACAGATGGTTCTAAAACAGAACCTCAGATTCCCTGATGATAACCTGAACGTCACTCCTATACCAATTTGTTTGAATTTAGGACCCTCAGGGATCAAAATGGATTGCAATAATCAAGATGCAAACGAGAAAGCATAAATCCAATAAGAACAATAACACAGGATTTAACGTGGTTTCCGGCAAATTCTAACTACTCCATGGGTAGAAAGAGGAGAATATATTATCATTGGAGATTTTACAGACTCTTGGGAATTGCCTAAGGCAATTGCTCAAAGGTACTGCTTGACTGCTGCAAATATTCTAGGTTACAACAGACAAAAAACTAGACCTAGACGCCATAAAGACATACTAGCAAAATGACTAAAATACCCCAATGTGGACCCCAGCTCCAGCTGTTATCCACCAGAATGTAACCATGCTGACATTTGTCCAAACTGAGATTTTCCCAAAACTGACTTTCCCAAGGCTGACTTCTGCTAAAGCTGACTTTCCCAATGCTGACTTCTGGTAAAGTTGATCTTCTTCCAAAACTGACTTCTACCCAAAGCTCACTTCAGCCTAAAGCTGACTTCTGGTCAAAGCTCACTTTTGCTCAGCTGACATTACTCAGCTAACTTTACTCAGCTTAGTACTAAACTCGGTTTAGTACTCAGCTCTAAATAAGAGGTCAAGTCACATTTCCTAACAATTTGTTTTTCAATATACTTTTTAGAACTTTTAAAAATATCACAGGCATCAGATTTATTTCTCAGAAAATACACCCATGCTTTTCGACTAAAGTCATCAATGAAATATATAAAGTACTTACTACCTCCGTTGGAAGGGTTCTTCAACATAAAACAAATCCGAATGAAGTAGTTGCAGTGGTGTACTTGCCCTCCATGCCTTATTCCTTGGAAACGGATCTCTGTGATGTTTCCCCAAAGTATATGACTCACAGACTTTGTGAGGAAAGTCAATATCTGGCAATCCTAATACTGACTTATTTCTGGCAAGAAACTTTAAACTTCCAATGTTCAAATGTCCAAATCTTAGATGCCATAACCACGTATCATCAAAACTCACAGAACAAAAACAAGGTAAACTGCCACAATTAATTTTCTGCGGAAACAAACGGTTATTACTCATGTTTACCTTTGCAATGAGTCCTTTCCTTGGATCACTTACTGTGCAAGTTCCTTGATTTAAGACTATGTTATATCCTTTCTGTGACAACTGTCCAATGCTCAACAAATTATGACGTAAACTAGGCACATAGAATACATCAGAAATAGCACTAGAAGAACCATCTCTTACAGTGTAAACGATTCTCCCTTTTCCAAGAACTGGAACCTCGGTATTATCTCAAAATTTAACAGTTGACTCTACGAAGTATCCAAATCAGAGAACAATTCTTTGTTCCCACACATGTGATTACTACAACCCGAATCCAAAATCCAATCATTTTTCTTGTTCTCATCAGTTCCAAAATTTGCCAATAATGAAGTTTCCAGACTATTATCATTATTTTCTGCAACCTTAGCATGATTTTCTTGATTATTCTTGAAACGACAATGATTTTGATAATGTCTGTATTTCTTGCAATTATAACACTGAATTTTGGATTTATCTTTTTTGAAAAATCATTACTTTGTTCATTATGACAAGAATCATTATTATTTCTTTGGTAATTAAAATTACCTCTACCTCGGCCTCGTCCTCGACCACGGCCTCTACCACGAAAATTATGACCACGTTGACTGAATTCAACATGATTCGATGATTCTGCCTTTTGATTTGACACTTTTAGTTATGCCTGCAAAGCTTCCTCAACAATAGCAATAGATTGTTGACCAAGAGAAATTTCATAGGATAATAACTCACCTTCCAATTGATCTATAGTCATTTCATCAAGATTTCTGGTCGCTTCAATGACCGTTTTCTTCGTATGAAATTTCTGCGTCAATGATCTGAGGATTTTCTGCATTTCCTGTGCCTCCATTAGACTCTCTCCATTTGCGCCCATTTTGCTGGCGATAGCTCTTACCTTTGCAATAAAATCACCAACTGACTCAGTTGTTCTCGTCTGAGCCAACTCGAACTGCCTCCGCAATTACTGCAAACGAACCTTTTTAACTTCAATATTACCTTGTTGGCGTTGATTAGGATCTTCCACGTCTCTTTGCTGACTTGGCGTTCATAAATTTATTATAAACGCTTAACTCGACCGCATTATTGAGATAATGACGAGCCAAACGATCATTCCTTTTGTTCTTCTTGTATTTGTGCCTCATTTAAATTTGTAGTGGCATCGGGAATGTCAAAACCACTTTCAACGACATCCCATATACCAATGACTACGAAAAAATCTCTCATTTTCTGATTCATTGATCAAAATTATTTTTACCGTCCATAAAAAATATTTCTTAAAGAGTGTGCCAAACAATAAATAAAGGATAGGCTTATCTTTATTGCAACACAAAAGAGTCAGTAGTGTTTAGGTGGAACAGGAAGATAAAGTTCTACTTTTAATTTTTGACTTTATATCAATGAATGAAATTCAAGATGCTCCTCGTCCTTGCTTCTTTTTTCTCTTCCAAGGCTCCACCTCCACTCCATCGAGCAGGAGCTTCTTCTTTGTTAGGGGAGTGACAACAACTTTTTTTTTGGTAGAAACAAACAAACTTGGTGGGCAATTGCTTTGAAGCTGGGACAACTTAGATTCAGATGAATCAAAGGAGACGATATCAATAAATCGAATATGCGTACCGGAAAGAAAAGGTGGAAAAAAACGAAGCTTGAATACAAGCTACGAGTGTCTGGTTGCAAATTTTTTTTGAGAACCTCACCGGAAAACAATCTCGGTCGGAGGTAATGGCTCAACCTAGCTCTGATATCAATTGTATAAACACAACACAATGTTCAATGATTCAAAACACACAAAGACGTCATACTTTGTATTATAGAAAGATTTGTTCTTAAGCTTCTCACTTTGGTTGATACAATTACAATGATGAACAAGGCTATTTATTGCCAAATACACAAAGTGTAAACACATTTTAGTTTTTCAAAGTTATCAGCTGCACTACTGCATCAATTGTAGACAGCACACCATTATTGATTTTGAGTTATGGTTCCCATATAATTGGTTGACCGAGCATACAGTGCATTTAAATGACACTAGATATTAGACACGGTTAGTCGCACCTTAGGACATAAATAGCTATTCTTTATTGACAATAATAATCAAATGTTTTTCCTTGAATATTTTGATTGAGTACAGTGTTTATATATACATCTATATCTTAGAGAATAAGAAAACAATGATTACAAAATATTTTGAAATAAATACTGCTATTAATTGTCCTGAATAATATCCTCAATATGTCCCCGCAATCCCATGGGCAGATGTAGCACGTGGAGATTGGTCTTGAGAGTAGAGAAGCGCGGAATGCTAAGTGGTTTTGTCAACGCATCAGCAAGTTGATCTTTAGATGAGACAAAGGCAACGCGAATGAGTTTAGCGGCAACAAGTTCACGGACGTGGTGAAAATCCAATTCGATGTGTTCGGTGCGAGCATGGAAGACATGATTGGCGGCTAGGTACGTAGCACCAATGTTGTCGCACCATAAGACCGGAGTGGAGTCGAGAGAAATACACATTTCACGGAGCAATTGAGTGAGCCATTGTAATTCAGTGGCAACATTTGAGAGAGACTTGTATTCAGCTTCTGTACTGCTCTTGGCAACCGTAACTTGTTGCTTGGAACGCCAACTGATGAGATTAGAACCCAGAAAAATACAATACGCGCCAACCGAGCGGCGATCATCCGAATCGGTAGCCCAATCAGCATCAGAGTACACATGAAGAGTTGAGGTGGAACGGCGAGAGATAAACAAGGCATCAGAGATGGTGTGTTTGAGGTAACGAAGGATGCACTTAACGGCAGTCCAATGAGAGTCACGAGGATCATGCATAAACTTGCTTACTTTATGAACCGCAAAGGCAATATCAGGTCTGGTAAATTGGAGGTATTGCAGACCTCCCACAATAGTACGATAGAGAGACGGATCAGAGAAGACCGGGCCATCATCACGAGTTAGGCGGCATTTAGGAGTCATAGGCGAGACACACGGCTTTGCCTTATCCATACCAGCACGCTGAAGGAGCTGAAGAATATATTTGCGCTGTGTAAGATGAAGCCCATCAGAAGTGTGGAGGACTTCAATGCCAAGAAAGTACAAAAGAGTGCCAAGGTCTTTAACGGGAAATTGAGTACCCAGATGCCGAATGACCTGATCAACCGCAGCGGAGGAGGAACCTGTGATAATGACATCATCGACATAGATCAAGACATATATAGAAAGAGTACCACGATGATAAATGTAAAGGGAAGTGTCAGCCTTCGATGCAACAAAGCCATAGGCAGTGAGGGCTGCAGTAAATCGAGAATACCAAGCCCGAGGAGCCTGTTTCAAACCATAAAGACTGCGCTTGAGACGACACAAATAGTGAGGATAATCTGGATGAGAGAAGCCTTGCGGCTGCTGCATAAAATCCCTGTCAGTTAAGTAACCATAAAGAAACGCGTTTTGGATGTCCACCTGCTTGAGAGTCCAATTATTAGTAGTAGCTAACGAAAGTAAAAGACGAATAGTAGTGGGCTTGACCACCGGACTGCAAGTGTCGTGGAAATCGACTCCTTCAGTCTAATGATAGACCTTGGCAACAAGGTGAGCTTTATAACGCTCAATACGACCATATGCATGTTGTTTAATCCGGTATACCCACTTATTACCAATTACATTCATCCCAGGAGAGTAGGGAACGAGTTCCCAAGTGTCATTGTGAACTAACGCATTGATCTCATCACGCATAGCATCTCACCAAACCCGATGTTTGGTGGCTTCAGTGTAGGAGGTGGGTTCAGACGGCATGGTAGAGGTAAGGAGAGCTTTGGGTAGGGGATAGCGGACATAGTCAGGTGGAAGAGATTTGGGCTTAAGCGAATTTGTTTGACCGCGGGTAACCATAGTACGAGTTGGAAGCGGAGGGGCCATAGGGGAAGAGTCGGCACTAGAGGAGGGGCTGGCCGGAGAGGAAGGGGAGGCCTCGGAAATTGAGGAAGAGGGAGAGGAAGACAGCGGTGTTGCTTCAGACAATCCTGCAGGTAAAGAGGGGGAAGGTGCCACGGAGGGAGGTATTAATTGGGCATGAAGAGGAACCGTAAGAGAGTCTACCGAGGGCAAGGTCGGAGAGCGGACATATGGAAAGGTGGATTCGTCAAAGACAACATGACGAGCGATATAGACTTTGCCAGTTTGAAGGTCAAGGCACTTGTAGCCATGGTGAGACGGGCTATACCCGAGGAAGATACAGCTTTTGGATCGGAAGTCCATTTTATGGTGTTTGTACGGATGAAGATATGGCCAACAGGCGCAGCCAAAGACTTTGAGAAAAGAATAATCAGGAAGACGGTGATAGAGGGTTTCATAAGGGGACTTATCATGTAAGACACGAGAGAGGAGGCGATTAATAACATAGACAACAGAGGTGAAGGCATCTTCCCAATAGGGAAGGGAAGATTAGATTGGGCAAGAAGGGATAGGCCGGTTTCAACGATGTGGCGGTGACGACGTTCGGCAGCGCCCATTTGTTCATGCGTGTGAGGACAGGAGACACGATGCTCAATGCCTAGAGGGGTGAGATGACGGGAGAGGCGCTGAAACTCACCTCTCCAATCAGTTTGGAGTGCTTTAATTTTACGATTAAAGTGACGTTCAACAAAAGTGCAAAAATTATTGAAAACATTCTCAACATCGGATTTTAAACGAATAGGAAAGAACCAAATAAATTTGGAAAAATCATCCACAAAGCTAACGTAATAACGAGAACCATAAATCGAGGGTTCAACACAAGGACCCCAAACGTCTGAATAAAGTAAATCTAAAGGACCATCAGAAGTAAAAGTTGATACGGGAAGGGGAAGACGATGACTTTTGGCCAGCTGACATGCAGCACAAACATGAGCAGGTGATTTATTAGAAGCAAAAATATTTAAAGTATGTAAAACTTGAGCAAGGGCTTGTTGGGAACAATGAGCAAGGCGTTGATGCCAGAGTGTGGTGGAGGCACGGCTGGAAAGGAGGGCACGAGCAGTGGGTTGATTGAACATATTGGAAAAGTGATATAATCCATCTTTCAGGTAACTTCTATGATGGATATGGCCTGAGTAGTCCTTCACAAGAAAATAGGAGTTATGAAATTCAAAATACACATTATTGTCTGAAGCAAACCGCTGTATAGAAAGTAAATTTGTGCGAAGAGCAGGGGATACAAGTATATTACTAAGTAAATATGAACAATTAGGGGAGGAAAAAGTAGAAGAACCAATATGAGAGATAGGCAAACCTGAACCATCACCGATGTTAATACGATCAGGACCATCATATGGCTCAGAACGGAGATTTAAATTGTGAAAATTATTTGTCATGTGGTGCATGGAACCCGTGTCGGGAACCCATTCAGGGAGTGGAGAGAGAGACGGGTAGTGGGGGGTTGGATATGGCTGGGCCTGATAGGCTTGGGGCGGGTAAGCTGAGGCTAGATTTGAAGCAGCGAGGTGAGGTGCTTGTCGTGGTGGGGATGGGGCAGGGGGGTTGTCATCATAACGGTAGTAGCAAGCTGTGGCGGCATGGCCCTAACGAGAGCAAATCTGACAGGTGACCGGAGGGCCGGTGTTCTGAGAGTGACGACCGGACCCCTGACCACGATTGGAGCTGGAACGCCCCGACCTCTGTTTTGGCCAGGCTGTCCATAGCCACGACCCCGTGAATATTGCTGCCCAGAAGAAGCCGTGGTGTAATTTGCAGCAGGGGTTGCTGGAGAAGACGATCCAGACGGCGGCGGCACCGGGGTGTGTTGCTGAAGTCGCGATTCGGTGGTAAGGAGCAACAAATAGGATTCTTCAAGAGAAATAGAGTCACGGGCAGAGATCATTGTAACAAGAGCCTTATATTCATGTCCTAGGCCGGCCAGAAGGTAAGCAACAATGTCATCGGTAGAAAGGGGGTGGCCGGCCATTGCAAGCTCGTCGGACAGCCGCTTAATCGTGCAATAGTATTCAGTTGCTGTGAGTGTACCTTTGCGTGTAGAGGCTAGCTGGGTACGGATCTGCATCAATTTTGCTCGGGATTGCGAGGCAAAACATGTTTCAATTGCCGACCAAATCTCAGCCGACGTGGTGGCATGATAAACTTGCATCAATACATCTTCTGACAAGGAGGAGGTGATGGTACTGAGAATTAAATTATCCTGTTGAGCCCATGTTTCATAGTCTGGATTTGGAGAATTAACACCGGCGGCATCGGTGATGGTGGCTGCAGGAGGTTTGATTGTTCCATTGACATAGCCAAATACCCCTTGACCCCTTAGATAGGGTAGGATTTGTGCCCTCCAAAGGTGATAGTTTTGACGGTTTAATTTGATAATGTGGATTTGAGAAGAAGGATGAAAGGAGGGAAGAGAAGAAGAATTTTTGGCCGGAGTAGTGGTGGCCGATGTGGCTGAGGAGGAGTCTTCGGCCATTGTTGCCGATCGTTTTTTTTTTTTTGGTTTATGCGATGATAGGATGGGGAAGGTGAGATGTGCGGATGAGATCAACACATAGCTCTGATACCATATTGACAATATTAATCAAATGTTTTTCCTTGAATATTTTGATTGAGTACAGTGTTTATATATACACCTATATCTTAGAGAATAAGAAAACAATGATTATTACAAAATATTTTGAAATAAATACTGCTATTAATTGTCCTGAATAATATCCTCAATATTCTTTAATCGATATTGTCTGTAAATTATAAAATAAAACAAAAAATTAAAGACTCAAAAAAAAAAAAAAAAAAAAAAAGCAAAAAAGTTATAAGAAAAGACGACTTTTGCGATTATGCCGTTTAAAAGATATCTTTAGGAATGGGTATAAAAAGTTGAATACCAAAGATGGAATTTGTGACCACTTATCTTATAGTGAAAAACGTTTAAGGTAATTGGATACAATAGGCACAGAAGATATGGCAGCAACTAAGGTTCTCGTTGTACTCGTGGTCGTGATACTCAATATTGGCTTAGCTGCGGGAAAGATGTTCACAAAAATGCCTATAGAAGTGGAAGCTAATGATGGTGGTGAACAAGACACATTATCTCCTCCGCGTAAGCTCAAGCTTTATGTATACGCATATATATACACACACCAGTTGCGTGCACGGGCTTGGCGGCTAAATTACAATTTTGGTCATCTAACTAGATACGTTTTTCGATTTTGGTCCTGGTTTTTCTCTGGCGACAATTTTAGTCCTGTAAGTGGTCTTTTTTTTTGCAAAAATAGTCCTGAACGCCGGAAAGACCACTTACAGGACTAAAATTGGTCTTTTCCGGCGACAATTTTAGTTCCGTAAGCGGTCTTTCTGGCGTTCAGGACTATTTTTACAGAAAGAAAGACCACTTACAGAACTAAAATTGTCGGAGAAAAATCAAGATCAAAATCGAAAAACATGTCTAGTTAAAGGACCAAAATTCTAATTTAGCCCGGGGCCCACTGTATCTGTAAGTATAGTTGCAGCAAGTGCATTTTGTTCTCACACTAGAAATTACACACGGTTTGTCACACCTAAGGACGAAAATATAAATTTTACGCAATCAGTAATTTACAGCAAAAAAAAAAGTAGAGTATTTGCTACATTTTTCCGGGCATTCTTAGTTTTTTTTCAAATTTTTATTATTATTATTTTATTTCAATTTTTTTTAGAACATTGTTTTTCATAAGTTATGCAAATTATATAGTTACCACTACAAAGTTAATTATCTTCTACTGATGGGTGAAAAATAACAAGGGGAAGGGGCCATAAGGAATAAAAAAATCATAAATTGATCCAAAAGGACGTTACTCCATGTTATGAGATTAAAAAAGACAAATTCATAATAATTGAACAAAAATACCCTTTTACACATTGAACACGTAGTAATGCTAGATAAAGTGTAGTAACTGCCAAGAAAACAAATAGTATCAGCCAAGAAACAAGTAGTAACAGCCCATAAAATGTCGTAACATGCAATGAAAAGTAGTAACAGTCTAAAAACAAGTAGTAACAGTCCCGTAAAATGTCGTAACATCCAATGAAAAAGTAGTAACAGTCTAAAAACAAATAGTAACTGCCCCGTAAAATATAGTAACGGGCGATAAACAAGTAGTAACAGCCCATAAAATAGATAAACTTACATCAAAAAATGTAGTGCCGTTAAAAAATTATAGTAACAATCCTAAATCCTAAACTTTTCAAAAAAAAAACACAAAAAAAACACTACATCCTGCTTCTCCGGCGTTCAGCTCCGATGTTCAAATCCGATTGTTCAGCTCCGGCGGCACAGCCGTCACCCCTCTTTCTCCTCCCCAAACCCTAATTTCTAAACCCTAACCTTAAAAAAAAAAAAAAAACAAACAAACAAAAAAAAAAAAAACAGCCGCCTTCTTCATGTTTTACTTTTTCGGTCACCTTCTCCGGCGCCCTAGTTGTCGTTCTCTTCCCTTCTTCTGCACAGAAATTGCCTCCCACAACCCAACACCGTCTAGCACACACTCATCACAGCCGTCCTCCCCGCCATAAAAACAACCCACCACCAACACCTACGAGCCTGTCTTCTTGCCGGAATCCGGCCACGTTTCGCCGACGCCTTCGTGTTTTCTCCCGTTGTTGCAGCAATCAACGCGCCTTCGAGAAGCAGACTGCCGATTTGCCAAGATTCTCTCGGCTCGTTTTGGATCCAAGTTCTACCGCATTGAATCCAACCAAAAAAAAAAAGAAAAAAAAAAGACTAGTCTATTGAAGAAGCGGAAGCAAACATATGTGAAACCTTCACTTAATTGGCCGGAAAATGTCGTAAATTGGCCGGCAATTGGACTCGCTGGTGTTGCTGCTGTGGCTGTGAATGGAACGAAGAAGAAAGGGAAAAAAAAAAAGGGAAATTCAGATTTGTTTATAAAAATAAATAAAAAGGGTAGTGTTGGAAGTTTATATTGTTTTTGTCCAGATTAATTTTCAGTTTCCTTCAAGCCTGATTAATTAGTAAATATGTCTTTCCTATCAAAAACCTAAAATAACAATTACTTGCAGCTGATATTCCTTGCGTGGGATCATATTGCGATGACGGTTTGAGCTGTGATTTTACGTTCAAAGCGAACTGCGAATGTAAGCCAATAACTACATTATGCTACATAGACAACGGCGAGCCTGGTGCTGACGATGATGATTTCCTAGATGAATAAAGAGAAATTTTAGCTGCAGCCGTTTTAGAAAAGTTGTATCAGTTTGTATGCATTATATCGTTTTATTTTTACTTTTTGTTTCTTATCATACGCACATCTAATGTGTGAATGAAACGGAGTAGAAATTGAATTATATGGTGTATGTTAATTAATTCATACAATTTTTCTGCGACGGTTGCATTATAATTTTTCCTGATATGGCCATGGAAAGGTGAATCTTTACTTTCTAATGAAAATGATGTGTTTTTGCTTTATGAGTACTGGTTAATCAGCTGCACAATGTAGTGCAGTTTTGAGTTTGATTAAAATAATGTAATGTTATCGTCCTCGCTGTAAGGACTTACCTGTTGTAAAATATATATTATACTTTACCTATTTTTCCTTTTTTTTTTTTTTTTTTTTTTTTTTTTTTTTTTTTTTTTTTTTAAACCATTCCTCGTAAATGGATCATCATCGTCACAATTCACGACATTGCTTTTTGGCTTGATCTCAAACACAAAACTTGGTACGTAGGAAGTCTCATACGACGCAACCATAAATCCCTCGAGCCACACCACTTTGCTGATAGGAATTCTCCTAAAATATCCAATTACCCGAAAGTACACAAGGACGGACACAAGATCTCGGGGTAAGAGAGAAATAAATTTTTTAAAGGTAAATGAAAATTTTAATGGGGGGCAAACTATATGAATATTACAAATTTTAGTGTATTTTTTTCGGATCAAGGGGAATAGTTGTCCCCTTTTGATTGTATGTATGTCGTCACACTGAGTACACTCTGACGATTTCCAAGCATCGTTAAAACCGGTACGATTAAACAAAAAAGACTTCCAATTCCCACAACCTCCTGTAATTGTTATGTAATTAAATAGTTGGCCGGACTTAAACTTGTTTGAAAGGGACGTGAATTAAGTAAAAAAAAAAGGAAATATTAGGTTTTAGTCCAATTTCCTCCCTGTATATAAATTTTAATCCATACTCAATTTTTTTGTTGCAATAAGGACAAAATAATCCTATTTGGACTAAATTACCCCTAATCAACCGCTCTCTTCGGTACCCACATCCAGTACATGATTCTTGCCGTAATTTCACAATATTACTTCCGGCGAAAGAACTTGCGATTCTTCTTCCCACATCCACCGTAGCAAGATTGATAGGGATCCCAATAATTTGAAGTTCTTATCTTCATTCCAATCATTTTCCCAGGATTTCAATACGAGCAGAGTTCCATCGAAGCTTCAAGGCCCAGATTCCAAAAGCCGATTCAGGGGTGAATCGATTTCAAAAATAAAATGATATGTGTTCTTCTCAGCAATGGATCGTGCTTGGAAGACACTATTCTCAGCAATTCGTCTGGCCAAAAACACTTATCAGTTTGTTTTCGAGACGGAGGAGAACCCAGGTAAACTAATAGATCAAGGGCCTTGGGTGTTTGACAGTCATTTGCTGGTTCTTGCAAATTGGTGTGATAATTGGGAGTAACATGACCATTTATTTGAATGTGCTGACTTTTGGATCCAAGTAGGGGGTTTCCCTCTCAAGTTATTAGTCCTGTTTTGCTAACTTACACCATTGAATTTATCTACAAACAGGTAATTCTTCTTCTTTTTTTTGCTATCTTTTCTTCGATTTCGTTTTTTTTTTCCTGCAGGAGATGCAGAATTTGATTGTGTTTTGTGCTTTTAGATTTCATTTGAAGCATCTATAGGTAATAGGTTAGCTTTGATGAAGATTTTTTTTGTACTTAATCTGCTGCATATTGTATTTTGTTGAACTTGGATTTTGATCATTATTATTGCGGCTGAATATTTGTACAAACCTGAATCTTGTGCTATTATCTGTAATACTATTAGTTTGCTGTAGTTATTTGTTGCAACCTGAACTCAAATTGTACTTGCTCTTTTGATCTATTAGGTTAGTAATATATATATATATATATATATATATGTTACTGTGACGGAGAATGTTGTTTCCAGTGGCTATTGATTCACAGAAAACAGCAACAAAAAGAAAATGTAAGAAATGTAAAAAGAATTATGTTTGTATCATCAGCAAAAGAATTAATTGCAAGAAATGTGATTGACAGAGAACCATAATCTGTGTGAAAGTTACCAAGAAAAAGGTGTGACTGTGACTGTGTGACTGTGTGACTGTGTTACTGTGTTACTGTGAATGCTGCAATAAATTTGGCTTTCAAATACTGCGTATTCCTGATAGCCCTTCTTGAAAAACAGACTCAAAGCTGTTTTTCCTATGTAGATTGAATAAATATTTTGCCTTTTTTAAGTAGATTGAATAACTCTTATTGTTCTTGTTGGTTGACATATCTTCTAGTTCTTTTTTCCAGAGCATCGAATTAATTGCGATGAGGAGTATATATATTTTAAAATGTTATGGTACTCATTTGGTCATTGTTACTGCCAACAGTTTGTCGCAAAGAAGCTTGACAAAAGGCTTTTGGATCTTGGGGCTAAGACAATCGTTGACAAAGGTCTTGGTGATGATCAGCACTCGTCGGGGTAAGATTCTGTCATGGGGATGATTTTAGTTACATATGGTTGAGTATTTGTGTGGTAAATGGAAGTTTACTTGAGGGCTTTATACATGCTATTCCTAATAATTTATGTAACTCATGCTCCTGCCATTTTTGTCTTCGCTGTCATCTTAATTTGCAACTCTTGTGCAGTTTACCTGCATCTGGTACATATAACTCCGTGTCATGTATTTTTTATTCATGAAAATGACATCTCATTTTAGTTTGACTTGTCTGATAAGGTACCTTTGATTTAAAAGTCATTTGTAGATATGAAGGTGCTTTAGATCCTTGGGCTTCTACTTTGTGGAAAATATTGTATCAAAAGAAGCCATGGTTGTTCTCAAAAAAAAAAAAAAAAAAAAAAGCCATGGTTGTTTCTGAATGGTCCTGAGGTGGCTGTCTGATGGTACCTTGATGGGCGAACCAAAATTGCAAGTCATTTATCATGCAGTTGACAACGAAAATTTTGAAGGCTCAGGAGCTTTAGGTGACTCGCTTTTTTAAATACCACTTTGACTCTACTAAAATGATATGAGTAGTTACTAGAATTCATTGCTATTATACGTGCTCTAATTCACTGTAATTTGATCCAACACATGGGCAATCTCAGGGCTGATGGGAAAGGGAAACACACTCTGCTTCTGTTTTTGAAACAGAAAATATCTATTGAATATCCTATTTTCAACTTTGTATGGTTTGAATCATTATTTTCATTGTCAATGTTCAAAATTCTTGTGTTGAATATGGAAAAGTCAAGGCACTCCATGAAAAATCCAAATTTCCGTTTACAACCTACCTATATGCCTATTTCTGTTTGTAACCTTTTAAAAGAAAGTAAAATTGTTTGTAAACTGTTTCTTTCTGAGAACAAAAATAATGGTACAACATACAAAGAATGAATTGGACAAATAGCTTTCTAATAGACTGGTGTTATTTTGTTGGTGTGTTACTGTGTTGGTGTGTTACTGTGTTAAAACAGCAACACAGAATACATGTGTTGGTGTAAACGCTTCGATAAAATTCGGCTTTCAAATACCACGTCGAAAGAGTATCAAACGCGGTCTCAAAATGAAGATAAAAAAAAGGTATGAATTTTGGTGAAACAATTTTGATGATTGGTGTTCTAAATCAAAAGTTACGGTCGTTTATAAGAAAAACACTCCGTTTAATATAAATATATTTTCTTTTTTCAAAATATACGTCAGAAGGGTATCGTGTTTCGGCTCAAATTGAAGAGCAAAAAAAAACATGCATTTTGGTGAAAAAATTTCGATGATCGGAGTTTTAAATCAAAAGTTACGGGTGTTTGAAATGAAAAAAAAAAAAAAAAAAAAAAAAAAAAAAACAAAGCAGGAATGCAGGATCAAACATTCAAATGTACCTGATGTTCTCGTACTGAGGACGCGCGCTTAGTGTAGGGTCAATTTTGTCCGTGTAAAATTTTTTTGTCCTTATTGCAACTAAAAAAATGAGTGTGTCCTATTTATTTATTTTGTAAATATTTTTGTCCTTTTCCCTCAATCCCCCAAAAAAAAATTGAATAACCGAAAGAAAAACAATAAAGTAAACTTATAATATGACTTTGGAAATTTTCCCTTCGTTTCTCTTGTTTGGCATATACAGGTATTTGGAATAAAAATATGCCGATCAAAACAGGGTATAATATGACAAAGATGGAATTTGTCAGCACTTATCTTGTAGTGAAAAACTTTTCAAGTGTTTCGGTGAAGAATTTTTATAGCTAAAAGGACAAAGAAAAAAAATTAAAAAAAGGCGTGCCTATTCCCTAACGGACCTCGATCCGACTGTGCAGGTCGAGCGGTGCAAGGTGCGGTGCATCGAAACGGTGTCGTTTCGATCCGAAACGACACCGTTTTGACTGTGTTTTTTTTTTTTTTTTTTTTTTTTAATCACATCGAGACGGTGTCGTTTTGAATCAAAACGACACCGTTTTGATGCACTTGTGGGAGGTGCGGTGCAAGGTGCACCGTTGGGGATCTTTTCCCATTCCCTAACTAGGACCTTTTTTTTTCCTTCCCTTTTTCACTTTCCTTTCGATTTTCAAACACTTATATCTTTGGATCTAGATTTCCAAACGTGATGAAAATTTCACTGATTTTTTTTATTTTTTTATGTTCTTCGTTTTGAGATTTGGTTTGATATCATTACATCGTTTTTCTTGAGATTCACTGTCGAAATTTACTCAGTGAATATCCTCAGTGAATCCCGAAAATCAGTGAATATTGATAGTGAAATTTGAACAATAGTGAATTTCGACAGCGGATTTTGTTTAATTACGTCGGAATATGTTGATTGTGGTCTCAAAATAAGAGCATGAAAAAATAAAAAAATTTGGTGAAAAGTTTAATTGAGAGATAATTTAAAAAAGATGGATTAGAGAAAAGATTGGGTTATTATTTTTATTTTTTTGGATATGAAAAAAAAGTTTTATACTTTGTGCAAAAGTTTCAAAAAGTCCTTATTTGATGAAATGTTTTTCTTCCACATTCCCCCTTATATATATACATGTTGCCTGCACGGGCTAGGCCCACCGTATCTGTAAGTATAGTCGCAGCATGTGCGTTTTGTTTCCACCGTAAAATTGAATAAGCGTGATGGTAAAGATCATGCTGGAATTGAAACTTAGACACTTTAACAAATATTTGGACCGCGTTTACGACACTTATAAATTAGGGCACCATATATTTGGACTAAATCAGCATACATTAGGATTACTTGTTAATGGTTGAATCAATTTGACCGATTTAACCATTGAAACAAGAAGTTCTAGTCTTGGAGGATAATATTAACCACTTGATGTTGATGTTCATCGGCATTTGTTATGTTTATTTCATAATTATTTTTTGATGTTTTGAATAATTAATTTGACCAATAACTTGCCATGATATTATAAAAATAGTCGGGAACTATCAAGATTTGCAACTGGATGCTATAATAACATTAATCAGGTGTTACAGTTTTATATTTTCTTATATATGTAAGTAGCACACTAAATATAAAAAAAAAATTTGAAAAAAGAACTTTTATTAATCAAGATCCGTCAAACAGGCAGCCAAAACGTCATCAGGGGTGAGGCACCCCAAGATGTTCGGGTCGAAACTAGTAAAGCATTTCTAGCTAAGAGATGCGCAGGGACATTCCCCTTACGCCGAATAAAAGTAAAAGAAACAGATACAAAGCTAGAGAGTAAAGCCAAACAATCATTTACTAAACAGCTGTGGGCCGTTAGGTCTTCTACGGGTCTGCGAAGTCGTGAGAGACACGCCAAGCAATCACTCTCTACCACGAGCCGTTGGATCCCCAACTGCCGTGCTTCCTCTAAAGCCAAGGAGATAGCCTTAAGCTCCATGTACTCCACCGGGTCTCCAGGATCAAAGTGGTAGGAGAAGGAATGAAGGACTGTCCCTTGAGAATCACGGAAAAGAACTCCAATCCCCGCGTCCGTCACAGTAAATGATGCATCAACATTGCCCTTGATAACTCCTTCTAACGGCCGTACCCACTTATCTATCAGATGGTGGGCGAAGGGCGTCATCCGATAAAGCTCCATAGCCTCTACATACTCAGCGGCAGTCTGCTAGAGAACGTGCGCATACTACAGAGACATAGACTGCCTGATCATCAAACACTGCAGAGCAACGCGCCTTCCAAATCACCCACATGAGCAACACAAATCTTGCAGCGCCTTGAACTCCCTGCTCCTCCAACAGCCGCGCAAAGAAATCCGCAAAGGTAGCAGAACGGAGGCGCCCTAAGACCCCAGAGTATGACGACACCCTCCAAATCCTAGCTGCCATCTCACACTCAAAAATCACGTGTCTCAAAGTTTCCAGCCCCTCCCCACATGCTAGGCAATGACCACCCATCATATGCCTCCTTTGCAGCCCCTGGCCAATAGCTAGACAATCATGCAGGCACCTCCACAGGAAATGCTGAATACACGGCTGCACCGGAAGCTGCCAGCAGCTTCTCCAAACCCGACTCTCCCCTCCCGATGTAGTCGGCCCAGCAGTCAAATGTCTGTAAAGAGATAATGCCAAAAAATACCCGGACCGAACTATATAAACTCCTTTACGATCGTAGTGCCAAATCCGCCTGTCTGGATGGCCTCCAGGGGCAATGATGGTCTCAAGAATGGCATCTGACTCCCAAGGCCTGAATAACTGTCGAACCCTATGCACATCCCACATTCTAGAATTGGGAATAAATAAAACTGAGACCTTGGAGTCTGTTGGAAGCTCATGCCCAGCAAAAGGGATACGGAACGAAGGTTGCCGACTAGTCCAAGCATCATGAAAAACATAAACTGAGTCTCCATCACCCACTCTCCATCTCATTCCACTAAACAATAGGTCCCGCCCCTCAAGAATGCCGTGCCAGAGAAAGGACGGCCGACGTCCCAGCCCAGCTGTAAGGATGGTACTGTCCCCAAAATACTTTGCATGTAAAACTTGGGCCGCCAACGAGCCCGGACTGGTCAAAATCCGCCAAGACTGCTTTTCCAACAAGGCCAGATTGAAACATTCCAAATCGCGAAATCCCAAACCCCCAAGGTTCTTTGGAAGGCAACAAGCCTCCCAATTCTTCCAATGTACCTTGCGCTTGTTGTCAGTATCCCCCCAAAAAATCCTCTAATCGCTTTTTCCAGTTCCCGTATGAGAGTAGTGGGGATCTTAAAGCACTGCATAATAAATGTGGGGATAGCCTAAAGTGCCGACTTGATGAACACCTCCTTCCCAGCAGGCGAGAGTAGTTTATCCTTCCAGCCAACCACCTTCTTACGTATCTTGTCCCTTAAGAATGCAAACACCTAGCATTTGTTCCTCCCTACCACAAAAGGCATCCCCAAATACTTGCCAGAACCATCCCCTAAGGGTATCTGTAGGTGATCAGGCAATGCCTCCCGTTCCTCCACCGAGACTCTTTCTGAGAAATATAGACTAGATTTATGGAAATTAATAACTTGACCAGAGAGAGCACCATACCTGTCAAACAGTTCCGCCAATGTTTCCGCCGCCTCTTCAAAAAGTTCAAAAAACACCATACAATCGTCGGCAAACAGCAAATGAGAAATAGACACCTCCACCCCTCTGCCAAAACGAATACCCCGCAATGCTCTCCTGTGCACATAGTCATTAAGTAGGCCGTGAAGCCCTCATCACAGATAATGAAAAGAAAAGGAGACATCGGGTCTCCTTGCCGAATGCCCCTAGTCGGCACAATCCTTCTGCTGGGTTTCCTATTGATCAACACCCGATAGGAAACGGATGTCACACATCGCCTCACCAGATCAATAATAGACAAAGGAAAACTCATACGCTCCATAACCCTCCAAAGATACCGCCACTCCACTCGATCAAAGGCCTTGGCCATATCCAACTTCAAAGCGGCATGACTATCACAACCCTGTAGCCCTGCCTGTAAAGAATGAAAAGCTTCAAAAGCAATGATCGCATTATCTGTAATAAGCCGGCCGGAAACAAACGCACGATTTTGAAATCACATCTCACCCCTTGAGACGATTAGTAATCACATCCCTTATAAATCGAGTTACAGTGCAATCCCAAAGCTTCAAAAGAGACGATTAGTAATCGACGCGAGACGAGTAATCACGCGAGATATCAGCTTATAAATCGAGTTACAAAGTGCAATTGGCCGAAACTCTGTCATAACCGTGGGAGTAGCTACCTTAGGGAGCAAATAGATATATGTTTCATTTAGCTATCCCAAGGAGGCCCCATTGTTCAGAACATCCAGCACTACACGCAAAACATGTTCCCCCACAATACCCCAATATTTCTGCAAAAAGATGACATGCATACAATCTGGCCCAGGCGACTTTCTCCCTTGCAGCTGCTTCAAAGCCATACAAACCTCCTCTCTAATAAAGGCTTCTGCTAAATGCTGTTGTTGCCCACCATTAATCTCAGTAAAATGCAATCCGTCTAAGTCTATGGCAGTACCATTAGATGAATAAATAGCCTGAAAGTAGTCCACCGCCACTCGTTCTTTGTCCATAGGCTCCTCACATGCCACCCCCTAAGCATCATGCACCATATGAATAGTGTTCCGCTTTCTCCGAGCCGCCGCTTTATGATGGAAATAATGAGTATTCATATCCGTCATTACTAGCCACTCGCTTCGTCCCCTCTGTCTCCAGTACTCCTCCTCCTCCATAGTCTGCCACTGGTCAATTTGCTGAATAAGACAGCGTTCCTGCTGAACCGAATAGCGAGGAGATTCTCGTAGTTTCCGCAGTTCCTCCTCCTTCTCTGCAATACGTCTCGCAAGATTCCCATGCCTTCGTGAACTCCAATTACGCAGCTCTCCACGAACCTGCATCACCCGCCCTATAAGTGATGAGGGTCCAGATACAGTACCTCGCTGCCAAGCAACCTTAAAGCAATCCTCAAAACACTGGTCTCGAATCCAAAAGGGATCATAGCATGGCACCGGCGTCCACTTAACTAAATATTAAACTATTAATTATCGTAATGCCTTGTCAAAAGCTAGTATGAATGAGTACACAAAACGTAGAGTGAAAATAGAAAAGGTAGTAGGACTAATTCAATCGCAATGTAGAATTTATAAATTAGTGCGAAGCGACAAATGATAGTAAATTAATTTAAATTCATGCATATGGCATTAAATTGGTGTCATTGTTTAATTGACATATATCATATATGATCTCAACAAATAATAAATTTAAATTAGTTTGTGTTATTAAATTTATGTGTTTTGATATTGAATGTATTTTATGTGAAGACACGATAATCTTCCTGCCCTGGGCAAAATTCTTTAGTAGTGAGGATATTCATATTAGTAGCAGAGATTTTCACCACTAAAGCTCGTAATCCGCTGCTAAGGTATTTTGGCGGCAGTTTGATCGCCGCTAAAATCTGTGTTTTCCATCGCCACTAAAAGTTTTAGGCCCTTTTCCGATGGTTGTTTGGGCCCGTCTCTAGGAACAATTTGCAGCAATTTTTACCCACCAACTATTAAATAAAATAATGTTTCAGGAAAAATGACACATTTTGGAAGAAAAAAAAAAGCAACAGAACACTTAAATATTTTTTTAGGGAGAAGGACAACTCCTACAATTTGTATAGCTTAAAAGACAATATATATCTATATATAGGCAAAATTAGAAAAATGGTCCTTTAACTTGGCCTACTATGGATTTAGTCATGCTTCTGCCCCGGTGAAGAAAATGGTCATCTAAGTTGTTTTTTCATTAAAAATGATCCTAGTCGCCGGATAACGCTGACTGGGAACCGAAATATTTTAAAATTGCTGACATATTTATATGGTACAATGTCCATGTTGATAAAAAAAAATCAATTGTTGAAAACTTTGGGGTTTTGAAGAACACCAACAATGTCAAACTTGAATAAAACGCAGAAAAACTAAAACTCAGAAATTTGCTTTTCTTGATATGAACGTAGAATCGTGAAACACTTTCCTACAAAAGTTATTTGCCCCTTATCTGAAGCCTAGGGTAACACAAATACTTTTGTGAGATAAGACTACGTTTTCCCTTCGATCTTTAGGCTCAAAAGATGAAGAATACCTTTGGAGAAAGTTTACAAGTGTTTTATGTATATGATATGATCAAGGATGCATACATTTGTTGTGTATTTTATTCAACAATGTAAGAAGCCCGTAAAAAGCTCTTGGACTCGGAAAAACAGTTGCAAGTTCGAAAATATAAGTTACAACCCAAGTGGAAAGGTACCATTTGGTTATAACTACCCAAAAAGGCCAAAAGGCACTTACAGGATCGTTTTCGGACCATAGGCGTGCGCCGTCGGGCCACAGGCGTGCGCTCGCGAAAACCGTAACCCGACCAACTCTCTCGAACCACCACAGCGTGCGCTCTGTCGGTCACTGTGCGTGCGCCCGTCACCACTGTGTGCGCCGTCGATCACTGTGCGTGCGCCCGTCACTCGTTTCACCAAAAAGCCGATTTTTTTGGTCCTTTAACCGGTTTTCCGGTCCTTTAAGTGATTTTCTCGAACTATACTTGCTTATTTTCCATCCGTATACTCATATACACTTATATAAGCGTGCACTCCGCACCTCCAAACTTATTATTAAGTGTTACGAGTATATCCACCCTTGTACTAAACCCCGATTACCTCAATGGCTTGTGATTATACTTAAATCACCAACATTCCTCCCCCATTTAAGTGTAATCCTTGGTTTAGCAAAACAACACTGTCATAAAACAAATCAACTCATGCTTCAATGAAAATGTCACGAAGATTGAATTTCCATCTAGTATTATTACACATTTCAAATATTCGAGTATTAGGGTGTGTCTAAGCATTGAACCCCTTTACACGTTTTGAATACATGAAGATAACATACACATGAGTTAATATAACTCCAAAAGTTTATTCTTGACACTAATTAAACAGCCTTGTGTCCATATCCATTCAAGAGTATATAGAAAGTCAACCCCACTTTCTTGAAGCGGCCAAACTTCATACTCATATATGTGAATCTTTCTAATCATGTACCCGAAACACTTTTCCAAAAGATATCACCTACACAAAGGTAATGCACATACTTTCGGGACTTTTTCATGTGCCAAATCTTCGAGAACGGGCCTTCCACATTGAATTTCGCCTATGGCGTTGTACCATAAGGGAATTGGGTATCCCACCCCAAAGATTTAATGGGTTCTACACATCCCGATAACAAACTTTTTACCAAGTTTCAAGTCAATCTATATTTGGTCAAACAAGATTGACTAAATCATGAGTACTCTTTGAACAACCACCATCATCCTTTGAGTTATAAACTCACAATCCAACTTTTCATTAATACATTGGTGTCTATATCACCATTGTAACATTTGACAATTTCCTAGCCAAACACATTGGATAACTAGGATGAACTTGGTTATTAATTGCAAGGGAATTCCGAACTTCTAAGTCATCAACAAAGAAATCCAACTCCATAGTCCAACCGTAAATTTATGCACTTAGAAGCTCATAAATGATACTTCATCCTAGCACAAATTACTAGTTAACCGAGGATTCTTCTAAACCGAAGGAATCTCATTTTACTATAGAGTTTAAACCTCCCCCATGACCGTAGTTTAAAGCCTTGATGACAATACCATCCAATTATGAACAACATGATTTGATTAATACCAAAATCAACATGTCAACAATGTAAACTACTACATCACCTTATATTCCAAGGCAAATCCAATCTTTGTAGATCGAGCATGTTTCACTTTTAGTATCATGACTAGATACTAACCAAAGCAAAACACCAAACATGTATTCAACATACATCAAAGGACAAAGTCACTTCCTTAGACATCAAACATATATAAGACATATAAAGTATAAAACATATGTAAGATTTGAATAGTTACGAACAAGGTATTATAAACAACTTTAAATTAAACTAATCTTCAAGCTAAGATGTCTATCAAGTTTAATTAGCACCTTCAACCAAAATAGCATATACACTCCTTATGTTAACTTCAACATAACAAGACCCTCCAAAGCTTGTTTCAAAATACAATGCCCATTCCAATCTCCATTCTAAACCGAAGTTTTACCATCCATTTAATGGATTACAAAATTGTTTAACAGCTTGTTAAAACAAACAACAACAATTTATCCGAGGAGATTTCATTAACCGGTGCCAAGGTATCAAAATAACCAATACCTAAAACCGTACAAAACCTTACATTATTAATCAAGATTTATACATGTTGACTTACATCAACTTTCATCTTTCATTGAAAGATTCACCGCACCATTTGCTCTCGTTGAGCTTTACCGGCATATTTAGAAAACAACTTTATTGTTTTCCTTCACTCCAACACCGGTAGGAGTTTCATACTTCAAACTTTGTACAACATTATAAATGTCCAAAGATGACATACCATGATTCAACAACAGATTAAACCGTACTAGAATCATTCACTCTATTATATGGAACCAAAGAACATTGAAATGCATAGCAATTCCAATAAACATAGTTTCAATGCCTCTTTTACTCAAGGAATTAACCTTAATCTCGGAAAGTCACAAGACCTCCTCACACCTCCAAACCTCAAGTTTGGATTTCATTATACCAAAGTTCAAGTAATTTATCAAACAAACAACTCGTTGGAGGCGTAGGAGTATAAACAAAAGCTTAAAACTTATGCTTAAATACTGTCCAATAAAACTCATTAAAACATACACTCTTTTCATTTACCTTTTGGAGGACATGATAGTTATTTACTACCATTTTCATACCATCACTTGTATTACTACAAAGTAACGCAAATAAACGATGTATCTATTAAATAAAAGAGTTACAACTTTTCCAACCAAGGATTCATAATCTTCTAAACCGAAGAACTACAACTCTTACAACCAAGAGTTACAACTTTCTATATCGGAAAGTCCCAACTTTTCAAAATAAAAGTTACATCCTTCTGAACCGAAGAATCACAACTTTTCAAACAAGTCACAACTTTTAAACCAAGAGTTGTAACCTTTCAAACTGAAAAGTTACTACCTTTAAACGAAAGTTCAAAATAATACAAACTCTAATGAGTTGTATCCTTTCACCAAACCGATACATTCTTTAACAAATCAATAACATGATTTTTCCTCCAAAACATTCACTTAAATTCAAAGTGAAAATCCATGATACTAATCATGTTTCCGAAAAGAATAAGTTCAAAAAAAAAAAAAAAAAAAAAAAAAAATTACATATATATATATATTACCAAATAACAAGTATAATACATGAAAACTAAATACATAAACATTTTAGTCATAGGACTAAAAACGCAGAAGTATAATAAAGCAATTATACTGAACCAAAACACTCATATATAAGTCCTATAGCATAGCAACATATCTTATATACATATAAGTATCACTTAAGCATACCAATAAACATACATGTATAATTATTTCAAATTATACAAACCATGTACAACTAATGTTTAAACTATATACTTTCAAGAGCCAAAGGATATACTTAAATCTCTTAACAATGACAACCTTGACTCCTTTTCATGAATGTCACGGATCAACAATCCACCAGCTCAAAACTTCAAACCAAGTTGATCCTTACACTCACAATTTTCGAAACCGGAGTCAAAACTCAAAACAACATTTTATTAGTTGTTTCACCAAAACTTTGTTTACCGTCATTATTCTATCCTTTGTTTGATCTTACATACTAGGCATTCAACCTAGTAAAACAAGTTTTTCAGAAATCCAAATTTCTTTAGATTTGCAAACTCTTCATTACAAGTGTTCTATCAAAGATAGACATTTAAAATCATTATCTCTTCAACATGATTTCCATCTATTTGTACCATTAGAAAACATTTAACTACAATAGACATCAAGCTTTCCAAGAGATAACACTTGATTCATCCCAACATTAGTTATACACAAACACTTAAAATTTCTAAACATTAACATGATTTTATCACCAAGATCAATGAACATTAAACATTAAACACGCAGCAAGTTTCATCATTGATTCAATCATGTCTAGAAATATCAAGCCAAACAACATATATGTATGATCAAACAACATCCAAGAACAAAACTTAGACACTACAATCAAATTTTATATTGATTGTAATTACTGTTCTTGGACACCACAAACTTTCATGAAATAATGTAAATAAACATACATACCATTCATCCGTAGTCATAGCAACATCACAGCAATTTTTACAAAGTCATTCCAATGAACTTTTACTTACCAAAAGATTATAATCGACTTTGCATCAATCAAAAAAAAAAAACCGCAGCAACTTCTCAGAATTTCTGACAACTGTCAACATCGAACCAGACCGCAAACTTGATATCACTGCGATCCTCGTCTCGCCACGATTCTAACGGTATCTCCGGATTTTCAAACCGATTCCTGAATGAAGAGTTATGCCCAAAATACTAGGACACAACCTTTGATAAAATTCGAAAAAGGCAACTCTTCATTTCGAAACCGACATTGTAAACTTAATAACTTTTGTAGATTGTTGAAAACTTTGGGGTTTTGAAGAACACCAACAATGTCAAACTTGAATAAAACGCGAGAAAAACTAAAACTCGAAATTTGCTTTTCTTGATATGAACGTAGAATCGTGAAACACTTTCCTACAAAAGTTATTTGCCCCTTATCCGAAGCCTAGGGTAACACAAATACTTTTGTGAGATAAGACTACGTTTTCCTTCGATCTTTAGGCTCAAAAGATGAAGAATACCTTTGGAGAAAGTTTACAAGTGTTTTATGTATATGATATGATCAAGGATGCATACATTTGTTGTGTATTTTATTCAACAATGTAAGAAGCCCGTAAAAAGCTCTTGGACTCTCGGGAAAACAGTTGCAAGTTCGAAAATATAAGTTACAACCCAAGTGGAAAGGTACCATTTGGTTATAACTACCCAAAAAGGCCAAAAGGCACTTACAGGACTGTTTTCGGACCATAGGCGTGCGCCTGTCAGTCACAGGCGTGCGCCTGCGAAAAACCAGAACCCGACCAACTCTCTGAACCACCACAGGCGTGCGCCTGTCAGTCACAGGCGTGCGCCTGTCACCACAGGTGTGCGCCTGTCAGTCACAGGCGTGCGCCTGTCACTCTGTTTCACCAAAAAGCTGATTTTTTTGGTCCTTTAACCGGTTTTCCGGTCCTTTAAGTGATTTTCTCGAACTATACTTGCTTATTTTCCATCCGTATACTCATATACACTTATATAAGCGTGCACTCCGCACCTCCAAACTTATTATTAAGTGTTACGAGTATATCCACCCTTGTACTAAACCCCGATTACCTCAATGGCTTGTGATTATACTTAAATCACCAACATCAATGACAGTTGCGTTATAAAATTTTGCTGAGATATATGGCCGGCCATGGAAAGATGTTTCTTTACACTCAAAGGAAATGTGAAAGTGAATGTATGTGTTTGCTTTATGAGTACTAGTTAATCAGCTGCACAATGTAATGCACTTTTGTGTTCGATTAAAATAAAGGATACTATTTGTTGTAATGCATCGTTCATGAATTGATAGTGATTGTAAGTAAAGAACAGATATTTAAACAATCATACAAGTGTAGAAACAGGAAAAACACAAATGTAACGTAGTTTCCGACAATGTGTGTCGACTACGTACTCCACGGATCAACAAAAATTTATATTCTCACAAATAAGTTCTTACAGATGTTACATTACAACAGTATTTATAGTCTCGGGAATCAAACCCTAACCGCCATAACAGCCAAACCAGGAAATAGTTGAAATACCCCTTGAAGTAACCCCTAATTGTTGGACGTGTCCCTAAGTTGCTAAGAATCAACTCAGCTCAGTAGACTCAGCAATTTATCAACCTTGCTGACCTTTCAGCAGAACACCAGACACAACAACTCACTGCATTGCTGACCAGATGAACTTCCACACAGACTCGGCTCTGTATACCGCTCAGCTGACCAGAATCGGCATGCATAGTTGAAGTCACTGTTACACTATTTATATCCCATCCATTCTACCGGTACGGTGCACCCCACATGTCGATATTTCACACCGATTTCACACCCTATGTGCGACCATTAGAATGGTGTCTTCCCATGAATGTTTTGTGCCTGACCTTCATCGGGTAATTGCTTAATTTTAATGATGTGCTTGTTGCTCGCCACAAGATTCTCAGAGGATGTAATCTCAGTCCCCTCTAACGCCAGACGACGATGCTCGAAGTCGTCAATAGTGAAATTAGGTTAACAACCAGGTAGTTAGGTTTCGTGAACATAACCCACCTACTGTGACTGGTGAATTGGTGATTGAGTATAGATAAGGCAATGTGGTGAATTTGGTGATTGATTATAGATGAGGCGTTTGTCTGGTGAACCGTAAAATTATGAATTTGGTGACAAACCGTAAAAATAATTTATTTTGACCAATCTGTGGAACACCTTATTTATTATTTTTTAATCATCTCTTTCTAAAGTCGAGTTTTTCAGCTTACGATTTACTTTACAGACCAATGAACCTTACCTCAATGGTTAAGTAGTGGCATGTGACGTAGAGGTCACGGGCTCGAGTTCCACTCTGTGCATGTGTGGGCTCGAGCCCTCTAAACACTACAAGAGAAATAGGGTTTAGTGACATCAAAAAACGCCCCTAAAAGTAAGGCTAGTTGTGGCGTTTTCTAGTGTCAGCAGTATTGATATCGCGATAGCTACAACTACCAGTTGCCACATTTAGAGAGGTCACGAAAAGGCCTCTAATGCTACATGAGAAAGCACCTCAGTAGCACCTGAAGTCACGTAGGAAGCGCCTCAGTAGCTCCTGAAGTCACGCTGGAAAGCGCCTCAACAGCTGCTAAAGTCACGCTGGAAAGCGCCTCTACAACCTTCTGACGCCACACTGGAAAGCGCATCTACTGCCACCTGATTGCACACTGAAAAGCGCCCCAACAGCCTCCGGATGCAACACTGAAAAGTGCCCCAACAACCTCTTGAAATCCAAAACAACCCCAATTGTTTAATTGCACCTATATAGCTATTGAAAAAACATTAACTCAGAATTCCACTTTGTTAAAATCAATTACTAAAATATTAAAATTGTAGAGATGCATCAAATCATTAACAGATGCATAAAATAGACTTAGAGCATGGCTAAATCATGAGCCAAGTCAGCTTACAACTATATCTAAACCATACTAAAAACATACTCCAAGAAGGGAAAAACAATGGTCACTGAGTCTAAAACAAGACACAAAGTCCGACTGCAAACTGGACTAATCCATGTAGTCTAAAACAAGACACAAAGTCCGACTGCATTAAGCATGTAGACCATGTCACATTATCAGGTAGCTTAAGCAACAAAAATAGCAGATTATCACATTTCATGCACATGTCATTCTTATGCACTTCTCATGCAACTCAATCTCGTATTTGTATGTAACAACATGCCTTTCACTATTTCAAATAGCAATTGTGTACAACACATTTCACTAGACTGATATCATGTATGCTCAAGCATATAAGAGATTGCATGCTTAATACATAACAGAGGCAAAGGTGAACAATACTCATGCATAAGGTAGATATGCATGCTTTGCTTAATCCTCATGCAAAGCTCATTCATCACAACATATCATATCAAAAATCATGCAAGTCATTTTAACAGATTAACATTCATATCATATCATATCAGCAAAAGTAAGAATTGATACGAAACATTCATTGGATTCTAGCAAGTCTCAATGCAACGACATTGCCTCAATGCAACCACCCACAAGACCAATTGTTTAATTGCACCTATATAGCTATTGAAAACACTCTACAAACTGACAACTTCAACAACAGAAACTCAGAATTGCACTTTGTTAAAATCACTTACTAAAATATTAAAACAGTAGAGATGCACCAAATCATTATGAAACATAGTCACCAAAATTTGGCTCGTTATTGAACTTCCAGTATCATTCAAAATGAACCAGAATTATGTCAAAAGGCTAACCGAAATACCTTGAAGTACCCAACAAGAAAGGCAAAGAAAGGCTAACATTTACTATAGATATCTTATCCTAAGGACATCCAAATTCTTGTCTAGAAACGCAAGACATTGTCTATCAAAAAGCTAACCTGTGCCGTCGTGGCCTCTGCTGTGTCGGATCCAGAACATGGAGATCTTCAGCAGACAAGCCAGCTGGACCAATACCTCCTTGCAATACAGTAATTACAGACACATGTCACCATTAAAGAAATGAATCACCAAGGAAATTACAGCATGGAGTTCAGTGCTTCAATCAATCCGAAAATGTACCTGAATAACAACCATTGTCCCGACAGCAGTAGCCACATGAGCTACACTTGGAGTTGGCGGTTCTGCAATGGGAGTAATTCTGCCTGAAAAGTAACACAATGAATCATAAGCTGTCTAGGCTAAGCAACAAGAAACAATAAAAAAAAAAAGGTAAAAAGCCTTCCTTGACCACTTATTTGTCAAGACATCATAACAATGCACATCCGCGGTAGCACCAGCTAATCCTGAAGTGAAATTGGGCAACTCGTAATGGAAAAAATAGGTTATCGTCTTAGCACCAAGAGACATAAGGCTAGTTTTTCATAGTCGATTGCTATCAACCCCTGACAAACTTTAACAAAGTCCTTCCATCAACTCAATTATACATAAGTTCAAACTACAAGTATTATTAAAAGCAAAAAACTTATTAAAGTTTTAGTCCTAAATGGAAGATTACATATAACCTGTACATTTACTCTTAAGAGGAACAATAGGTCTCACAAAACAGGATAGAACTAATCAGTGCATAAATCTAAATATAGGGTCCCATAAGAAAGACAAAACATACACAACAAACTCACATCACAGGAATCCTCTTTCCTTAGCAAACAAATCTTCAAACTTACGCCTGCAGTGCAACAACGAGTTAACGACAAATGCAATCGGACGTCAAGAAAATAAGGGCACAGAGAAGGACGAACCAACCCATGGAATGTCATATTAAGCACCCCACACAAAAGCAAATGGCAATTATTCAGGTTTTCTAAGTACAACAAACTGGAAATTCAAAATACAGGACACTAAACAAACCTATTACAAAAGAAGTAGACATGTTATAAGAAAACCACACAAAAAACATTTAAAGGCATACACCATTTCTCAGTAATTTTATGCTAGTAAAGAGCCATAAATATTTGGAATAGTTTCTTCATTTATATATATGTGGCTATGGAGAGGAACATGAACCATTCGATCAAACAAAATATTATACAGTCAGTTCCAGAAGACATAATTTGGCCTTCTACCGCAATAACACAAACGATCTGCACACAAATTCATCATTGGAGGATACCATCCATCAGAACTCTTCAAAATCGACACAACTTGGATTAAAGTCTCAACAACAATTCAAGGAGATTTTGTTTCAGTTTTGGTGACTTGATCTCTAAGCTGAGAAATATCTGGTGGAACTAATCTGGGAAAACTGAGACTGAGTTTGATGGTCAGTTCAGTTAAGTATATTAAGTTCTGTGAAAGTCAGTTTGATGAAGTGCAACTGAGTTTCTTCTGAAGTCAGCAATCAGTCTCTGGTCTGCTGCGTTTTGCTGAGTATAGCTGAGTTCTACATCTGATCAACTGATTACAAGTCTGGGAAGTCAGTTGTGAACTGGGTTTCGTCTGGTGGATAACAGCTGGAGCTAGGGTCCACATCTGGGGTATTTATGGAAGTTCAGACAAAGATCTATGGTGGTTAGGGTTTGGGACTTGTGTCTATAAATACCAATATTGTAATCAATGCAATGTGTGTCTTTCAAGAGTGTTGTCCACACACTTGTGGAAACCTTGTAATTCTGTGCATAATAAAATATCTCATTTTCTGTCTGTGGAGTAGTCGGCACAACGCCGGAAACCACGTTAAATCACTGTGTTCTTCTTGTTTCTGTGTTTATCAATTCCGCCATTCTTTACGTTTGCATTGCTATCTGTATTTGTTTCTTTCTTAAACTGCATATTCCTACCTGTGTTTATAACAAACTGGTATCGGAGCAAGGCTCAAGATTCAGGAGTTGAAGGTGAACAGAGTTGATCTTCACCAAGACCGGTGACCAGTGCTAGGATTTTTTATGATCAAAAGTTTGTACTTTAATTAGAAGGATGCCAGCAATGAACGTGAAGATTGATAAATTTGCAGGGAGGAACAGTTTCAGTTTATGGCAAATCAAGATGCGGCCTTGTTAAAGCAACAAGGATTGTGGACTCCTTTATCAGGTAGAGGGGATGCCAGTTCTGCAGATTATGCCAGTCTAGGGGAGAAAGCACATTCAACCATCATGTTGTGCTTGTCTGATGATGTTATCACAGAAGTTTTTAAGGAAGACACCGCTGCCAAGTTATGGTTAAAGCTTGAAAGCCTGTATATGACTAAGTCATTGACCAACAAGTTGCTGCTGAAGCAGAGGCTGTTCAGCCTGAGGATGCATGAGGGGGCTCAGTTGAGAGATCATCTTGATCAGCTGAACACAATATTACTTGATCTCAGGAATATTGATGTTAAGATTGAGGATGAAGATGCTGCTTTGATTTTGCTGGTTTCATTACCAGCTTCCTACGAGAACTTTGTGCAGTCTTTCATAGTTGGGAAGGATACATTTGCTTTAGAGGATGTAAGGTCAGATTTACATGCCAGGGAGCTGAGACATAAGGCAACTGGAGCAGACAGTCAGGCTGTAGGACTGAAAGTCAGTTGTAGCAGTGGAAAAGAGCATGGTCAGTCTAGGAAGAAAAGTTCCAAGAAGACAAGGTCCAAAGGCCCTAAATCCACAGATGTCTGTAATTATTGTAAAGAGCAGGGACATTGGAAGTCCAACTGTCCAAAGAGGAAGAAACATCAGGAGAACAAGTTCGAGCACGCACGCGTAGCACTCGAGCATGATTCAGATGAGGACATGGTCCTAGTGACAGGAGAGTCAGCACATCAAACTGATGTGTGGATTCTGGACTCTGGGGCATCCTTTCATATTTTCCCTCACAGAGAGTGATTCTCAAGTTATCAACAGATAGATGGTGGTCATATATCTATGGCAAATAGCAAGGCCTGCAAGGTAGTCAGAATTGGCTCAGTTCAGTTGATGACAGAGGATAGAAGATTCTGTAAACTGAGTGAAGTTAGACATGTTCCACAAATGACCAAAAACTTGGTATCTCTCAGTTCTTTGGACAACAAGGGATTCAGTTTTAAGGGGGAAAGTGGTGTGCCGAGTGTCTATAAAAACTTAGTTGAGGTTCTAAAGGGAATCAAGAAAAGGACTTTGTATATATTACAAGGGTCAGTTGTTTGCTGGTTCTGCTGCTGTGGCATCAGCTGAGATTCATCAGTCACAGCTTACAAAACTGTGGCACATGAGACTGGGTCATATGGGTGAAAAGGGGATGCAGGTTCTTTCTCAAAAAGATCTTCTTGGGGGATGTAAGGTCAAGAATCTGGACTTTTGTGAGCATTGTGTGTTTGGAGAAAGCTACATAGGAGCAAGTTCTCAAAAGGGATACACAATACAAAATCATCACTTGATTACATTCATTCTAATTGGTAGGGGCCATCAAAGGTGGAGTCATTGGGTGGTCACAGATACTTTGTGTCATTCATAGATGACTATTCAAGGATGACTTGGGTGGTGGTGATGAAACACAAAAGTGAGGCATTCAAGAGCTTTATGCAATGGAAGGCTCTAGTTGACAATCAGTTGGGGAAGAAGATCAAGAGGCTTCATATAGATAACGGTTTGGAATTCTGGTGGACTGAGTTTGATATATTGTGCAAAACTGAGGGTATTGCCAGACATCATACAGTCAGGAATACACCTCAGCAAAATGGTGTTGCTGAGAGAATGAATCAAACCCTTCCGGAGAGAGCAAGATGTATGCTTTCTCATGCTGGTTTATCAAGGAGATTTTGGGCAGAGGCTGTTACCACAGCTTGCTACTTAATCAATAGGAGCCCTCACACAGGGATCAGTCTCAAAACACCAGTTGAGATGTGGTCAGGCAAGCCTGTAGATTATTTAGTTCTAAGGGTATTTGGAAGCACAGTTTACTATCATGTCAGTGAAGGGAAACTGGAACCAATGGCCAAGAAAGGAGTGTTTGTGGGGTATGGTGATGGAGTAAAGGGGTACAAAATTTGGTCATCAGCAGAAAACAGAGTCATTCTTAGAAGAGATACAATTTTTGATGAAAATTCTATACTCAGTTCATCAATGAGGAGGATAACTGAAACTGAAACCAGTGCTAAAACTGAGAAAACTGACAGTAAGGTGGAGCTTCAGGTGGAATCAGTTGGAATGCAACAATCAACTGATCCAAGTCAGTTTTCATCTGATCTGGTTGCTGAACCAGAGCTGAATCCAAGCCAGTCAGCTGAGCAAATGTCAGTTGAGCATCAAACTGAGAACGTGGGTCAGCAGAGCTAGAAGATCCAATGTTGGGATACCTCCTAGAAGGTATGTGTTTGATGATATGGTTGGATACGCACTTCAAGTTGCAGAAGAAGTGGATGGTTTTGAACCTTCTACTTACAAGAAAGCAGTGACATGTTCTGAAGCATCTCAATGGCTTGCTGCCATGGGAGATAAAATGGAGTCATTACTGAAGAATCAGACTTGGGATCTAGTTAAACATCCAGCTGAAAGGAGAGTTGTTACTTGCAAATGGATTTTCAAGAAGAAGGAAGGGATAACTGAGGCAAGAAAGAGTTAAGTATAAGGCACGTTTGGTTGCAAGAGGGTTCAGTCAGAAAGAAGGGGTGGACTTTGATGAGATATTCTCACCAGAAGTCAGACATACTTCAATCAGAGTGTTACTAGCAATGGTGGCACAGCAAGACCTTGAACTTGAGCAGTTAGATGTGGAGACAACTTTTCTACATGGTGAGGTAGACAAAGAGATATACATGACTCAGCCAGAGGGTTTCCAAGTTCCTGGTAAGAAAGATCTTGTGTGTAAGTTGAAGAAGTCCTTGTATGGACTGAAGCGAGCTCATAGACAGTGGTATAAAAGGTTTGACTGTTATATGATCCAGTTGGGTTACAGTA
This sequence comes from Gentiana straminea, assembly GCA_036785695.1. NCBI lineage: Eukaryota > Viridiplantae > Streptophyta > Magnoliopsida > Gentianales > Gentianaceae > Gentiana > Gentiana straminea. The sequence goes on from JAVUPR010000137.1 coordinate 12,711,187, forward strand.
GATGTCCTTATGATTGCTGTGTCTACAACAGTCAGTTGGAAGATGGATCTTACATCTATCTTGTGTTATATGTGGATGACATGCTGATAGCTTCAAAGAAGAAGTCTGATGTTCAGGATCTGAAAGACCTTCTCTGTGCTGAGTTTGAAATGAAAGATTTGGGTGCAGCCAAGAAAATATTGGGGATGGAGATCTGGAGAGATAGAAATCAGAAAAAACTATTCTTATCTCCGCAGGGCTATATACAGAAGATTTTGTCAAAGTTTGGCATGTCCGCTGCTAAGCCAAAATATACTCCTATGGCATCAAATGTTCATTTGTCAGTTCTTGCTTCACAGTCAGCTGAGGAGAAGGAGTATATGTCAAGAGTTCCCTAAGCTAGTGCAGTTGGCAGTCTGATGTATGCCATGGTGTGCACTAGGCCTGATCTGGCTCTGGCAGTCAGTGTTGTCAGCAGGTTTATGGCTCAACCTGGAAAGGAACACCGGAAAGGTTTGTGAAAAGAATGTTCTGGTAACTTAGAGGTACAGCTGATGTTGGTCTCATTTATGGAGGTGATACTGAGAAACTGATCACAGGATACTGTGATGCTGATTATGCAGGTGATGTGGACAGTAGAAAATCTATGACTGGTTATGTTTTCACTTTGGGGAATTCAGTTGTCAGCTGGAAAGCAACTCTTCAAGAAACAATGGCTTTATCAACTACTGAAGCTGAGTATATGGATCTTACTGAAGCAGCCAAGGAGGATGTCTGGTTGAAGGGACTAGTCAGTGATTTGGGGCTACATCAGGATCAAGATGAGATCTATTGTGACAGTTTAAGTGCAATTTGTCTAGCTAAGGATCAGGTTCATCATGAGAGAACCAAGCATATTGATGTGATGTATCATTTTCTGAGATATGAGAAGAGGGTTGTAGTGAAGAAGATCAGCACCAAGGAAAACCCTGCTGATATGTTCACTAAACTAGTTCAGCAGAGCAAGTTTCAGTTGTGTCTGGACTTGCTGAATATTCAAAGCTTGTAAACTGAATTCTGGATACTCAGTTGAGGACATATCAACTTGAGTGGATTCTGAGGAGAAGTCTGGTACGGTACATCCTGGCATTGACGAATGCATCTGGTACAAGTACATCTGATTATGCAATTCTGGTGACGTTGAATGAGAGTTCAAGTCAAGGTGGAGATTTGTCAGTTTTGGTGACTTGATCTCTAAACCGAGAAATATCTTGGTGGAACTAATTTGGGAAAACGGAGACGGAGTTTGATGGTCGGTTCGGTTAAGTATATTCGTTCCGTGAAAGTCGGTTTGATGAAGTGCAACCGAGTTTCTTCGAAGTCGACGATCGATCTCGGTCCGCCGCGTTTGCCGAGTATAGCCGACTTCTACATCCGAGCAGCGATTACAAGTCTGGGAAGTCAGTTTTGAACTGGGTTTCGTCTGGTGGATAACAGCTGGAGCTGGGGGTCCACATCTGGGGTATTTATGGTAGTTCCGACAAAGATCTATGGCGGTTAAGGTTTGGGACTTGTGTCTATAAATACCAATGTTGTAATCAATGCAATGTGTGTCTTTCAAGAGTGTTGTCCACACACTTGTGGAAACCTTGTAATTCTATGCATAATAAAATATCTCATTTTCTGTCCGTGGAGTAGTCGGCACAACGCCGGAAACCACGTTAAATCACTGTGTTCTTCTTGTTTCTGTGTTTATCAATTCCGTCATTCTTTACGTTTGCATTGCTATCTGTATTTGTTTCTTTCTTAAACTGTATATTCCTATCTGTGTTTATAACATTTTGAGTATCAGATCGCAGTTTTGAGTATCAAAGAAGCTATGGGAGGAGGCGATTTTGGATTAGGGCAACGAGGAGCGGTTTGGGGAAAGAGAATCATATTCATGTGATAGCGGTTCGGTACCCTCACCCACACTTATTTATTTATTTTTTCCAGTAAATTGTATATTGACCGATTCAGAATGCTTTTACCATAAGAAAAGAAAATACGTTTATGAAGAAATAGCAAAGTCAAAAGACCAAATGAGCCCCAATATCTATTTTTTTTTTTTTTTTTTTTTTGAGGAACAATGAACAGGTAAAATTTTGATATGTTAATGTATTATATATTATCTGGAATATGAAAGTTGAAATTTGAAAGGAAATGAGATTGAAGGTTGATGTCTTTGACTGGGTCGGTTTTTATTTTATAATATATAAGACTTTTAAAAATGCCTCCACTGGTATAAAATTAATACAAATGAAAGTGTCTCCATGGGTTTTAATAGAAGACACTTATAAAGTGTCTCCACGGGTATAACAAATTAAGACATAGTAATATATAAGACATTTGAAAGTGCCTCCACTGGTATAAAATTAATACAAATGAAAGTGTCTCCACAGGTTTATATAGAAGACACTTTAAAGTGTCTCCAAAAGTATAACAAAATTAAGGATTAGTAAAATGCCTGCACAGGGTCTCACACATTTACACCCTACTTGCAATAGATACATTTTGTATGCTAGCGACTCTATATCTTGTACTTAGTGGCATTTTTTGAAAAATGCCTTTATAGGTGTGTCTCTATAAGTGTTTTTTGTTGTAGTGAAATGAGATCATTTCGTTTCGGTCATAAAAATAAAATCATTTTGACCAGACCTATAAACAAACAATTTTGGTATTTTTCTGTCATAAATATAAGCATAACTCTTTTATTTTAGTATGCACCGAATGAGGTTTGTGTTAAGCCGGGGCAGATCTAATGTATACAAGGGGGTCATTTAGTATAACTTTTCTACAACTTTTGTACCGTAAAGTCAACTGTTTTCACTCTATGTATGTTTATGTTGGTGATGCATTTTTAACATGTTGTGTGTTAAAATTGTGTGGATAAACATATTTAGGGTGGAAATGGTGACTTCCAACCTGTGTGTGTGTGTGTGTGTGTTTAGTTGTTATAGATATTGCAGTCAAGTTTTGTAGCAAGTGAGAATACAAGTTCTCGTGTGAAGTATGTACTAGTTTTACTGCATCTTTGAATTTTAGCACATGCTCAAGATTGAGTTATTTACGTCAATCAGTTGGGAAAGATGATCAAGAGGCTTCGTGCAAATAATGGTCTGGATTTCTGGTGGAATGAGTTTGATGAGTTGTGCAAAAATGAGGGTATTTCCAGACATCATACAGTCAGGAATACTCCTCAGCAAAATGGTGTAGCTGAAAGAATGAATCAAACTCTTATGGAGAGAGCAAGATGCATGCTCTCTCATGCTGGTTTGTCAAGAAGATTTTGAGCAGAAGATGTAAGCACAACTTGTTACTTAATCATCAGGAGTCCTCACACAAGGATCAATTTCAAGACACCAGTTGAAATGTGGTCAGGAAAGCCTGTTGATTACTCAGTTCTAAGGGTATTTGGAAGCACAATTTACTATCATGTTGGTGAAGGGAAACTGGAACCAAGAGCCAAGAAAGTAGTGTTTGTGGGGTATGGTGATGGAGTGAAAGGTTATAGGATTTGGTCATCAGCAGAACACAAAGTTATTCTTAGCAGAGAAGTTGTTTTCGATGAGAATTCTATGATCAGATCATCAGTGGGGAGGATTACTGAAACTGAAACCAATGCTGGAACTGAGACAACTGACAGTAAGGTGGAGCTTCAGATGGAGTCAGCTGGGATGCAACACTCAACTGAACAAAGTCAGTATTCATCTGATCTGGTTACTGAACCAGAACTGAATCCAAGCCAGTCAGCTGAACAGGGGTCAGCTAAGCGTCAAACTGAAATTGGTCAGTGTTTGCGAAAGTCACAACTACACTAGCAAGCGGACTAGGTCAGATGTAATATAGCTCAATTCATGAGCAAGGTCGATCCCACAGGGACTTGTTCGATAATTATGCAAGCTTTATTACAAAAATCCGAGACTATGAAGGTTGGTGGTCTTTGACCAAAATAAATGCGGAAAATAAAGTAAAGATTAAGGATTATCGACTCAAGACAAGTTTTAACCACGTTTAAGAGAGTAGATTGAACCGAACTAATTCATTATTCTCTAATCATTTTCTATATTGATTCATACACTTTCATCAATAAAGTTCCAAGAATCGAGTCAATTACTGGTGTATCTCCGTAAAGTGGTTCATAGATCGTGCGCGGACTCTAGAACCCTATGAATAGCTAAACGTCTATCGTGCGCGGGCTAGAACAATATTAACAAAAAACGAATTAACAACTAGGAAATACCGATAATAAATACCGTAAACCTCGCTATGTAACCACCGTGCACGGGCTAGTTAACTAATAACGATCTAATTGTTTCTTGTCCAATTACTATCTTCAACCTTAGTTCCTTCGAAAGTAATTTACGAAAACATGCAAAGAAGTGGCCAATTTCTAAACACGTAAGTTAAAACGAAGCAATAGAAGTAATCGAAACAATTCGTTCGGGGAAACTAAATCGTTAAGGATTTTCCCTAATATAGACCATTGGGTACTCTTCCAAAGCAAAGTCTTTTCCCCAAGACCAAGCGTTTCTCGTGTATGAATCAATATAAATCACTATTAGGTGCAAATTAACATTATTCAATTCGATCTACAAGTTAATTAACCTAGCATGCTTGTACCAACGATAATCATCACAAATTCATAAAACATAGAAGAAAGAATCGACATGATTACCTAGAAACATAAGACCAAACTTCTAGCAAACTCCTCCATAATGAATCACCAGGCATACATGCAAGAAAAGGCTAAAAAAAACCTCTTAAACAATGGAGAAAACAAGAACTTTTATTGATAAATTTGCTACATAGTTTCTTCCTCTGAAAATCGTGTGTACTCTGATGTATTACATCTTATTTATAGTAAATAAACCGACCTAGGGCTAAAAAGGGTAAATCTAGAAGTTTTAGGGCTAAGTCTGCTCGCTGAGCCGCCCTAGGCTCTCGGTTCAGCGTCCTGGGCTGTCCCTGGACATGTCCAGGCGCATCCTCGGCTTGTCAGGGCATGTCCTTGACACCTGGGTCGCTTTACCGAGCACTTGTTCTTGGTTCGGTTCGGGCATCCGGGCTTACACGGGCTGTCCGGGCTTGGACATGTTTGGGGCTTGTCCAACAGCATATCGACTTGGTTCTCCTCCGGTTCGATCTCGATTTTTCTACATGTTTCGGCTCAAATCCTCTTCCGCTTGGATTATTCCTACAAAGAACCATAAAACGTGTAGTAATATAATTCGATATAGAAATAAGATAAAAATACGAAATAATCACGATAAAAGCTCATACGCAACTTCCAATCAAACTAAGCACTTTTACGTATAGTTTATCATGAATTAATCATGTTTAAGTCCAATTTCGGTGGTAAATTGATATAGAAAATGTCATAAAGTTGATTCGCATCAGTCAGCAAAGTATAGCTGTCAGTAGAGCTAGAAGATCCAATATTGGGATACCTCCGAGAAGGTATGGATTTGAAGATTTGACTGGATATGCACTTCAAGTTGCAGAAGAGGTGGATGGTTTTGAACCTTATACTTGCAGGGAAGCAGTGACATGTTCTAAGTCATCCTAATGGCTTGCTGCTATGGGAAATGAAATGGAGTCATTACCGAAGAATTAGACTTGGGATCTTTATTAAACATCCATCTGATAGGAGAGTTGTTACATGCAAATGGATCTTCAAGAAAAAGAAAGGATTGACTGAGGCAAAATGAGTCAAGTATAAGGCACGTTTTGTTGCTAGAGGGTTCAATCAAAAAGAAAGGGTGGACTTTGATGAGATATTCTCACCAGTAATCAGACATACTTCAATCAGAGTGTTACTAGTAATGGTGGCACAACAAGACCTTGAACTTGAGCAGTTAGATGTGAAGACAACTTTTCCACATATGAGGTAGACAAAGAGATATACATGACTCAGCCAGAGGGATTTCAAGTTCCTGGTAAAGAAGCATTTTTTTGTAAGCTGGAAAAGTCCTTGTACGGATTGAAACAGGCTCCTAGACAGTGGTATAAAATGTTTGACAGTTACATGATCCAACTGGGTTATAACAGAAGTCCTTATGATTGTTATGTCTACAATATTCAACTAGAAGATGGATCATACATCTATCTTGTTCTGTATGTGGATGATATGCTTATAACTACAAGAAAGAAATATGATATTTAGAATCTAAAAGACATTCTTAGTGCTGAATTTGAAATGAAAGATTTGGGTGCAGCCAAGAAAATCTTGGGGATGGAGATCTGGAGAGATAGAAGTCAGAAGAAACTGTTTTTATCTCAGCAGGGCTATATACAGAAGATTTTGACCAAATATGGTATGTCTGCTGCAAAGCCAATAGATACTCCTATGACATCAAATGTTCATTTGTTAGTTTATGCTTCACAGTCGGCTGAGGAGAAGGAATATTTGTCAAAATTTCCCCATGCTAGTGCAGTTGGTAGTCTGATGTATGCCATGGTGTGCACTTGGCTTGATCAGGCTCAGGCAGTCAGTGTTGTCAGCATGTTTATTGCTCAACCTGGAAAGGAACACTGGAAATTAAGATGTGAAAAGAATGTTCGGATACCTTAGAGGTACAGCTAATATTGGTCTCATTTATGGAGGTGATACTCAGAGTTTGGTCACAGGATACTGTGATACTGATTATGCAGGTGATGTGGACAATAGAAAATCTATGACTGGTTATGTTTTCACATTGGGGAATTCAGTTGTCAGCTGGAAAGAAACTTTTCAAGCAACAATAGCTTTATCAACTACTGAAACAGAGTATATGGCTCTTACTGAAGCAGCCAAGGAAGCAATCTGGTTGAAGGGTCAGTGATTTGGGGCTTCATCAGGATCAAGTTGAGATTTATTGTGACAGTTTGAGTGCAATTTGTCTAGCTAAGGATCAGGTTCATCATGTGAAAACCAAGCATATTGATGTGAGATATCATTTTCTGAGAAATGAGAAGAGGGTTGTAGTGAAGAAGATCTGCACCAAGGAAAATCCTGCTTATATCCTAACTAAGCCAGTTCAACAAAGCAAGTTTCAGTTGTGTCTGGACTTGTTTAACATTCAAAGCATATAATCAGTTTTCTGGAAACTCAGTTGAGGGCAGGTCAACTGAGTGGATTCTGTGGAGAAGTCTGGTACAAGGACATCCTGGCATTGACGAATGCATCTGGTACAAGTACATCCGAATTATGCAATCTGGTGACGTTGAATGAGAGTTCAAGTCAAGGTGGAGATTTGTTAGTTTTGTGACTTGATCTCTAAAACTGGTGGAACTAATCTGAAAGCTGAAACTGAGTTTTGTGAAGTGAAACTGAGTTTTGGGAAAAGCTGAGAAAACTGAGTTTTGGAGAAAATTGAGTTTTGGAGAAACTGAGCTTTGGTGGAAACTGAGTTTTGGTAAAAACTGAGTTTGCTGAGTTCTACATCTGAGTTTGTTGATTACAAGTGAGTTTTCAGAAAAGTGAGTTTTCTGGAACGGTGAGTTTCTAGGAAAGTTAGTTTTGAACTAAGTATCGTCTGGTGGATAACAGCTGGAGTTGGGGTCCACATCTAGGTATTTATGACAATTCCAATAAAGATCTTATGGTGGTTAGGGTTAGGGATCTGTGCCTATAAATACCAATGTTGTAATCAATGCAAGAGGGCGTCTTTCAAGAGTATGTTTTTCACGAGTGTGAAAATTCTTGTAACTTTTGTGCATAATAAAATATCTCCTTTTATGCCCGTGGATTAGTCGGCACAACGCCGGATACCACGTTAAATTACCGTGTTCTCTTTGTTTATGCATTTTATCAATTTATGCCTTTTTTCGTTAGATTGCATCTGTTTATCTTTCTTCAAGTCCAATATGTTTCGTACGTTCGTGAAATATGGTTTAAGACAAGAAATTAGGGGTTTGTCATTTAAGACATCATACAAAACTATCTACTCAAACGCATATGTGTTAACATGGGATGAAAATGTAAGTATTTGATATCAAAATGGTTTACAAACTTTGAAGGTGAAGAAAAATGAGCTCATGCCAAAGGCAACTCCGTTGTTCGGTTTTACGAGGACTTCAGTTACACGTCTGGGTATGATACGCCTTGAAACCAACTAACAAGCTACACCCCCTCCCCCTAAGCGGAGGCTGCCATTCTTATAGGGAAATTTGGATTTTTCGTCCGGTAACTTTACTATTTTTCGATTTTCGTCCTGTTTTTACTATGGCGAGAATTTTAGTCCTGCATCTTTTAAAAACGTTGCAAAAATGGTCTTGTCTAGCCGGAAAAGCTGACTGGATTCTTTTTCCGACATAAAATGCTGATGTGGCTGCCACCTAACGCTAACGTGCCTCCTAATCCCAATTTTTTGCCAACTAGGACGAAATAAGTCAATTTCCTTTTTTTTTATAGAAAATTTGCCTTTTTATTTCCTCACAAAATCATTAATTCCCAAACCTCCATCGTCCTCTTCAATTTCCCCACATCATCAATTTCCTTCTCCCTCACTTCACCTTCCCTTCGCTAATCAACCCTTTCATTTCAACAAAACAAAGGCATTTGCAACCTACCCTAAATTCGAAGACAAAATCGTGGGGACTATTTTACTTATCCGTTTGTGTTGAAGTCTTGTTCAAATTTGCCGTGTGTTTGGTTAGGGAAATGTGTTCATGGGATTTTTTGTGAAGTGGGCTGGAGTTTGATTTGTATGTTGGTGCTTCGTTGATTGATTTTTATGCGAAGTTTGGGGAATTGGCTGATGCACGCATGTTGTTTGATGAAATGCATAGGAGAAGTTTGCCTTCTTGGAATTCTTTGATTGCTGGGTATATGAAGGATTTGGTTTGGTAAATGTAGCTGTGGAGATATTCAGGCAGATGAGGGAAAGGAATGTTGTCCCTCCGTTTCAGTATCCATTTCCTGATGTTGTTCTGCATTTGTTAAGGTCTCCTCTGATTCTGCTTGGACCCTACTGCCCCTCTGGTTCTTTGTTGTTCCTGCTGGGGCTTTGTTTTTAGTGTTGTCCCTTGGATTTTCAAAGAGACTTATGTGATCCTCTGCTGCTGTTTTCTTTAGTCCTGAAGATATTGCTCTTTTGCATTGTTTTCTTGGATTTTTGGTGGTGGTTCAGGATGCTGACTATTGCAAAGAGGTTAGGTCTTTATTGTTGCTTGGAAGAGATTTTCTCCTTTTTCTAGCTTCTTTCTTTGCCGGCTAGTTCCTCTTTACTTATGGTGGTTCTTTGGCCTTTGAACCTTAGATTTTTTGTGTGTTAGCCTCATATCAGGTTTTGACATATCAGGTCCTTCCTGATGTCTTGTTTGCTATATTTGAAACCAACTGTTTGCTCTTGCTGCTGATTTGTCAATGGTGAGTGCTATGTTGCTCCCTCCTGTTGTTGAGCCTTGTTGTTCTCCTGTGTGCCTGCTACATCTTTAACAGACTTCCCCTTCAGTAGGTTATGTTGCTGCTTGTGAGGCCGGCTGTCCTGTTGCTGCTGGTTTTACAGGATTACTCAGCTCTTTTGTGTTTTTTGGGTGCACATTTGGGATTGTTTCTACGTGTTGCCTAGTTCTGGCCCTGGATTGGTCCTGCAAGTGTTGTTGATGTCCTTAGTTGGTTATCTTCCTCACTTTGCTGATCTTTTCATGGAGTCTGCTGATGTCACCCTGCTGATGTCACCCTACTGATGTCCTATTGATGTTGATGTCCTTCTGCTACTGGTTCTTGTTTTGCAAGGGTTCCTTGTAGCTAGGGATGTTAGATGTTTTGGTTTTGCAAAATTGTATACAGGCCTCCTTTTTAATAAATTATCTCTTGTGGTCCTGTATACATTTTTGTAGTTTTTATCACCTGTATATGTTGTATTATATCAGCAGTGTTGTATTTCTACACACTGTTGATATAGTTCTTGTATATACTGTGGTTTTGAATTTTTTTTGGGATATGCTCTATGAGATTCTCTCATATGACCCTTGTATTATTTATTTATTGTTTAGGATGTAATAATCTTGTACTATTACGTACCTTGGTATAAATTTTTACATGTTAACTAAAAAAAGAAAAGGAATTTAGTAGTAATTAGTACAAGAATTTGTCAAATTATGAAAATGATAGCTAAGCTTATAGTAAGCAAATCAAAAGTACTCAAGAGACCTTCTTGAACTAAGAAAACACACATTTCTTTGAATTCCTATTACAGAGAAACAACTTCTTCTTCTTTTTCTTTGTTGTTGTTGGATCAAACCAATGAATTCTTCCTCATCGGTCCCGACCTCGGAGAATCCAAACTTTTGAAAAAAGTTGTTTCATAACAGAAATGAGTTCTTCAGCTGCGTTTGGAGGTGGGCTAAGTGACCTAAACTTCTTGCAAAAACTCATATGTCGATTCAGAGCTTCCTCGTTACCAATCCGTGATTGCTATCTCATCACCTCATCTTTCACAGCTTCAGAACACAGCCCACAAATCCATCTTCCATGAAATCTCTCTTGAACCCTAGTTTTGTACCCCTCTGTACACTCATATGTTAGTCCACAACATTCACATTTCACAAATTCAACATCTTTGCCCAATGCTGCTGTGACTTTTTGGGCTATCTTAGTATCAAATGCAGCCATTTTTTGGGGAAAAGTTCACTCTCCTGCAGATTCTGCATCAAGCGGTTGTTAAGATTGGTATAAACAAGAAATCAAGAAGAAGATGGAGTCTTGCATTAGCTAGCAAAAAGTATGGAAAAACCTTAGGTTTAGGGTTACAAGAATGGCCTATATAGCCAAATACAAAAAGACTAAAATGCCCTTAAGGCAAAATACTAAATATCTTATATATATATATATATATATATATATATATATATATATATATATATATATATATATATATATATTATATATATATATATATATATATATATGGGTTATAGGGTTATATATACCATACTATCCATGCTTACCGTACGTATACTACTAAAATAGTGCATCGATCACTATTTTAGTGCACTGGTTATTGTTTCGGTGCAACTACAAATTGATGAGCGAGGTTTCTAGTTAGGTTTCTAGTATTACCTAATAAGATTTCCCCCGCTTCATTAACTAGGTGCACTCAAACAATAACCAGGTGCACTAAAATAGTGATCAGATGCACTATTTTAGTAGTATGTACGGTAAGCATGGATCAATAGGTATGTATATGAACTCATTTCTATATATATATATGCTAACATCCCCCCTCAAACTCACGATGGTGCAGCAAGAAGCATCGAGAGTTTGCCAATGAAAAATCTATGAAGCTCGATAGTATGAGACTTCGTGAAGAAGTCAGCCAGCTGCATACAAGACGGAGTAAACGGCAAAGAAATAGTGTCATGCTGAAGATGATGTCGAGTGAAATGACAGTCAATCTCAATATGCTTGGTGCGCTCTTGAAAAACTGTATTGTGTGTAATCTGGATAGCACTTTTAGTGTCACAATACATCGGTGTGGGAGAAGAAAGTGCAACACCCATGTCAGCCAACAACCAACGTAACCATATAATCTCAGACGTGGTAGAAGCCATAGCACGATACTCTGCCTCGGTGGAGAGCGTGAGACAACATCTTGTTTCTTGCTCTTCCATGAAATAAGAGAATCCCCTAAAAATATGCAAAACCCTGTTGTAGATTTTTGATCAGTTGAGTCACTAGCCCAATCTGCATCAGAAAAAGCATGAAGCTCCAAGGATGAAGTCGAGGAAAACAAAAGACTCTGATACAGAGTTCCTCATAGATAACGAAGAATACGCATAACAGCAGCCCAATGTACAGAGGTGGGTGAGGAGACAAACTGACTAACGAGGTGAACATCATAGGCGATGTCAGGGCAAGTGATCATCAAATAAACAAGGCTGCCAACAATAGAACGGTATAAAGTAGGATCAGAGAGAGGAAGGCCATCAGTAGGAGCGTAACGAGCGTTCAGCTCAAGAGGAGAATCAGCAACACGAGTGTCAGTAAGTCGAGCATGATGAATAATGTCGACAGCATACTTGGATTGAGAAATGAGATAACCTTATGGTGAGGAGGGTACCTCAATGCCTAAAAAGTAACGTAAAGGGCCCAAGTCCTTCATATCAAAACAGTGAGATAAGGTTGCTTTCAAACTCACAATACAATCAACATCATCACCTGTAATGGTCATATCATCTACATATAGTAGAAGAAGAATACGGCCTGTAGAGGTCGATCTAACAAATAATGCTGAATCATGAAGACTAGATGTAAAACCAAGAGAAGTGACAACATGTGAAAATCTCTCAAACCATGCATGAGGGGCTTGTTTGAGGCCATATAAAGCCTTCTTAAGCCTACAAACTTGCCCCGGAGCATGAGAAACACCAGGTGGAGGTACCATATATACTTCTTCCTTAATATCCCCATTGAGAAAAGCATTTTTAACATCCATCTGAGAGATATGCCACTGACGAATAGTAGCGACAGCAATAAGAACCCGAACAGATGTCATCTTGGCAACGGGAGCAAATGTTTCCTTATAATCCATACCATACTCTTGAGCAAACCCTTTAGCCACCAAACGAGCTTTGTACCGCTCAATAGAACCATCTGACTTAGTTTTAACTTTATACACCCATCGAGAACCAATAGTTTTCTTACCAGCCGGAAGATAGACTAGATCCCAAGTACAATTCTTGTCTAAAGCAGATAGTTCCTCAGCCATAGCATTTCGCCAATCAAAAGAACGAACCGCCTCTGAATAAGAGGTAGGCTCAGAAAAAGTGTCAATAGAAACTAGAAATGAAGCAAAAGACTGAGAGTAGCAAGAATAAGCAAAATCAGATAACTGAGCAGACTTACGTGTGCGCTTGGGGTAATGAGGCTGACCTGGATCCGTCATCACAAGGAGTGCTTGGGTAGCTGTAGCAGGGGGTGAAGTATCATCTTCATGAGGCTCATTATGAGAGGGTGAAGAAGCAGAATGTAAGGAAGATGGTGATGCATCAATGGCGGAAGATGGTGAATCAGAGGAGTGATCAGAGGTGAAAGGATCAATATGAACAAGATCAAACTTAGTCATATTGTGGGAGCTAGCAGGAAGGGAGAAGAAGGGAATATGCTCAAGAAAGGAAACATGTCGAGAAACATACAACTTCTTTGAAGAAGGATCGTAACAACGATAACCTTTTTGTCCTATGCCATACCCAAGAAAGACACATATAGCAACACGAGAAGATAATTTTGTACGTTCTACATGTGGACGAAGGACAAAACAAGTAGAACCAAAAACTCTCGAATGAGAGTAATCAGGAGTAAGTCCAAATAACTTAGCATAAGGAGAAATGCCTGAATTATAAGCAGTCGGGATCCTATTAATAAGGTAAGCAGATGTGAGAACAGCTTCTCGTTTGGAACACTGGCTGATTAAAGCATAGAATGGGCAGTTTCAATGATGTGTCTATGTTTTCTCTCAGTAACACCCTTTTGTTGTGGGGTATCAGTGCATGAAGACTGGTGCACTGTACCATCAGAGGTAAAGATGTCAGAAAAGGTCCCCCTTAGTATATTCCCCACCTAAGTCAGAACGAAAACATTTAACAACAGTAGAATGTTGAGTTTTTACATATGCTTGAAAGGCAGTATATATATCAATAAAATCAAAACGATGTCTCATCAGATACACCCAACAGTAACGAGTATAATCATCAATAAAGGAAACAAATATCTAGACCCTCTTTTTGTTAGGACGGGAGTAGGACCCCAAACATCAGAATGAACTAAATCAAAAGGTGCACGAGATTCAGATAGACTTTGATTAAAAGGCAAGGCAAAAATTTTTCCAAGTTTACATCCACTACAATCTGAAATATCATGTGAATGCAAATCACCCAAAACACCACTATGGCTCATATATTTTAAGCGAGAGCCTGATACATGACCAAGTCTAGAATGCCACAAATAATACTTAGAAGATGAAGAAGTTAAATGAAAAGAAGATAGGTCAACGGTAGTGGAAGCTGCATGACCCGGAATCTGTAGCTCATCCAAAATATAGAGTCCCCCCTGCCTACGGCTTGTCCCAATCAGCCTCTTGGATTTGGGATCCTGCACATGACAAGATTTGGAAGAAAAATGAACAGAGTAACCAAAATCACATAATTGACCAACCGAGACAACACTCATAGTGATTTGGTGAATACAATAAACATTAGGGATGGAGAAATATGAAGTGTGGATAGTACCAATGCCCGTCAATGACAAGGGTGTGCCATCAGCAGTCATAATATTAGGAGAAAGAGAATCATAAGACATAGATGTAAAAGAAGAGGAACCAGGGGACATGTGATATGAGGCTCCAAAGTCCAAAACCCATAAAGGTGAATTTTTACCTGAACCATTCGATGGGGCCAAACCTGTGGCAGAATGAGTAGACATGGTATAGTGCTGAGACTGAGGAGCAATCTGACTTTGAGACTGGCTAGCAAGAAACCTCTGAAACTGCTCCGCAAGAGAGTCCATAGTAGGATTCACAGAAAAATCCACAACCGAGTCACCTGAGGGATGGACCAACGCAACAGTCATCTGATGAGAGCTATGACGGGGTTGCCCTTGCCCCATAGAGTATGACCGTTGTTGTCCACCACGTTGTTGTTGTTGTGACCTGTCACCTTGCTTCGAACCATTTGCTTTCTGCCGTGCTAATAATTCTGGACACTGATTTTTCCAATGCCCTGGTTGCTTACAGTAATAACAATCACGACCTGTTTTAGCATTTGACTTGTTCTATTGTGAGGGGGTTGCTAAAACAGATGCAAACAGAGTGTGAACTCCCTTTTCAGTTTGAGTCTTGAGACGAGTTTCTTCAGCCAACAACTCATGAAGAACAGAGTCAACGGAGGGTAAAGGAGTGCGATGCAAGATGGACGCACGACAATTTTCATATTCTGGTCGAAGAGCCATCAACAACTGAACAAGGCGCTGCTCCTCCCTACGAGAAATATAAGGTGCAAATGCCCTCAACTCAGCAAATTTAGTCATAGCCAATTGATCCCAAAGAGCAATAATTTCAGAATAAAATTCCTGAATACTTCTATCATTCTGTGACATAGAACGAATATCAACTTCCAACTGATATTGGACAGCAAAATTTGAACGCACATATAACCTCTCCAAATAGCCCCAAACCTCTTTAGCAGTATCATACTTGGCCAATTGCATACCAATCCTATTCTCAATAGAGTTATTAATCCAAGTAATGATTTTTGAATTACAAGTATCCCATTTTTCCATCAATTCAACATACTTGTCATCTCCCGATTTAGGAGCCACAACAGTACCAGAGATATAACCCCACAGCTGTTTACCCTTCAGAAAATTTTTCATTACATTAATAGCATATATTGTATTTACACTAGAATATACTGTATTTATACTAGCATATACCGTATTTATAACCGTAGATACTCTAAATATAGAAGATATGGTTCTAGAACCATCCATTGTAACTATATATACTTGTATACATTATTATTCTAATATTATTGAAAACACAATTCTATTATGGTATCAGAGCCACAAAATTTTTAACCTACTTCTACAATTTTTTTTTCTCTTTTTTTTTCTTTTCCTTTTCTTTGGCGTGTCTTCTCCCCTCTACAAGCCACCAACCTGCAAATTTTTTTTTCTCTTCTCTTCTCACTATGGCTGATGCTACCAACGCCAACTCAGTTGTTGCCTTCAATCCTGCGTCTCAAATTACCGTCAAACTCGATCACTCAAACTATGCTGTTTGGAAACCACAGATTGAATCCCTTTTAGAAGGTTATGATCGGTTGGGCTACATCACCGGCGACACACCTGCTCCGCCTGCCACCATCACCGCTGACGGAAAAACCACTCCGAATCCTGATTATGTGCTATGGAAAAGACAAGACCGCCTCATCTTCAATCTAATTCTTGCTTCTCTTACTCCGGGCGTTGCCACCATGCTCTCCAAAACAAGCGTCGGCACGAGCTACCCGGACGTCTCTCTATGACATGTTTGCCAAACCAAGCCGAGGTCGTATTCGCAAATTCGACAATCATTGAAGCGACTACAAAAAGGCTCGCAATCAATTTCAAAATTTCTCTATCTTTGTTAAATCCAAAACAGAGATGAACTAGACCTTCTCGGCTCATCTATGAATCATGAGGATGTTATTGATCTCATCCTGGAAAAACTCGGCTCTGAATACAGTGATTTGGCTAGAGCCATTCAGGTTCATGACAAACCTATTGGTTTTACTGAATTACATGACAAATTGCTCAATTTTCAGGTTAATCATGGCTCATCTTCCTCCTCGGGTTCGTTCTTCCCGGCCTCTGCACACACAGCCGCTGCCCGGCCTCCTACCGCTGCTATTTTTCCCTCGCCACAACCCTCCAGCTGGCGTCCATCCCAATAGAAACCACAGCCATCTTATCCTTCGCCATACCAATCGGTTTCATCTGGAAACTCCCGACCACGCCGGCCCTACCAAGGTAAATGCCAACTTTGTTCGATTCATGGTCATTCAGCCCGGTTTTGCCCCGCGTTCAGTGTTCACCAAAACCCCACTGCTGCCCGACCCCAAAACTCCTACGGTACCCGACCCCAAGCTCATGTTCTCACTCACACCTCCTCCTCTGATGCTCAGTCCATTCCCTCGTCCCCATGGCTTTTGGATAGTGGTGCTACTCACCATGTCACTGATGATCTCCAAAATCTGTCTTTACACTCCCCGTACTTAGGCTCGGATCAAATGCTTGTTGGTGATGGCTCTGCTTTGGATATTACCCACACTGGTTATTCCTCTATTCCTTGCTCTATTACTAAATCTTTTCGCTTAAATGATGTACTTTGTGTTCCTAATATGTCTCGAAATTTGCTCTCTATTTCCAAATTATGTCAATCTAACAATATTTCCGTGGAATTCTTACCTGACCATTTTTCTGTGAAGGATCTCAAGACGAATCAAACACTCCTCCGTGGTCCCGTCAGGAACGGTCTTTATGAATGGCCATCCCAGCCCTTAATTTCCTTTGCAACAAATAAAGCTTCATCAGATGTGTGGCATCATAGACTGGGTCACCCTGCTGATGCAATTTTACATTCCGTTTTGAATACTTTTAAAATTCCGCATAATAATGTTTCTATGTCACATTGCTCCACGTGTCTTGAGAATAAGAGTCACAAACTCCCGTTTGGACAGTCTACTTTAACGTCTTCCCGCCCCCTTGAAATTTTATTTTTTGATGTCTGGACATCCCCTGTGTTATCATTTAATGGTTTTAAATATTATGTCCTTTTTGTCGATCATTTTACTCGTTACGTTTGGATCTACCCCATCGCTAAAAAGTCTGATGTTCTCCCGACTTTTATTCGCTTTCGCTCCCTGGTAGAAAATTTTTTTGAGTCTGCCATTAAAATCTTATACTCTGACAATGGTGGTGAATACATTGCGCTACGTGATTATCTTGCTCATTATGGCATCTTGTTACTTACCACGCCCACACACACCCCTGAACACAATGGCTTATCTGAGCGCCGTCACCTTCACATAGTTGAAACCGGTCTCGCTTTACTTGCACATGCTTCCCTTCCTCCCACTTTCTGGCCCTATGCTTTTACCACGGCAGTCTATTTAATTAACCGTATGCCCACTCGAGTCCTCAGTATGAAATCCCCCTACGAATGCATTTTTCACTCATCACCTAATTATGACACACTTCGCGTTTTTGGTTGTCTTTGTTATCCCTGGCTTCGCCCGTACACGGACCATAAGCTCCAACCACGCTCTAAAGCATGTGTTTTCCTTGGTTACGCCCAGAATTAGCATGGATACTATTGTTTTGACCTTGTTAATTCCCGTCTCTATGTCTCCCGACACGTGAAGTTCGTTGAAACCATTTTTCCGTCCGCCTCCACCCCGACCACCTTACACCCCACAACTCCCCCTCTCACGCACTGGATTCCGTGCCCGCCTCCCTCCGCCCCACCCTCACCTCATCCTACCGCCTCCTCCACTCCCCTTATAACCCCGACCTCCCCTCCCTCCACGCCCTCCCCTGCATCCCCCACCTCATCTTCTACTTCGTCCCCTACATCTCCCTCTGACGCCTCCTCACCGTCTCCTTCCTCCCTTCCACCCACTCATCCCATGCGTACTCGGGCCAAGAACAATATTCACAAACCCATTCAAAAACTCAACCTTGCCGCTCGTCTTTCCACTTCTTCCGATTCCGAACCCTCCACTATCACTCAAGCCCTCAAAAATCCCAAATGGAGAACAGACATGCAGGAGGAATATGATGCCTTGATTCGCAACCACACTTGGGATCTTGTTCCCCCGGACCCGTCGTATAACATCATTGGGTCCAAATGGATTTTCAGAGTCAAGTACCATGCAGACGGCACCATAGATCGTCATAAAGCTCGTCTTGTGGCCAAGGGTTTTACACAACATCCTAGTATTGACTATTATGAAACGTTTAGTCCAGTGGTTAAGCCCACCACAATCCGTTTGGTTCTCACTTTGGCACTATCGCAGGGGTGGTCCCTTCGGCAACTTGATGTTAATAATGCTTTTTTGCAGGGCACTCTCCATGACAATGTTTATCTTTCACAACCTCCTGGTTTTGCAGATCATGCTCATCCGGATTATGTTTGCCGCCTTCGCAAAGCCCTTTATGGACTTAAACAGGCTCCTCGTGCCTGGTATGACGAACTGAAAGGCTTTCTACTTCACATTGGTTTTCGCAATTCACAGGCGGATACCTCATTATTCATCTATTCCAAAAGCACGGCCTTGCTTTACGTTCTTGTTTATGTTGACGATTTAATCGTCACGGGTAATCAGGCCTCCTCACTTGAAGATTTTATTCGGTTACTTGGTTCCCGGTTTGCGCTTAAGGATCTCGGCAATTTATCATATTTTTTGGGTATTGAGGTCGTTCCAAATTCTCAGGGTTGCTTACTCTCTCAACAGCGTTATGCACTTGAGCTTCTGGGAAAACTGAATATGTTAGAGGCAAATTCTGTGG
Organism: Gentiana straminea; assembly: GCA_036785695.1. Taxonomy (NCBI): domain Eukaryota; kingdom Viridiplantae; phylum Streptophyta; class Magnoliopsida; order Gentianales; family Gentianaceae; genus Gentiana; species Gentiana straminea. The sequence continues at coordinate 12,730,217 of JAVUPR010000137.1, forward strand.
CCACTCCTTTGCCTTCAGACCTGTCTACGCTTACGGCTACCGCTGGCGTCCCTTTGGACAATCCTTCGCACTATCGCATGGTTTTGGGTAGTCTGCAGTATCTGACATTCACTCGCCCTGATCTAGCTTTCGCTGTGAATCACCTGTCCTAGTTCATGCATGCTCCCACTGATATTCACTGGTCACATGCCAAGCGTTTACTCCGGTACCTTGCCGGGACTGTTCACTATGGTCTTCAGATATATGGCTCGTCTCCTCTTGCCCTTCATGCCTATTCAGATGCTGGTTGGGTGGCAATAAGGATGATTTTTCGTCTACTAGTGCCTATGTTATTTGCCTCGGTCGCAATATTGTTTCCTGGCGTTCTAAAAAGCAAACTACAGTAGCGCGCTCCTCCACTGAAGCCGAGTACCGATCCTTCGCTGATACAGCCGCTGAACTTACATGGGTGACGTTTCTCCTGCGTGATTTAGGCTGGCCGGTTAGTCATACTCCGGTTATTTACTGTGACAACCTTGGCACCACTCATTTTTGCTCCAATCCGGTCTTGCACACTCGTATGAAACATGTTGCCATTGACTATCACTACATTCGTGAACAAGTCCAACGTGGAACGCTTCGCATCGCTCATGTACACTCTCAAGATCAACTCGCTGATTGCCTTACGAAATCGCTACCACGTTTAGTGTTTGAACACCAACGAAACAAGTTGGGTCTCCATCCTCGACCAACTTGAGGGGTGGTAATAGCATATATTGTATTTACACTAGAATATACTGTATTTATACTAGCATATACCGTATTTATAACCGTAGATACTCTAAATATAGAAGATATGGTTCTAGAACCATCCATTGTAACTATATATACTTGTATACATTATTATTCTAATATTATTGAAAACACAATTCTATTATACATAACTCCAATATGAATAGTTTTTACCATATAAACGAACACTAATTGTCTGCAACGAATCATCACCGCCAGCCATTTGAACAAGATGCACAACTCAAACTAAAACGAAATCTAATCCAACAATGTCACAACAAGACTGAAAGAATCGAAAATTCAACCACAAACCATATGAAAACACAGAGATTGAGCAGCGGAAACTCACCAAACAGTAGAGAAAATCATACCGAAACCAAAAAAAGTTTGATCCGCGATCGTTGTGTTTGAGTTTAGCTTTGCATAAGATCAAAGCTCTGATACCATGTTAAGATTGGTATAAACAAGAAGCCAAGAAACAAGAAATCAAGAAGAAGATGGAGTCTTGCATTAGCTAGCAAAAAGTATGGAAAAACCTTAGGTTTAGGGTTACAAGAATGGCTAATATAGCCAAATACAAAAAGACTAAAATGCCCTTAAGGCAAAATACTAAATATCTTATATAATATACAAATATATATATGCTAACAGCGGTCACAAAACAGAGAAAATACACTCGTTTAGATGAAAAAAAAAAAACCCACTTTTTTCAGTTTTAAACATCTCCCAAGCAATCGATGAACTTGGATAATAAACGTATGAATTAAATTAAAATTTTACCATGATAAATGGAAGAGGGAAGAAGATGAGAGATCTCTGATTTTGCAAGTTCTTTGATGCCAAATTTGTTGCAGATTTTTTTTTGTTCGAATGGAAGGTTGATTTGGGGAAGATGAAGTGAGGGAGAAGGAAATTGACTCATTCCCGGTTATTTCGACTTAGTTGGAAAAAAAATAGTACTACGTGGCCACGTCAGCGTTAGGTGGCAGCCACATCAGCATTTTACGTCGGAAAATGAGTCCAGTCAGCTTTTCCGGCTAGACAGGACCATTTTTGCAACGTTTTTAAAAGATGCAGGACTAAAAATCTCGCCGGAGTAAAAACAGGACGAAAATCGAAAAATGGTAAAGTTACCGGACGAAAAATCCAGTTTTCCCCATTCTTATGCGAGCCTAATTTTGTCATACGTACGTTTATCTCCATGCAGGTCAGGTCTGAACCACTTAGTCTTATTTTAGACATTTTGCCTTCATTACATGTTAGGACGAATTTATTTGACTTAACCAAAGGCAGGTCGTTTTACATTTGACTAGTCTTAATATATTCAAGTATACTCTGGGGGCGACAATTATGTACAACAGGCAAACATATAGGCAAAGTGCTGATGAAAACAAACCAGTCACAAATGTCTGAGAAACTGTTTTTCATTCAAAATAAAAACATTCATGAAATTATTACAATTGTGAAAGAGTACGTGTACTTGGATACAACATCCTCCGATCCCTAGTTTGAAGCTCAATAAGGTGCTTCATGTACTCGTCTTTTGCTCCTTGGGCATATATAATATCCAGGCAGCCTAAGGTCATTCGGATCTATATACTTTAGGCCAGATTTAATTCCTGAGCCCCATAAGATTAAGGTCATCGCACCCGGGATTCTCTCTGTAGGACTCATCTCTATTAGCACGGCCTACCAGCTGCAAGTTTCTATTGCTAGCCGGTTACAGCGACAAAGACAGTATATAGAGCACTATTTGGTCCTTAAAACGCCCTACCAGTGGTAATGGCTTTCTTTGGCAAGTTAGTCATGATGCTATTTGTCGTACATGTGCTGAAATTAGTTTACATGCACTTCGAGACCGTATTTGGGCATATCGGGTGTGGTCGTGTGGAATGCCTTGATTCGGAGAGAATTCCGGAATGTCTTTTTCAACGCAGCACATGTTGCAGTGAATTCCGGAATGTCTTTTTCAATGCAGCACATGTCTTTTTCAACTTTTGCACCCCATGGTCATTGGAATTGCCTCTTTAGGGAAATTGTCTATACTGCTTTGGGTTCTGGCTCAACAAAGTTATCCCTCTTTGGGCTTGCTTTACATTAATTAATTATATGATCCTCCTCTTGGAAAGATAAAAAAAATTAATCAAATACACAATTTGTCTCTCATCCATATTTTTTTTACACACTTATATCCATCGCAAAGAAACATAACAGTTGAGAAATTAGAGAGAAGATATTTTCATAGATAGATTAGAATTTGTGTCAAATACACCCTTATATCACCACATTGTTGTAACAAACTACACATTCTCCAATGCACAGAATCTAATAAAGGATAACACCAAATCTAGATAGGACACCTGTCCTTATCTTAACCTATATCTTTTCAGCCCCTCTCAAACGAATATGTGGAACAGTCACATTGAGTTTGTCTCTAAATGTCTCAAAGGATTCAACAGGTAATGCTTTAGTTAAGCAATCAGCAATCTGATCCTTTGTTGGCACATAACACACCATCAGCTCCTTATTTAAAACCATATTCCTGACAAAGTGAATATCCACTTCTATATGCTTAGTTCTTGCGTGATACACTGGATTTTGAGCTAAAGAGTTTGCACCAGTGTTGTCACACCATAGTATAGGAACACTTGGGAGTCTGAATCTCATCTCATTCAAAGAAATTTGTGTAATCCATTTTACCTCACCGCAAGATTGGCCAAAGATCCGTACTCGATTCACGGCTAGATCTTGACACACAAATACCGTTTCTTTGAGCTCCATGATATAAGTGAGTCCCCTAAATACACACAAGATCCACCGTTGATTTTCTCGTCTATTGGACAACCGCCAGATTAGCATCAAAGCAAAACCATGCAATTCCAGTGACTTGGAAGGTCTGAACAATAATCCCATTTTGAGTGTCCCTTGAACATATCTCAGTAACCTTTTCAAGCCATTCCAGTGAGTGGTGTAAGGGTTTTGCATAAACTGACTCAGAGTATTCACAGCAAAAGCTATGTCTGGTCTGGTCAGTGTTAGATACTGCAATGCACCTATGATACTTCGTATACGTAGTTCGCCGAGGTTCACCTTCCCGTAGAGCAAATTTGCTTTCCGGGCACCATAGGTGTTGTGGGATTTAAGTGTTCCATATTCCACTTCTTCGCATTTGTGATGCATAATAGACCGAGTGAGGTGCAATCCATCCGAATTCCCGGTAACTTGCATTCCAAGAAAATGAGACACTTGCCCTAAATCTTTCGCAGCAACCGAGAGTCAAGAAGTTTGATGAATTTCGGATCAACTTAGGTGAATTTCCCGTCAACAAGATATCATCAACATATACTAGCACAAACAGTAATCTGTTTGTCGGTTTTGAGCATAAACAAGGATATATCACATATAGACCGAGTAAATCCCCAAATCAAGTAGCTGAGATTTGAGGGCATCAAACCATGCCCTAGGTGCCTGCTTCAGTCCATAGATTGCCTTATTCAATCTGCATACATACCCTGGCTTTTCTGGATCTTGAAAACCTTCTGGCTGCTCCATATAGACAGGTTCTTTCAGTGGCCCATTTAGAAATGCATTGTTGATATCTATTTGATTTATGGGCCAATGCATTGAAACTGCTATGGACAAGACAATTCTGATGGTTGCAAGTTTAGCTACTGGACTAAATGTCTCAGTAAAATCAATCCCATAATGTTGTAGATACCCTTTGGCAACTAATCTTGCTTTGTGCTTCAAGATACTCCCATCTGGATTTAGCTTCAACTTGAATACCCATCTGCATCCCACTATACTCTGATTTGAACTAGGCTTCACTAGGTCCCATGTTCTATTATGCTGCAATGCCTTATATTCATCAACCATTGCCTGTCTCCATTTGTCATCAATCAAAGCATCTGATACACTAGTTGGTTCAGTAGGAAAAGTATGAACCTTACACAGTGATGCATTATAGGTTTTAGGCTTGAATATGCCACTTTTTGACCTAGTTTGCATGTGGTGAGTTTTGACGTTGCTTTGTGGAACAACAAGTGGTGGATGCAATTTCGAATTAGTGATGGCTTCGGTGTTAGGTGAGGCATTAACCGATGGTGATGCAGAGGGTGAATCTAACATAAAAGATGTAGATGATTCAGTATGTGGTGTAGATGAATGACTTGAACCAGGGGATATGCTTTGATGTTCACTAGTATGACTCATGAAGGGTATAGGAGAATTACCAGAGGTATCATGACCAGGTTGGTGTTCACTTGCCCTTTGCTCAGGAGTGCAGTTTGGTGAATCTGGCTCAGTCACAGTGATGATCTCATTATGCCCCTCTGAATGAGACAGACCAAAAGGAAGAGGATGAGTGAAAAGATCAGGAGTACAAAGAATCTGTTTGGATGGACCCTGAGTAAAACCAGATGAAAAGGGGAATTTAGTTTCATCAAATTTGACATTATTGGAGATATATATTCTTCCTGACCTATCAAGACACTTATATCCTTTGTGTTGAGGATCGAGACCTAGGTTTACACATTGAGCCGTATGATACCGGAATTTTGTGGTATGGAAAGGTCTCAAATAAGGATAAACAAAGACAACCAAAGGTTTTAAAGGATATGTAGTTAGGCTTTTTAGTGAAAAGACACTCATAAGGGGACTTGTGGCCCAAGACAGAGTAGGTAGGGAATTGATAATGGACACTGAAGCTTGAAAGCTATGCCACCAGAAAGCAAGAGGCATAGAGGCCTGAGCTAACATAGTCAATCCTAGTTCAGTAATGTGCTTGTGTTTTCTCTCTGCCCTCCCATTTTGTGCATGATCATGAGGGCAGGGATGCCTAAATGTTATGCCATGCTGCTTCAAAAATGGTTCAAACACTCGTACTCACCCCCCAATCCGATTGGATACATTTAAGTTTAGAGTTAAACCGTGTTTCAACTAGGGTTTTGAAGTGAGTAAACACGTACAAAGCTTCGATTTGGCCTTTGGCGGAAAGATCCAAGTGAATCTAGAGTGATCATCTATAAAGTGAATATAATAAGAATGGCCTTCGTGGATTTAACTGGGGCTGGACCCCAAATATCAGTGTGAATTAAGTCAAATAGAGAAGCAACATGAGACATAGAATTCAAATGAGGTAGAGCAGAGATTTTCCAAATTGACAAGCATCACAAAACAAATAGCTTTTCATTGATAACAAGATTACAATCATTCAAAATCGACTCAAAACTTTACTAAAGGGTGACCAAGCCTCCTATGCCACACATTAGGATCCTTATTGGGGTCTAGAACATCTAGAGACTGAGTTTTTCTAGACCTAGATGACACTTTGCTAAGAAGAGCAGTAGACTGCTGAAACTGAATAGACTTGGATTGAAGAGAGATCTTTGAGGACTGATCATCCAGAGGCACTATCTGATAAAGACCATCCTTGAGCTGACCCCTGAGCATTGGCATCTTTGTTACCTTGTCCTTGACAATGCAAAAATCATTAACAAATTCAGTAAGCACATCATTATCAGACATCAACTTGGAAAGGCTAAGTAAATTTCTGGTAATTGCAGGCACATGAAGAACAGTGTTGAGAAATAAAGGACCAATGTGTGTGTGTAAAACAAAGGTAACCTATGTGCTCAATGTGCGTGTGTTCACCACTTCCTACCGTCGTTGTATCACCGCCATGATAAACAATACTTTTATCAAGATTACCCAAGTCCGATGTTACATGGTTTGTGGCCCCACCGTCCAAATACCAAGCATGATCCGCAACAAGTTGCTAGGAGTTGCCATATAGGCTGATGGCTGATTAGGTCTGGATGCATTAGAGAGGTCTGGAGGTTGAAAATCTGTCTCAAACCTATGCCAACAGATTGCCACAGTATGTCCATTCTTGCCACAAAGTTGACACTGAACCTTAGCATTTCCTGAATTTCTGCCTCCACTTCTTCCTCCACCTCTGTTTCTTCCACTTCCACCTCTACTTCCTCCACCCCTACCTCTATAGGAGTTCTGTCCTTGTGGCCTGACATTTGCTTTCCCTGGACCAGAACCTTGATTATAGCTTGCAAGATGTGCAGCAGGAGTAGTAACTGATCCATATGAAGAAGGATTGAATCTGGCCAGCAATCTCTCATGAGTAATAAGTTGAGACTGCACTTCCTGCCAAGACAATGATCCAATCCGAGCAGTCAAATTAACAATCACAGCTTCATAGTCTTTGTCAAGACCTCCTAGAGTAGCCAAAATCAACTCTGATTTGGTAATAGGATATCCTGCAGCTGTCAAATTGTCACTATAAGATTTCATAGTTGCTAGATAGTCTGCCATAGATTTTGACCCTTTTTCAGCTCGAGTAAGAGCACTCTTATACTCCAGCATTCGAGATTCAGACTGATTGTTAAAGAGGATCTCCAATGTTGACCAGATTTCATGAGAGGAGGAGCAGCCAACCACTTCTGTCAAAGCTTGCTCTGTCATAGATCCTAGCAGCCAACCTGTAAGCAACGAATCTACAGAATCCCACTCAGCTACAGCTGGATTCAGGGGGAGACCTGGGATTTCAGGTGGACTTGGTTTTGTACCAAACAAGTAACCCTCAAGCTTATAACCTTTAATCACCGGCAAAAAAGTAGAGCCACAAGATAGTTATCTCTTGTTAATTTAACAGCTTGTCGATTGACTAAGATGACCGGTAAACGGAATGGAGTTCAAATTTCGGTTAAAGGGCGATGTAGGACTTACACTCGAAGAGAAGAAACAAGAGATGGCTCTGGTCTGGGCAACAATGAAGACTGCATGAAGGGAGGAAGTGTGGATCCAACACTAAAACTGGGCAAGGATGCTCCTGCAGAAAAGGTGTAAGCTCCGGTGAGATGTGAAGTGTTCCCGGAGAAGAAGGGTGCTGATGACGGAAACCCAGACACTGGTATTCCGGTGACAACATTTGAAGAAGGATTTGAAGTAAGAGGTGATTAAAGTAATGCAGCACTGATAGTTTGTGAGCTGGAGCCTCCTCCACCTCCGGCTTCGGTGAGAGGAGTGGATCTGATCGGCGGTGGCTCCGCCATGCCTCTTCTCTGATACCAAGTTGAGAAATTAGAGAGAAGATATTTTCATAGATAGATTAGAATTTGTGTCAAATACACCCTTATATCACCACATTTTTGTAACAAACTACACATTCTCCAATGCACAGAATCTAATAAAGGATAACACCAAATCTAGATAGGACACATGTCCTTATCTTAACCTATATCTTTTCAATAACCAAATTAAAGTCTGCTGCCACAAATTATTAAGTAACAATTGATTTACAGGTGAAACGAAAGAAATGAAAAGTCTGCTGTCACTGAGACTGAGTAGTAGGAGTCTGCTGCCACAAATTACATCTAAGAAACTGTTTCAAAATGGTTGCGATGGACGTTGCGATCCTATTATCTACAGCTGTTTTTACCTTCTAAACGGTCGTACATGCAATCAAGATACAAATCGACACTTCAAGGTGACGCCGCCGCCCGCTGAAGATCCGAAGATACAAATCCACAAATTATTGATCCAGAAATCGACAACCAAGATGAGGATACCGATCCAGAAAGAAATCGATGGCCAAGGTGAGGAGACTAATTTGCCCCCGCTGCCATGGCGTACGATTTGTACCGCAAATGAATGCCATTACGGAGAAGTAGGTTGTAGAGAAGAAAAGGCCAGTTGTTTATATGTACGTGTGAACACCGTAGCCGTAGAAGCATCAGACTTGGAAGGCTGCCACAGTATCCAAAAGCCAATTGATACACATAATGTACACAACTCTAAGATCATATTTTCTTCACAACCAAAACGGTCGAGAAGAATTATTATACAGCAAGTATTAATAGTGGGTACTGATACTAAGTCGTGGATTATTAAGATTTGTCCACCTCACTCCTACACACCAGTACTAGGTGAGAGAAAATAAATTTAGACAAATCTTAACAATTCATCCACTTGGTATCACCCTCTAATACCTATTGTATAATAAACTGTTATTGAAGGATGGTTGTGGAAAAGTTGTGACACTAGAGTTATGAATATATATGTGTATCATCATGATCAAACATATGTGTGCGTTTTTCACTAATTAATTAAACTGTTGTAAGACGATTATACTTTCTCAAAGTTATGTCTTTAATTATAGGCATACAACTATCATTTAAATACAAGTCAATGCATGATCAAGATGTTAGATCATTAATCATGGTTTCTTTGTCTTAAATGTGTGATTGATGTCCTTTTACATGAATGATTGATGAATAATATTTCGGTCCTTTTTAGTCTCTTGAACTGGGGTATCAGTTTGGTGTTTTCTTATGATTTGTGAACGATCGTGCTATTTATCTTTCTAACTTGTTTTAGCACTTTCTTGAAGATCTTAATAATATACTTTTCCTGTTAAAAAGGGAACAAAAAATATGTATGCCATGTTTAATTTTACCTATAACGGTTGATTATGGGCTACTGAAAGTTGGGAGTTTATCATGAAAAACTGAAAGTTCGATCCTAAACTTCATAAAGAAAACAGAGAGGCAAAAAGAAAGGGAATCTCCACCGTATCTTATCAAGATTTTGTTGGATTTAAGATTCGAGTAGGAATTCAGAATTTTTTTGAGACGAGGTTTGTGTTGATATCAAGATTTTGAAGGTACGATTTTGCCCTCGTTTGGAATCTTATAGTTTGATCATGTTCTCTTGCTTTTGGTTGATCAATTCGTAGTTCCACTTGTTTAAAAATCATTGATCATAGTCAATTCAAGATTAGATTGTGTTTTCATAGGTTTTCGTTGAAGGTTTCAAGGTTTTGCTTCAGAAATTGGATTGCTTTTGGCTTCGAACAAGTGAAAGGGTTTTCATATTTAACATAATATTGGCGACAGCGCCAGTTGCTTATAAGGGGGAAAATGTGATATCCCACATCGGATGTAGGAGAAACACATGACCTATTTATAAGTGTGAGACATAAATATTTTATCAACTAGGATTAGCCCTTTTAGACCAAGCGAGGACGGCGGTCTAAGCAGTTGACTGGATAATTTATGAATTACTTAGCGCTACCATGGCCGGGGTCTGGGGCACAATAATTTAGGTGAAGTAAATTTGGTTTTAATTGTTGTAGATGGCATGTTTGTGATTGTTAACTAATTAGTAGCAATGTATAGAATGTTTTGATGATTGTATAATGCTGTTTTGGTGCTCAAAGGCCTTGAAATTGGTGTGGAAAAGCCTGGAAATTGAACAAGAGTGGGAAAAAGTGCAAGGCTTCCAGGCCCCATAGGCGCATGCCTATGAATCTCTAAGTGCAGGCCTATCAATTCAGAGAGTTAGGAACTCTCAGCATTTATAGGCGCATGCCTATGAATTCTTGGGCGCGAGCCTATGGTCTAGGAATTTTGTTTTACCTGTTTTTGCGTTTTTTTTGTTTAGAAATTTGGGATTGGTGTATGACCTTCTTAATATATTGAAAACAACATGAAATAACGTGAAAAATCATGAATAACCTTCTAATGCGTTTAGTTCCGGCACCGGATGAATTTGAAAAGATGAAGTACGGGACCGTTGGAAGATTAGAATTGACTTCATCAATGTCTGTGTATGTTTTAGGTTTGGCTTGAGTCTAGTTGTTTGACATGAGGGAGTAGAGTTGTTAGTGAGCATTTTCTAGAAATAACTTAGGTGGTTAGCTAATGATTCATAACATACATACTTGCCTAGTTAAAAGACTAAATATCTTGAAATTCTTGGTGAGGCACAATATATTATCGCAATGTGTTGTATGGTGATTAAAACTGGACAAACTCCACCGATCACAACGATGGTCGGTCATAGTGGACAAATTCCACCGAACACATACTAAAGGGACTAGCCAGAGACTACTAGAGCGATTTTATAGTGGGTTGCACCCAAATGAGTGCTTAGTGCCCTTAAATTCTTGATATAACATATATAAGCTAACCTGAAAAAAATTAGGAAACTTACAACGTGCTATGGACATGAAGTAATAATTAGATGTTGTGTCAATTTCATAAAGACATCCTTTAATAATATCGTCTTTACTTTCCTAGCGTTATAAATATTAATGTTTTGTAGCTTCTACCTATAACTAAGTACTCAATGTACTTACCCATTTGCATGTTTCTTCCCAAGAATATTTGCAGAATGATGCGGGTTTTGAGGATGTTGAGTGAGAATGTGATATGCTGGAGGATCATTTGTTATGTTTCTTTATTATGTTGTTGCTTTGAAGCTTCGTAATATTTTGTTATGTAAGATGTATTTCCTTTAGTATGGTTTGTAAGCTAAGGCTATTTATCACGATAAAGATAATTTATGGAAAATATTGTGTTATGGAAATATTGACATATTTGTCTTTAGAGTATTAAGGGTAGTTGGGTAATGTTGTATTGAAGTAGAAGCCCTACAAGTGGCTATAAATATTGTACTTGATGATTGATAATGAGATACGAAATACAATTGACCGAACTTTGACATTGTATCGGAGCCAGGTTAAATTAGGGTATTCAATTTTTCGGTTTGTATCATGAATTCACGTGGTCTAGTTGTTTTATTTGGTAGCAGATATACCAAAGATGGCAATGGACATTATGAGTTCTTGGTTATACCCTTTGGACTCACTAATTCTCCATCTGCGTTTATGGATTTAATGCAACGTGTTTTCATGCCATACTTGGACAAATTTGTGATAGTGTCAAAGATGACATCATTGTGTACTCAAAGGATGAGAAAGAACATGAAGAACACCTAAGGATAGTGTTGAATACTTTGAAGGAGAACCAATTGTATGCTATGTTTTCAAAGTGTGACTTTTGGTGGAACCAAGTCAGTTTCTTGGGTCTTGTCATTCCGGGAGATGGCATTCAAGTTGATCCGGCGAAGATTGAAGCAGTCCAGGAATGGTCCAGACCAACTACAGTTTCAGAGGTGAGAAGTTTTCTTTGTTTTTCCGGCTATTATAGGAAGTTTGTACAGGACTTCTCAAAGATAGCTACACCACTTACCCGGTTCACTCAAGAGAATGTGAAGTTTGAATGGACTAATGAATGTGAAGAGGCTTTCCAGACGTTGAAAAAGAAGTTGACTACAGCCCCAGTGTTGGCAGTTCCAGAGATCTTTGATAACTACGATGTTTATATTGATATGTCGGGACAAGGTTTAAGTTGTGTGTTAATGCAAGGGGGAAAAGTAATCGCTTATGCATCTAGACAGTTAAAAGTGCATGAAAAGAATTATCCAACACATGGTCTAGAGTTGGCAGATGTAGTGTTTGCCTTAAAGATTTGGAGGCACTGCTTGTATGGAGTTAAGGCTAGGATCTTTACAGACCACAAGAGCTTAAAGTATTTCTTCACTTAGGAGAATCTGAATATGAGACAGAGGAGATGGTTAGAGTTCGTAAAGGATTATGACTTGGACATTCAATACCATCCGGGTAAAGCCAATGTGGTTGCAGATGCCTTGAGTAGAAAGCCACTGTTTGTAGTGTCAAGCATTGAACATATGATAGAAAGGTTAGATGGACTGAGAATCCGGGGTATTGATCAGATTGAAGATCGACAGTTTGTGGCACCGTTTACCTACAACAATAGTTATCATGCAGACATAGGCATGCCACCGTTTGAAGCCTTGTATGGGAGAAGATGTCGAACGCCACTGTTTTAGGATGAAGTCGGGGAAAGACAAGTCACCGTGCCGGAATTGGTTAAACAAGCTAAAGAAATGGTTTAGTTGGTTAAGAAGAATCTGAAGGCAGCTCAAGACAGACAGAAGAGTTGGGTTGATTTTAGAAGGAGACCTCTTGAGTTCGATGTTGGTGAGAGGGTTTATCTACGAGCTTCACCAATGAAAGGAGTTAAACGTTTTGGACAAAAGGGAAAGCTAGTCCAAGGTATGTTGGACCGTTTGAGATTCTGGAAAGAGTTGGACCTTTGGCTAATAAGCTCAAGTTACCGGAATCAATGTCGAGAGTCCATAACGTTTTCCACGTATCAATGTTGAAGAAGTGTTTGATAAAGACGGATGTTGAAGCTACAGTTGATCCGGAAGTTTTTCAAGATAATCTTGCTTATGATGAGAAGCCGATCAAGATTCTAGACCGGAAAGAAAAGATAATCAAGAGACGGTTGATCCCTTTGGTTTTGGTGCAATGGAGCAATCATTCACGGAATGAAGCAACTTGGGAAGTTGAAGATGACATGATCAGCGAGTTTTCAGAGTTTGTGGATTTACCAAGTATGTTCTAGTTTCGAAGACAAAACTCCTCTTAAGGGGGAGGAATGTAATATTCCGATTTTCGAGAAAGGGCAGACGTGTTATTTTGCGAACATGAAATATTATTATTCTTTACTTCTTTTGTGGAGTTAAGAATTTGTGTGTGTGTATATATATATATATATATATATATATATATATATATATATATATATATATATATATATATATATATATATATGCATATATTGGGAAAATTTGATTTTTTAAAGTAATAAGGAAAATAATAAGAAATTATTATTTTTGGGATTTTCTATTTAAGGAAAATAAATCCCAATAAACCTAAAAGAAATCAGAAATTGTTCGTACACTCTGAGAAACAACGTGTAAGAGCAATAGGAAAAGGGCTAAGAGATTTCTTCCAGTTTTTAAGGCGATTCTTAAAGGTTTTCAGATCAGAGTAGAGCAACGGAATCATCGTGAAGAGGGCGTCGTTTCAACACAAGAAAGTTGGAACTTTGTCAAGGTATGTTTTTGAGCCCTAGTTGTGTTCTTGAATGATTTTGATGGATCCAAACTCATGAGTTCGTAGTCTTGTATGTTTAGAAGCGTGTGATCGATAATAATCTAGGTTTGGATTGATCACATAGGTTTTCAGTGAAGGAAGGATCGTTTTGCTGCAGTTTTTCATAGCTTTGGTTGTTGGATTAGCTTGCTTAAAGATAAGAGGCTCTTCCTACGTTTTAATTATGGTTTTAGGGTTAAGATTGATGCTTGGATATGGTTTAAAAGATAGAAATCTTGTTGATTGATCGTTTAAGGATTAAAGATTTATTTGGATCTTTAAAGTTATGTTTTTCTGATTGCAATTGTGTAGAACATGTTTGGAATCGAGTAGAGATACTAAAGTTCAAAAAAAAATCATGTTTTAGGGTTTTACTGCATCGAATGCGTATACATTGGCTAGCAATGCGCACGCATTCCTGTTAGGAATGCGCACGCATTGCTGGTTCAGGTAGTTCAGTTTGCTCCTAGCATGAGCAATGCGCACGCATTGCAGGTAATGCACACGCATTGGCTGGACAGAAACTTCCAGCAAGTTTCTAGTTAGGGAATGCACACGCATTCCAGAGAATGCACACGGATTGACCCCCGGTTTTTGAGAAGATGTGTTTTAAGCTATGTATTGAGATTTAAACGTTGTTTCATGATCTAATAACATTAATTAAACATGAACAAGCCTTGATTGAGTTTCTGATGCATTTAGTTCTGGCACCGAATGTACTCTTCAAAGGAGTTGAAGTTCGGAACCGTCAGTAGGGCATGATAGACTTGTGCTTTGATGAACTAGAGTTCATCAATGTCTGTGTACTTGATAGGATGTGGTGTCTAGCTGTCTAAATGAGGGAGTAGAGTCGTTAATGTGAGTTTTATCTTGAAAACACTTAGGTGGCTAGTTAACACATAATAAATTACATACGTGCTAGTAAAAAGATAAAATGTCAGAATGTTCTTGGTAAGGCACCAATTCATCTCGGCGATGTGGTACGTTCATAAAGGTGAACAATGCTACTAGCTCAAAAGGCTTAAGGGTAGCGGAGGAATTTCATCGAACGTATACGCATACCGGGGAGACCCCGGAGCTATCAGGTGCTATTCACCATTAGTTAGCAAGTACATCTTCAGGCTGATAAACGGCATGTGTAGTGCCCTTGAATGCTGACGTAACCAAGATAAGTTAAACTAGAAACTTATAGTCACGACGTGTTGATGGACATGAAGTGAACCCTAGATTGAGTCGGTCTAATAAAGATAACCTTTTAGTTATAAATCATAATTTATTTGTAGCTTCTACCTCTTATTGAGTACATTGTACTTACCTCAAATGCATGTTTTTCTATGTGTTTGGGGGAGAGAAGATGAACAGGTGGATCCGGAGTTCGAGGAAGACTTTGATGACGACATTTGAGGACGCCGATGTTGAAGCTTTTATTTCATTATTTGTTTTCATGATACATTAAACCTTGTGGTTTTTTTAGTATACTTTTGGAGGTTTCCGTACGCTTTACGTTTCGTTTAGGTTTCCCAATGTAATAAATTTACATTTCTATCTTTAGTTATTGAGTTTCTATTTTTGGCTGTTTGAAAAAAATATACCCGAGTCTTTGCTTCCGTTTTGCTTAACTCGATACTGGTAAGTTTGCCGAGTTTGTTGAACACGTTTGAATCAGTTTTGCATTTGAGCTGGTTAAATCTTGTGACTCAGTTGAGCGGAGTACACATCTGGGCTATTTATGGAAATTCAGACATAAGTCATTACGGCAGCTGATGTTAGGTTTCGAAAGCTATGAATACCAGCATTCATTGTAACCTAGAAGCGTGTGTGAAAATCTTTCGTGCCTACTAAAATATCTTCTTTTCTGTCTGTGGAGTAGTCGATACAACGTCGGAAACCACATTAAATTTCTATGTTCTTGTTTCTGTGATTGTTTGTTTAATTTACATTCAATTGCATTAGTGTTTTTTTCTTTCCCTGTTCTTATCTTGCATCCGCTACAACAGGGTAATGTAATCCAAGCGAATTACTTTGTCATTACTGCAAGTTAAAAAAGGAATCAGATTAAAACCAATTTGGATACTAAAAAATAGAGTATTTGCTAATTTCCCCTCATTATAAAATCTAATAATTTTGCCAGTTTTATAATGTATTTTATAAACAATATGCGTTTCTTTTTTTTCTTTTGAGTGGACCAATTGCGTTTCTTACATGTACATTTCTGGGTACGTATTTTGCGGTTACTCATCTATCTTTGTGCTGAATTTTTAATCATGCTTTTAATCATTCGCAAACACATTTAAAATCAACAAGTCTTAGTAACAGAAATTTGTTAGACCCATTAATAAGGATTGGGGATATATCTAAATGGACCCCTATTATTTTTTTAGGTTTATTGTAAAAAAAAAAAATTAAACATAAAAATATGTGAAGAGGACATTGAAATATTTTTCTGAATAAAAAGGACATATTTTTTAATCTATATGTTACATATATTTTCTTCGACCCCTCTAAAACAAATTCTTTTCAAAGAAAAAATTAGACATCTAGTTTGGTATGCATGGGGTTGCATAGTATAAAATATTGATGGCAGTTTGATCATTTTAAAGAAATTTGTTTACTATTTGGCTTGACTGTAATTTATAGCTCTGGCAATACCGTCGGCCTTTCTTAATATATGTGATTTTACACTCTAATAGTAAGTAGAAAAAGTAATATTTAAAGCTAGTAGCTAACAAAATAATAATAATAATAATAATTTAGAAGCTTGCTCAAATGCATTGAATGTGGGGTGGTTGTTTGACTTTCTAGGTTGACTAGGTCTTGACTATTTGATGCGTACATATCCTCTCCCACACAATTCCTCACTATATATATACCTTCATTGCACTAGGGCAAAAGCCACTATGCAGTGAAAGTCAGCTCCTTTATTTGACTATTGTTTTTCTATTCACTTTTCTTGATTTCAAGTTTTTTTCTTTTTTTGCTCTCAATTATGGCTAGTAGGAAAGTGAAGATGTCCCTTATTCTAGACAAAAACAGCCAAAAAGCTTGCTACAAAAAAAGAAAAAATGGCCTACTCAAAAAAGTTCAAGAACTAAGCACCCTTTGTGATGTGGAGGCATGTGCAATAGTCTATAATCCGTACACCGGACAAGCCGAGACATGGCCGCCCACACATGAGGCGGTCATGAAAGTTATCTCGAGGTTTGAAAATCTCTCTGTGCTCGAGAAATCGCGAAGAAAGATGAATCAAGAAGAGGTGATGAAAGAGAATGTCCGAAAATTGGAGCAACAATTGAAGAAGTTGAGGAATGAGAATCAACAGAGGGAAATGAAGTACTTCATGAAGAGGGAGAAGATGTCTAATGAGCCCGTTGATTATTTTCATGTATGGAAGGAAACAAGTAAAAAACTTAGCCAAATTAATGAAAGAATTGAGTACCTTAAGAATGGCGGCACTCCTCTGCCGCCGCCGCCGCCTTCTTCAAGCCACATCCAAATGGTTGAGCCAGGAACAACCATCCATGGTGAAATTTTCTTCTCAAGCATTCTCTACAGTGACGGTGTGGGCCCCAGTTTGACTAAACCTTGAGAAGTCTTGGGTTGTTATATTTATTTTATGTGCGCATGCTTCAAAATGTTATATTTCTAGTGATCTCTTTCATGCAATTTTACAATTTTTACTTTTATAATTTTAGATAAAGAATTAGAGTCATGCATGTAAGAATGTGGTATGTGGTCCAAACTTGTTCCTTTATAGTTTCAGTGCTTTTCATGTTATTGGTTATTTATGTTTAATGTTTGTTGCTTATCATTTGACTTAATGTTTCCGTTAATGTTGCTTTGACAAGCAAGTATATATTTGTTTTTTATTTTGGCTTTTTTATTTTTATTTTTAGAAAAACACATTTAAAACATAATCACGTCTAAGGACACAGAAGAAAACACTTAATTTTATAGGGACAAGGGTTCTAAAAAACACAATATGAAAGTTGTCAGGAAAAAAAGGACTATAAGAAAATATTTTTGTTAAAAAGGACATTTCACTAGTGAAAGTGAATTACGTTGATTTTCAGCACAAAACCAGCATAATTCACTATATTTTCACTTTCACTAGTGAAATATTTTTTTTGACAAAAATATTTTCTTATAGACATAAAATCCTGACATTTGTCTAAATGTGTCCTAATTGACAATTACCTATAATTTATAAGGACAACCATCAACTATTATTCTTGTGTTGTCCCTGTTCATTATGGAATCTCATCACTACAAGTAAAACTTTTTTTTTTTGAACAACAATAATAATTTTTATTGAAGGTACCAAGATGCTACAAAAAAACAAGGTTATAGGGTCTAAAAAAAATGAAAGGAACAAAATAGGAAGCAAATCTACTACGGAGTCTCAAGCCTAAACAATATCCAAACAAGAATCAGGAGCAACAAAACAAAAAAGACAAAGAAGTGTCCGGTTAATTGTTAGCATCCAAGGGGCACACCTTCCATGAATTCCAATCATGCATCAACTTTTCACATCTAGTATTAATCCACGAAAAGCTAAGTGCTTGAATCTCAATGAATAAATCATCCACCAACACGGTTTTTGAATTGAAGATAAGATTGTTCATTCTTTTCCAAAGGCTCCAACATGTTATTTTTCTTGTGGCGTCCCATATCTTGGAAATGTTCTTTTCCTTTATATGCCGAGGAGTGTTGTAGTGGTGAAATGATCTCCAATCTGAAGGTGGGGAGTGTTGAACCCGCCACCAAGATGAAAATTTATCCCAAATGTTAAGAGCAAAGAAGCAATGTAGAAAAATGTGATTTTCATCTTCTGTATCCGACGAGCATAATGGACAAAGTAGACTGTTGAGACTTATGCCTCTCAACGAGAGGTTCAAAAGTGTAGGAAGCCTACATCTTGTAGCCCTCCAAAAAAGAATGTTCACCTTGGACGGTATCAAATTATTCCAACGGCATGGAGGGGCATCATTTGCCAAAGAAGAGCCTTCAACATCGAGCAATTTTTTCTTGAAGAAACCAACTGTAAAGGAACCTCGTGTATTGAGGCTCCAAGAAGGAGAATCATGTTGGCATGCATCAAGGAAAAGATCTGAGAGGAAGGCATAAAAATCTACAAGTTCACCTAATTCCCTTCCCCTTATCCCTCTTCTCCAATCCCACTCTCATTCCCATACATCACCATATAGTTTTCTACGGTCTTTTATGAACCAATTTTTTTCTTGGGCGAGATTGTAAAGTCTCGGGAAACGGCACTTGAATGTCTTTTCTCCTATCCAAACATCACTCCAGAATTTTATATTATTTCCATCACCCACCCTCCACCTTAAAGATGAAGAGAGATTCACTCCTTTCTTCTCAATTCTATCTAAGTTTTGAATAATGTTGCTTCAAACCTTACCTTTCCTACCCATCTCAGGCATAAGACTAAATCCGCTCCCCTCTCCATACAACAACCGAATAAAATCTCTCCAAAAACACCCATTCTCCACACTAAACCTCCACCATCATTTTCCCAACAAAGTAATATTTTGAGTCCCCAACCCCTCAACCCCCAACCTGCCTTGAGATTTGTGTTTAAGGATATTGGACCAAGAGAACCATGAATTTTGCGCCCTTCCCCTGTCCCACCCCAGAAAAAATGCGCTCTAATTTTTTCTAAGGTGTGGATCACAGCAATAGGAGCATGAAACAATGAGAAGTAGTACAAGGGTAGACTACCAAGTACCGATTTAAGAAGAGTAACCCGTCCACCCATCGATAGCAATCTGCACTTCCATCCCGCAAGTTTTGTTCTAAATCTATCGATCACTGGTTGCCAAGAGCTGATGCGATTCATATTTTTTCCCACATGTAAACCCAAGTATGAGAATGGAAGCTCAGCAGCATTGCAGCCTAATGAACAAGCACCAAGTGTCAGATCAGCAGGTTGAATATTCAACCCGCATAACTTGCTTTTATTCATGTTGATCTTTAACCCAGAAATAAGACCAAAATACTTGAGGATTCTTCCCAAATTTAAAATATTTTCCATATTCCAATTACCGAAGAAGATAGTATCATCTGCAAACTGTAGGTGGGTTGGATTAACACTTTTTCCTTGAGTAGCAACATCGACTCCTTTGAATTTGTCAATCGAAACGGCTTTTGTTTGGAGTATTTTTGCAATAATCAAAACAAACTAATTTTATAAAACCGATACTTATAATGCAAACCAACCCCTAACCGACCGAATATCGGGTAGTTGTTAGTACAGTAGGATAAGTAAGGGTGTCGATCCACAGGGAGATGGTTTTTGATGATGTTTTATGGTTTAGATTCAGCGGTAAAACGAGCATAGACAGAGAATCAAAGTTGATTCAAAGCTATGAAAGGATTGTTTGGACTGGAAATTAAAGTGCAGGGAAGTTAAATTAGCAGAACAGGGAAATAAACTAAGGCTTAAATCTGTGAAACTAAACAACAAACGAATTAGGAAAAGTGGCAAACATTGGTTCAGCAATTTAATCAACAATAAAAGCTCAATTACAATCAACAACAGTGTTTTTCAACAAAGGTGGGTTCACCTTATCAAATGCAAAACGATTAATTTCTTAACAACGTTTGTATCAATTAACGATCTAGGTGTGCAATCTCTCGATTAACAACCCGAACAATTAATTCAGCAACTTTCGTCATTGGGCTAAAACTAACTGCTCAATCAATTTAGCAAGATGATCTAATTTCATAAACTTTCATTCATGAAGCATCACGAATCGTTATCTTTCGATGTAAACGAATTGAAACAAATAAAGCAAGCTAAATGATCTAACCTTTGTTGAAGAACACAAGATTAATTATAAGAAAACCAGGATTGTTGATTACAATTGCATCCCCACGTTTGCCGAAAATTCGTTTAGCTACCCATGGAATGATTGATTACAATGCTTGAAGAGAAATCCATAAAATCTATACTAAAAACAAGTGAATTGAATCTACTTTTTGGAGCTGTTTGAGCTCCGAGAAATCTCGATTTTCGATCCGGGAAGAAGATGAAATCTCATAATAATCATACTCTCTCTATGTGATTACAAGCTGGGGGCTATTTATAGAAAAACACAAATCTGCAGACCGAACGCCGGTTTCACATGTGGAACGCCCGTTCGAGCACGTTCAAACTCTCGAATCGACTTTTCTTCGTGGACGCCCGTTTGATCTTTTAAACGTCCGTTTTCCTTGCCGCAACCGAATTCGGTTGTATGAAACGGTTTTGCAAGCGCCTTTTGTCCCACTTGTTGATCTCTCTCCTCTAACAACTTGGAAACCACTTGATCTTATCCTTTATGGCTCTTATCTTTTATCCACCTCATCCTTGTGATGTCAACATTATCTATATCATAAATATTGCAAAACATAATACAATTCCAAAATAGTATGAAATTCATAATTAACCCAAAGAATTAAAGTTTATTTGCAATTTATTATTTAAAAACCACTTTACTCAATAATTCCATTTTAGGTCCAATTCCAATGCAAATATTACTAATGTGGAGAAATTTTATAGGAAAAATATCATAAAATGTCGTATGAAATAGCCCTTAACAACTCCCCCACACTTAGCTTTTTGTTCGTCCCGAACAAAACGATACATAAGCATTGCTCGAGATGAAAATGCATCTTTAGCAAATACAGAACATATTCGGTAGTTTAGAGATTCACCCAAGTGTATGTGTGTACTGCCGTAATAAACTTTTGCTAAATCCATACTCGAAAATTAATCAAGCAAAACTAGCCAATCATCCCATTCCAATTAGAAATAAAAACAATTGTCACAAGCGCTTCACAAAAATATACAAATTTGAGAATAATAATAGGAGGTATTTAGAAATATTTCCGACATAATTAGAGGATGGTCCCTTCAACATATCTTCAGGTTCTACTGGGGATAAAGTGCATGGTAACTAAACCCTTAACTTATTCATAGTAACATTTTTTCGATTTTTATATCACTTCGATAAGCTTTTACCCGTCATAGTAGAGTAGGACATTTCGAGATAATCCCCTATCTACTCAAATCATAAGGCGACTTTTTTTCGATCGTCGTAAGCTCTTGGTCGTCATGGTGGAATAGGACATACGTGGTATACCCTACCGCACTCAAATCATAAACCACTCCGACACACACAATTAAGTTCATTGTTCGAGATTTGGTCGGTAAGTGGTTAACGTGCTAAAAGCACTTCAAACCTACTGAGCATAACACCTCAATCAATGATATATTTATTGATTCATAAGCAAGGACATTAGTCACCATTCACTTACCACTTTCAAACTTACGGATATTCACAGTATGACATACTCTAATTCCAAATACTGACTATTAAAATTTCCAAAATTTGTATGCATGCAAAGGACGTGTAAAAATCATCAAAAATTTCTAATCAAATGGGGCGTAGCTTAAAAGTGTAGCTCTTATTTACTACGGCATGTGATAGAAAAGTGGGGTGAAGCCTCTAAATATACTCAATATGTATCATAATGCTTCAATGATATAAAATCTCGAATAAAGATATGCAATCGCTTATTCGAGACAAAACAAAAAGTTTAAGTTTAGCTCATTTTGCATGGAAACATAAAAATAAGAGTAAAAATGATATAGAATTGTATGACTAGTCCCCTCCCCCACACTTAAATCACAACGTGTCCTCAAGTTGTGCGAAAAAAAAAAAAAAAAAAAAAAAAAAAAAAAAAAAAAAAAAAAAATGCAAAGCAACCAGAAAAGTTTAAATTTCAAACTAACGTCAATATAAACTTCAACATAAAACGTCATAATACGTACAAGAGAAAGAAATACATAGAAACGGTGGGTTGCCTCCCACCAAGCGCTTTTGTTTAACGTCGATGGCTCGACGATTAAAACTAGAAACAGACACTAACTAAAAACTAGTCATAGAGCGAGGACCAATCGATCAGACGAATGAGACGGCGAAGCAGGTCAACGGCAGGCCAGAGATCAAAATCATACTGAAGGTTCCAATCTTCTCCAGCTCGCTCAATCCCCTGGGCATGCTCCTCCATAAACACTAAGACGAGATCAGCGAGGAAAAGATCGTTGAGGATTGTGAATGGCCTATCAAGGTCATCCTCGAGCTCCTCAATGGTCCACTCCCCATCTCCGCCAGACAGAAATGGAGGTAAGACGACAACAAAGGTGAAAGTCTGGATGCGGGTGAGGATGTCGATATCTGCATCTAGAACCCTCAAGCCGCCAGGGCCCTCCTCTAGTGAAATGGCATGAAACCTACTGACAAACTCGAACTCCGGCTCGGACATCCCAAAGAACTCATGTGTAGGTATGCCATAAGGGTACCGCTCATCCTCCTCGGCCATCTAACCGTAGACTGAAACAGGTAACGCTCGTCAAAACTAGACAAACAAACAGAAACGAAACAGAAAACAAACAACGCAAAAATAGAAAGAAACAGATATCTAGGGTGCCTCCTAGTAGCGCTTCAGTTATTGTCGGGAGCTCGACAAACCGTTGAAACTCAACCCGGGTCGGGCCATTTGACTTTTCCATTTGCCACATTATGCAAAGCGTGATTGTCAGGGCAACGGTGGACATAATGCATACCAGGAGTGAGTTTACGGAAGAACTGCAAAAGATGCTGAATTGTCCTCGAGGTAGACTCCTTCTTCTTTCGTCTCTTCTTTGATATCATTTCGCGACGCAACTCCTCCATATCCCAACTTCCGGCAAGGACCTCCTCCATGATCTCATGGCTATTTCCCTCGGAGAATAATTCGGGCGAAAATTCCTCAAAGTCTTGAACTTCTGGACTACAACATCCGAAAATATCGAGGAATTTGACAATCAAAGGTGCTTCTTTCGGTTGACCGATGTATTGTTTACATCGTTGACCGTTAACTTTGAAGGGTTGATCGCCGTAGCCGTTAAGCTCTAGAACACCTCCGGGAAGGATGTTGAGAATTTTGAAAGGTCCGGACCATCGTGTCCGTAACTTTCCAGGGAAGAGATGTAGACGAGAGTTATATAATAAAACCGACTCTCCCACATGAAATTCTCTCTTTTTTATCTTTGCATCGTGAAGGAGCTTCATTCTATCCTTGCTTATCCCTGGAGCTCTCGTAGGCGCGAAGTCCGAACTCATCTAGCTCATGCAACCGCCGAAGTCCGTGCTCACCACAAGCTGTGGAATCAAAATTCAGGAACTTCGTCGCCCAGTAAGCTTTATGCTCAAGTTCAACCGGCAGATGACATGGCTTTCCATAAACCATTTGGTATGGAGATGTACCCATAGGTGTCTTGTAAGCAGTCCTGTAAGCCCATAGTACATCGTCCAGTTTCAGACTCCAATCCGTCCGATGACGGTTAACTGTCTTCTCTAAGATCTTCTTGAGACTCTGGTTACTGCGCTCCACCTGACCACTGGTCATAGGATGGTATGGTGTACCGGTTTTATGCCGAACACCATATTTCTCTAATACTTTGTCCAGAGGTCGATTACAAAAGTGTGTCCCCTCGTCACTGATTAAGGCTCTCGGGCAGCCGAACCTTACGAAAATATTTTTCTTTAAGAATTTCATGACCGTTTTATGGTCATTGTGAGGAGTGGCGATAGCCTCCACCCATTTAGACACATAGTCTACACAGACTAGGATATATCTATTCCCGTACGAGGATGGAAAGGGACCCATAAAGTCAATCCCCCGTACATCGAACACCTCACACCTGAATGGGTTTTAATGGCATGTCATATCTCCTTGTCACAGCACCGGTTCTTTGGCACCTATCGCAGCCTTTACAAAAAGCTTCAGTATCCTTAAAAACTGAGGGCCAAAAGAAACCAGATTGGAATATCTTCGCAACGGTCTTCCAGGGACCAAAATGGCCACCAGTGGGACCACTATGACATTGTTCCATTATGTCCCGTTGCTCGGATTCAGGGACACACCGGCGAAGCAACCCATCTTTACAGATTTTAAAAAGATAAGGCTCTTCCCAGACATAATACTTGAGATCAGAGAGAAATTTCTTCTTTTCTTGATACGAGAACTCGGGATTCAGATACTGGGAATGGAGGTAGTTAACGATTGAGGAATACCACGGAGGACCAGACGTGCAATCATTCACAGACATAACGCTCTCAAAGGGACAGTATAAATCAATGTCTTGCGGATCTTCTTCTTCTATTGGTAGCACCCTTGATATATGGTCGGCTACTGTGTTTTCACTACCCTTGATATCTTTGATATGAACATCAAACTCCTGAAGGGTAAGAATCCAACGCAGTAAGCGCGGTTTCGTGTCCTTCTTATTCATCAAATAGCGCGTAGCCGCGTGATCGGTCCGACAATCACCTTGGCACCAAGCAAATAACTTCGAACTTGTCCATAGAGAAAACAACGCCTAAGAGTTCTTTTTCGGTGGTAGTGTAGTTTGCTTGTGCCGGATTCAAGGTATGGTCTGGCGTAGTAGATAGGTTGGAATTTACCATTAAGTCTTTGCCCCAAAACTGCACCAACGGCGTAGTTGGATGCATCACACATTAATTCGAATGGTAAATTCCAATCCGGAGAGATAAGAATAGGAGCGGAGATTAGGCGTTGTTTAAGCTCTTTGAAAGCACACTTGCAATCATTGTCGAAGTCGAAAATGACGTTGTCTTTAAGTAAAGTTGATAGGGGCTTGGAGATTTTAGAGAAATCTTGAATGAATCTTCTATAGAAGCCGACGTGACCAAGAAAACTCCTCACTTCTTTCACGTTCTTAGGGTAGTTCATCTTTTCTATGGCTTCTATTTTGGCCCTATCAACTTCTATGCCTTTAGCTGAAATTTTATGGCCGAGAACGATCCCTTCATCCACCATAAGGTGGCATTTTTCCCAATTGAGGATTAGGTTCTTCTCCACACATCTGTTAAGCACCTTGTCCAGATTAGCAAGACAATCATCGAACGATTGACCAAACACCGAGAAGTCGTCCATAAAGATCTCCATGCACTTCTCAACTAGCCCATCAAAAATTGCTAACATGCATCTTTGAAAAGTGGCAGGGCATTACACAAAGCCGAACGGCATTCGCCTATAAGCGAAAGTACCATACGGGCAGGTGAAGGTCGTCTTTTCCTGATCAACTGGATCTATAGGGATCTGGAAATACCCGGAGTATCCGTCTAGGAAGCAGTAAAAGGGGTGTCCTGCCAAACGTTCGAGCATTTGGTCAATGAAAGGGAGAGGGAAATGGTCCTTCATGGTTACTTCATTCAGCTTTCTATAGTCAATACACACACGGTAACCGGTGACTAATCTCAAAGCGACTTCTTCTCCCTTGTCATTCTTTTCAACAGTGATACCACCTTTTTTAGGGACTACCTGCGTGGGGGAAACCCAATCACTGTCAGCTATCGCATATATGATCCCCATATCTAGCAATTTGATGATTTCTTTCTTCACCACCTCCTGCATGTGAGGGTTTAACCGTCTTTGAGGTTGTCTAATTTGCTTGGCTCCTTCTTCGGTTTTTATCTTATGCATACAAACGTCGGAGATATACCTCGATATCTCCTACCCGCCACCAAAAGCTTTCTCATTTCTTTTCAAGACGGCTAACAACTTTGCTTCTTCTTCCTCTCGTCGCCCTTAGCGTAAATAATTAATGGAAGCCGATCACCCTCTCTCAGAAAACATACTTTAAATGTTTGGGTAATGGTTTCAAGACTAAATCTTCAGGAGGCTCCTCTAAGCTGGACTTTAAAACTTTACTTTGCAGATTGTCAGAAGAGAGTAACATAGCTTCTAGCAAATCTACTTCTTCTGAAGGTGTTAGGTTCTTAGTTCCCAAAATCTCATCATCAGTCCCAACTCCAAGCTCGTTCAAATCTATCCTACCTTGTTGATTTAGCTTATCAATCAATTGCTCGAATTCATAATCTACCGCAAGGACTTGCTCTTCTATAAAATCGGTGAAATCATCAATCGATTCTTCTATAGAATAGCCGGTTGGATATTCGAAGGTCTTTTAATAACTTTAGATACACTATAGCTCACTTCTTCATTTCCAACACGCAAAGTCACTTTAGCACCATCATCACAATCGATGAGGGCTCGAGCAAATGGATAGAAAAGGTCGTCCAAGAATCGGGGTGTATTGGGTCGTTGGATGTCTAAGACATACCAATCCACGGGGAAGGTAAATCGATCGACTTGAACCAACAAATCTTTTAAGATCCCCGTTGCTTTCTTGGATGATCTATCGGCGAATTGAATGTTCATAGTGGTAGGTTCTAGAAGATGGTCTAACCGGAGTTGTTGACAAACATATAACGGCATCGACTAATCGAAGCTCCTAAATCACATAGAGAGTTGGGGAAAACAAGACCTCCGATTTGCAAAGTGAGGACGAATCGCCCAGGATCATTTTTCTTAATTGGTAACTCGTCATAACTCATCATTGAACAAGTCCTCACCGGTTGCCTTTTCCATACCCTCTAGCTTCTTTTTAGATGAGACCACATCCTTTATGAATTTGGTGTATTTGGGCATCTCAACCAACACATCGATAAAGGCAAATTAACTTGAGTGTTTTTCAGAGGTTGAGTACCTTCTCATACTTCTTGTCCTCACACAAAGGGATGTTAGTCTTCCGAGGAGGGAACGGAAGCTTCTTTAACTCTTCTTCGAAAAGATTTTCTTACGCGAGGAACTCACGCGTGGTCCTCGAGATCTTTCCATCTCACTGACTTTTCAGTTATCTTCCGAACAGGCTCATCTGCTTCAATAGGTTTCTCCCCATTATCAGATTCATTTCCTGAAGTTTCTTCCATCTCATCCTTCTTAAGGTCAGTTTCTTGAGTGCTCCTTATAAAGCTGGGGGTATAGGCCTTATCTTCTATTCCCCCTCCTGCACTTCCACTGGCAGGAGGGGCTAGTGGTTTCCCTGGTTCTGTGGACCAGAGAGTTGAGTGCCGGATCTCAAGCTGATGGCATTAGTATCTTCTTGACTGTAGGGAGGAGATGGAACAAGAGCAGTGCATTGACTTAGATTAGCTTGATTTACCTGACCACTTCCACGAGGATTTTTCTCGGTGAAACTTGGTAATTGTCCAGGTGGTCTGGACGCAAGTCGTTCGGCCCAATTGCCCCAATTGCCTCTCGAGGTTTTTAATTGTCTTGTTTTGCTCGTCTAACCTTGTAACAATTTCATTTGGGAGAGAAAATCCAGGGGGATTTTGAGGATTTTGACTTAGAGATTGATTTGGCCTATTGTTGAAAGCAGAGGCAGAAGCAGGATTGTTAGGCCAATTCTGATTAAATCTTTGGGCAAGAGACAGAGAATTTGAAGATTGGCTCGATGATTACTCGGATTCCGGTTGAAATTCTGATAACCAGGGTTGTATCCCTGATTCTGGAGATTATTTTGACCGGAGTACTGGTTTGGAAACCTCTGACTCGATTGACCATAAAAAGCGTTTACCTCGGGGTTTTGTCCATTCATAGGGCATGCAGGAGATGTGTGTCCCTCAACAAAGCACAGGTCTGACAAACTACCGGAGTATACTGCCTCGTATGTTGGGCCGCATTGACTTGATAGTTAGGTGGGAACTGGCATTGACCAAACATATGGCCAACTTGGTTACAGTTATCACAAAATAGAACAGAACTCTGTTGAAACTGATTGACTGACTGAGGATTTGAATTTGAATTTTTGGAAATACTAGCTACCTGTTGTTGAAGCAATGAAATCAACTGATTCTGCATATTTACTTCTTCAATCTTCGGTGTGTGCTTGGATAGCTTGGTAGGATGGAGCATAATTATACTTTGCTATATCCTCGAACAACGCCCATCCTTCTTGTGGGGTCTTCTTCAGAAATGTCCCACCACTTGAGCTGTTGACCATACCCTTGGTCATCTCGTTAAACCATCGTAGAATGTATTAGCTTGCCTTTGCAAGTCTAATCCGTTATGGGGGCATTTTTCGAGCAAAGATTTAAACCTCTTAAAGGCTTCAAAGAAAGATTCATTTGGTCGCCGAGTGAAAGTATAAATATCACTAAGACATTGAGCAAGAGTCTTAGATGGAGGAAAATATTGACTCAAAAATTCCCTTTCCAATTCCTCCCATGTTGTGATGGACTCATTGGGCAAGGAGTCATACCATTCCTTGGCTTCACCTTTCAAAGAGAAAGGAAACAATTTGAGTTTAATGACATCCTCACCAACACCTTGTAGCTTTGTAGTACTACGATTTCAAGGAATGTACGAACATGGGAGTGAGGATTTTCGATTGGTACCCATGAAAAATAGATGCATGTTGCATCATTTGAATCGAAAGCAGTGTTTAAGCTCAAACGTTGGAGCCGCAATGGCCGGTATGATAACTCCAGATTAACTCGACCATGCCCGGTCCGGCATAATCAGCTAGGGTCCTAGTATCGTCAGCCATCTCAAAGACGAATTCTTCAATTTCTTTCCGGAATTTCTCTTCCAAGTTTTCTTCAACAATTTGGATACGAGAACGGATTCTACGGCGATTTGGACGAACTATAGATCGTTCGAGCTCAGGATCAAAGATAAGAGTGCCTTGTTTGCTCCGAGTTAACATAAACCGGAGTCAAACAAAAAGAAATGATAGAGGAACGAAAGAAAACAGAAAACAGAGGGATAACAGGGAAACTGAACGTGCGTTCTGAAATTCAGACGGGCGTTCAATACAGAACGCTGGTTTAGAAAACCAAACGAGCGTTCAGAAATAGAACGGGCGTTTACAACTGTTAAACGTTCGTTCAACCTGAACAGAGAGCAAAAATAGCAGAACAGAGCAGGGGAAACCAGATAAACCAATGTTGAAAACACTTACGTGCTTCCTTTTCCACCTAAAACAAAGTGAAAACATAATCAAAAACAAAGACCTCCCCGGCAACGGCGCCATCTTGTTTGGAGTATTTTTGCAATAATCAAAACAAACTAATTTTATAAAACCGATACTTATAATGCAAACCAACCCCTAACCGACCGAATATCGGGTAGTTGTTAGTACGATAGGATAAGTAAGGGTGTCGATCCACAGGGAGATGGTTTTTGATGATGTTTTATGGTTTAGATTCGGCGGTAAAACGAGCATAGACAGAGAATCAAAGTTGATTCAAAGCTATGAAAGGATTGTTTGACCGGAAATTAAAGTGCGGGGAAGTTAAATTAGCGAACAGGGAAATAAACTAAGGCTTAAATCGTGAAACTAAACAACAAACGAATTAGGAAAAGTGGCAAACATTGGTTCAAGAATTTAATCAACAATAAAAGCTCAATTACAATCAACAACAAGTGTTTTTCAACAAAGGTGGGTTCACCTTATCAAATGCAAAACGATTAATTTCTTAACAACGTTTGTATCAATTAACGATCTAGGTGTGCAATCTCTCGATTAACAACCCGAACAATTAATTCAAAGAACTTTCGTCATTGGGCTAAAACTAATCGCTCAATCAATTTAGCAAGATGATCTAATTTCATAAACTTTCATTCATGAAGCATCACAGAATCGTTATCTTTCGATGTAAACGAATTGAAACAAATAAAGCAAGCTAAATGATCTAACCTTTGTTGAAGAACACAAGATTAATTATAAGAAAACCAGGATTGTTGATTACAATTGCATCCCCACGTTTGCCAGAAGCTGTTTAGCTACCCATGGAATGATTGATTACAATGCTTGAAGAGAAATCCATAAAATCTATACTAAAAACAAGTGAATTGAATCTACTTTTTGGAACTGTTTGAGCTCTGAGAAATCTCAGATTTTCGATCTGGGAAGAAGATGAAATCTCATAATAATCATACTCTCTCTATGTGATTACAACTGGGGGCTATTTATAGAAAAACAGCAAATCTGCAGACTGAACGCTGGTTTCACATGTGGAACGCCCGTTCTGAGCACGTTCAAACTCTCTGAATCAGACTTTTCTTCGTGGACGCCCGTTTGATCTTTTAAACGTCCGTTTTCCTTGCTGCAACTGAATTCAGTTGTATGAAACGGTTTTGCAACTGCCTTTTGTCCCACTTGTTGATCTCTCTCCTCTAACAACTTGGAAACCACTTGATCTTATCCTTTATGGCTCTTATCTTTTATCCACCTCATCCTTGTGATGTCAACATTATCTATATCATAAATATTGCAAAACATAATACAATTCCAAAATAGTATGAAATTCATAATTAACCCAAAGAATTAAAGTTTATTTGCAATTTATTATTTAAAAACCACTTTACTCAATAATTCCATTTTAGGTCCAATTCCAATGCAAATATTACTAATGTGGAGAAATTTTATAGGAAAAATATCATAAAATGTCGTATGAAATAGCCCTTAACAGCTTTCCTCAGAAACACATTGAGGGCTTCAGCAAACAAGAGAAACAAAAAAGGAGATAGCAGATCGCCTTGGCGAATCCTCTCTGCATCTTAAACACCGTAGTCGGGCTGCCGTTAATAAGAATAGATACAGAAGCCGATGATAAGCAACATTTTATCCATTTCCTCCAAGTCAAACCGAAGTTCATTTGTTCCAGAATTGAATCTAGGAAATCCTAATTGACCGAGTCAAAAGCTTTTTTGAAATCAGCTTTGAAGATAAAAGCTTTACCATTGGTTTTTTTGAGGTAATCAACTACCTCATTTCTGATCAAAACACCATCAAGAATTTGTCTACCTTTAATAAAGGCAGATTGACAGTGATCAATAAAAGTAGGAATAATCTTTTTGAGCCTTTCCGCTAGCAGCTTTGAAATTATTTTGTAAAGACTCCCAACCAAACTGATAGGATGATAATCTTTAAAAGATGTAGGGTTGCGTCTTTTAGGTATAAGGACAATGAAAGAGCTATTACACCCTTTACAAATTATTTCCGAACGCTCGAAGTCTTTGACTCATCTCATAAGATCATCCTTAATAAGTTTCCATTGTGATTTATAGAAACTAAACGAGAAGCCATCCGGCCCCGGGGCTTTGCTAGATCCACAATTCCAAACAACAAGTTTCACTTCCTCCTCCATGAAGGGGTTCTCAAATCTAAAGAAAGATTTTTGAAGAGATCAGACTCAAGAGATGGCCTATTCCTCTTGATTTCACTAAACTGATTTTTGAAATGATGGACCGCTTCGTTTCTTATCTCTTGTGCGTCCTCACACCATCGTCCGTTGATCAAAAGGCCGGATAAATTATTTTTGCTGCGCCTTCCTTTGATGGAGTTATGGAAGAATTTAGTGTTTCCATCGCCTTCTTTTATCCATTTTTCACGGGCTTTTTGTTTCAACATACTTTCCAATTGAGAATCTTTCTCATAGAGAAAAATTAATACCCTTGATCCTGCACTCTATCTCAACGGGACTCAGAGTTCTCTCCTCTGCTAGTTTATCCCAATCCTCCACAACTATCTTGGTTTGATTTACTTCCTCCTGTAAGTGACCAAAGGTTGAACGAATCCAATTTCTTAAGGCAACTTTTACCCTCTTAAGTTTCTCTTTAAGGATGTGAAACGGGTTTCCGGTAATGCTCTCATCCTTCCAAGTAGTATATACAATCTCGTTAAACTCTGGGTGTTTCAACCAAAAATAAAAAAATTTAAAAAGAATTGGGCCAAAATCAAGAGAGGAACTTTTTAAGAGGATTGGGCATGCAGTGACCAGATAGGCTTCTTTGGAGGGAGATAAGGGATGCATTCGGCCAAGAGTTCGAAAATTTGGAGTTACTAAGGATCTATCATTTCTACTCATTTTGGATCAATCTTTGTTGATCCAAGTGAACTTTCTGCCTTCCAAACGAAGATCAATCAAACCCGCATTAGAGATAAAGTCTAAAATGATATTTTCATCGCTTTGATGGAAAGTGCTGCCCTTTCTTTCATGTCTATAGCAAACAGAGTTAAAATCACCAATAACACACACCAGGCCAACCGAATTACTCACAATAGAAAGAATGCTATTCCACATACCAATTTTAGCAGTCGTGTCATGTGGACCATAGACATTGATAATCAAAATTTGTTCTGAAATGCCAATCCAAGAGCCGGAGATTCCACAAAAAACCATCACCTTCAAAACTCCCAGATTTGTTGAAGATGTTTTTATTCCATATACATGCCAATCCTCCAGCTGCTCTGGAAGAACCAACAAAATGAAAATCAGCTTTATTTTTCCCCCATATCGATGTAGCCGTTTGTGAGGAGATAGAATGCAGTTTCGTCTCTTGAATGGCCATAAAGTCCAAATGCTCCTTGCTTATGATCTCCCTTAACCACCTAATTTTGTTGCTTTTACCAAGTCCTCTTGCATTGATAGAAAGAATCTTCATTGACCAAATTGACCTCCAAACAGAGCTCGCAAAAGGAGACTACTACCGATCAAAATCAGCTTCCACAATCAAAGTCCGAAACTGACAAAAGTTGATATTGTTTGCTGACCGCTGTCTGTTTGACGTCCAAGGTAACAGAGGGTTCACATGTGCCTGCATAAACAATTAATGCACCTTCTTCTTTTGTCACGTGATCTTCACCACCGGAGAACACCGACCGGAGATCCACATAGAAAAAAAATATAGTTATATACTTACTTTTAACCGCACTAGCGTGACAAATAAGTCTAGCTAGCTAAGTAATATCTGGCATATATTTTTTGTGGTAAACGCTAATGTGACAAAAGAATATTTTTTTCTTGTAATCCATACATTAAAAAAAGAAAAAAATTAGCCGATCTCATAAAAAGATAGTGTGAAGCGTAACTACACTTTAAATGTAGCATATTGTTCACTAACAAATTACCTTTTTTTTTAAATATCCCAATTATCTCATTATCGATGTTCTTAATGTTCTTGCTCTTCGCGTTGACCATACGCGCGATGTTGAATTATACTTACAAGGCTGTGCATTTCTACTTACAAGAACACCTTGATATCGATCATTAACGATGTTCTTAATGTTCTTGCTCCTTGCAAGATCATCAATATAATTGAATAATGAAAACTAAATAACCATAAGTTATTGTTTCCGCCCCCACCCCACACACGGCCAACCCCCATCCCCCCTAAAAAAAGATAAGTTATTGCCAAGCTGCCTTGATTCCCATTTTTTCTAATATTTTTAAGTAAAGTATATCATTTTATCAGATTCATTTTTCATCACATTTGGTTAAGAACCCTTTGATGTAGTTACCACTTTTTGGTTGAATACTGTACAGAAAAATGTTATATTAGGCGGAAAATGTAGATTCATTCTTAACTAAAAGAGCCATGAAGCAAAATATATTTCACTCAAACATGAAGGCCTGATAAAATCTCATTTTATGAGAACTTTATAAGAAAATAAAAAAAAAATATTGAAAAATGAATAATTTTTAATGATGGGGCCTACTTGATAATCTACATAAAAAATCATTTAAATTGTTGCCATTAATTATTGCAATCTCATTCAAACACATGTCATAACAAAAAGCCATTGACATTGTCGCCATTAATTATCGCATTTAATTCTCATTCAAACACATGTCAATTTAAAAATCGTTCAAGCTATTGCTATTAATTATTGTCTTTAATTCTCATTCAACCATATTCCCAAAAAAAAATTCAAACTATTAACATTAATTGCCTTTAATTATCGCCTTTAATTATCATTAAAACACATCTAAAAAAAATCATTCAAATTAACGTCATTAATTATCGCCTTTAATTCTCATTCGAACACATGTCGGAAAAAATTCATTCAAACTATTGCTTTTAATTATCGCCTTTAAATCTCATTCAAACATATGTCAAAAAAAATCATTCAAACTATTGTCATTAAATCGCTTTTAAATCTCATTCAAACACATGTCAAAAAAATCATCTAAACTATTGCCAATAATTATCGCCTTTAATTCTCATTCAAACACATGTAAAACAAATTCATTCAAACTCCTCTGCATTTAAGAGAAAATTCATTTGGTAGATTCCTCTCAAGTCATTGAGTCAGAACTTCCCCCCACCCCCACCCCCACCTCCCACCTCCCACCTCTCACCTCTCACCGCCCACCCCCCAATTTGTTGTGCTGCTAATAGAGTGTTCATAATCTACATTATTGGCATAATGACAGATTATATAAATACCGCATAATTAATGGAGATATCAGGGTGGAACTTGCTTCAAAATATTTCTTCAAAAGTACAACCAACAGACACGAAATGCACTTGATAAAAAGAAAAAAAAAAACAAATAGATCTTTGAATCAAAAAAACATGTAGAGGGTTGTTGTAAAAGGAAAAATGGGAAATCAATACCTGATATAATATGAATTCTCTCATTAGCCATTGAACCAAGCTGTAGAAATCGATTAATTTTTCCAAACGACCACCCTCCATAAAGCTCATTCCTTTTGATCAACTTAACTTGTCAAGATAGACTGTCAATTAACAATTGATGACATCACACTTACCCCGTAATCAAATAAATCATACACTCAAAGATCCATTTTCTTCTTTCCTTTTAGTGGTTAAACTTAGTCAGACAAAACAAAACGACAAAACAAAAAGCTTTTTGTTAGAATTAATAAACCTCGTTTTAAAATGACAAAACAAAATCTTCTAAGACATAAAACACTATCATAGAAAAAAATATGGTCATTTAAAATACCAATGTCCCAATGGATGAATTAAAGATACGCATAACAGAATACTGCATCGTTTATGCAATCTAGCCTAAAAACATCATGCACGGGACATCTTGTAATGTCCCACATAGGAAAAGTAGTAGAATGATCACCCACATATAAGTGTGAGACATAAAGGTCTTGTCAACTCGGGTTAGCCCTTTTAGACCAAGCGAGGACGACGGTCTAAGCAGTTGACCGGACAATTTATGGCTCATGTAGCGTTACCAGGCGCCAGGTCTGGGGGCGTTACAGAATGGTATCAGAGCCGACTATCAGAAGGAACTATGCGCTACACCGTACAAGAAGACGGTGTAAGGATGGCCTCTAGTTACCTCTGGTAGGGACGATCCGAGAACAGTCTTGAACGTCCTGGCGAGGACGCCAGTCCCTTATAAGGGGGGGAGAATGTAATGTCCCACATAGGAAAAATAGTAGAATGATCACCCCCATATAAGTGTGAGACATAAATGTCTTGTCAACTCGGGTTAGCCCTTTTAGACCAAGCGAGGACGACGGTCTAAGCAGTTGACCGGACAATTTATGGCTCATGTAGCGTTACCAGGCGCCAGGTCTGGGGGCGTTACACATCTAGACATCGTATAAATTTGTATATGATACAACATAAACGTGGAGCATAGAAAAGTAATATAATCTTTCAAAAAAAAAAAGTAATATAATAAATCCAAAGCACAATTCTCATTTCACCTTAATGAGCTATTATAAATGTTTACAATGATACACCTATTTTACAAAACCAAGACAACTAATGGATTCCAACTAAATGTAGATTACAGAATATTTGTAATACTATGAGCCATTGCATTGAATGACTTACAAATAATATTTTGTAGGCCAAAACCTTGTTGCCTTCAGAGGATATAAGTAGGGTTGTAAGTGAGGCAAATTAATCGTGAGTAGCTTGAGATCGGCTTGAGCCAAAACTCGACTCGACTCGGCTTAGATCAACTCGATCAAATTCAAAATCGACTCGACTCGAAGATTAAATGCTCGAAAATTGCGACAGAAAACATATGAGTGAGCCACGTACATCGATCACAGCCACATAAAAATACCATCCAACACAAAATGTAAATCGAATCACATAATCTCAACCAAACAACTATATGCATGGAGCATCATATTTTCACGGAGGGATCTTCGTTGAAGCTTATCGACAGAGAGTTCCTAAACCTTACACCAAATTAAATAGATGATATGAGTCAGCAAAGCCAAAATAATAGCAATATAATTGATGTCAAACATTTAGTCCATGATGAAATTGAAAGAAAAGAAATGCATCACAACTACTGAAATAAAGAGTTATACCTGTGTATACATTACAAAACCTGCAAAGGCACATTTAGGGTTAATTAAAATGAGACAACTAAAAGTAAAATAAATAGAAAATTATGTAAGAGAGTATTTTTTGAAGATCTATTTGCAAGAAAAATAATAATCCATTTCCTGTTTCACCACAACCACGTACATTCCACATCTCTACTCATCATATTGCAACTTATCAAAAACCCAAAAGATAATCACATAATTTAAATTATTTTCATATGCAATGTTGACCATTTTTCCCATAAGCAGCCATAAGATCGACAAACAAAGTGACTGTTTCACCAGATTTAAAATATCAATTCATCTTTCTCCTTATTTCTCATTTTCAAGGGTCATGATACGAATTTCATCCACAAATTATTCTAACAGTGACATCTCCAAATGATATGCTACATCTTTAAACCCGCAAAAAACAATACAACAAATAAAAAATACACATCAATACTTCAATACATTAAATAAAAAGCAGTACATCAATAGAAGAAAAGAAACTGAGAAGCAAAAAAGTGGACATCAATCAACGTGATCGGCACTCTACTGGTGATTGTTACTGTTGTCTTCATTCGAGGGATTTACTTGAATCAATCATGTCTTCATTCGAGGGATTTACTAGGTGATTGTTACTGTTGTCTTAGCCGTAAGTAAAATGTTTTATGTATGGATTTTTGTTTTGTCTTCTTGCAATTGGTTTTCGTTGTTGATTTAGGTTTTCATGTTGTCTTTTCTGAGATTTAACCTTAAATAGTTGCAGAAAAAAATCGGTCCTGTTAGATCTTTCTCTTTTAGGTTGATAAAAGAGGTTTACTTAGGCTTTGGTTGTTGTGTTATTAAACTTGCACAACATTTTTTTCAAGCGGGCGAGTGTGGTTGCTTGTTGCTATTGGTAAAAGATACACGGACTACATTTGATAGTTGTGCTAACAAGGGATTTTATATGTGACTTGTACTTTATATTTACCTCTTAGACTTGTTTGTTCCTCTTTGCTTTTAATGAAAAATACACTACCAAGGTTAGTTGTGGTTGATTGATAACAATATGTGGATATTTCTACAATACATGTTCTTAGAGTAGTTAGAGTCTTTTCTTACTATAGTGTTGTTTTATCGTAAATATTTTTACAGTTTCTTCGTTAATCATGTGTCTTCCGGTTAAATACCGATGTTCATTTGTGAGTGCCTTGGTTTGAATATGGGGAATGCACTTTCAGAAATGATATTGTTTTTGTATTAGATTGTGTAGTGACTCTTCTGCCTTGCAGGGTTACTTGGAGGTTGTCCTGGTTTCAACATAGCGGTCGTCTAGCTCCTCCATTTGAATATGCTTGCAAATTTCCATTGGATTTATCTTAGAAATTGGTGTATACATCCACTTTAAATTTCCATTGGATTTATCTTAGAAATTGATGTATACATCCACTTTGTACATTGGCCGGGTAGATTGAAGGGATTTTGGAAAGGAAAATGACTATTAAACGGTGGATTTACGTTTGATAGGTAATGGATCTGCATCTATACTATTTATATTAAAACTTCAGATTTATGTATGGTTTTTTCCCCAAAATATTTCTTGAATGCTACGAGGTTTTTTTTGTTATTGACTTGTTGCTACTACTGTTAATTTTGCCTTTTTATGAAAGATGGTAAACATTTTTGGCTAATTGGTATCTCAATCCCTTGTTGGTTGTAATGTTAATTGAGGATATCTGACCCGTATCATGGGAGGGCGACACCCAGATGGCTTGTGAGCTTCTTTGCCTCAGGAGAATATATCTGGGCTTTGCAGCCATGACATGACATTTTCTCTTTATATTTCTTGGATGATTTTATATCCGAGCCTTTTCTTTTTTTGAGATCTTTACAAGGTAGGCAAAAAAACAACTTAAAAGATGGTTTGTGGGATAGGAATATGCAAGTATTTGAAGTTGGTTTGTCGCATTATGCATTTTAAAACCAATCTTGGCTTGGTATTTTCTTTTCTATTTCCAAATGCTTTTGTTATAGTGGGGAAAACTTTTTAAAATTTACTCTTCACGGAATGGGTGAAGTGTTTTGCTTCTAAGTTTTCCAGAAGTTGATAGTTTTTATAAGGAATTTCCACACAATGCACAGATATCACATTGGATAGGGCAAAGTTTGGTTCGTCTATATGAGTTTGTGATTTGTTCTTCTTGATGTCAGTTTGGATACATGGCAGCCACTTCACTGAGTAAGCTGGGTACTTGGGGTTTTAGCAAGCATCGATCCTTCATATGGGACGAAAGGAGTACTTCATATGCATTGTTGAATGTTGATTTTTTTTTTTTTTTTTTTTTTTAATAGATCTCAGTGTTGACTTTAATTTCAGTAATTTTCTACAAACGTGTGTTAGTTTTTCTATTTGTTCTGTGATGATTATTGTTATAAGCGACCACTTGAAAATTGAGGATGTGAGGAAAGTCACAAGTTTTCGCATATGAATTCACTGATGCAAAGGTGACTATCTAGGGTACAAATTAAATTGTTATATTAATAAATCTTTGTTTCTAACTTTTTGTTTGACATGATCTACTCATTACTTGAGAATTAGGTCATGGCTGAAAATTGGGTGTCAAATGAATTGAGATGCAGCAGCCAGCAGAGGATAGCATAGCATGTTCCCATTTTTTGGTCCAATATAATTGTACAGCAGATGAGTTCTCTCAATTTCTAGGGAAAAATGGATTTTTAGTCCGGTAACTTTTCCATTTTTCGATTTTAGTCCGTTTTTTACTCCGGTGGGAATTTTGGTCCGTTATGTTTTCAAAACTCGGAATTTCAGTCATTTCTCGCCGGAATGCTGATTTGGCATATTAATCCGGTGAGAGCTGATGATGTGGCTGCCAATTCATTAATTACGTGGCATTTTTTTTTAAGTTGGGGTTATCGGATTTTTAGTCCTATAACTTTCCCCGTTTTTGTAAATAGTCCTCTTTTTGCGCCGGTAGCATTTTCAGTCCTATAACTTTCTATTTTCTGGATTTTTAGTCTTTTTTTGCCTAATCAACGCCGGAGCTCCGGTGAGATGGCTTAGGTGGCTGCCAAGTGTATTGTGGGACCCATAAAATATGATGTGGCTGATTCGTGGCATGTGGGGCCCATTTTGAAGAGTTGAAAATAAAAATGCGGCCGTGAGGATTCGAACCCATGACCTTTGGGACATTTTCCAATCAGCTTACCATTACACTACATAGAATACTTTGTTTGAACTAGAACTAACAAATATAAGTACTAAGTATTATATGTGAATAAATTCGATACATATTACGTATGTTACATACGTGCATGTGTGTGTGTATATATATATATATGTATGTATGCATATATTTACTTACATACATATATATATGTACATATATACACATATATATATATATATATAGATAGATACATACACAGATATATATATATATATATACATATATATATATATACATACACAGATATATATCACTACAAAAAAAAGATCTTTTCGTGACCAAAAAAATCGTCAGTAAAAATGCTGATTTTTGTCACTAAAGACCTTTTGCGACGAAATATTTTATTGCGACGATTGTTGCATATGTGCCGACGCTAAAGGGTTCTGTACAGATAAGTGTATTATTTGTCGCAAAAAAGATTTCTACTGTGACAAAACCTAATATTTGTCATTAAAGCTTTCCAGATCTTTAGTGATTGTTGTCACAATAAATCACTAAATGTGACAATGCTTTTGTCTCAAAAGACTCCCGAATTCATCACTGAATAGTTTCTCTTACCGAAGAGTAGAAACACATGTTTTCTTCAATGACAAACACTTTGTCACTAGAAGTTATCTTTAGTGACTGTTGTCACTAAAACTTTCCAAATTTTTAGCAACAATTGTCACTAGAAGTGTTAATTTCTAGAAAAAAAAAATTTAAATAATAATAGTAATATAATAATAATTATTATTATTTTAATTGAATATTATATTTAAATAATAAAAATATTAATAATAATGAGAATAATAATATATATATAACCTATTGATACCTTAGAAAAAAAATACGCATTAACATACCACACAATAAACAAATAAATAAATAATAATAATAATATTAATAATCTACTGCCTATAAAAAAATACACACATACCCTATAAAGAAAAAAAATTAATATACCACACGATAAAAAATTAAATAATTATTAAAAAATCATTTATAAGGATAAAATACTTAACATCAACTCTAAAAATCTCAACAAAAAAAAAAAAAAAAAGTAACATTGATCAAACAATGAAAGCCAACAATGCTCATAATAACCTGTTGGAAAAAAAAAACAGAATATCATACTCCAAGATAAAAAGGGGATCATATAGAAAAAATGCTGCTAAAAGCTTTGCTTGTTCCTATAACAAATAGAACAGTAGATGCCATTTCCTTGTGCACTTTTTTCTCAAGAGATTAATTTTCTCGGTTTTCCTAACAAATCAATATTTAATTCTTGTAGATTAATTCTCTGGGTTTTCTCACACAGTCCTTTAAGAAAGAAGACTTTCAGCAGCTATAAATACTATGACTAGAGAAGTAAAGGCAAATCCCAAACTTTCAACAGCACCCCATCTCTTCTCTCTTCTCTCATAAACAATTTCCACTGAACAATATATTCTCTTAGAAATTCCAATTTCTTATAATAAAAACTCATCCATATTTTCTATGGGTTCTTTGTAAATCTTATATTCCTAAAATTCAGAAGAAGAATAATTGAAAAATGGACTGTTTTTTCAGTGTCCGCATTTCTTCTGCGTTTTTTAGAATCCCAGAACAAAACATGGCATTCATTTTTGAAAATGGTGCTAGCTAGCATTTCATCTTCTCTCTCACAATTGATCTATCGGTGGTGCAAACACCAATTTAGACTCAATATTCTCACGGTAAGCCGAAGCCAAAGACCACCAACAACAACTTCAACTCAACGCTCTCGAATTGTATAGGAGGAGGTCTAAACAAGAAAAAGCTATACGAGAGGAGTTAGACAGAGGCATTGGGGTAAGTGGGTAGCGAGAGATAATGCTACTACTGAGAACATAACAAGAGTGTGGTTAGGAACTTATGAAAAACGAGGCAGGCGGTTGCTTATGCGCATGATCGAGCGGCTTATAAGCTTCGCGGTGAATACGCAAGATTGAATTATCCTAACCTTACCGATCCAAGCAAGCCGGGATTTGGAGATGGTACTAAAGTGAAAGCATTAAAGAATCTTGTGGATGCTAAGATTCAAGCAATGTGTCAAAAACTTTAAAGAGAGAAGAAAGCTCATAGGAGTGCTAAAAGAAAGACTAATAATAATAATGGTGGAGCAAGTAAGAAATTTATTGAACATTAACCGAGAGGTACCTAAGGTTGAATCGTTTTACCCACAAATGGTAGTTGTGATAGTTGGGGCGTGGATATGATTTCGCCGAGTGTTTCGAAGATGGATATGGTTAGATGAGAATTCACATCGGTATGTTTTCGGGCGTACTTTTCGATGAAACAAGTACAACTTGGGTTTGAGGATTGGTCCCTTGCACGTATGCCGTCGTTTGATCCGAATAGATATAGGAAGTGTTGGCTAGCTAGCAAATCTACAAGATTTCTCTAACATGCCGTTTTCCTATAACAAAATGAAAATGAAATGGCATACAAGACTTTTGCTCTTTACGGTATAATGGATCGGAAAAGCGAGATACACACCCTCACATGTTTGAGTTAAACCTGGATTATTCGTGTTACCAAAATATAATCACGGATAGATAATTGGAGATTGAAACAACTAATTACCTATCATAAATCTTTGGTTAAATAAGCCACGAAGTAAATGACAAGTCTAAATAGGGCTAGTCCACCCCCGTTAAACCGGACTAATCGAGCAGAGAAGCGAGACACTTAGCACGCGATGCGAGGACTAAAATTGATAATGATCACAAACATATTCCATCATTCCAATGTCGGGATTCCATTCGGTACATACAAGTACAAAATAAGGACCAAAGGTAATTGACATACCTTTCCAATGAGAGTTGGGGCAATAATTGAGTTCACATTGGTCACGACCTCCTTATGAAGATAAAAAAACGGTAATCAATCATAAATTACATTTGGAAAAAAAGATCAAAATCGAACTTCTATTTATTATCATTTTACCAAACAAAACATGGGATATATAGGAGAAAGTAAAATGCAAAGTGGAGTTGAGCAGAGCATTTGTAAACGAAATAAAAATGCGGTCCCTGGTTGAATAAAAGCAATGTCTTGGACGTACGCATAAAAGGAGGAGATTAAATGCGGTCTTGATTATTTCGAATTAAGCACTTGTAAATTCTATATGCATATAGAAAACTAAAATGAAAATAAAGCCTATCTATGTCCAAAGATGTATATGTAGGCATTATGTTCTTGGCAATAAATTCTTTTGCTACTACTCTAACACATAAATGTGCTTATGGAGTTCTTTTAACCTTTTTAAAATAGAGACCATTAGAATCGGTTTGTTTGGCTCGTTCGATCCCGCAAAATCAACAAGATCCAATGAGTACCGAAAGACACAAAAAACCAACATTCGAGTCAATAAAATA
This sequence comes from Gentiana straminea, assembly GCA_036785695.1. Lineage (NCBI taxonomy): Eukaryota > Viridiplantae > Streptophyta > Magnoliopsida > Gentianales > Gentianaceae > Gentiana > Gentiana straminea. The sequence goes on from JAVUPR010000137.1 coordinate 12,773,439, forward strand.
GAATGGAAACTTGATGTTGTTTCGACTCTTCAATAAAAGCATCAATCTCAAGCATCCTCAAAATTCTCTCGATAAACCAACCTATATCCAGTTTCTTTCCCTTAGGATTACCCGAAAGAACACTTTCGGACGGTTACGTACGGCAAGGTACCGCGATATCAATCACTTCATCTCCAACTTTATCATATTAAGTTTCTGTAAAACACAAACATTGAAAGACAAAGTGAAATAAAAGCTTCATGCTCATGCTTTTTACCCTTTTTGTTCTTGAAGTAATTTAACCATTGCAAATGTGTTTGCATTATCCTTTTATTTAGTACTTCGAGAGTTCCATACAAATCCCAGCTAGCATTGAATATTACATCAACTTTAGACTTGGTCTTACCAAAAGCACTGACTGGCTTTCCTTGAGAGTGTTATAGCATTTTAACAAACTCCCTTTGAAGGATGATTACAAAGCTACGAATCCTGGAACTCATTTAGTGCATGTACATTACACTCATCACCTAAAACAATAGTCAAGAACTCAGCCAAGCACCAAACAGTCAGATGCAGAGTTTCGGTTCTTCCATGCCAGCGGCCCCGCTAATCAGTTAAACAAAAAAGCTGAATCCAGTTTTAAAATAGGAAGGGAACTTATCCAAATTAATTGACTAACAAATTAGAAGTAAAAACCTGAAGGAGAAATGTGCAGCAATTTGTCGAACACCTTATGTGCATCTTCTATCTTCTCCATCTCTTACGTAGAAGATGAAAAAATTACAACTATCTTCTGGATCTGAATCATGAATTCTTTGAGGGAAAACATTCTTATCATTCATAATTTTTCCTTCAACGGCTTGGAAATGAGAGCATGAAGCTGGAAAGTTCAAGGAATCCTTATATGTTAAGTCGACTTTCCGGACAGATTTGAAGACTCACCAGAGAGCGAATCCTTGCATCATCCTTCAATTCTCATCAACATAAATAGAATGACCTTGTTTATAATCAAAGAAGAACCTTCAACTACGAATCACACAGCCGAATGTTTCTTCGTCAAAATACGGAAACATGCTCAAAATAATTTTTAGCAAGTAAATTCTTAATCAATTTGAAGAGCTTGTAGTGGCATCAAACTTGTATTGATCGATTTGGCCAGGATTTTAGTACCAGATCGATCGAATGTTCTTCGTAAGGCAACATGCATTCAGATCGGGAAAAGTAGAGAAAGAGGCGAGGGGAAAAGTGGAGAATTGAGCGAGGGTGGATTAAGGCGAGAAGATGTTACGCGAGAGGGTGAGGACAAGAGCGAAGTTTAGAAGTTCTAGGTTTAATTTACACGTGGAGCTGAGTTGAGTCTTGCTATTGCACGACTCGAATAGAGCACGATCGAGGTGTAAAAATCAATTTTAAAATTGACTCGTTCAGTAATCTATATTTTTACATTTAATCGATATTTTTTTATTCGACTCATAAGCTCGATAATGTTTTTAGAATCATCTAATTTTTATAAAATACGGCAAGATCACGATTAATCTGTCAAATACTCGACTCAACAAAAATAATTATTAACAGATTTTTGTCAAAAGAATTATTAATAATTTTATATCCCTGAAAAACAATAAATTATTACTTATGTATTTAATGAGTATTAAAATGTCATGCTTTGTATTATTTTATAGTTATTTGAATTTATTTGTCACTGAAGTCTCATCCCACAGTTAGACTGTAAAATCCACTAAACCACTTGTGACAACATTTTCTTTTAGTCACTAATTAGTACAAGTTTGTGACAAACTAAGCTTTTGTCACTAGAAGCCTTCCTTTTGTGACAAAACTCTTCTTTGTCACCAAAGTTTTGTCACAGATAAACCTTTTTTTTGTAGTGTGTATATATATATATATATATATATATATATATATATTTATTTATTTATTTATTTATATACGTATGTGTGTGCATATATATAGATACATGTAGATATACACGTATTTATTTATTTATTTATTTAAATACGTACGTGTGTGCAAAAAGGACTAAAAATCCATAAAATAGGAAGTTATAGGACTGAAAATGCTACCGGCGCAAAAAGAGGACTATTTACAAAAACGGGGAAAGTTATAGGACTAAAAATCAATAACCCCAACTTAAAAAAAAAAAAAGAGGTAGTTCAACGTTAGGTAAAAGAGGAGAATCTCCTTTAGCTAACTTTGTAATTGGATCCATTGATGTTGTTGATGGCTTGGCTCCTAATTAAATGATCAAGATCCGTTAAAAGGTGTAGCAGTAATTTTTTTGGCTCATTTCAATGCCTTGCTTGGATCTAGCAATTTTAAAACCAAGAAAATACTTTTACTTTGGAGGTAAAACTGTGATGAATTAGCAACCTTAGATCCTGAATAGCTTGAACTTGAAGGTTAGAACCGCCAACTATATATTATATGATCAACATGTCAAGAATTTCCGACTGGAATTCTAAAATTCCTGCAGCTGCTCAAAGATCCATGTACGACGGTACAATTCTGCCCTATCATATCAATATTTTTTTTTTGAAACAATCATATCATTGATTTAATTACATTCGGTTCTACTGACAACGCCTAATTATTTCTAGGGGGAGTGGTTTAAAAGTACAAAAAATTGGGAAAAAATAGGAATCAGGACAGTGGAAATATAAATTGGGTGATAAGGACAAATTCAGCTGTAGTGGAACTGACCTCAAATCCAATGTTTCACTATTCCACTGGTTATATAGTTTTTTTTACAAAAATGACCTCGAAAATAACGTTGAAAAAATATCAAATGGAATGTATAAATAAAGAGGACAAAAAAAGGAAAAATGTGATGAAATAATTTCTATCTTTCGACAATCAAATCAAAAGATATATTCGTTTTGGTAGTTGAATACGAGAGGATTTAAATTACAGTAGAATAATAATATATTTTTGGGGGAATGAGGGAGAATGACAGAAATATTTCATCAATCAAGTAGAAGGACAGTTTTTTGAAACTTTTGCATAAAGGACAAAACTATTTATTCATTGTCGAAATTCACTTGTGTTCGAAATTCACCGTTTAAATTCACCGACGAAATTCAACGTCGAAATTCACTAATTTTCAAAATTCATCGTCGAAATTCACTAATTTTCGGGATTCACTGTCGAAATTCACCGATTTCGGGATTCACCTGGGAGATTCACCGATTTTCGGGATTCATTTTGTCCTTCTCGCTATAAAAATTATGCAGTTGTCCTTCTCCCTATAAAAAATATGTAGCTGTCCTATTACTTAAAAATATTTCAGATTGTGTCCTTATCCCTAATTTTCCATATATTTTTTTACCTGGAAAAAAATTCCACCGTTTTCTTTGCATTTTTCATTGTTCAAATTGTTATTTTTAACAATAAAACCTTATTTTTAGCACCACATTTATATGTTCAAAATTGTGTATAATTGTAGCGTCGGAAGTAATTAAAGAGTGACAATAGAATTCCCTTAGAAGGCTAGAACTATGGCCTTAAAACAGTATTTTTGGAGGGCACAATGCCAGGGCCTATGTGGTCTCCCATGGCTGGCCTTGCTTTTGTTTTTTCTTCAGATTATGGAATATGGATTATCACACTTGTCCAGTAGCAATTCTAGCATATTATTTTTCTTAACAAAGCGGGCCAAAGATTCAATCTAATAACATGTGAAACATATAATGTTGATGTAAAAGCGGCAAATTCTAAGTAATTGAATTTTAATTTGTTGCTTAGTATGAAGTTGTTTTCTTTAAACTGGAATATCTTCAAAGTTTTGTTCGGCTTGTGTTACTATATATACATCACTTATTTTGCATATGTTTTCACAAAATTAATTATATATCTAATCAAGAAGTTAATTTCTGCATAATTAATCATGGTGAGCGTTACATTTTTGTGCCTTGCAGTTTTCGTGATTGCACTAGTGTCAACTATGGGAGAGGGTTCGAAATTTGACCAAACTGAAACCGGTGTTCTTGTGAAGCCAGATTCGAATTTGTGCATATGCCATAGGATTCCCGAGGTATATGCTACGTACAAGTAAAGTGTTGTGATTCGTGTAACTGTTGTAACAATATGAACCAGTGCTTAGGGTGTGGTAATCATCCTAAAAACGGTGCTTCCGTTCATTTGCTTAGCGATGGAGATGATTCTTCGGATTGTAATAACGATTCCGAAGGTGACAACAAAGCTTAATTTAGCAGAGATCAAAGATCCACGTGAAGTGAAGCATCTGGTGGGTGTCAGGACGTCTCACGAGAAGATTTGGTTGCTATTGAATTTCCTTTATGTTTCGATTTGGTGTGATTTGTTTTTTATTTTTGTTGTTGTGGTTTTTGTTTTTGTGTGTTTGCTAGTTATTTTTTTTCTTTTTCGAATTTCCAATCGGTGCAAGTTGTCTTGGAGAACATCTCTCCTTAATAAGCATCATTATCTTTGTCAGTAAAGTGACTTAAACTCTACATCTGGTGGAACCAATCTGAAGACTCAGCTGAGTGATGGTCAGCTGAGAAGTGTATTCAATTCTGTTCATCAGTAGGGTGGAGTCTGCGAGCTTCGTCGGCGGGGTAACTATCGCGGGGTGATAGTCCGCCGAGTCCGGAATACGACGGGGTCCCACATCTGTTAATTCTATTATGTGACAGCTATACAGTGTCATTAAAAGGAGGACACGTGTAGGGGTATTTATGGTGCTTCAGACAAAGATTCCGGCGGCTAGGGTTTAGGGATTTGTGCCTATAAATACGCTTGTTGTCTCATTATCCGAGTGTGTTGAAATCGTAAAATTCGGTGCATAATAAAATATCTCTTTTACGCCGTGGTTTTTTTACCTCTCCCACCGAGAGGTTTTCCACGTTAAATCTCGTGTTCTTCTTGTTTCGTTATCTCCTTTGATTGTTTATGTTTGATTGCTTCTGTTTCTGTTTCTTGCATCTGAAGTTATCTCCATCCGTTTTATAACAAGTGGTATCAGAGCAAGGTTCTGGAGAAAAACAATCTGTACGATCAACTTCATCTTCACCAAGACCTTCAGCAAGGTGCTAGGATCTGTGATAAAGTTGTGATCTTTAGCAAGAAAAGATGTCGGCAGTAAACGTAAAAATCGATAAATTTACAGGAAGGAACAGTTTTGGTCTGTGGCAAATCAAGATGCGTGCACTGTTGAAACAGCAGGGTTTGTGGAATCCTTTATCTGACAAACCAAATACAGGTGCAGCAGATTATGCCAGTCTGGAAGAGAAAGCACATTCAACCATCATGTTGTGCTTATCCGATGATGTTATCACTGAGGTTGCTGAGGAAGACACCGCAGCCAAGTTGTGGAAAAAGCTTGAAAGCTTGTATATGACCAAGTCAACGACCAACAAGTTGTTGTTGAAACAGAAGGTTGTTCGGTTTGAAGATGCATGAAGGGAGTCCACTGAGGGAACATCTTGACCAGCTGAACACAATATTACTTGATTTAAGGAATATTGATGTTAAAATTGAAGATGAAGATGCAGCCCTAATCCTGTTGGTGTCATTACCGGCATCATATGAAAACTTTGTGGAGTCTTTCATAGTTGGAAAGGATACAGTAGCTTTGGAGGATGTGAGGTCTGCCTTACATGCCAGGGAGCTTAGACACAAGGCTGCTGGGATAGACAGTCAGGTTGCTGGGCTAGTAGCTAGCAGCAATAGTCGAAAAGGATATGGGCAAAAGAAGAAAAAGAAGTCAGGGTCCAAAGGTTCTAAGTCTACTGATGTTTGTAATTACCGTAAGGAGCAGGGACATTGGAAGTCCAATTGTCCAAGGAAGAAGAAACAGCAGGAAGGCAATTCGGCACGGTAGCCTTGGCTGCGAGCAATACGATGAGGATCCGGTTCTAGTTGCGGGGGATTCTACACACCACAATGATGTGTGGATACTTGATTGGAGCATCCTACCATATTTGTCCAAACAGAGAGTGGTTCTCTACTTATGAGCGAGATAGATGGTGGTCAAATCTATATGGCCAACAAGCAAGGTCTGTAAAGTTGTGGGAATTGGCTCAGTAAAGTTAAGGACAGAGGATGGTAAATTTTGTACACTGAAGGATGTAAGACATGTTCCACAGATGACCAAGAATTTGGTATCTCTCGTCTCTTGGATGACAAGGGGTTCAATTTCAAGGGTGAAGGTGGACAGCTGAATGTCTTTAAAGATTCAGTTGTAGTCCTCAAAGGCATCAAGAGGGGAACCTTGTACATATTACAAGGATCTATCGTATCCGCACCGCTTCTTTGTTGCATCCTCGGCAGTTTCACCGTCTCGGCGGACTCGGTGTGGCACATGAGACTTGGTCACGTGGGTGAAAGGGGTATGCGGGTTCTTTCTTCGGCGGGTTTTCTTGGAGGATATAAGGTTAAGAATCGGACTTTTGTGAACATTGTGTGTTTGGGAAGTTGCACGAAGTAAGTTCTCGGCGGGGTTGCACAACACAAAGGCATCACTTGATTATATCCATTCAGATTCTTTGGGGTCCATCAAAAGTTGAGTCATTGGGTGGTCACGGATATTTTGTGTCATTCATAGATGACTATTCAAGGATGACTTGGGTGGTGATGATGAAGAACAAAAGTGATGCATTCAATAACTTCAAGCGAGTGGAAGGCCCTAGTGGAGAATCGAGTTAGGCAAGAAAATCAAGAAGCTTCGTACGGATAATGGTATGGAATTTCGCTGGACGGATTTTGATTCATTTTGTGCGGTGAGGGTATTGCCGGACATCATATCGTAAGGAATACGCCTCGAGCAGAATGGTGTAGGCGAAAGGATGAATCAAACTCTACTTGGAGAGGGCAAGATGTATGCTTTCTCAAGTTTGGTTTATCAAGGAGATTTTGGGCGAGGTTGTTAAGACGACTTGCTACTTAATCAACGGGAGCCCTCACACGGGAATCAATCTCAAGACACCATTTGAGATGTGGTCGAGCAAGCCTCGCCGACTACTCGTTCTAAGGGTTTTTGGAAGTACGGACTTACTATCATGTTGTGAAAGGGAAGTTGGAGCCAAGAGCCAAGAAAGGAGTGTTTGTGGGGTATGGTGATGGAGTGAAAGGATATAGGATTTGGTCATCAGCAGAGTCCGAGTAATCCTCAGCAGGGATGTTGTGTTTGATGAAAATTCTATGTTAAACTCATCAGTGGGGAGGTCTACTGAGTCTGAAACCAGTGTTGAATCTGATAGTGTTGAGAAACAGGTGGAGCTTCAGGTGGAGTCTATTGATGTGCAACGATCAGTGGATCCAAATCAACACTATACTAATCTGGATAATGAACCAGAATCTGATCCAAGCCAGCATGCTGAGACCTCAGCAGGGCGTCATACAAACATTGATCAGCAGAGTCTAGCTGCCAGCAGGTCTAGAAGATCTAATGTTGGGATACCTCCAAGGAGATATGGTTATGATGATTTGGCTGGATATGCACTCCAAGTTGCAGAAGAAGTAGAGGTTGCTGAATGTTCGCGGTTTTATGCAAAGCAAAAGATAACAAGTAATAAAATAAAACCGATGTCAACCCCAAGTGCGAAGGCTCGCAGCTATAGTGGTGAAACCGGATCGTATCCGCAGGGACTTGTACGAAAAAGAGTTTTTGCCTTCGATTTCTTTTATAAAATTGATGATTATGATCTCGGATTTTCAATTAACAAACTAAGGTAGCAAACGTGAAAATAAATAAAACTACGATAATAAAAATTTATAATTTAAAACAACTAGAACGCACCGATGATCCACCACCCCACCGAAAATAACAAGAAAGACACATATTCATTCGTAAGTTCTTGGATTATTATCTGCTAAAGAGGCATTTTCCCTTTCGGTTCATCGCCTTTTAATTAGTTCACCACTCTCGGTACAACTAAAGCATTTACGGATCAAAGATATGGATATAAATCCTAATCTGACAACATTCACCCTCAACTTACGTATGTTGGAAGAATATTATCATTCTCCTTCACGGTAATCTACGAATTTATCAACTATCGTATCTAAATTCGATTAGCATGCAACACAAGTATAGATCATACAAATTGCACATAAACAATTCAAGCATGAAGGAAGAACAAGAAACTCACTAGAACAAATGAAAACGAAATCCTTGTTTATTCCGGTGATGGTGGCTTCACAACGATGGTTCTAGCTTAGAGACCTTAGCCAATCATCCTCGATTATGATTTCGAGAATCGGGGCCGTAGCTCCGCATTACAACGGTACTACTATTCTAATTTATTCTCGGCATAACGCCTACGAGTATTTACGTAAAAGACGGGAAAAGTAAAAGCTTGGCCAAAAGTGACCAAGGAGGGGCGCCTTTATGTATGGAAATGAGGGAGTTCTTATAGGGAGAGTTGAGGGGAGGTGTATAAGGGAGAGGTTGTAGTTGAGGGAGATATTTTTGGGAGAATATGCTAAGGAATATTCTCAAGTTTGTTATAAGCATGTGGGAGGTGATAATGACTTTGCATGTGAAGGTGAGGAGTCACTAAAATAGCATGTGGAGTTTGTTATGACTCATCATCATCATCATTAAGGAGCACATGGAGTAACATGCATCAAACTTGGCCAAAATATCTCCGGTTCGTCCGTAATTCCAAGCAGTTCGGTAAAAAAATCATAACTTGAGTTGTAGACCTCCGATTGACGTGATTCAAAATGCGTTGGAAAGCTCATTTTAGTATCTACAACTTTAGTCAAGAACTCTTCCCCTGAAAATGCCTCTAAGTCGGGTAAAATTTCCATCGAAAAACAGGTTACGGTAGAAGTACGTTGGAAAATATTGATCCGTTGATCTCGTAAACTCGTGGCATCTTCTTCTTTTCCTCAAAATCCATCTTTTAGGCCTCAAAATATAATGTTACGTGGCATATTTTGAAATACTTGATCACCAAGTTTGGGCCGAATCGAATCGAGCTTTCTTTATTCGAATCGAGTTTTCTTCTTAATCTTCATCGATCTTCGTTTAAGCTCCTCATTTAACATGCAAGCGTACCTACATTCATGATAACATCGTGCAAAATGTAACATCTCATATTCAAAGATTTTTATCAATGAAACCACATAATTAACACAAATTTGCACTTAACCACTTTTAAAACTCATTTGCTCAATAATTCGATTAAACCCTTGATTTCTATGCAAATTATACGAATATGGAGGAAATTGTTATAAAATATAACATTAGAAATCGTATAAAATCACCCTAAACAACTCCCCCACACTTAGCTTTTGCTCGTCCCGAGCAAAACAAAACAAGAATCAAGGCTCGAAAAAGATAGACACCTCAAAGCAAATACAACATATACTCAATAAATCGAGAGGTTCACCCACGATGTGTGTGCATAGCCATAGAAAACTTCCACTAAGTCCAAACTTGAAAAATTCAAAGCAAACTAGCTAATACCCCCTTCAAACTAGTAATAATGATACTTATAAGATGTACCCTACAAAACGTGACATATCCTGAAAAGAATGATAGAATATATCTAGGGCCATTCTGATATACTCAGAGGATAATCCCTACAACATATCTGTCAGTTTATACTAGGGATAAGGTATACGATAACTAAGTCCTTAACTTATTCATAATAATAAATTTTTTCGTTTTTTTTTTTTTTTTTCACACTTTTTTTTTTTTTTTTTTTTTTTCAACACACATCAGAATGAGCTTTTGCCCGTCATACTAGAATAGGAAATTTCGAGATAATCCCCTATCTACTCAAATCATAAGGCGACTTTTTTCGATGTCGTGAGCTTTTGGTCATCATAGTGGTATAGGACGTTTCGAGATAATGCCCTACCGCACTCAAATCATCGACCGACTTTCGACACACACAATTGATTACTTTTTTCGAGATTTACGGCGGCGGTGGTTAACATGCTAAAAGCAATTCAAACCTACCGAGCATAACACCTCAAGCAATGATTTATTTGTTAATTATTGTGCAAGAACATTAGTTATGTTTCACTTATCACATTCAAACGTTCGATATTCACAATATATCATACTCGGCTATAAACACAAACTATCATAATTCTCACGATACGCGTACGTTAGCACTAAGCACATGACTTTATAAGATAATCAAAAATCACTAATCAAAAAGGGATATAGCTTTATAATTTAGCTCATCATTCACTATGGCTCGTGAAAAATATATTGGGTGAAACAACTAACTTATCGAACATACGGAATATAGCATTAATGACTATAAAAATAACGAACAAAGATATGCATTGTTTACTCGGGAATAAACAAAAATTTGAAAATTTAGCCCATTTAGCATAGAATCAAAATAATTTAAGCAAATGGTAGATACATATAACCGACTATTCCCTCCCCCACACTTAAATCACAACATGTCCTCGGGTTGTGCGAATGTAAAAAGAAAAAGAACACTTAGGCGATTGTGGTTCGAAAGTGGCAATTCCGGAAGTGGCCTAGAATCGGCTCCGAAATGCTCGATGAAAGCGAGAGACCGTGGACCATCCACCGGAAAAGCGGCATCATCCGAAACTCACAATTGCTATCGCAAATATCCCGCACACCATGGGAAAACAAGACGTACCTCGGGGATAGGGGCACAAAAGATGATAGACAAAGCAATATCATGGAATAAAGACAGAAATAAACTACAGACAAAAAGGAAAAGATATCTAGGTTACCGTCCTAGTAGGGCTTAATTATAGTCGGGAGCTCGACTAGACAATAAAATTTCAACTCGGGTCAGCTTTGAATTTCCTATTCCCTTAGTTGCATAGTAGTTGAATTAATACATGTCACACATTATTTGAAAATTTAAATCAGACTAGGTCATGATATGAAATATGTGACAAAGTATTAACTATGAGTCTTTTATACCCAGATCCTCAAGGGTTATTTCAAATTGTTCTAACAACCTAAATCTAAGAAATGATGCATTTGAATTTTTTCTTTGTACTCCCTCGGGATTTTCGGATAACCTCCTAATCGTTCCCTTTAAATGACATTCAAACATTCATCCTGAGACTTGGTGAAACAAAATGAAAATCAATCCGAAGTATTAGAAAACTATTATCCAAAGTATGAGTAAAGTATCATGCAAAATGTAGAGTTTTTGTTTTTTTTTTTTTTTTTTTTTTTTTTTTAAACGAGTTGCCTCCCGGTAGCGCTTTTGGTTAATGTCGTTTGATCGACAACCCAAAAATTTTCAACCCGGGTCAGGCCAGTGAGGCCTCTTTCCGGAATCATTCTTGATTTCCTCGGGGTCAATAGTATGGATCCCACAAAAACAAAGTCTCGCCAACGTATTGGCCATATCGTAAACTTCGTATCCACTTAGTTCCTATGATTCTTCTCTTCTTCTTTTTAGGTTTCGGTTCCACAAGCCGAGGTGTATCATCGGTAATCACAATATCATCAAAGAATTCACAGAGACGTAAATCATCGGGTTCCAAAAGATCGGAGTCGTCTTGACTAGGGACGTCGTTTAGATGGAAAACCACCGGTCGTTCCTTTTGTTGACCAATATAGTGTTTCAACCGATGACCATTCACTCGAACAACTCTCCCGCTTATTTTTCAATTCGACGGCTCCACTAGGGAAAACTCCGAGAAATTTCAAAGGGGCCGGACCAACGGGTGCGTAGTTTACCAGGAAACAGATGTAACCTGGTATTATATAGTAAAACCCATTCGCCCTCTTTGAATTCTCTATGCTTGATTTTCTTGTCGTGAAGAAGTTTAGTCCTCTCCTTACTGATTCTTGAGCTCTCGTAGGCTCCGGAGTCCGAACTCATCAAGCTCCCGCAACCGCAACAATCGCTTTTCTCGCATAACTCGGTCGTCAAAGTTTAAGAATTTAATAGCCCGAATGCTCGTGCTCAAGCTCGATTGGCGGGTGGCGGGCCTTACCATAAACCATCCGAAACGGAGACGTGCCAATAGGAGTTTTGAAAGGCGTCCCGTAGGCCCGCAGTACATCATCCGAGTTTCGGCTCCAGTCCGTCCTATGAGAATTCACCGTCTTCTCAAGAATGCTTTTCAGGCTTCGGTTACTTACTTCAACTTGTCCACTCGTCTGAGGGTGATAGGGGGTAGCGTTTTGTGTTTCACCCCATATCGTTCTAAAATCTTTTCTAATGGAGTATTGCAGAAGTGAGTTCCCTCGTCACTGATGAGAGCTCGTGGACAACCAAACCGTGTAAAAATGTTTTCCTCAGGAAGCTCTTGACCACCTTGTGGTCGTTCCGCGGTGTTGCTATTGCCTCTACCCATTTTGACACGTAGTCAACGCGGACCGAATGTACTTGTTCCCATACGAGGATGGAAACGGTCCCATGAAGTCAATACCCCATACGTCGAAAACTTCACATTGTTGAATGGGGTGTAGGGGCATGTCCATTCGCCGAGAAAGTTTACCGGTGCGCGGCACCGGTCACAACCTTTTACAAAACTCTCTCGTATCCTTAAAAATTGTCGGCCGGTAGAAACCGGATCGAAAAATCTTCGCGCTAGTCTTCCCGGCTCCATAATGACCTCCCACAGTCCGTCATGGCATTGCTCTATAATGTCCCTCTCGCTCGAACTCGGGGACACACCTACGGAGTAATCCATCCTTACAACGCTTGAAGAGAATAGGGTCGTCCCACACATAATAGTTCAAATCCGAAAAGAATTTCTTCTTTTGCCGATATGTCGAGTCGGGGTCCGGATATCGCCGCTCAAGAAGTTTGCAAAAGGTGCAAACCAAGGAGAACCTTTTCCAAGTACGGGCGGGGAATAACCTCGCACACATCAATAGTCATGAGTTGCTCGGTTGGAAAATCAATTCCAATCTCATCCGACTCTATTTGATGATCATCGGTCGCCGAGACATGTGATCGGCTACCACATTCTTGCTACCCTTCTTGTCCCGGATATGAACATCAAACTCTTGTAAAATCAAGATCCATCTCATCAAACGAGGCTTGGCATCGGCCTTGCTCAACGATACTTCAATGCGAATGGTCCGTCCGACCGTGACTTCCGACCCAAGCAAATAGCTTCTAAATTTATCCATGGCAAAAACTACGCCAACAACTCCTTCTCGGTTGTTGCATAATTTACTTGTCCGGGTTTAAAGTGTGACTAGCGTAGTAGATAGGTTGGAACCGCCGTCCACTCTCTCGACCTAGCACCGCTCCGATCGCATAATTAGAAGCATCACACATAAGCTCGAAGGGAGCTTTCCAGTCGGGTGCTATAAGAATTGGCGAGGTAATCAACTTGTCTTTTAATTCTTTAAAAGCTCTTTCACACTCAGGGGTGAAAACAAATTTCACATCCTCTCTTAAGAGAGTTGACAAAGGCTTGGCTATCTTAGAAAAGTCTTTAATGAACCGCCTATAGAATCCAACATGACCCAAGAATCCTCTTACTTCTCTTACATTTTTAGGGTATGTCATTTTTTCAATAGCTTTTACCTTCGCTTTGTCAACCTCTATACCTTCCTTGGACACCTTGTGTCCAAGAACAATTCCTTCTTCCACCATTAGGTGGCACTTCTCCCAATTTAAGACTAAGTCCTTCTCTATGCACCGGGACGAACTTTATCAAGATTGTGTAAACAAGTGGTCGAAAGCGTCCCCGAATACGAGAGAAGTCATCCATAAAAATTTCCATCACCTTCTCCACTAAACCATTGAAGATAGCCAAGCATACATCTTTGAAATGTAGCCGGTGCGTTACGAAGACCAAATGGCATCCTTCGGTAAGCGAAGGTACCGGAGGGACGGTGAAGGTAGTCTTTTCTTGATCGGTGGGGTCGATAGCTATCCGAAAGTATCCGAGAATAGCCATCCAAAAAACAATAAAATTGCTTGCCACTAAGCCTCTCAAGGAGCCGGTCAATGAATGGCAAGGGAAAGTGGTTTTTTAGAGTTACCTCATTTAGTCTTCGTAGTCGATGCAAACTCTATAACCGGTGACTTGTCGTAAGGCAATCTCTTCCCCCTTTTCATTCTTTTCAATAGTAATCCCTCCTTTCTTTGGCACCACCCGAGTGGGGCTCACCCATTCACTATCGGCTATTGGGTAGATGATACCCATGTCAAGCAATTTGATGATTTCCTTCTTAACGATTTCCCGCATGTGAGGGTTTAGCCTTCTCTCGAGGCCGTCGCACCTTCTTCGATCCCTCAACGAGTCCCGATCTTATGCATACGGATATCGGGGCTTATCCCCTTAATATCTCCCACTTGCCAACCAAAGGCGAGGATATTATCTTGCAGCACTTTGATAAGCTTTTCTTCCTCCTTCGGTTCTAACTTAGATGAAATGATCAAAGGGAGCTTATCACCGTCCCTCGAAAAATGTATTTCAAGTGTTGAGGCAAGGGTTTCAACACTAAATCCGACGGTGGCTTCTCCACACTTGGTCTCAATTTATCTCCCTTAAGCTCTAGATCTCCAAGCTTATTATAAGGGCTATGAAGCATCATGGCCTCCCACAGACAGGGGCCTCATCTCCTTTTGCAAATCCGGGCATATCACCATGCCTCTCCCTCATCTTCTTTCCTACCACCTCGTGGTAATCGAACTTTCCTTGTCAATCTCTTCTAAAAATTTTATCCACTCCTCATTAGTCCAAGTTGCGATAGTTTATTGAATTCTTCCTCATCCCAACTACCCATGAACACTTGTTTATCATACTCATCAGTGAAATCGTCCTCAATAGCTAAACAAGTGTCACTGGACGGGTGCTTCACTGCATTACCCACATTGAACTTTATACTCTCATCCTCCAAATGTAAGGTCACTTCGCCACTGTGGGAATCTAGTAAGGCACGGGCGGTTGCAAGAAAAGGTCTTCCAAGGATCAAGGGGGTTTTCTTATCGTTGGTCATATCCATGATTACCCAATCAGCTGGGTATATGAAGTTCTTAACCTTGACCAATACATCTTCTACAATTCCCCTTGCATATTTCACACTTCTATCGGCAAGTTGAAGAGAAATAGGTTTAAGCGTAATAGATTGATCCAATCCAAGAGATTGGAAGATTGACGTAGACATCGATTGATTGATGCTCCCGAATCACACAAAACATTGTGGAAGTCCCCTGTTCCCAATAGTACACGAAATCGTAAATCTACCAGGGTCGGGGCACTTCACGGGAAGTTTAGTACGGCTGATTCTTTGAGCATTCTCCATTCAATACTATGTGCTCGAGCTCTTGGAGCTTCTTTTCGAACTCACTGCGTCCTTTATAAACTTTGTATACTTTGGCATTCCTATCAAAAGATCAACTAATGGAATGTTTGCCTCGGTATTCTTGAGCAAGTCGATAACCTTCTTATATTCTTTATCGATCGTTAATGACGACTTGTTCTTGTTAGGTGGGTAAGGGAGATCGGCAAAGTCTTCCTCGTAAAGTGCTTCTTTGCCGTCTTATCATTGATTGCTTTGTCTTCCCTATCCTTCCACCTCACATGCTTCCCAGAACACAACTTAGATTCTGACTTCTTCTCAGCATTCTTCTCTTTATCATCAGTATTCTCAACTTCCACATTTTCTTCAGAATTTTCTCTTTCACTTGGATCAATAGTAGTCCCAACATCTTTCGAGGAGAACAAAGATCTTCCCTCCCGCGTCTCTCGCTCGCGGGGAGGGGCTACTCGTTTCCCCTGGTTGGCCCGACCGCCAACCGTTTTCCCACTCCTCGCATTTATTGCATTCAACTCATCCCGACCATAGCTCCATGGTGCGGACGGATCGGTGCACGTATTCGATCATTCTCGGGACCAAGTTAACCCCTCGGGGGTTCTTCTCAGTAAAACTCGGCAGCTGACCTTGAGGTCGACTTGCTTGCTGCCCTGAAAGCTGTCCCATTTGCACCTCCAAATTCCTCACTGTACTTGTCAGAGTACTTAATGCATTTGCCAAGATCTGAAATGATTGATTTTGATTTTGCGGTGGATTGGTGTTCCATGCTGGTCGATAGTTGGATTGAAAATTGCTTTGATTAGGCCTAGGGGCCCGAAAATGATGGGGGTTTGCCGCCCCTGAAGGGTCACTCCATCGGAAACCGGGGTGGTTCCGGTTATAATTGAATCCTTGAGTGTTTTGATTCGACCCGAAGGTCGATAAT
The DNA here is from genome assembly GCA_036785695.1 of Gentiana straminea. Classification (NCBI taxonomy): domain Eukaryota; kingdom Viridiplantae; phylum Streptophyta; class Magnoliopsida; order Gentianales; family Gentianaceae; genus Gentiana; species Gentiana straminea. The sequence goes on from JAVUPR010000137.1 coordinate 12,789,572, forward strand.
TTTGAGAAGTGAATGTATTCACTTCTTCCGAATGCAACAATAGATGACAACGATGGAATGCGTGCCCAACGGTATCGCAATTTTGGCAAACGACATTGTTTTGAACGACTTTGACCGTGAGATCGGGTCAAGCCGGCATTGATTACTATGATGGCCTTGGCCATGGCAATTGTCACACACAAGACTTTGAACATTCATTGCCGTCACTTGCTTCGTAGTGCGGCCAACCGAGCTTTTAGAGACGTGGTCTCATCTACCTCATACTTCCCCGCAAGTCGAGCTTTTTTCGATTGGACGCACACTGCATAGGTAGGGGCATAATTATACTTTGCAATATCTTCAAACAACATCCATCCCTCATCGGTGTCTTTCTCGAAATGCACCTCCGTGAGAACTATTCACCATTCCCTTAGTCAATTCAGTCAAACCACTGTAGAAAGTGTTGACCAATCTTTGTTTATCCAGCCCATGGTGGGGGCACTTTCTCAAGAGAGTCTTAAATCGTCTCCACGCATCGTAAAAAGATTCCTTCTCAGATTGCACAAAAGTGAATATCTGATTCAGAAGATGAGCCGTCTTTGCAGGTGGAAAGTACTGGCTCAGAAATTCTTTCTCCAACTCCTCCCACGAAGTAATGGATTCGACTGGTAAGGATTTATACCATTCTTTTGCTTCTCCCTTCAGCGAGAAAGGAAAGAGTTTCATTTTCAGGGCGTCCTCGGTGACCCCTTTGATTAAAATAGTCCCGCACGATTCTAGAAATGAGTGAATGTGATCGTGCGGGTCCTCGCGTGGAAAATCCATGGAATGTGGAACCTCTCACCAGATTGATTAAAGAAGTTTTGAGTTCGAAATTATCGCCGTGATTTCGGGAATCACGACCGCAGGATTAACTTTCACAAGTAGATGGCATGGCAAAGTCCGCCAATGTCCGTTGATCCGCCATTTCCTCAACCGGGCTCCTCCTTGAGCTTCTCCCTCGGTGTATCCTTCAGATCGTTTCCTTCCGTGGTTCCCTCGTCCGTCGGTCCGCCGAGCCGAACCAAACGTTCGTTTGGTCGAGCGATGGTTCGCTCTATCTCCGGATTATACAAAAGTGGTCCCCCGTGAGTTCGAGTTTGCATAAACTACGTTTGGGCACCAACACCTAAATCACGAGGTTTCGGGATTTTATCCTTATGCTTCCGCAGAGTGGGATTCACCGAGAATCCATCACCCAACCTCAATGATTGAAACGTGTTCCGTGTTTCTTTTCTCTCTTTCTCGGTAATTACCGAATCCACTCGGTATTTATTGAGAATTTTTTTTTAATTTTTTTTTTTTTTAATTTTTTTTTAGAATTAAAAAAAAACTATACTAAAACAGGCTCGAAACAGGTCTAAACAGCGTAACAGAAACAGAATACTATAAAACTAATACAGAACAGAATCAAAACGAAAAGAAAATTTTTTTTTTCTCTCTCTCGGTAATTACCGAAAGATTTTTTTTTTTTATATTTTTTTTTATTTTTTTAAAACGAAAACAGATAACTTAGTTGACAACAAAACCGAAAACGAAAACTTTCCGTGCCAAGTCCCCGGCAACGGCGCCAAAAACTTGTTCGCGGTTTTATGCAAAGCAAAAGATAACAAGTAATAAAATAAAACCGATGTCAACCCCAAGTGCGAAGGCTCGCAGCTATAGTGGTGAAACCGGATCGTATCCGCAGGGACTTGTACGAAAAAGAGTTTTTGCCTTCGATTTCTTTTATAAAATTGATGATTATGATCTCGGATTTTCAATTAACAAACTAAGGTAGCAAACGTGAAAATAAATAAAACTACGATAATAAAAATTTATAATTTAAAACAACTAGAACGCACCGATGATCCACCACCCCACCGAAAATAACAAGAAAGACACATATTCATTCGTAAGTTCTTGGATTATTATCGCTAAAGAGGCATTTTCCCTTTCGGTTCATCGCCTTTTAATTAGTTCACCACTCTCGGTACAACTAAAGCATTTACGGATCAAAGATATGGATATAAATCCTAATCTGACAACATTCACCCTCAACTTACGTATGTTGGAAGAATATTATCATTCTCCTTCACGGTAATCTACGAATTTATCAACTATCGTATCTAAATTCGATTAGCATGCAACACAAGTATAGATCATACAAATTGCACATAAACAATTCAAGCATGAAGGAAGAACAAGAAACTCACTAGAACAAATGAAAACGAAATCCTTGTTTATTCCGGTGATGGTGGCTTCACAACGATGGTTCTAGCTTAGAGACCTTAGCCAATCATCCTCGATTATGATTTCAGAATCAGGGCCGTAGCTCCAGCATTACAACAGTACTACTATTCTAATTTATTCTCGGCATAACGCCTACAGAGTATTTACGTAAAAGACGGGAAAAGTAAAAGCTTGGCCAAAAGTGACCAAGGAGGGGCGCCTTTATGTATGGAAATGAGGGAGTTCTTATAGGGAGAGTTGAGGGGAGGTGTATAAGGGAGAGGTTGTAGTTGAGGGAGATATTTTTGGGAGAATATGCTAAGGAATATTCTCAAGTTTGTTATAAGCATGTGGGAGGTGATAATGACTTTGCATGTGAAGGTGAGGAGTCACTAAAATAGCATGTGGAGTTTGTTATGACTCATCATCATCATCATTAAGGAGCACATGGAGTAACATGCATCAAACTTGGCCAAAATATCTCCGGTTCGTCCGTAATTCCAGCAGTTCGGTAAAAAAATCATAACTTGAGTTGTAGACCTCCGATTGACGTGATTCAAAATGCGTTGGAAAGCTCATTTTAGTATCTACAACTTTCGTCAAGAACTCTTCCCCTGAAAATGCCTCTAAGTCGGGTAAAATTTCCATCGAAAAACAGGTTACGGTAGAAGTACGTTGGAAAATATTGATCCGTTGATCTCGTAAACTCGTGGCATCTTCTTCTTTTCCTCAAAATCCATCTTTTAGGCCTCAAAATATAATGTTACGTGGCATATTTTGAAATACTTGATCACCAAGTTTGGGCCGAATCGAATCGAGCTTTCTTTATTCGAATCGAGCTTTCTTCTTAATCTTCATCGATCTTCGTTTAAGCTCCTCATTTAACATGCAAGCGTACCTACATTCATGATAACATCATGCAAAATGTAACATCTCATATTCAAAGATTTTTATCAATGAAACCACATAATTAACACAAATTTGCACTTAACCACTTTTAAAACTCATTTGCTCAATAATTCGATTAAACCCTTGATTTCTATGCAAATTATACGAATATGGAGGAAATTGTTATAAAATATAACATTAGAAATCGTATAAAATCACCCTAAACACTGAACCTACTACTTACAGGGAAGCAGTGACATGTACAGAAGCATCTCAGTGGCATGCACCATGGGAGATGAAATGGAGTCATTACCGAAGAATCGACTTGGGAATTAGTCAAACGACCTACCGACAAGGGAGTTGTGACTTGTAAATGGATTTTCAAGAAAAAGGAAGGAATAACAAAGGCAGAAGGGGTCAGGTATAAGGCACGTTTGGTTGCAAGAGGATTCAGTCAAAAGGAAGGGGTTGACTTTGATGAAATATTTTCACCAGTGGTCAGACACACTTCAATCAAGGTGTTACTAGCAATGGTGGCACAGCAGGATCTGGAACTTGAGCAATTAGATGTGAAAACTGCTTTTCTACATGGTGAGGTGGATAAGGAGATATACATGACACACCGAGGGTTTTCAAGTTCCCGGAAAGGAAATTTATGTTTGCAAGTTGAAGAAATCATTGTATGGTTTGAAGCAAGCCCCAAGGCGGTGGTATAAAAGGTTTGACAGCTTTATGCTTCAAACAGGTTACAACGAAGTCCTTATGATCGTTGTGTATACCACGATCTGTCGAAAGATGGATCATATATCTATCTTGTTCGTATGTGGATGACATGCCGATAGCCGCAAAGCAAGGAAGTCCGATGTTCAAAATCGAAGAACCTTCTTAGTGCCGAATTTGAAATGAAGGATTTAGGTGCGGCCAAGAAAATCTTGGGGATGGAGATCCGGAGAGATAGGAGTCGAAGAAATTATTCTTGTCTCAAACGGGGTTATATGCGAGAAGATATTGGCCAAGTTTGGGATGTCCGTCGCAAAACCAATAGATACTCCTATGGCATCAAATGTTCATTTGTCCGTTTATGCTTCACGATCACCGAAGAGAAGGAGTATATGACAAAAGTTCCCTATGCTAGTGCGGTTGGCGTCCGATGTATGCCATGGTGTGCACTAGGCCCGATCTCGGCTCGGGCGATCGGTGTTGTCGCAGGTTTATGGCTCAACTCGGTAAGGAACACCGGAAAGTTGTTAAAAGGATATTCGGATACCCGAGAGGTACGGTCGATGTTGGTCTCATTTATGGAGGTGATATCGGTCCGGTCACGGAGTTCGTGATGCGATTATGCAGTGATGTTGACGGTAGAAAATCAATGACTCGGTTATGTGTTTACATTGGGAAATGCGTAGTCACCGGAAAGCTACTCTTCAAAGGCTACGTAGCCTTATCAACTACCGAAGCAGAATACATGGCTCTTACTGAAGCAGCTAAGGAGGGTATCTGGTTGAAGGGGCTAGTCAGTGATTTGGGGTTGCATCAGGATCAGGCTGATATATATTGTGACAGTCTTAGTGCAATATGTTTAGCCAAGGATCAGGTTCATCATGAGAGAACCAAGCATATTGATGTCGGTATCATTTCTTGAGGGAATGAGAAGAGGGTTGTGGTGAAGAAGATTGGCACAAAGGAGAATCCTGCTGATATGTTCACTAAACCAGTTCAGCAGAGTAAGTTCCAGCTTTGCCTGGACTTACCGAATATTCAAAGCTTATAATTTGTTTCGGAAACTTTACCGAGGCGGATCGGTGGAGTGGATCTTTGTGGAGATAGTCCGGTACAAGTACATCCGGCATTGACGAATGCATCCGGTACAAGTACATCCGGTTATGCAATATGTTTGACTCACAGGGAGAGTTGAAGTCAAGGTGGAGATTTGTCGGAAAGTGACTTAAACTCTACATCCGGTGGAACCAATCGAAGACTCACCGAGTGATGGTCACCGAGAAGTGTATTCAATTCGTGCATCGCAGGGTGGAGTCTACCGAGCTTCGTCGACAGGGTAACTATCGGCGGGGTGATAGTCCGCCGAGTACCGGAATACGAGCAGGTCCCACATCCGTTAATTCGTTATGTGACGGCCTATACGGTGTCATTAAAAGGAGGACACGTGTAGGGGTATTTATGGTGCTTCAGACAAAGATTCCTGGCGGCTAGGGTTTAGGGATTTGTGCCTATAAATACAGTTGTTGTCTCATTATCCGAGTGTGTTGAAATCTGTAAAATTCAGTGTATAATAAAATATCTCTTTTCTGCCCGTGGTTTTTTTACCTCTCCCACTGAGAGGTTTTCCACGTTAAATCTGTGTTCTTCTTGTTTCTGTTATCTCCTTTGATTGTTTATGTTTGATTGCTTCTGTTTCTGTTTCTTGCATCTGAAGTTATCTCCATCCGTTTTATAACAATCTTTGTTAATTTACTTTGTCTTACGTTAATTTCCATAATTTATACAATCCATGTCTCAAAACGAAACCAGTCGTACTCATATCACCTTTAAATGAAGCTGCATAGTTTGGAAAAAAAAAGGTAAAATTGAGACATAAATTCCTTTAAGTCCTACAGCCCTTCTATATATTCATCAAGGAGAATACAGAAAATCTACAAGAATCTCAGCCCTAAGTAAGTTCTTTAAGTTATAACACGTGTTTTCGTGGGAAACTGTGGTTTTAATTTATTCTTAGTTCTTGTAGAAAGAGAGTTCCTTCTAGTTGAATAAGAGAATCCTGCAAATCTCAATTCACCTTTTTTTCTTAGCCTAGTTCAAGATTTTGTAAGTATCATTCATGTATCATAATCTACACATATTAATTCTTTGAAAACTAAGGCTTCATGGTGTTTTCATTAGTAAAAGTCAAGATTGTTGGATGTAGGTGAAGATTTGTTTATGGTAGAGTTTATAATAAGTGATCGTATCAATGTGCGATTTTAGTTCCACACAATTAACAAATCTCCATCTTGAGACAAAAAGACACAATCAGAAATAGCAATACTGTTCCACCTTCTCCTAAAGACCTCGAATCTTGAATTTCCAACGAAGCTTCAAAATCATCAACGTCAAATGAGACTATCTCTGGTGATGTTCTCTGAACAGAAGCATGTGCTTTGAAATTTGTTACTCTTAATTCTTCTCCTTCCCAAGAAAGACAACATCGGAACCTCCATCTTCAGCTGCCACATCCCAAATTTGACTCTCCGGTTAAACTCAAATGTAATACTTAGTTACCGTCATGATGGATAATTTTTAATGCTCGGGAAAACCTCGGCTCTGATACCGGTTTGTTAGAAAAAACAAACTCGAGCGATATCCCTTAACGAAGATAAAACAAAATAACTAACGGAAGGAAAAAGGCAAAAAAAAAAAAAACTAATGGAGCTTAACCTGAGTCTCGGTTAAGAACGGCGATGATTTATGTTTCACACGGCGCACGATTCCATGGATAGTTTCATTCGACTTCATGGTGGAGGACATGGCGTACGATCATCAGCTTTGATCATGCCACTGGGCCATTTTGTGTACATAGCAAATATTATAAAAACCAAATCTTTTGTCGATTATCTAGACTTATTAGCCAATTTTTGTTATCGGATTACGCGTGGTGTCTTTGTGTTTTTGTTTAGTAGCACAAATACCAGGGCTCGGAACTTGGAAATTGATGTGTGTCAAAGAGTAGATTTGATCGTGGCTTGGTTCAATGCATTAAAGTATGGAAAATCATGTTTTTAAAGATCATTGGCGGACACCAAAAGCCTTTGGCGTATGCCAATAGCAGTCAGAGCCCAAGCAAAGAGTTTCCCCAGCAGTTGGCGTCAGCCAACACCAAACTGGCGCCCGCCAGTAATTTGAAAATCCTGCCCAAATTATAGGTCGGATATGCTGCAGAGTAATAAATGCATGACATCAGCCTCAACCACCTGTCAGGGACTGGCGGCCGCTAGTAGGCCTTTGGTAAACTACATGTACGTGCAAAAAGACTTTGGCGGGTGCCAACCGTACATTGGCGGACGCCAATTTGTGCAGATTCAACACTGAAGAAGAGCATTTACTCTCTCACCAAGCATTCTACTTTCTCTCACTCTTACTCTAGCTTGAAGGCACTTCAAACTCAAGGCTCTTCTAGCAAAAATCCATCAATATTTATCTTTTAATTCCATTGTAAACAATAAGAATTCTTAGTTTGATTTCTAGAATCACTTGGTGGAAGCAAGTTTTCATCTTTTGGTGTATAAATCCATTGAATCTTCTTTAAACTGAATGAAAGTTTCTTCTTCAAGTTCATTGCTTTGAGTTGGTAAATTCTTAGCCTTAACCTTGATTTAATTGTTCTCATTGGTATGAATTCGTTGGAGTTCATATCCATGAGTGGCTAGTTCTCTACTAGTCAAGATAATGGTTTTGTGATAGTTTTATCTCTATTGGTTCATTTGGAATGTTAGTTCATATTTCATAGCTTCATGTGTTTTATATCTTTTCATATTTGCATTGTATGTCTTGCTTGTGTTAGAGTAATTAACTAACACTACACACACACACACACGCACACTTAGTTGAGTCCGAAAAAAAATGCTTTGTGTGGGAAAAGGGATTGGAAAATTAGAAGGTAAAATCGACTTTAAGTGGAACCCGATTTCTTATCCAGATGTTATTGTTCATTCATTTTATTCAAGAACTTCACCATGTTGAATCATTAGTTCTAGGGTTCTTTGACCAAGGAGGATGCATAGAAAAATTCCGTACACTCGTATGAGGGGGAATCGCTAGATTAGGAGTGCACCGATAATACACACTTGAACACTATTCAAAGGTTGGTAGGTGGTTCAATCGCATGATACTAGTAGAGATATACTTGATCATTGCATTGTCTTGACTAGGCCTTTTATCATTTGAATACCCGTTTTAGTTGTACTTGATCATTGAACCATTTATTTTCTTGTTTTCTTGTGAACTTAGACAAAGATAATAGTATCCTTCGGTATTCAAACTCACAATCCTTGGGGGATTGACCTTGACCACTTAGCTAGACGACAATTTACCCGGTATACTTGCCGGTAATATTGGGCACCTAGAAAAGTTAGATCAATCACCATAATGGACAATAAAAAAAACTCTATTAAAGCCCAAATAACAATAGCCCACACATTGAGTAAGACAATAGAGTTTATCATAAGTGATACATCTTAATAGCGCATCTAATACAAAAGAGTAAAGGCCTTATTTATAAGAGAACGAAAGGCCACCACTAAACTAAATTACCAATGTGGGATTTTAGTTCAACACACATAACACTTTGCCTATTTACAAGGCACGTATTTTAGTTTCATGTATTTATGAAGTTCTCCATTTGGACACATTATCAAGGGACCAGAATGACATTTATGTTGAGTTCATTCATTCAAATTCGCTTGACTAGTTAGTGTTGCACATCAATTGGGGAAGTAAATGAATGTTCGACTCAATATAGCACGACCGCGGCCATGGTTCTTGTGCTCATGTTAGCTAGTAGAAGTGTTGTTAACACCCCATGGAATGACTATTTCATGCATGCGAAATTTTGGGTACTCGTTCATTTTGTCTTGTTGACATGATAGATCTGGCCAAGTGGAAAATTGTTAGAATTTGATCTATTATTATGTGTTGGTATATCCATATATTAATACATAACTTATGTGGTCCTTAATAGTAATCTTTCAGTCAATTTTATCCGGTTATTACTCATCCAGTATTAAATAAAACCTATATATGATGGCTAGGATTTGTTTGGCCATATTCAATAATACTAGTAGGTTCATTGTCTAGCCTATATAAAGAGTCTGTGTACCATCAGTTGGCAATCATACATAAACTAGGCATAGACCCAATTTAGCAAAACAATTCTCTTTTTTTTTCCTTGAGTCGGGCATTCGTTCGAGTGTGTTGAACTATCATCTCTCCCAAAAACAGGCACAACACTTGCTTTTTGTTTGTTTGGGTGGCCGTGATTGGTGCGGGGTTTGTACCTATGACCTCTCGCTCTGATGTCATATTGAACTACCATCTCTTCTAAAAGCTTAAGCTGCTGAGGAGGTAGATAATTAACATTTTATGTATTCAACAGAGTGCTTTCATCGACAACACAAAAATCAAATATCATGGCTGGAAGTACGATCTTTCTTTCCGCTTTGTATATTGTATAATTAATCTATCATTTTTAAAGTGCCAAATTTCACTGCAAATGTAGACTCCCATAGAGCCGGCCTTGTTCTTATTGTTTTCTTTTATTTATTACTTCGTCCGGCATCAATTCTAGCATACGATCCTTTCCTTAACCAAGCGGTCGAAAGATTGAATTGAAGAAATTTATGATCAATATGAGGCTTTGTTGGGGAAATGGCTGTGGAGGTTTGCTTCTCATGTGTATGGAGGGGACGGGGGACTGAATATGAGGACTAATTTTAATAGGGTTGGTAGAGTTTGGCAGGGGTCATTAAAAATTGTGTTAGATTGGAGTCTATAGGAATTTGTGTTTCTTCTTCTATAAGGTGGATAGTGGGAAATGGTAGAAGGGTTAAATTCTGGACGGATTCTTGGGCGGAGATCAACACCTTAGAAGTTCTTTTTCCTACATTGTTTAGGCTTGCTAGTGATAAAACTTGTGCTATTAGTGAAAGGGGTTCTTTTCGGGAGAATGAGTGGCTTTGGAGTTGGGATTGGAGGGGGGAGTTAAGTGGCGTGAGTTTGGGAAGTTAGAAAATCTTTTAAGTATGCTTTCTAATTTTGATTTACATGCATATATGATTGATACTCCTATGTGGAAGCTTAGCAGTAATGGCATATTTTCAGTTGCTACACTAAAGAATGCGGTGGTACCGCCATTTTTCTACACAACATTTCTCTAAATGGAATTGTTAGGTTCCTTCAAAAGTCAATATTCTTTGTTGAAAAGTAGTACTCAATCGACTTCCAACTCGGCATAACATGGTGCAACAGGGTATACAAATTGCGGATGACTCATGTCCTTTCTGCCACATGGTGGCGGAAGACGCTCCTCATATCTTTTTACCTTGCGCCTACTCTCTTCATGTTTGGCAAAAGATTTATGCTTGGTGCTCTTTATCTATCTCCTTTACATTGCACTGGACAACTAGTTATCGTATCAACTCGGATGATGTTGATTCGAGATTTGTTTATATGATTTGGGAGGCGATTCGAAAGGTAGTGATATGGGTGTTATGGAATACGAGAAACAACCTGGTTTTTAATTCTAATATGGTTACTGCCGAGGAGAAATTCAAGGAGATTCAGTGTTGTATTTTCTCTTAGATCATTGGAAGGAAAAGTGGTTGTTCTACCAATTGGGATGATTGGAGGCAAAATCCTTGTGTCCGGCACTCAGTAGATCTGGTTTGCTTTGTTTTTAACTTGCTAGTTTTTATTCTAGTTTGCTAAAAGGCTTTTGTTGGGGGTTTTCTTGGTTTTGTTTTGAGTAATTTTGTAAGACTTGACATTTTTGCCTAGCTCCTAGCTAGCTTCTTTATAATAATAATTTATCTATTTGCCGTCCAAAAAAAAAAAAAAAAAAAAAAAAAATATGATCATGTAAGCGGGGAAAATCTAAAGTTAGACTAATCGGCCAGGTAATAATATGTAAAAATTTGAGGGATGATTACGCTCTTAGTCCTGATATTTCTTTATTTTCTCAAAACTGACATCTATTTTTTATTGTTACGATAAACACTCTTAAGTATTCGTTTTTGTTATGATAAACACTTATATGTTTTATTGTTACGATCAACACCCTTACGTAGCCGTAGCCTTGTTTGAGCTATGAAGTCACCTGTTAGAGATTTCTAACCGGTCTATCAGGCCAAGAGAATGTAACAAATAATTTAATTTAATTAGATATTTACGTAGCCTAAATTATTTGCTTGAACATTGACGGAGGATACAGAGCATGATCAAGACATCATTTTCTTTCTTTGCATTTTCATTGTAATTTTTCGTGGGGTGCCACCCTTTATTGGCAAGTTTTTTTAGGGGGCGTGTTAAAGTGTCCCACATTGGGAACTCACCCACCATATTAATAGATGGACTTCCCTCTCCTCACAACCTAGGTTTTGAGGATGACACTCCTCCTCTTATATGGGTTTGGGCTAAATTTTCTACACGGAGGATTTTCTTTGCATTTTCATTGTAATTTCAGGGGTGTTTTTTTTTAGAAGCATAGGGTGATGTACTTTTTCCTATGTGCGCTGGATTTCCCCACACCGAATTTACTGCACACAGGTTGTTGTAACAGCTATCAAGGAACTAGTGGGGATTTGAGAAAGAACAAACAGTTAACATTCAAACAATAACATAAACAAAGAAAGAACACAGATTGAATGTGGTTTCCGACAATATGTCGACTACTCCTCGGGCAAAAACGAATCATTTCTGAATCACTAATCTATTGCGTAAATTGAGAGGGAAATAGATACATTAACTAGAATTTAAAAACAGTGTTTAAAATGCCCAATGTCACTGCAAATGTAGCATCCCAATAGATTAGAGCCGGCTCTTACTGTTTTCTTTTATTTATTACTTCGTCCGGTAGCCATCGTAGCATACGATCATTTTCTTAACGAAGCGGTCGTAGGATTGAATTGAAGAAATTTATGATCATGTACGCGCAGCAATTTAAAATTTAGACTAATTCGCCATCTAATAATATGACAGATTTCGATCAAGTTATTTTTTTGCCAACTGGAATATACTACCTCCGTCCCAAAATATAAGTCCATTTAACTTTTTTGTTTTGTCCCATAATGTAAGTCCATTCGAATAACTAAGAAAGCATTTATTACATTTTTCTCCTTCTACCCTTCATTTATTATCTATCCATCTACTTTTCACTACTCTGCATTAATAACAGTCAAAGGGCATTTTAGACTTTTCTATCCAAATTAATAAGATATAACCAATTTAAACAACTTCCTTAATCTGTGTGAAAATATCCAAAAGGACTTACATTTTGGGACGGATGTAGTAATTCCTTTTCAGTTTTGTTACTATATAAATACATCACCTTTTTTGCATAAGGCTTAACAAATTATCCCATCAATTTTTCAACCGGAAAAAAAAAATCGAAGCGAATATATCATGGTAAAAGTTATGTTTTTGTGCCTTGCGGTTTTAGTGTTTGCACTATTTTCAAATGTGGGAGAGGGTTCAAGTTGGCTGCATGTGTCTCGGGAATCGCATGGATTCCCGAGGCATATATATATGCTACAGCTAGATTGTTGAAAAAAATTTAGTACTTAAGAATTTGACCGAAAAAGTAGAAACTCCAAGGCACGTTATAGAACGTTGTCTTTTAAGAGATGTTTCGTCCCACTCAAATGTCACTTAGGGATCAATCAAAAATCTCTCTCAGGATACATTGGAGGGTGTTTGATTCAAACAGTGACTTGTTTGAATCAAACCCGAGCACACTCTGAAAAAACTGATGATGTTGTGTATGTCAGACCTTTTTTCGTATGCATACTTGTGTCTTTTATAGGCTGAAGGTACATTATAAACGAATGGAGGTACTCCTTGAACGAAATGGTAGAGTTCATATCAGTTCGGCCAAAACCTTGCATCTCTTGGATTTTTGAGTTGCAACCATTTGTAGATGCACGAATCTGAAAATTCATGTATCTGAAGTCGAAAATGCATATCCCTTCAGGTTGAACCCCGTTTCGTTGCGATAACATTAATTCGTACGACAAATCGTATGCAAACGATTATAAAATATTCTTTATGAAAAAATATCTAACATAGATTGCTGTGATTCGTGTTCATGTGGTCACAATGAGCTCCGGTGCTTAGGATGTGGTAATCATCCTATAAACGGTGCTTCCGTTCATTTGCTTAGCGATGGATCGAGATGATTCTTCGGATTGTAGCAATGATATATCTTGAAGGGTCGGGAAACGAACCCGATAGAGAAGGATCTACATGGAGTGATGCATCTGGTGGGTGTAAGGGTGAATTCAATTTGTTGTTGCAGAATTTCGATTATGTTTTGATTTTTTATGCTTTCTTCCTTTCTATGTTTCTTTTTTCTTCCTTAAGTTTTTCAGTTGCTGCTAGGAGCTAGTCTTAGAAAACATCTCTCATCAATCAATAATAATCATTAGCTTTCTTTTTTTAATCGCTCTATTATCAATTTACCATTGTTAACTCATGTTTGGTACGAAGAAAAGTTAAGAAAAGAAAAATACTGAGAATAGACACTAGAATAGAAAAGATGAGAAAAGAAAAAAATATATTCTCACAATTTGTTTGGTATGCATAGAAAAGATGTTGAGAATAGAATTGATGGCATTTTCTATTCTCACTGAACTTTTCTTCACCTTAGCCTGAGAATTAAAAAGGTGGAAAAGAATTAAGATTTGAGAAAAGTCTCTAACTTGAGAAAAGACACTTTTCTATTCTCAATTAACCAAACATGTCCAACTTGAGAAAAGAAAAAAAAAATCTTTTATTTTCTCATTTATTTTCTCCCTACCAAATACAGATTGCCTATTTCTATTAAAAAAATATTTATATTTGCCTTTCAAAATTGAATCCTTTTATAATGCCTGTTTTGAAAACTGAACATTTTTCGAAGAGGGTGTTTGGTATCAAACCCGGTCCTGCCTGGCGGTTCAACCCGGTGATCCGGTCAAGAAACTGGACTGGTTCAAGCATCAATCCCGTTTAAGCAAGCGACCCAAAATCTGAAGATGTTTATGAGTCACCATTGGATTTGAACATGGCTTAAGGTTAGCTAAACCAACCTCTGAAAGAGTTGAGTAACATAGTGAGCTTGAGTAAAGTACAAGCCATAAGCATCTTTGTAAGCTTCAACTCTTAAGAAAGGCATGACTGATGGAACCAAGATTCTTGAGACCAAACTTGTCATCGAGTTGTGTAACGAACCGTGTAACATGAGTTGTGGAAGAGTTGCATGTGATTAAGTTGTCATCCACGTAGATCAACAGCACATTAGGAATAGTTGTGAGATTGAAGATAAACCTTGAGATGATCAAACCAAGTTCTCGGAGCTTGTTTGAGGCCATATAATGCTTTCCTCAAATGACATATTGTTATTATAGTGTCATAAACCTAATCGAATCGGACCAAATCCCAATTGGGTTTAGATCATTACTACTGCGCTTTTATATCTATACATATTAGAAATGGCATTATTGTTATTATATATATATTGGTTCATTTAATGAACTAACCGATACTATATAATAATACCCCTATAATTATATCGTGAAAGAGAAATCATAATATGATATTATGATTGATGAGATCCCGATTTATAGTTAATTATTTAGTTAAGTATCCATAGTCGTATGTATTAATAAATTAAATAAGACATTTATAATACGGTTAGACGAACACATATTAGAAGTCTTCTAGCTCGTGAAAGTAGTAATGGATCTCATCCATTAAAGTGTGTCAATACTTGGACATGTACTGAAAGAATGCATATGTTGGATGACCTGCTTCTTTATATAAGTGCCTTGATTATGTGGTATTTGTATGATTATCTTTAGACCTGAGGTCGTCATAATACCATCTTGTGAACCATAATGTTTTGACACAATTAAAGTTTCCCCGCGACGGGGCGATCACGCGGTAGTGATACGATATGATACTGAAGCATATGTAGGTGTTAGTAATCATGTATGGTTTTGTTTGCTCTGGTTCTTCACGTCTGGATGGGTCACATATGCTCTGCCTGGTCTGATTTGCTACATCTCTGGATGCCTTGCCTTGCATCTCAGCTGTTTTTTAAGCATGCGTCTGTTTGGAATAATGTTTCCGTTAGCTATCTTAGCCACAGTAACATGTCTTTTTTTGTAATAGCCATTAGCCTTTTCTTATATATGTTTTCCTATAATCATCGTAATGAATTTTTTTTTTCCTTTTCTTAAAACCTTGTAAATTTTATTAAAAATAGAAGTGAGATACAAGGTTTTTAGGCCCTCCCGGCCTCCTCCGAAAAAATATGTCTTCAATGTACTTCCCCCATCTCCTTAAAACCTACCAGAAAACCCGATGTGGAAAACCGGATGCTAGGGATAATAATCATTGTAATGATTAAATGAATTTTAGTAATGAAATTATTTTTAATTTAAATTCTGTTTGAATTCTTACATGGTATCAGAGCACTAAACTCGCTTCCTCAATATTCATTTCATATTTCATATCTATTTCACATAAGTAACACTCGTTTGACGGTCCAATCCAAAAAACAAAAAACACTACAATCTTCCAGAACGAAGAATTACCCATCCTACCAACAAAGGTTGGTCAGAATGATAGAGACTCTGGTCGCTTAAACTAGAAGTCTCGATTTCGAGCCCTTGTGGATACAATAAACCTTGTTGGGAGAGGTCTTCACCTTTGATGCCCGACAGTACCTCGAATGATTAGCCTCAGACAAATTGTGTGGAGATACCTTACGAAAGCGAAAAAAGAATTACCCACCCTGAGCAACGTACACAGTTGTTTATGGAGACTTCCAAAAGACAAAAACATTGTTCCCTTAACAATATACTAAGAAATAATTATATACTTTGTCTGAGTACTTGAATCTAAATAATAATAATAATAATAAAGAAAAACTATCACTTCATATCATGAGATTCTACTGCTCAGTATCAATAATGCGTCTTCTGGGTGATACCATTCCTTCGGAAAACGTGAAACGATCTGTCGCACCGAACATGTCTGCAAGTTGGAAAACTGTTATTTGACAAGCAGCACCAGTTGGTAGGAATGCATCTGGAAGCAAAGGGATGCATTCCGGAAGAAATTCCGGCTTCTGGAAGGTTCTAGCATAAAGCCCCAGCACTGCCCTGCAAAATATAAATCTGCACACCCAAAATATAAAACCGGAACTGGTTCGAGTCAAGCATTGCAGTATTCGCTGCCTAAATATCCAAAAAATTGTTAGAAAACTGGTTGATTTTGAGCATAAAAGCACGAGATATAGTCGTACGCTTTCAAAAGTAGTCGTCTTACAAATAAGGATTTACCTCAGAAGTAGTCGTCTTAAGAATGGATCGCCTAAAATCTGTGTCCAGGTAGGATTAAGATTTTCAGATCCACTCAATGATGATCCCCAGTGATTCAGTGATGAGGAAAGAAACTTATCGGCCTCGTCAAATTTGTCCTGAAAAAACAAAAAATTTACTTTGAGCCTATAGAATCAGGAAGGACACGAACACGTGCAGCGTTACTGAATATATAGTTGCAATGCACGTCTTATCTGAAGGGCGGATACTTAGTTAGTAGCCTAGTTATGGTGCACGGTTTTTGCAATTGTATATACCCGATGTTTAAAAGAATATATAGCAAAGAAGCGTCTCAGTAAGAATTCACGCACCATCTGGACATCAGAGCTCGTGAAGCCGAGAAGAAAAATGAATGTCTGTAAAGGAGCTGTAAGAAAACTGGTGAATAGACTCCCAGAATGCTGACGAGAAGAGTCCATAGTCGGTATGGGTAATGAAGCCGCAGGTGATAGCAGCAGAGCAATTGGCTCTCCTTTTTCAACTCCACTTATTACCTGATCATATTAATGACAATATTGTTCTCTTGTTCAACTAATGTGAAGGGGGTGGGGGGGGGGGGTCATTACCAAGAAAAGTTGAGCCACACAAATACGAGCAAGTCATTCGCAGAAGAACTGTCTAACACAAGCAGAAAAAGAATGGTACATACCTTGAAATTCCGGCTAATGTTGCTGTCTACAATCAGGAGAAGGGGTCTTCTGGTAAATGGAACTAAGTCACATGGATATATGCATGTCGATCCTGAAAGAACAATTTCTTTAGCATACTATGATACAATCATTTAACAAATCCAAAAAAGACTGCCACGATTTTACTTAAATTTAGCTTGCATGGCAAGTAGAACTATCATTAAGAAATAAATATGTGCATTCTTAATCCAAGCCAATGGCTCCATGCTAAATAGAAATGAAAGAAAATCAGTCATGTAACCTAAATCTAACCACAATAACAAGTGAAAACATATAAAGTTACCGCAATTCATGTTACGGAAATTCTGAAAAAATAAATAAAGGACACCGTTAATGGCACCACGGTCAATATATTCGGGCACCACACCTCGTGCGAATTTCGACTTTACAAAGGTCGAAATCTGTTTTCAACCCTCCCAGAGTCTAATTTTGTGCATAAATTCAACTCTGAAGGGGTTGAAAACAGATTTCGACCTCTGTAAAATCGAAATTTGCACGAGATGTGGTGCCCGAGTAAATCGCGTGTGGTGCCAGTAACAATGCCCATAAATAAATTACCTCCATTTCCACGAAAACCAATGTTTAAAGAAGCAGCATCAGCGTTTGAGCAGGATCCTTCATCATGAGCGAAAGTAGAATCTGACATACGGATTTCAGCACTTAGAAAAGATATAGAAGAGATGCAGAGTGAGTTGAATGAGAATGCAGAAGACAGACATTTTCATGGGTGGCTAGCCTATGGTGGTTCCAGCATCGGATTGAGATGACAGTGACGTACATTCGCAACATACTGATGGTTGTAGCTAATATATAGAGCAAAAATAATGGAATCTAGGATTCAAAGGAACAACAATATCATGCTCATGAAATCAGCACCAAGACGCACCTTTATCTCCAGGAGCAGAAAGGTATATCAAGATTATCCCATCAGAAGGAAGCTCTTCACACATTGTGGATAAAACCTGTTAGGAAATTCATTATTAGAGAGCAAAAGGGAATGCTTTTGTATGACTGTGTGTACTGTTTCCATAAGTTTTCAATCAGATTTTCTGTCTCTTTTACAGGAAAATCACAAAACATTCTGCCATTTTGCACAAATCTATGGAATCGACCGTGAATTTCACTTTTAACTACTTCTGCGATCTTTTGTTCTGGCCAAAAAAAAAAACTACTTCTGCAATCTTTAAAAAAAAAAAAAAAACTATATGTTCTTGTACGGTTGTACCCTTTTAAGCTAACCAATTGAAAACATAATTTACTTGAAAATGTTATCCAGAACAATGTTTTAACAACTATATCTACTCACCTTGTAGAATGCATTAGAAAAAATTTAAAACAACAGAAGCGGTTCCAGAATGCACGTGTAACATCACTACTTACTGCTATGAAATGTGTAACAGCCTGACGGTACAGTATTGCTTTACGTGGGTTTGGAGGCAAAGTAGGATCAGTTATATCTTGAGAAGAGTTCAAACGACTAGGTCCCATAGTCCCCACATTAGGCCCAGTGTTAGGTGGTGCATCTGTCTTGTAAAATGAACCGCTGGGCTCCCACTCCAAGCACTGTAGCATTCTGAAGGTGTCAAGAGTGAGCTCTGAAAACTTGACCTGATCAGCCAAACACGAAAGGAGAAGGCCTGAATACGCAGTCACAGTACTATACACGAAGAAGAACAAATTAGCAGACTTTGGATGTACTTATACGACAACAACAAATTTCTGCAATGAAGTAAGAACAGCAAATGCAAACCTCGTTAGGATGGTAACTACATAATAGAGCATCTTTAAGTTTTAGCTGTCTCTTTGCGTCTACAGCATGTGATAGACAATCTGGATGAAGATCCAAGACAACACTATATCTCAAAGGCCTGATATTCATAAAAGCAGTGTCAGCTTTCAGAAATTGAACTATTTCTTTAACCACCAGCTTCCATTCCCTAAAGTCAGTTTCCTGGAAAACAAGAGCATTAAGAATGATAAATCTTCAAAAGGAGTAATCAAGACCAGAAAATTCAATTCTGGTCATGAGATTTTTAAAGTCAAAATCTCAGAGGAAGACATTTTTTTCTGACCAAAAGAACAATACAATGAAACAAATCATACCACTGCCACAAAATGAACTCCTTGCATGATAAATGTGTTATCAGGGCAAACAACTAAAATCTAAGTAAGAGTACACTATAATCAAAACCAGCTGAAATGAATGACAGATAAAACCATGTACACATCTAAAGCTGTTTTGAAACTCATTGTATAAAACTTATACTGGTGGAAGAAACGAGAATGTTTGGATAGATATGTGGACATATGTTAAAGGATAAGATAAAATAAGCATATCAAGAATAAATTTCGAGTAGCGCCTATTGATAGAATTGAGAACAACATTTGAAATGGTATGGTGCATGCTGTGGTGAGTGGTGGCCTCATGCTTGATGTTGCAAGGTCAAAGAGGAGAAACATGCTAAACGAGGAAGGAGGCCAAAGATGACAAGGAGAGATACCATTACAAAATATGTGACATAATTGGCAACAACGGATAAAAGGATCTATATTGTTGCTTTTATCAATTCCCAAAACCTAGGGGAAAAGGTTACTTAAACCATCATCATTAATAACAAAAAGTAAGGGGAAAAAATGAAGTAAGCGAAAGCAAACGAACAAACTGCAGATTTACATAAACTCGGCAACAAGATAATCTAACAACCATTTTCGGATAACTTACACATTCTAGTCCATGAACCACAACTATAAATACGACTCATGTCTAGCCGTCACTACGAATGCTGAATAGTCATGGAAGGCAAAATTACAGCAAGCTGGAATGACCAACAAGTGATCAACTCATGACATTCTCCCATCATTGGGGTGATTAGAGAAGCATAATTAAAAAACCTTGGGAATGACCCAAATAGACTGTCAAAGATAAAAAATGAAGGCTAATACCTGAAATGCTCTCTTGCACTCATCAAGCAACATCTTCAGCTGATTAACCACCTGATACACCATTTCTCGTCGGCTCAACACCAAACAAACAGTCAAGAACCGCGCAAGAAACCTTAACTGCTTACATGCAACGGTTACATCTTGAAACATTCCCTCCTTGAAATACTCCCTCGTTAATATGGCTTGATAAAATATATATGATTCAGACAAGAAACTAGCATCGCTTGTTCCCATGTACTGCCCAAAATAAAGCTGCCCAATCCGAGAAGCAATTTCCCCAATCTCCCATCTCTTTAGACCAGCCTCCACTAGCTTCTGCCTGTTCTCTTGTTGGAACTTCCACAATCGTGTGTAGACCTTAAAAACTTTAGAGAAGTAGGTATCATATCTGTTTTAAAATTAGAGGAAAAAGAACATGCCTTAGCTACATCTAGGTTAGCATCAATTATGCTCCAAAAGACCAGTGAACACGGCTTACACATGGAAATCCAATATTACATAGTTAATACGTGCTTATCTACCTATTGAACTGACCAAACGGGCTTACCAAAAGTGAGTACACATGTAAACAAGTTTCTGAGAACAGTATTAGTTCAAAATGACTATCAATTCAACTTCTAATTATTCTCCAGATACAAACTATTCAACTCCTAGTTAGTGTTAAGTAAAAACTACCACTGATAAAACAATCGTACAGGGACATAAAATGAGACAGTTTGAACCAATAGGACTCTTCTTTGATCCTTCAAGTCTAAACAATCATGGAAAGTCAAGGATATGGTTTATTTATACTAAACAAGCAACGAATGTACTCAGCTTAGTTTCAACAAAGGGGGACCTCATGTAATAAATATTCTAGTACTCCTCAGATGTAGTATGAGCCAAATGATTCTGTACCAAAGGAAATGGTGACCATATAACAACCACCTACAAACATTAGTCAAAGTGGGTACATTGAAGCAAATTAATCAGACCCCACGTAGTTTCCAACCCAAGAATTCTTCCAGTCCAAAAACTGAATAAGGTAAGATCACATATCAAACACCTTACCTGCACTCCCGTTACCACATATCAAACAAAACAAAAAATCGTTCACTCAACAAAAAAGTGATAAAGTAGGAGTTTTTTTTTTTTACCGATTCCTTTGATAATAAGGCAAATCACGGATCTTCGAGAATTTCTTGTCAGCCTTTGCCACCAGTGACCAATACACTTCACTCACCGGAACATTTCCACTATAACTACCACTGCTGTAATTGTTGAGCTGCTGTTGCTGAGACATTTTTTCCTTTTTCCAATTGATTATGGAGTAGAAAACATCAATTTAAGTAAACTTCAAAAGGGGTTAGAGCTGGGATTTTCTCCCCCATTGACTCCATTGTTTTGCTCGTGTTTGACAGCGTAAGCAGAGGACAGAGATGGGTAAAGATTCCGGTTGAAATCGCCGTCCATTTTCACTGTGATGACATCGTTAAGCAGTTGGAGTCGGACTTGTAATTAATGATTTTTTTAACAAAAATAATGATATTTTTAACTTGCAAAATTTGAGATATTTGGTCATAACCACAAACTGATGTAACATAATCGTTCAGAGTCATGGATTTATTATAATATATCAAACAGATCGAAAGAAGTTGTTTATTTACGGGATTCGAACCTCCATCTTCAGGTCCAACTGTCCTTTTAAGACACTCAACATTTTTACCACTAGATCATATTTAAATTCGACCTTAGGAGGTCGATTCTAGGACAGACATTCGAAAAGTCGATATTTACAAGGCATATAACTAATGTGGTGTCACATGTAACTCAGTAACTATGTGTCATAGATATATGCATTAATCAACGTAGTGTCATAAATAAATCAACAGTAACATAAACGGTACCCCCAAATTGGATGTCCCAATATATTTATAGAAAATTAGGTAAAATGACATACTCCCTCCATCCTGTAATATAGGGTTTTTTGGCTTTTTAAGGTGTTCTAAAATATAAGTCATTGTCACAAAACAATACAATATTAAATGCATTGTTTTCACTTTCACACTAAACAATGTAATATTATTAGTGAGTCCCAGAAAACAAAATAATATTTTGCATTGAAATATTAAAAAGTAACACACTTATTAGGTTTTATTAATCTGTGTGAAATGGCCAAATGGGACGGGGAGAGAGTATTTTAGAATATTTTTAAATAACATGACACCTAAATATTTTTTTACAGAGAGAAAAAAAACTTATATTATTTTTATAGCATAAATGAAAAAAAAATAAAAACCAAAAAGAAATGTGCCTAGCTGTTGAACGTCTCTACCTGCGATTTTCTTTCCCTCTCTTTCCACATTTATCTTCAAACATTCATATTTTTGATTTAGATTTTCAAATGCGATGAAATTTCATTAAATTTTTTATTTTTTCATGTTCTTCGTTTTTAGACTTGGTTCGATATCATTAAACATAATAAAATACAAATCAATAATACTATTAATTAGTTAATACATGGGTCTTTTTTTCATTAATAATTTGTTTTCTAATTTATATTATTTTGATCTCATATTGGAGTTGTAGTTATTAGGGCTATACGGATTCGAACCGTAGACCTTCTCGGTAAAACAGATACAACTTTTATTATCTAAATGATATGAACTGTTTCAAAGACCCAACATGCATTTTTTTTTTTTTTTGCATTGGGCTCTTTCATTAACTAATCAAAATATCAGCTGACGATGTTGGATCTTGTCTATTAATAAATCCGGGAGAAGGATTCTGGCAGGGTATAAAACTCCTTCCTTTCCCATCTGTCCCGGAGGATGTGTGACCCCTAAGCGAGTCTGGTGAAGATGATGCCACCGATGTCCCCTCGCCGGAAGGATTTTCTTCTCTTACAGGATCCGCACCATGAGATTGGGTTCATTCCAGTTTTTGTTTTTTTGTTTTGAAAGAAGTGGACCTAACAAAATTGATAGAACCTAAAATGGATGAAGCACCTAGATAGATGAAGACTAGAAATTGCTAAATCAACTGCTCATCCGGAATGGCTGGTAATACCACTTAAGGGCGGATAGACCGTCCACCCAGTTCCGCTACCCACTTATACTAAGGTTGGGATTAATAGGAGCAAGAGACTTGGTGGCAACAACCCTCACGACGTTCTGAACCTAGCTCACGTAGCGCTTTAATAGGCGAACAGCCCCAACCTTGGAACATACTACAGCCCCAGGTGGCGAAGAGCCGACATCGAGGTGCCAAACCTTCCCGTCTATGTGAACCGCGGTGCTTACACCTCTCGCCTATCGAAGTTCTGTTCAAAAACCTCATGCGAGAACTTGTATAGAGAAGGATTTCCCGCGGCGTGGCAGTTCTTCCATACCAACTTAGCTGCCCGGCGTTTAGAATAAGGGGTTTAATGGACGAGGAATAGGAGGTTGGCATTTTTAGTAGGTTTTTAGCCCAATTGAATCAATGGTTAAGATACCCACACTGAATAGTGGATGCGGGCTCGTCAGAGGTTACCCTCGAAGAGGAAGCTAGGTAAGCATGGTCATTGTATCGGCGGTCGGGGCCGGCGCTCCGCGTTCTATCTAGAAAGGCCGTTTAATCTAGGGTAATATAAACGAGGGATGGTTTTTGGGTGATTTTTAGACTGAGCCTGAGAGTTCCTCTCTCAAGTTACCTACGTATCCTGTTATGTTTCAGGAATCAAGTCTTCGTAGTTCCTTAGGGGTTGTTTATATAGAGGACATCTCGTCCAAAGCCTTGTCCTGCAAGGATTTGTATTCTTATTCCCTAAGGATAATCACGAGTAAATCCCTATAATTTAGGGATAATTATGAATATTTAAATATCAAAATCAGAGTTTTAATGGGTCAAGGATCCTTAGGATCTTCCCATAATTATCTTATAAGCTCATAGGCTAATTATCATATAAAGGAGGCTCTGGCCGACCAGCGTCGATCCCCCCAGTCCGTCTCGGCCCGAACTGCACTGTCCCAGCTCCTTTGCGACCTAGCCGACCTGCGGTGGTTTGGGGAGCAGGACCGATCTCCTACCTGGGGTTCGGATCTGCCCTTAGGCATGAAGTGGGGCCCCTGGCCTTTCATTTTATAGTTTTTGTGGCTTCATTTAATGGTTAGCCAATATAAAGATGACACGTGGTGAGGGCTAGTCCGACCCTCATCATCAGCCAATCTGCCATATTTTTTCTTGACACAAAAATAGGATAAGGAGATGGCTCCCCGTGCTTTGCTTATTCATTATTTGCGATTATGTTGCAGTTGCAAGAACACTACCAAGGTTTTTCAAGGGTATGATTATCTTGACGTAGGTCTGCCTATGGCTTAGATTAACCTAAGTTAAATGAAGTCTCAATCCTTCTGCTGCTTACAAACTACAATATGTGGGGGAGGTTGTTCACAAGGACATCACTAGTTGGTTTAGAGAGGAAAAGATTGATAAGAACATTAATGATATTTTTATTGCCTTGATACCCAAAGTGGAATCCTATTAAAGTTCAGCAATTTAACCTATATCCCTTTGTAACATGATCTATAAAATTTATACTAAAGTCATGGCTAAGCCTTATATGTTTGAGCCGGTGAGTCCTGTCCAATCTGGGTTTATACCCAATAGACATGCCAAGGATAATATTCTAGTTGCTCAGGAAATTCTTCATAAAACTAGGAACTCTAATAGTAAGAAAAGGTATTTTGTCATGAAACATGACATGGAGAAAGCTTATGATAAGGTTAACTGAGATCTTCTTAGATTTATGCATAATTATTTTAAGTTCCCTGCTATCTTTATTCAGACCATCATGAATTGTGTTATGACTCCTTATTTTTCTGTCCTCTGGAATGGGAACCCTTTACCTTCCTTTAAAGGTAGAAGAGGCCTGAGACAAGGAGACCCTATGTCACCTTCTCTCTTTGCCTTATACATTGAATACCTCTCCATCTGTTTAGATAAAGAGGTGTCTGATAATAAATGGAAATCTTTTCCTATAATTAGAGGGGGTACGAGGATTTTTCACTTGATGTTTGTTGATGATATCTTAATCTTTGCCAAAGCAAACTTAAAAGGTGTTAAGAATCAAATGAATGTTCTTAATAAATTTTGTGAGGACACCGGACATTCTTTCAATTTTGAGATATCCAAGCATTACTTCAATGACAGAATGGATAAGGAGATAGCTAGAAACCTATGTAGATACACAGGTATGACTAAAACAAATGATTCAGGTATGTACTTTAGGGTTCCCCTTATAATTGATCGGGTTGGGAGTAGAACCTATAATTTCCTCATTGAGAGAGTTCAAAAGAGACTGTCTGGATGGAAAGAAAAGCATCTCAATAATGCCGGCAGATATTAACCCTTGTTCAATCTGCCGCTTCTTCCATCTCCTCTTATATTATGCAGTCTACTTGGCTTCCCCAGAAAACTTGTGACCTTGATAGTCTGAACATGAATTTCTTATGGAATAGTTATAACGGGAAAGGCATACACATGTTTATCTGGGATAAGATTGCTAGACCTAAATCCATAGGGGGTTGGGTAGAAGAAAGGCTAGGGATAATAACAGTGCCCTTTTTTCTATGATTGGTGTTGACCTTGTGAGAAATGTAAAGCCTTTGTGGTCTGATATTTTAACCAAGCTTTATTTGAAGCATGAGGATATTTTTGAGGTTAGGGTTAGGATCTATGATTCCCCTTACTGGAAGGGCATTATTAGAGCTTTTAATCATACTAAGAACATGTTTTGATGGAGGATAGGCACAAGTAAAGATGTTTCCTTATGGTTTGATAATTGGTTGAATAAAGATAACTTGGATGACTATTTGGAAGGTAATATTTGTATAAGAGACATGAATAAATGCGTGAATGATATTATGTTAATGGTTCCTGTGATATTTCTTGCATATCTACTTCTATCCCTGATAGATATGCAAAAGAAATTCTGGGGAAGCCTCTGCCTAAATGTACTAACATTTCTGACTGCAGGATATGTATGTGTTGAGTATTTTGTGGTTTCAGTTATAGGTTGATTAATTTTCAAAAAGAATTTTCCCCTTGATTTAAAGCTTTTATTTAATACATTGTGTGACATTTTCTCAAGTTATATTTATCACTAAGAAATATCTAGTTTAAGTGTTTTTGCAGGTATCTCAAGTTTCATTAATATGCAAACACTTAAACATTATGTGAGGACATTTTTAATATGTTATATGTATAGTTATGTGTGATGACATTTATATATATATATATATATATATATATATATATATATATATATATATATATATATTTGAGAATATTAGGTTTTAGTCCACTTTCCGTCTTGTATATAAATTTTAATCCAGTTTGTATTTTTTTGTTGATTTAAGGACAAAACATTTTTCTTCGGACTATTTTGCCCTTTCTTTTTATTTTCTATGTAGAGTACTATACGCTCCAGGAAAGAATTGGCATCTGTTACCAACGGACTCAACGGCAACAACACAGGAAAATTTCCTCAAATTCCCAAATTCGATCGATCTAGGATTAAAACAGCAGGAAAAAAAGAAGAAGATGACGAAGAACAAGGGGAAGGGAGGAAAGAACAGGAAGAGAGGAAAGAACGAGGCGGACGATTGGTCTCCGCCGCTCTCCCTTCACCGGAGCTACCTTCCTTCGCCGGAGGTCATCAATCGAAGGTAGCAGCAGCAGCAGTTCGGCCAGCATCTTGCTCTGTTCTGTTGGATACTAAAGTTTTTCTGAAGGAAGATGAAACTTGTTCAATTATGGTATATTATGTTGATTTTGCTTATTGATTTGAATTTTTGCTCTGTTTTTGTTTCTTCAACCTTAAAGTTTGAAATTTTGAGGTTTGTTGTTGATCTGATGGAGGGTGTTAAAATTCATATAAACCAGAACAAGAAACTGGAAATCAAACAAGAATTTACAGAATTGAAGTCAAGAAGATGAAGATCATCTTCAACAATTTGAAACTGGAAATTGGCGGGAAAATAACAAAGATCAATCTAAGCTATAATCGATGTTTACAAGACTTGATTTCAACTTCTAACTTCTAATGATGCTCCTATCAAGCATTTATAGCAGCTTGTTGAAGCTCAATTCTGTTATAACCGCTCCAACCAACTTGCACACTAAGGTGTTCGACCTATTGCTCCTTGGAACCAAAAAACCGTTTGTGCTTGCCTTCTTTATTTCAACACCCCCCTCAAGTTTGGAAAGGAGTAATCCATGAACAAACTCAAAAAAAAAAACCGTTTGTGCTTGCTATCTTGTTGGTTCAAATATGTCTTTAAGAGGTAGTCTTTGGGATGAGTGTGTTGAACACCTGTGGTGTGACTGGTTTTGTAAGTAGATCTGCTGGTTGTTGAGCAGTGTGGATAGGTAGTGGTTTAAGGACTTTTGCCATGTATTTTTCTCTCACAAAATGGCAGTCAATGTCTATGTGCTTGGTCCTTTCATGAAATACAGGATTTTCAACAATATGAAGGGCACTAGAACTGTCACAGTATAAAGGGACTGGTCCTGTGTGTTCAATTTGAAAATCCTTCAGTAAGTAGATAAGCCACTGAATCTCACAAGCTGTAAATGCTAAAGCTCTGTATTCTGCTTCACTAGAACTCCTAGACACAGTTGGTTGTTTTTTAGACTTCCATGAAACCAAAGCATTGTCCAGATAGATCAAATAGCCTGTTATGGATCTCCTTGTTTTTGTGCAGGTTGCCCAATCAGAATCACTGAAAGCTCTTAGTTGCATTGATCCATTACTAGGAAAAAATAAACCCTTTCCGGAGTGATTTTAAATATCTTAGAAGTACGTGTGCAAACTTTCATGTGAGCCTCATTTGGATTGTCTAAGAATTGACTTAGCTTGTTGAGTAGCAAATGCTATGTCGGGCCTTGTGTTTCCTAAATAGAGCGGTTGCCAACAAGAGTTCTCGTATTCTTTGTTTGCGGAGTCTTTGGTGCTTGAACTTGATCCGATTTTGAGTAGAATCCATTGGTGTAGATGCGGGTTTGGATTCCGAAAGCCAAACTCCCTTAACAAATCTAAACAATATTTCCTTTGATTTATGACTATCCCAGATTTGCTTCTTGCAACTTCAAAGCCTAGAAAATACCTAAGCTCACCAAGATCCTTGATAGTGAATGCATCATGCAGAAGTGTCTTCAGATCCTGTATTGCCTTCATGCTAAGACCGCCTACTACAATATCATCTACATAAACAAGTAGTGCAACAAACTCGTAGCACCGTGCCTTTTGTGAATAGACTATGGTCATTTGATGATTGTTTGTAGCCATGATCAAGAAGTTTTTGTGTCAATTTTGCATTCCA
The DNA here is from genome assembly GCA_036785695.1 of Gentiana straminea. Lineage (NCBI taxonomy): Eukaryota > Viridiplantae > Streptophyta > Magnoliopsida > Gentianales > Gentianaceae > Gentiana > Gentiana straminea. The sequence goes on from JAVUPR010000137.1 coordinate 12,817,796, forward strand.
CTTGTCTACTTGCTTGCCCGAGGCCATATAGAGACTGTTTAACTTGCAGACTTTGCCATTAGTTTGTAGACCTTGTGGTGCCTTCATATAGACTATCTCATCCAAATCTCCATGCAGAAAAGCATTATTCACATCCATTTGGTGAAGATTCCACCCTTTTATAGCAGCTATAGTCATGAACAGCCTGATAGTTGTTTGTTTGGCTACAGGAGAGAATGTCTCTAAAAAGTCAATTCCTTCAGTCTGTGTGTAGCCCTTTGCTACAAGCCTGGCCTTGTATCTTTCTATGCTTCCATCGGCCTTTTCTTTTAATTCTATACACCCATTTACAACCAATAGGCTTGATACCCTTTGGTAAATCAACAAGTGTCCAAGTGTTGGTGTCCTTCAAAGCCTTTAATTCTTTATCCATTGCTTGTTGCCGAGTTTGGATCGGTAGAAGGTCGCTCGATATGTAGCGAGTTCGTTTCGCATTAATCGCTAACAATGCCCCGATAATTATGAGATAGGTTAGCATAAGAAACAACATGATTCAAAGTGTGTGGTGAAGATCTTAGGGTGGATTTGTGTAGACATAATCATTAAGATAGGATGGTGTATTTTTTGCCCTAGTTGATCTCCTTTGAGGTTGAACATGTTCCTCATTTGGTTGATCTTGAGATTCAACATGTGAAGGTGATTCTGTATTAGTAACAGGTGTATGTATAGCAGGTGGCTCAGAAATAGGAAGTGGTAATACCAGTTCACTATCAAGAGCATCAATATCAGATTCACAAAAAGGAAAGGATGTTTCATGGAAAACCACATTTCTTGATACAGAAATACTCTGTTTTGCGATTTAAGACTTTATAGCCCTTCATGTGGTCCTCAAAACCTATGGCCGACTTATCGGTTCGGAATCAAACTTCCCTCTACCTTGGACAAGTTTGTGGACACAAAACATAAACATCCAAACACTCTAAGATTGTCATAGGTAGGAGGCTTATTGTACGAGAATATGATAAGGAGTTTTATTCTCAAGAAGAGGTGTAGGTGTTATGTTTATCAAATAAGTAGCATGCAAAACACAATCACCCCAATATTCAATAGGTAAACAGGATTGTATTCTCAATGCCCTTGCAACATTGAGAATATGTTGATGCTTTCTTTCAATTAGACCATTTTGTTGAGGTGTTCTTACACATGCCTTTTGATGCACAATGCCTTTAGTCCTGTAAAACAGTTTCATATTGAATTCACCTCCATGGTCAGATCTAATAATTTTAATACATCTGTCAAATTGAGTTTGCACAAAATTGCAGAACTGCTGTAACAAAGCATTGACATCAGATTTACATTTCATCAAGAATAGCCATGTGTATCTACCGCAATCATCAACAATGGACAGAAAATAATAGTGACCATCAACAGTTGGAACTCTATTAGGGCCCCAAATATCAACATGTATCAAATCAAAGCAATTCAAAGAGTATGATGTGCTAACAGAAACTTAAGATGCTTGTTTAGCCAAAGGACATACAACACAATTATGACTAGGAACTTTGATATTTTGATCTATAGTAGTTAATACTTTCATTCTTTCAATAGAAGGGTGCCCTAGTCTATTGTGCCACAGTAGAGTATCGGCTTTATTGCAAGTTTGATGATGCATTTGAAACAAACTTGCACGGATGTTTGAGACTTCATAGGCAAGATGTAAAGACCATTTCTATGTTCAAACTATACCAATCTTCTTCATATGTAGGCTGGTCCGCACAATACAACGGTCGGGATAACAAGATACCAAAGATATTACAATCGGTTTGTTAGTTTTCTAATAGAAATCAGATTATACTGAAATGTTGGAATGCAAAAAACATCTTGAAGAGTCAAATAGTCATTTAGCTTTACTTTTCCAATGTGAGTTACTGAAACAGAATGACCATTTGGCAATTTAAGCGAAAGATTATTAGCGTTTTAACATCAAACAGATTCGTATAGAGAATGTTATGTGATCGGTAGCTCCCGAATCCATAATCCAAAGTGGAACCTACTATCACCGTTACACGATCCTTGTGAGGCTTGTCCGGATGCCAAGACAACGAAATTACGGATCGTTGTTTGTCCGCAAACCCCGGATCAAAGAAAGTAAATGATCATATTGGGACCGAGTTATTGAACCGGAAGAATTCCCGAATCCGACCGATCCGCTTGAACCGATTCGGGAAAAGTTGGTTGATCATCCGTACAACCATGATCCGCGAGACATGATTAGCAACGGGACCTCCTCCTCTTCCAAATTTTGGGGGAAAACCATACTTCTTATAACACTTTTCAACTTTGTATGCCCCTCTTTTCCACAAAAAGTACACCGAGGCCTCTTTCCTTGTCCTCTTCCATAACCACCGGGATTACTATAACCACTAGAATTACTATAACCACCGAATTCCCGAACCTCTACCTTGGCCCTGCCTTGCCCTTGGAATCTAGGATTTATCACAAAGATTGGAGCTATTGGATTCTTGAAATTTATTTTACGATTGAGATGCCATAACAACAGAACCTTGACCTAAATTGTAATCCAATTGCTGCTCATGATTGAGAGCCATTACAAAAGCAGTTTTCACATCAGGTAAGGGCATGGTCATAAGTACCTAGGATTTTACAGTACCAAAATTTCCATTCAAGCCTTTTACAAACCGTGTGGTATAGGCATTATCATAATATTCTCTGATAATTTGCAAAGCAGGACAAACACAAGGAGGAATAGGCTTTAACACCAAGTATTGATCCCAAAGAGACTTTAATTTGGTGTAATAATCTGTTACTGAAAGATTACCTTGCTTTGTTTTCTCAATTTCTTCCTCAAGATTTGAGACTTTGTACGCATTACCTCGGCCAAATCTATCCTGTAGATCTTGCCAGATTTCTTTCGCAGTATCGAAGTACATAACACTTTCAGCAACCGATGGAATCATGGAGTTTATCAACCAAGAATGCACCAGATCATTAATTTGCATCCATTCAGCATACGCTGCATCAGTGACTTCAGGCATGGTAGAAGTACCATCTATGAGATTCAATCTTCCTCGAGACGACAACACTTTTGTCATAGCTCTTTTCCAATGGTTGTAATTCTCTGCACCTTTGAGTAAAGGACGAACGATAATCAGACTTGGATTATCAAGATTTGTTACAGAATTCTCAGGATTTGCCATCAGTTATGAAATCGAGAAGGAAATCTCAGAAAATGAAATTGAGACACGAAGAAGAATCAACGGAAAGCAGTTTTCTCTGATACCATGTTAAAATTCATATAAACCAGAACAAGAAACTGGAAATCAAACAAGAATTTACGAGAATTGAAGTCAAGAAGATGAAGATCATCTTCAACAATTTGAAACCGGAAATTGGCGGGAAAATAACAAAGATCAATCTAAGCTATAATCGATGTTACAAGACTTGATTTCAACTTCTAACTTCTAATGATGCTCTATCAAGCATTTATAGCAGACTTGTTGAAGCTCAATTCTGTTATAACCGCTCCAACCAACTTGCACACTAAGGTGTTCGACCTATTGCTCCTTGGAACCAAAAAACCGTTTGTGCTTGCCTTCTTTATTTCAACAGAGGGTTTTCATAATTTTCACATTATGATTTGCTGTATCTGTTTTTCCTTAAATCTTAATGATGTGGATGAACTGCCTGTGTTCAAAGCTGTTGCTTTTTGAGTTTTTCAATAGGTGGGCTTTCACACTAGCTGTTCTAATTCAATTCTTTAATCAAATTTCACAGTTTAGACAAATGAAAATCGAAGCAAAAGACAGTTGTAAAACAATATTCTGTTTGAGCATTTGAACAATGTTGTTAATGTTGTGTTGTTATTCTGCTTGATTTTTAGGAGCATGGAAGAGGGAAAAGTGCTTGACACAGTGGTGGAGATTCAAGACATACATGATTCTGCTAAAGAGAAAGAGCAAAGTTTGCTTGAGCTTCATCAAATCTTCTTAGAACTCAATCACTTCATCCATGTGTTTATTTTTACTTTTATTCCTTGATGTGGTCTCATTTTGTGATTATTAAGTATGAACTTATATTGCTGTGTGTAGAATAGATTGATCACAACCTTGATGAATGATGATACAAGTAGTAAAAATCATTGTCAATTCATAATATGTTCAAATGTTCAAAGTGATTTTTGAGCAGAGATTGAAAAAAGAGTATTCATTTGGGTTTTGAATAGCAATAGCTCTTTTGCAAGTATTCAAAAATTAGTTTTTATTTTTCTATTTGAGAGGACAAAGATGCTATTACAAAGGTACTTTTAAATCCAGCCTGCTTGCAACTTAATTAGTCTTTTTTTTTGTTGGTTTTATGAACTTTGGGTTAATTGTGCTTTACAGGCTTCAAAACAGAGTGTTGTAAAACAAATAACAGAGGGTAAGGCTCAGCTGATTGCCTCGAGTGATAGTGTTAGTGTGTTCTTGTGTTTTGAATGTGATCTTTGTGATACCGATACCGATATTGTGATATTTATTCTTGTTGATCTTTATTCTTATCGTGATATGCGATATCGTGATATTGTTATTCCGTGATATGCGATATCTTTATTCTTGTGTTAGTGTAAACGCTGCGATAAAATCCGGCTTTCAAATACTACGTCGAAAATGTATCAAATGAGGTCTCAAAATGAAGATAAAATAAATATGAACTTTGGTGAAACAATTTTGATGATCGGTGTTCTAAATCAAAAGTTACGTTTGTTTATAAGAAAAAACGCTCCGGTTAAGGCAAATATTTTTAGGCTTTCAAAATTTATGTCGGAAGAGTATCGTATTTGGGCTCAAATTAAAGAGCAAAAAAAATGAATTTTTGGTGAAATTTTTTTGATGATCGGAGTTCTAAATCAAAAGTTACGGTTGTTTGAAAAAAAAAATATGAAGCAGCTTATATTGATGAAATGAAGCGCGCATGTCCAATAAGAGGATATTTTTGTCCGTCTGATTTTTTTTTTTTGTCCTTTTTACAACTAAAAAAAGAAGTGTGTCATGTTTATTTATTTTGGGTCAAAATTTGGACTTTTCCCTCCTTCCCTCTATTTTTTTTTTGAGGGGATTTCTGATCCAATATACTTATAAATTTCTGATCAGCCTTTTTTTATTTTAATCTATCTTGGACCTACAACAGTAACCCGAGCCCAATAACCATTTACAAAACTCGGCCTTCTATTATATCCTCCAATTAACCTATTTCTCATAACCCTACACCCGAACTGTTCCTTATACGCCTGGTATTATTTTAAAAAAACCCAAAATTCTCCTTAAAAATGATATGTCGAGAAGGACAAAAAATGCTACAACGAAATCTTCTCAACCATTTTTTTTTTCGTCCTTTTTCTGCTATTTTTCTCCTTTGATATGTAATAAGACATCGATAAGATTAAAAAGATATGTAATCATGCGACGAATCATGCTTTAAGTGTACAGATGATATTGTCATATGTCTAAGATTTCAAATATATCATCTTATCATGGTTTGTAATGATATTGTATTTTGTATTAATTGTTTTTACTAACCAAATCACTTTATAATTATCAATTTATTTGAAAACTTTATTTAGTTTCACTTTTCTTAATCTTGAGTTTATAAAATATATTATAAACATAACTTATATTTTTTTACTAATTGTATTTGAAAAAGTTAATATACTTTGAGTTGTCAAACACATTTCATTTCAAAAAATACATAATGATAATTTCTTGTTTTAACTTAATTTGAAAGTTGCACCAGTTGAAAACACAAGCAATCCCACATTTTCACTAAAAAGAGTCTGTTCTTGTTTTGTTGAAAAGTGTGGTCCTTAGAGGTAGATCGTTATTGAGTCAAGAACCGGAGGATATACAAGTTCATGCTTTCTGTGGCATACAGAAGAGCAGAACGTCGTGGTTGTAGTCTCTCCTATTGGTCAGTAAGTGATTACCTGTTTTTACAGTTTTTCATAGTTGTGTACTAGGAAAGAACTGTGTTGCTTTGATTGTTGTTTGTTGTTGACTGTGTCTTGGTTAGACACACTTTTGATTGGTGGTCTATTTGACATAATCCTTGCAAGAAAGTGACCACAAAGGTCTTTGGTTTGACGTGCCAAAGGAACCTGTCTGTGGATAGACTCGTGGGTCATTTCTTGGCTATAAGTGGTTGTTGTCAAAGGGGACACCAAGTCTAGGTGTGGTCTTTGTGTTTGTGTTTATCCCCTTACTTGTTACCATCACCGAATTTCAGCACTGACTCGACTTATTGAGCTCGAGGACTGAAATTCAGTTGTCACCTTTGTGACTTTTATGTGTTTGGCTTGAGTATTTGATCAACTTGATATCTGCTGCACTTTTGTTGCCCTGCACATTCACATTTTGTACATAACGCTTGGCTGAATCTATTGTGCTTGATCACCTGCACTTGTGCTTGCTGAATTTGTTCTTACATCCTGTGGGTGTGATCACTAAATCTGTTTTGGTTGAATTCTTAAGTGCTGCATCTTTTTGCTCACTGTGCTGCATAAACCTACTGTACATCTACGATCTTGGCACTGCATTTTGCTGTGCTTTACTGGTTTGTCGCACCTGTTGTTTGTACCATTTTCAGTCAGCATTAAACCTGCTGTATTTGCTGAAAATCTGTCTGCGTAATATCATGTGCCAAATTTGCTGATTGACACCTTGCTGATTTGCTGATCTGTTTTTGCAGTACCTGCTCTATAAATTAGCTTTAGGGTTGTTCTGTATTTGCTGCATTAGCTGTACATAACTGAACTTTGTTTTCAGTTTGCACAAGGTCCATGTTTGATAATCTTGGTGTTTTCACTCTTGAATCCTGACTTATAGTTCAGTCTTATTTTTCCTTGTTGATCTGCTGTATAAAATTGATAAATTCTGTTTTTGAACCTCTGTCTGAATTATTAGAATTAAGCGTCAGCTTTGTATAAGGCTTTGTATTAAACCTCCCTACAATTGAACCAGAACCGTTTTGTATCTGCTCCATTCTTATAAATTAAAGTTTTTGTGATGCTTGCTAATTGCATCTATAAGTTTATTTGTTAATATAAGCCTGCGTATTGCATCAACAGATCACTTGGCTGAATATTAGTTTTGATCAAATTGAACTAACTTGGCTGGATATTAGTTTTGATCAAATTTAATTAACTTGCAACGTGCTATCTTGATTTTATCACACAATCATCACTAATTTATTAGATCAACTTGAACCAACTTGATTCTAGTATAATCAGTAATACTCGTTCACTGGATTTGATCACACATTTATTTGTCACATCATTTGATCACTTAGGTTGTATAATACAAGCGAATAATAAATTAAGTAAGCTTCCGCACTTAATTTATTAGTACTTGTGTTAATCATCGAAAAGAGCTCACAAATTCACCAACACTCTATTCACCCTTCTAGAGTGTTTATTGCGCCCATATCGATCCAACATAGGGGAGGTACACATATGTACAAATGCCTCAACTATGTTTGTAACAAATGTTTTATATGTACCTGAACTTAAAAGAAACTTACTTTCTGTAAATCAACTAGCTAAACAATATTCTGTTGAATGTATATTCACTAACAATGGTTTTATTCTAAAGGAAAAAGTGACAGGACAGCTACTCTTGAAGGGGGACTTAGAGGAGAGCTGTATATTCTCCCTAGCAGTCCCTAAGTTTATTTTTCCCATCGTTTTAGGTCTTGCTCTGCAGGTTTGTGGCATCAACGGCTTGGGCATGTTCAATTTCCTACAATTCAAGTCTTGATGAATAAAGGCCTCATTGAGGATTTAGGCAATAATAAACAAGAACACATTTGTGAGAGTTGTCAAATGGGGAAGATCAGTAAATTGCCCTTTTCATACTCAGATCAAACTAGTTCTTGTTTTTGGATTTAGTTCATTGTGATCTATGGGGACCTGCCCCAGTAGAATCAATAGGCAAGTTTAGATATTATGTTTATTTTGTTGATGACTTTTCAAAGTACATCTGGTTTGTTCCTATTAAACATAAGTCTGATTTTTTTGAAGTTTATATAAATTCACTTAATTTCTTGTCGTCACACACCTGAGCAAACTGGCATAATAGAAAGGAGACATAGAACTATAAGGGAACTAGGCCTTACTATGATTTTTCACAGCAGATTGACCTTATTCCTTTGGGTAGAAGCCTTTTCCACTGCAGTGTACATAATCAATAGAATGCCCTCATCACTTATTCACATGCAATCACCCCACTTCATCTTACATAATGCTCATCCAGACTATTCCAACCTAAGAGTTTTTGGTAACAGATGCTACCCTTATCTGTGGGATACCAAGAAACACAAATTTGATCCAAAGATTGTCCCTTGTGTGTTTGTTGGATACATCACACAATATAAGGGGTACAAGTGTTTTCACCCTTCCACAAGGACATTTTTTGTGTCAAGATATGTCACTTTTGATGAAAACTTATTACCCTACAAAACCAAGCCTACCATTGATCACAAGCATGTCCACATTATCTTTGATCCCTGGAACCTCACAGTTGCCTATCACACGTGCCCTCATGACCAGACCAATCCTGATTACTCAGACCCTACACACACAGCAGATCCACCACAAGTTGATCATGTTCCTGATCCAGTCACACCAGTAGCATCAGCAAACCCTCAGGATACTGATCCAGAACCCACTCTATCTTCCCCATCCACACCAACCACAACCTTAGTCATCTATGGTGCAGACACCAGCACATCCCAAAACACAGAAATCTCACACACCCCTCCAAACCTACCTAGTTCTGACTCCTCAATATCTGAGTCCCCACCTACTACTCCCTAGATAGTCACTGGGGCACAACTTGGTATATTTAAACCCAATCCTAGGTATGCCCTAACCACTATGTCCTTCATCATTCCCAAAGAGCCCATGACTGTCAAATCTGCATTACACCATCCTGGCTGAAGGTCGGCCATGGAGGAAGAATTGGTTGCCTTGTCCCAGAACCAAACATGGCACTTAGTACCTAGAGCACCTGGAATGCATGTTATAGGGTCCAAATGGGTTTTTAAAGCCAAGCTCAAACCAGATGGCACCTTAGACAGACTTAACGCCAGACTTGTAGCTAAAGGATACATCCAAATAGATGGTGTGGACTATATAGAAACCTACTCCTCAGTTGCTAAACCTGTACCATCAGGATTGTCCTCAGTCTAGCCTTAAACAAGTCTTGTCCTGTAAAACAATTGGATGTTAAGAATGCTTTCCTACATAGATAGATATATATATATATATATATATATATATATATATATATATATATATATATATATATATATATATATATATGACTCGGTCCCCAAGTTTGGCTAATCCTACACTCCCAAATCATGTGTGCAAATTGGACAGGGCACTGTATAGACTAAAGCAAGCTCCAAGAGCTTGGTTTGACAGGTTTAGCACCTTTTTAGTTAACTATGGGTTTCATTGTAGTCTTTTATGATCCTTCCCTATTCTATTATCATTCTAACCATGGGACGTTAGTGCTTTTATTGTATATGGATGACATTTTACTTACAGGTTCTAGCCCCGAATTGCTGGATTCCTTCATTAATTTACTAAGTCAGGAGTTCTTCATGAAGGATTTAGGCCCCATAAACCATTTTCTTGGAGTACATGTTCATCATACACCCACATGCATGCATCTAGATGAGTCCTATTATGCTTAGACTATACTGGAAAAGGCTCACATGCTTGACTGCAAACCCATGAGGACACCCTTGGCTACAAAACATTCAGAAGATCCAGAGTCAAAACCCTTACTAGACCCTACCTACAACAGAAGTTTGGTGGGAGCACTCATGTACCTCACCTTCCCAAGACTTGACCTCTCTATCAATGTAAACTATGTTTCTCAATTTATGCAAAAACCAACACAAGCTCATCTCACATTGGTTCATAGGATTATCAGATATGTCAAAGGCACCCTGGATCTAGGCATGACACTCCACAAGGGTTATACCAACAATTTCATGGATTTTCCCATACTGATGCAGATTGGCCAACCCTACTGGCTTTCTCAGATGTAGATTAGGCAGGTTGCCAGAGTACTAGATGCCCTACTACAGGCTATTGCACCTTCCTTGGACATAATCTCATTTCATGGTGTGCTAAAAAGAGAATGTTTGTATAAAGTTGTATCTTAGCCCTCCCCTTATTCCAAATTACAAAGACGAAGCAAAATCCTGCCTCCTTAAAACCTATGCGTGATAGCCCGATGTGAGAAAATTCTGCGCATAGGAAGAGTACTACACCCTATTCTTTCAAAAAAAAAAGACCCTTAAAGTACAATGGGATTGCAAAATATAGTAATAGAAACTTTGTTTTTTATCAACATCCTCCGTCTTGAAAGAAAGGATGACTGTCATCGCGTCAAGATTATAGATAGTTGAAGTGATGAGTGTCCAGGGTACCTCCAAACACACTTGATATGTGAAAGATAAAAGGGTCAGCCTCAAATTGAGTACGAAGATCAAAATGCTTTGAAACTAAAAAGATAACACCTAGTTTGCACCCTTCAAAAAATTGAAGGGTGCTTCCAAAGAAATGCTCTATGAGTCCTTCCAATTTAAACTATTTATTGTCTCCTGTGTGGTTTTTGAAATAACAGCCAGTTGAAATTGACTTAATGAGTCGGCACTCCAACATTGATCCACTCCACGAACGCAAAATTGTTTTCGTGTAACAAACCGTGGTGATATGGCATATAAATCTGAAGCAAAATAATGAAGAGATAGTAGGGATAGAAACAAATTGGTTTGCACTCTTCAAAACATTGAAGAGTGCTTCCCGGTAATCGTCTTTGTTTGACCAAGCGAATAGCATGCGATCCAAGTCTATTGCGAAGAATAAGAAGGCGTAACTCCAAATTAATAGTGTGTGATTATCATATTGATTGGATAAGCCAGTGGAACTCGAGGACAATGCTAAGAAATCCGCAATTGTATTCGCTTCTCTATAGATATGCCGAACGGTGTAACCATGAGCTCGAATAATCTGACGTGTTTGATAAAGAAAAACGTGCTGCTCCCGAGGAAGCGGATTGTCATGTAAAATGGAATAGAGGACAAAATAGTCTGTTTCCACAATAAGTGGAAATGATATCATTCCTTGATCATTACGCAGAATGAAACCACTACCTGAGTTTCCTGGGTTGTTAATCGAGGAGCCATCCGAGTTAAGCTTATGGGAGGTATTATTATTATTATTATTATTATTATTATTATTATTATTATTATTATTATTATTATTATTATTATTAGTAAACATCTATAAATTAATATAGTTGGGACCGGAAGATTTTATTAATTTAGAGAGGTATTAATTTATCGATAAATTAATAATTATTAATTTATAGAGAGTTTTTGATATCAAACAAAATTAAATTTTAATTATATAAATTTAAATAGAATGAACTGTACTAATTTATGTATTATACTTAATTCAATGTATATTAGTTACAAATTCAATGTACTGTACATACAAGATTCAGTGTACATACATTAATTTGATTCATTGTATTTTTACAACAAAAATATTCAGTGTATAATAGTGATAGCATGTACTACCGTGTGATATTAGAAGGTTATGAGTTGGGACAATATGATCCAGGAAAGATTAATGTTTTAGATGCTATCAATTATGAAGTCTCGGCTTGGACGATAAATGTAAAACAAGAAACAATAGCAAGTTGTTTTAAACACTGCAAAATTCATTCGACAGATGAAGTTTCAAGCAATTTAAATGAACAAACAACTCTTGAAAAAGACATTCATGAACTTGAGGTCATGATTAATGATCTAGGTTATATCACAATAAAATGGATGTCAATAGCCTGTTAGATTATCCGGGTGAAAATGACGCATGTTCAGAGGTCCAGACCTTAGAAGAAATTGCAAATATCATTCTTGAAAATAATGCTGAAGATGATGTTGAAGACGATACAACACCTTTGGAACCTGTTACACGTAAAGAAGCACTCAACGCATCAAAAGCACTTAACATCTTTTTGATACAGCTCGAAAGCACCACACCCGAACTTTTGGATTCAATAAGGAAGATTAGAGATGAGCTTCAAAGCAGATTTAAACTTTAAGAAAAAAACAGACAACAATAGAATCATATTTTACAAAATTGTAACATATATATTTTTGTGATTATGGAGAATTATTAATTTATGATATTATTGGGACTGTATATCTATACAGGGATTTTCTAAAAATTATTATCTTATTATCTTATCGAAATTGGTCATTTTTTGAACTGGCCCAAGTCGGGACCGAAAAAAAATATTATTTTAGAGAGGATATTAATTTAAAGAGTATTAATTTATAGAGGTTTTACTGTTATTATCTTTGTACAAGTTGTAAACCTTTATCATTTTTTAATGAAAGATCCCAATTTCTCGAGAAAAAAAATTACATAGTACAAGCTAGACGCCACAATGGAATGGCTAATATAACAACACACTAAAAAAGAAAAAAAGAAGATCTTGTGTTTAAACCATATGCACTTGTATCTCGTGAGATGGTACGATTAAAATTGTCCTATTCCTTGTCCCTGTCATAGGTCTGTTTTTTTTTTTTTTTTTTTTTAAGGGAAAAACTTTTTTATTAGACTTTATCTATCATACAAGCTGAGATTACATATATAGGAGGGGATATTCCCCAAGTTTTGTTTCCTATCAAACTTAGACCTTCCTTAGTTAAAAGGTGAGCTGGGATATTACCCGATCTTTTTACAAAAAAGAATTCAAAATATGAAAAACACAAAAGCATATTGCGACAGTCTTCGATGATGCTGCCCACCTGTGATAAATCTAGAGCATCCGAGTTGAGCTTTTGAATGATAGTAAGAGAATCTCCCTCGAAAATAACATCAAAAAAGCCCCAAGTAATAGCTAGGAAAATCGCATGATAAATCGCAAGTGCTTTTCCCGTGTTCACGTCATAACCACCTTCCAACTTCCTTGAAAAAGCATTGAGAATATCACCACGTGAATCTCTAAGGATCCCTTCAACTACAGCCGTTGTACCATTGAAAGAAGCATCAACATTAAATTTAACAAGTTGCGAAGAGGGGGTTGCCATGTCATACATGCAGGTTGAGGTTCCTGTTGAGCAGAAGGTGTCATTATAGCAAATAGGTAGTCACTTGCTTCGCTATGAGCACGAAGGATAAGGGACGAAACAGAAACATCACTTTTGTCAAAGACCCATGAACATCTTGCTTTCCATATGATCCTTAAAAGAGTAATGATGAATGTTATCTCGTTTTCATCTTCTTTTGTGAGTAAGACATCAATGAAATCAGCGAAAGAGGATACTTTTAGCTGCTGCCAAAACTTACCGTTTGGGACCTTCCTCCACACTACCTTTGGTATCTCGCATTCAAAAAGATAGTGCCAGGCCGTTTCTGGGAGCTCATTGCAGATTTTGCAGAACCCGTTTCCTAACACACGACTCTTAAGTCCCATTTCTGTTGGGAGAGCATTATGTATAACCTTCCATACAAAGTGGGTGATCCGAGGTTTTATTTTTTTTTTTGAGGGTGAGGTTTTAATTTCAAGCGCCAAATCCTGGTCCAAAATTTATTTTGCGCTGAAGAGGATGGCATGTCTCTATTCTCTTCACTAGTCTGAAGATGACGGTTTAAGTGGTATTCGGACCAAACCGTGTATATACCATTCTTTGTGTAGTGCCAAATGAGCTTATCCTCCTTGTTTTGAGGCGATAGGGGAGTGACTAGTATTAAATTAGCTTCATACACATTAAAACATTCTTTCACCACATCTTTCTTCCATAATCGAGTGGATGAGTATATGAGATTGCTAACCTTCCGGTCGGAAACTTCATCGGTCAAGGGGTGGGCTTGAAAGGAAGGAGAGCAAGGTCATAGGTCTGTTAACGAATAGAATTGTTCGCGAATAATTATTTGAGAAGGACATGCATTATTTATGTTTTTTTTCCTACGACATAATTGACTACAGTAAACTCTCGATAATGAATACCTGATATAGTAATATCCTCATTAAGATAATAATTTCTTCCGGTCCTGACTTGGGCATGTGTACTAAAGTAATAATTTCGCTAAATGCATTAAGTAATAAAAAGAAATTGAATACAGTAAAGCCTAATAAAAATATAAAATAATAAATGCATAATTCCGGTTAGGAATTTATATATTAAACTTACATATTTTCGAAATTTCACATTTCACTTCATATTTTCTGAAAATATGCATCTAGAGTAACTTGTTTCTTCTTAGTGGCTAAACCAAATTCGATCACATCTTTAACTTTTCGTAAAGCATACACAACTTCAGGAATATTTTGTTCATGTTGTAGCAAGTAGTTCTGTAAGGTGATAGTTGGTTAAAAGGCTTCTTTCGATGAAACATTGGGTAAAACCGAACTATCGTCTGGTTCAGGACCATTCTCATCATCATTAGACGTATTCATCACAGCTTATTTATAAATAATTGAAATATTTTCATTTTTTATTTCGATAATAATCCAAGAGCACAAATTCTTATAATCTGTCTAGCTTCCCAAGCATTTTAATTAATAATTGTCTCTTCATTTTACAGACTAGATGCATAATATTAATTATTTCTTTGTAAAGTAATAAATATTAATTTATCGATAAATGAATAAATTATTCATTTATTGATAAACAAATAAACTCGTTAAAGTAATAGTTTTGGTCAGTCCCAAAGGTATGCATTTATCGAGAGTTTACCGTACCTTGTTAGATCTGAAAATTACGTAGTACAAGCTGGCCGCCACAATGAAATGGCTAATATAATAAGAAATAACAAAAAAAATGAAAAAAAAATAGAAAGAAGATCTTGTCTTTAAGCTATCTATGAGATAACATGACTAATCATAAAATTATATAAAACTCCCTATTCTTAATCCTACTGACCTATATATATATATATATATATATATATATATATATATATATATATATATATATATATATATATATATATCATATATATATATATATATAAAATTGTACAAGCAATGAAGAAAAGGTAAATCGAACAAAGGGGGAATGAAAATGAAAGCTAGGGTTTTTGAGAGAGGAGAGCCCCGTCCTCACTTTGCCTTTTTCTGATGAGATATTTTTTTTACCACTGTTTTTCTTACATCAAAATTAAAAGAACTGGGGTATTTATATTTTTATACCCAGTCATAGTCAACAACAATAAAAAAATACAATAGTCAACACCCCCTCGCAAGCTGGGGCAGCAAGCTAATACACAATATTAAAGCTACTCAACAAGGAAGTAAAAATAAGGGGCATCCAAAGCATTGGTAAATATGTCAGCCAATTGGTGAACTGTTGAGATGGGAATAAGCTTGATGATGCCAGCTTGAACCTTTTCACGAATGAGATGACAGTCAATCTCCAAATGTTTTGTACGTTCATGATAAACCAGGTTACGGGCAATATGCATTGCACTTTGGTTGTCGCAATAAAGCATGGTAGGAAACCCTTCAAAAACCTGTAAATCTTGGAGAAGATACTGTAGCCAAAGAACTTCACAAGTAGCATTGGATAGAGCTCGATATTCAGCCTCTGCTGAACTTCTAGCCATAGTTGTCTGCTTTTTTGCCTTCCAAGAAATCACTGCTGACCCAAGAAACATTGCAAAACCAGAAACAGATCTTCTTGTAACCTTGCAACCAGCCCAGTCAGAGTCAACATACCCAGTCAGCTTCATGTTGTTTGCTGCTGGATAGAACAACCCCTGTTGAGGTGCCTTCTTGATGTATCTAAGCAGACGATGGGCAGCTTTCATGTGTGCAACAGTTGGATTATCCAAAAACTGTGAAAGTTGTTGTACTGTGAAAGATAAATCGGGTCTAGTGATTGTGAGGTAAAGCAACTTCCCAATTAGACTCCTGTATTCTGTGTTATCAGCTAAAGGTTCAGAATCTCCAGATTGTAGTGTTGTCTTTGTGGCCATAGGAGTATCAGCAGGCTTTGGTGCTAAAAATCCAAAAGTTTCCAGCAACTTGATGGCATATTGTCTTTGAGAAATGCTAATCCCCTGTTCTGTTCTGTGTACCTCTATCCCAAGGAAGTACTGAAGGTCCCCCAGATCCTTGATTTGAAAAGAAGCATGCAAGAATGCTTTTATACTATTAATGTCATTCAAGTTAGAACCTGTCAGAATTATGTCATCTACATACACCACTAAAGCCATAAAACTGTCTCCTTGTCCTCTGGCGAACAGACTGTAATCATGGACTGACTGACTGAAACCTTGACTTTGTGGGTGAAGTCAATTTGTGGTTCCACTTGTCTACTAGCCTGTTTGAGGCCATAAATTGACTTCCTCAGTTTGCAAACCTGTGAAAGATGCTGTCCTTGGTATCCTGGAGGTAATGTCATATACACCTCCTCCTTCAAATCTCCATGGAGGAAGGCATTGTTGATGTTTAGCTATTTTAGGTGCCAACCTTTTATGGCTACAATGGCTAGAAGTAACCTAATTGTGGTGATTTTTGCTACTGGAGAAAAAGTCTCCTCATAATCTACACCTAATGTTTGTGTATATCCCTTGGCTACTAACCTAGCCTTGTACCTCTCTACAGTCCCATCTGCCTTATACTTGACTTTATAAACCCATTTACACCCTATAGGATGCTTCCCTGCTGGCAAATCAACAAGGTCCCAAGTGTGTGTCTGTTCTAGAGCAGCAATTTCTTACCCCATGGCTTCTCTCCACTGGGGGTACTGAATAGCTTGGTTGTAGGAGCTAGGTTCTGAAACATGGGATGTTGCAGTGACATCATTTTGGACAGAAATAATGTGTGAGGATTTATGCTAAACTTGATTGCAAAGGTAGTCATGGAGATAATTGGGAACTTGTCTAGTTCTAAGGGATCTTCTGACTGTGGGAAGATCAGGAATATGGATATCATTTGAAGGGGGGCTACTGGAGTGTCCTGATGAAGAACCACCGGAATGTGTGGAAGAAGATGACTCTGAGATTTCAGCTAGTGGAGATGCAGGTGGTGTTATAGGGATGGTCATATCTGTGTGTGTATCTTGCTCATCTTTAATGGGTGGATATTGGCTGTGATGGTTGATAAAGGGAACATGCAAGGAAACTAAGTTGTGAAATTGTGTAGGTCCTGTTTTGAAAGAGACATGAAGAGGGAAGTAGGATTCATGGAAGATAACATCTCTGGATATAAACACTTCCCTAGTAGAATAATCTAGTAGAAGATACCCCTTGGTTGTTTTAGAATTCCCAATGTAAACACTTAGTCTGCTTCTTGGATCAAACTTGGACCTATGTGCGTGTAAAGTGCAGGCATAAACAAGGCACCCAAAGACCCTAAACTGACTGTAGTCTACCTCTTTATGATATAGTCTATGAAAAGGAGTGTCAAATTTCAAGACTGGTGTGGGCAAGCTATTGATCAAGTCCATAACATGCAATAGACAATACCCCCAATATGATATGGGTAAATTGGATTGGAATCTTAAATGATATCCATTTTGTTGAGGGGTATCTACACAACTAGTTTGGTGAATTATCCCTTTTTGTGCATAGAAATCCTTCAAGTCAAATTCCCTACCATTATCTGATCTGATTGTTTTAATTTTCTGTTGAAACTTTGTGAGTACATACTCATAAAAAATTTGTATTAAAAGTTGCACTTCCCCTTTAGATTTTAGTAGGTAAACCCATGTAAATCTTGAAAAATCATCTATTACGGTTAGGAAATATCTATGCCCATGTAAAGTAGGAGTCCTATATGGTCCCCATATGTCCATATGGACAAGTTCAAAAACACAACCAGAAACAGACTCTCTCAAGGGAAAAGATAACCTTTTTTGCTTAGCTAAGGGACATACATGACACACCTCTCTATCATGGCAAGACTTATTCATACTACAATCATCAGACAAAGACAACCTTGCTAGAAGGTTTTGTGACAAATGTCCTAACCTGAAGTGCCACAGCATCTTGGAAGGGACTACCTCAGTTGTGGCACAACAAGTTTTGTTTCCAAATCCTGTTGATAAGTCTGTGGGATTGAGCAGATAAAGTCCTTGTTTCAACTTAGCTGCACCAATCTTCTTCCCACTCCTCATGTCATGGATGACACAAGAATCAGATTCAAAACTGACTCTCACATTATTATCTTTTGTGAGACAACCAACTGAAATTAGATTGTAAGAAAAACTTGGTATACACAACACATTCCTCAAAATCATGTTATGCAACTTGACTGTTCCTATGTGACTCACTATGGCCTCATGACCATTAGGCAGACCCACTTTAACTCCTTTAACTGGTTTCAGACCACACATATCACTCACTGAACACACTATGTGATCAGTGGCTCCGGAATCTACTATCCAAACGGATGAAAAGTATAGTGAATACCTGCACCATCATCAATGGGGTGAAGTGCTGCACTTAAGGTGGACATTTGATTGACCATTGGTAATCTGTGTGAGTTTCCAGCTAGCTGAGTGTTTTGTATAAGCTTCACAATCTCCTCATACTGTGTTGTGGTAAATCCAGCTGGTCCAATCTTCTGCACAGCATTCTTATCCACAACTTGGTGTGGTGCATCTTCCGATTCCACAATTCCTTCCACCATGTTGGCTCTGCGTTTTGACTTGAATCCTAGAGGGAAACCATGAATCCTATAGCAAGTATCAGCAGTGTGCCCATGGAAACCACAGTGAGTACACTGCACTTTCTTCCCTTGTGATTGACTATTGACAGACCTGCATGTCCTGTTTTCACCTAATCCTCTGCCTGTTCTATTCTCTGCCTGAGCACCATTTGGCCTTTCCTGTATCTTATTGGCAAACACCAGGGGTGTTCCTCCATTACCCATTCCATTTGCATAGTGTAATTGCCTTTCCAATTTGATTGCCATTCCAAACACTGCTTTGATGTTTGGCATAGGTGTCATTATCATGACTTGATTGCTGACTTGTGAGTAATCCTCGTTGAGACCCTTCAGAAACCTAATGGTATGCTCATTCTTGAAGTAGTCAACGAACACTTTGATTATAGCTTTACAATTGCAACCAGGAGCACACGAACACTTCGGAATTGGCCTCAATATGCAGATTTCATCCCAAATAACCTTCATCTTGGTAAAATACTCACTTATCGAAGCGTTTCCCTGTTTCACATTGCTCAGCTCTTCCAACAGATCTGATAAACGATAAGAATCCAAATTAGAAAACCTATCTTCCAAATCCTCCCAAGCTTCTCGCGCAGTATTAATCCAGAGTAAACTACGAGCAATCGTAGTGTTAACTGAGTTGATAATCCATGAGGTAACCATCGTGTTGCACTGATTCCAGGCATCAAAGTGCCTATCTCCTTCTTCTGGTCTAACAATCGTTCCATCGATGAAACCGATCTTATTTTTTTGTAATAAGAGCCATCCGCATCGATCTACTCCATGCGTTGATAGTCATTTCCCTCTAAGACGGGATGAACTAGGGTTTGTGCTGAACTTTCGTTAGGATGAATATAAAAAGGACTCGAAACTGGAATTACCTCCTGATTAGCCATAGATCTTCCTTCGATTGCAGCAAAACGAGCGATTTAAGCGTTAACCATCTCTGATACCATGAAGAAAACGTAAATCGAACAAAGGGGGAATGAAAATGAAAGCTAGGGTTTTTGAGAGAGGAGAGCCCCGTCCTCACTTTGCCTTTTTCTGATGAGATATTTTTTTTACCACTGTTTTTCTTACATCAAAATTAAAAGAACTGGGGTATTTATATTTTTATACCCAGTCAAAGTCAACAACAATAAAAAAAAATACAATAGTCAACAAGCAATAAGCCATATATTTTCTACTTAGACAAATATACTCTCTGATTTAAAAATGGTGAAGAAGAAGCAGCTTATGATTACCACTACACCTATGAAGATCAATAACCTATTTGTGGTTTTCTTCTTCATTACTCTTCTTGTTGTTGTTGTTTACTGTCTTTCAGAAAACTCTGCAGCGGCGGCGGCGAATACGGCATGCAATTGCTGCTAAGAATTTAAATAGTAACTTTGTGTAAAGAAATAAAACATGGAAAGCGTCATTATTGATCATTATGGCCGGGCCCATATAAATCAATAGATCGATCTCACGCTTTGATCAATGATGCAACAATATGTTGTGACTATTTTATTTTGTCTGGTCGTGCATTGAAACGTGTCTATGTAAGAGCTCAAGTATCATCAATCTCTCTCTGTTTTTTCATCGTTATTGTCTGGTCGTGCATCGTTATTGAACTTCTCATTGTTATTGTTTTTTCACTTCGTGGCATAACGATGCCGTTTCGACACGTTTACCCATCACTGGAGACAATATTGCAGTTTTATTCCTGTAACTTGTCACGTTTTTATATTTAGTTTATCTCCGAGTCTCTTTAGCTTCCGATTCACTTTGTTTTGATATAATAATGTCAGACTTACGTATGTAAGACCATGTGTTTTCATTTTCTTTTTATACAAATTGATCTTCCTATCCAACACAGTTTGAGTCTGATTCTCTTTCCTTACACAAATCATATGAGCTCATCATGTTATTCTAGACGTGATGCCGGAGTGTTTTGGGAAAAACAATCAGGGAAGCGAAAAAATAGATGAACTCATATGCTCCGAGAAGCAAAACATTTGTATATTATTCAAGTCCGTTTAAAACCATCCCACAATCTGGGATTTTATAGCTGCCTGAATACGATATTTTTCAAAAATATAAAATTACAGAAAAATTACGAAAATAAATCAACGGGAAATCACGACGCTGATTATATCGACCTTTTTAAATGAACGGATCCGGAACTGGGATCTTTATTGAATACGCAATTGAAATAACAAAAACGTCCTAAAATCTTTGGCGCCCAAAATGGAAAGGGAAACAACTGATTTTGACCTCGAAATGGCAGTGAACCGCCTCCGGCTATTCACCATGTCGTCGGCGGTCCTGCCAGGGCCGGCCCTCGCTTGTATTGGGCCTAAGACCAAGCCCTTGAATTGGGCCTTTTAGTTGATTTTTTTTAAAACATACTTATTGTTAGATATTTTTTCATAAATAAATATTTTGGTTATCGTTTGCATACGAGTTGCCGTACGAATTAATGTTATCGCAACGAAACGGGGTTCGACCACTGCATGCATCAGTTCATGAAGGGATATACATTTTCAGATACACGCATTTTCGAACTGATATGTACTTACCCTTTTGTGTAAGGGTTGCATGCTTTCATCCGGTGCAAGGAGTACATCCATTCGTTTATGGGGTACTTGCAACCTAAACCACTGCATGCATCAGTTCATGAAGGGATATGCATTTTCAGATACATGCATTTTCGAACTGATATGTACTTACCCTTTTGTGTAAGGGTTGCATGCTTTCATCCGGTGCAAGGAGTACATCCATTCGTTTATGGGGTACTTGCAACCTAAACCACATGATTCAGTTCTTGAAGGGATATGCATTTTCAGATACACGCATTTTCGAACTGATATGTACTTAACCTTTTGTGTAAGGGTTGCATGCTTTCATCCGGTGCAAGGAGTACATCCATTCGTTTATGGGGTACTTGCAACCTATAAAAGACATAAGTATGAAGACGAAAATCCATAAATTTGACAACATCATTAGAAAAACTTTGAGTGTTCTCGGGTTTGATTCAAACAAGTCATTGTTTGAATCAAACACCCCCATTGTATACTGAAAGAGATTTTCATTTGATCCCTTAGTGACAAATCGTGTGGGACAAAACATCTCTTAAAAGACAACGTTATTAACGTGCCTTGGAGTTTATAATTCTCTGTCAAATCCTAAGTACTACATTTTTTCCAACACTTATCGCGTTTTTACAATCCGTAAATGTAAAAAAATAATAAAACTTGTTTGTATATATCTATTTTTTTGGTCAAGTAAAATTTTTTATTGGGGCCTTTATCAATTAGAGTAAAAAAATAAATTGGGCATTTATCAAAAAAGAAAATTAACATATTATATTAGGTTGAATCGGATTAAATCTACACGATTTTTTTTTCTTTTAGCGAAACATGTACCATTTTTCGCCCCGACAATTAATTGACCGCCTAAGACCCGGGTCTCGCCGGCCTTAGCATAGGGCCAGCCCTGGGTCCTGCGCACGAAACGGACACCGGAGCCGAAATTTTCAGCCAAAATACTACCACATATGCCCAAACGTTCACTTTTGTCCATGTATTCAATTGCGATTAATGTGGAATCCGACAGTTTCGAATCAGACGCGCCCGCATCAAGACGGAGAATACAGAGAGTGATCAAAATTTCTTTTTTGGGGTCTTTTTTCTGGAAGCATATGGTGTTGTACTATTTTATATGCGCAATATTTTTTCAAATTGGGTTTACTATATTTTATGAAGACTATATTTCGTCTTCATAATTTGATACAATGGTAGGGACAAGACGTGGAAAATGATTCTTTAAAAGGTACATAGGCTTCTCAAAAAAAAATTAAAAAAAAAAAAAAAAAAAAAAAAGGTACATAGGGACGATGAAATTTACTATCTATTCTTTTTTCTTTTTTCTTTTTTCTTTTTTCTTTTTTCTTTTTTTTTTTTTTTTTTTTTTCCCAAAATTACATGCAAGCGGCCCTCCACTTTGTTTTCTTTTTTGCATTACCGAATTGACTATGTACGGATCCGACTACCTCATTATACCTGAAAATAATTGCTACATCTATTTATTTACGATTACCCTGAATTACATAGTACAAGCTGTCCTCCACAATAGAATGAGTACTATAATAACACAATAGAGGATCTTGTGTTTAAGCCATCTGCACTTGTATCTTTGCGAGATGGTTTACTAACCCTGTAATTGAAATTCTCCTATTCTTTATCCCGGTAATCAACGAATATAGCCGTTCATGAATAAGTTCTGATTCAACTCGCATAAGATCATGTTTAATTGTTTCGTTGTTAAGCTTATAAATGAATCACTAAACTCAAACGTACTTGTGTGCTCGTCTAATAAAGCTAATTGGCAAACGTTTCTGAAATATCCTCATCCACCTCCTTGCAGAAAGGACATAATTTATCGTCAACCGCAATACCTCTGTTTGCAACATGAGTGCGTGTGGGAACTCGATTGTGTGCAACCTTCCAATTAAAAATGTTAACTTTTGACGGAACAACATCATTCCACCTCCAAGAAAAAGAAATAGAACGATCGTCGAATGCTGACACATTAAGCACGATCTTCTTTAACCGGGCCACTGAAAAGATACCATTGAAACTAAGCCTCCAAAATGGTGTGTCGACATTGCCTGCAATGGGTGATACATAAGAGAGCAAAGCATTAAGATCAATAAATTCCCCCAACTCTCTCCCTCTTAACTCTCTTCTCCACTCCCAATCCCAACACCAAACCCCTTCTACAAACCTCCCTCTATCACTCACCACACACTCACTATCTTTCTCAAGTCGAAAAAGTCTCAGAAAATATACTTCAAGAGTACGCTCCCCAACCCAAGAATCTTTCTAAAATCTCGCTCTATTTCCCATGCCTAGCTTCCATCCAACAGAGGATAGAAGTTTCACCCCTTTATTTTCAATGTGGAACCCATTTTTTACAATACCGCACCACACTTTACCCTTTCCACTCCTCCCGACTCCCTCGCTAAATCCTTCTTCCTTGCCATACAACGCACTAATAACTTCATTCCACAACACACCATCTTCTGTTTTCCACCTCCACCATCATTTTCCTAGTAAGACAATATTTTGCACCCTAAGCCCCCTACCCCAAGCCCACCTAGCGATTTTTGCTTCAAAATTGTGTTCCAAGAAATCCAAGCAGTTTATCTCTCGCCTTTGCCCCCTCCCTAAAAAAATTGAGCTCTCACTCCCCATAACTTCTTTGATCAGTGTCAATCTACCTCCCACAAATAAGAGTCTAGCTTTCCACCCAGCTAGTTTTGCTTCACCCTATCGATGACCGGCTGCAAGATTTTCTACCTCATATATTTGGTGCAAGATTTTTGCTTGGACTTCGATACCCAGATTGAATTTTACGGATTGGAATTTATTCTTCTGTTACATTCCTTTAGCAGCAAGGCATGGTGAGAAATTTTTAATATGGGATGCTATCAAAAATGTTGTTTTTTGGTCTATTTGGACGTCTAGAAACTCTGTTGTTTTCAACTCCAAATTTTCCAATGCCGACAATTTATTTAGAGAGATTCAAGGAAGAAGCTTCGCGTGGATAATTACAAGAAAAAGCAGTATCAACAACGATTGGACGACTTGGACAAACAATCCTCTTTCTTTGAGCAACAGTAATGACTAGTTGAGTATTGAATCGTTGTTTGTTCGGCTTGGAGTTGTTGAGTTTGTACAGTATTTTCTGCTTTGATTCACTTCATCACGGATTAACAATTTAAGTGTATTTCCGTAAACTTAATCTTCATTCGCGACACACACTGTTATATGGCTAAATATTACAACTTACAGTTTTCGTAGTGTAGTATTTATGAGCACAAAACAAACAATAAGACAATGAATAAATTTGTCATTTATTAATAATAAAAACAATTACAAAAATTGTATTTCGAGCACTATACCAAGTCTCATTGTTCATATTCTTGCTTTGGGAATGTTTTATCTTATCTTCAGTCGAAATTATATTCAATGCTTCCACGAAAAATTCTTACATGATGTCGGTGTAATTGAAGGCTGACGTGAGCAACTGTCACAGATTCACACGTGCTGAGATGCGTTTACCTATCCTACCCCTGCGGTTGGTATGGGTCGTTACAGTCACACATGCTTCAGTTAGTGTGCCAATTTTTATGGAATGTGTTTCATTGCTTTATTTCACGTTTAAATCCCGTAACACAATGAGTTTATTGCATTTTTTTCATTACATGCATGATTTCATTTAGTTAAATACTATTTCATTCAAACAAGTGTGTCATTAGCTCCGTCCTTGGCTTGTCATGTGTATGTTTTGGTTATTAGTAGAAACCGTGTTCGTTTCTTGTTAATTAATGACATTTTTAGCTTTTTGAAATATGGAAATAGTCCTCGATCGATAGTCCCTTATGAAATTAGTTAGTAATTTAGTTAGTAATTTATTGAGTATCAAGTACACCAAATCTGATTGTATGATAATACCTATATCATGGTTGAATAAATCCATTTATTTATTTATTTCTAAGTAATAGCCTATTTCGGCGGATAAAACAATTATTGGCTTTTTCTTATATGCATAAAATTTTGTTTTCTTATCTCGTATTACACAAGGAAATATCTTTTCTCACAAAACATAGTCGAGCATCATTCGACCAATATTGAGTCCGGAATACTCTACACATTCGGACTAGAATTGGGTCGGGATAACAACAACAATATAAGAGCACCACTATTGATTCGATTTGAATTTCGGACGAATATTAAAAGTTTTTTGTACTCAATTTTAGTCGAATGTCTTTCGACCGGTATTGAGTATGAAAAACATTCAAAATTCTTACTAGAATAAAATCAGTATAATGATCGTATTCTGACTCAAATTGGGTCAGAATGGCTGCTGTGTGAATTGACCATAATTGGTCAGAATAGTATATATTTTCCGGACTCATTTACGGTCAGAATGGCAGGCGTGTGGAATATCCAAACGAAGCCTACTCTCGGCTCTTGGTAAGTGTAAAACAACATTTGTGTGAAAAGATAGTCCCTTACACAATTGACTACATTAGGATCGGACGGCAAATTTTATAATGGTCCACCTACAATTATGATTTGATGGTCCGAAACCAATCATATTCCATTATTTTTGCTAATGGTCCCATATTTTTAAAAAAAATTATTAATTTTAAATTTTTTGATTGGTTGAAATAGTTATTACATGGTGTGGCTAGACCACCATAAAATCAGTGTAGTTCCGATTACCTTGTTAGACTAGAAAATAATTACATTACCCAAAATTACATAGTACTCCCTTTATCCCGTAATAAAGGGTCTTTTGATATATTATAAGGCTTTTCATATCCCGATTAAAATTAAATGTATTATTTTCATTTTCATACTAAACTATATAAAATTATAACTCTCTCCCAAAAAACAATACATTATTTTGCTTTGAAATATTACATAGTACAAGCTGGCCGCCACAATGGAATGAAGAATATAATAACACAATAAAAAAAATCGAAAACAGAAAAGATATTGTGCTTAAGCTGTCTGTGAAATAACAACACAAATGATAAAATTAAAAGCAAAAAAAAAACATATTTTATAGAATTTTTTTAATCATTTTAATCCATTTTCCTATTTTCTTTAGTAAAAAGGACAAAGACATTGTGTATAGACTCATGCAGAGAGAATTGATCTCGATGCACCATAATTTTTCTCCATCATATTCAGGGGCCTCTATACATGGTAGGAAGGGGTACGGTCGACCCTCTAAAATAAAAACATTATGTATAATAGTATAGAATTTTTTTATAAACATATATATATGTGAAATTGATCTCCTTATTTTTATGTATTGAACCCCCTGTTTTTATCTATTGTCCAATAATTATATGTATAGAATTGAATATCCAAATATATGTGTGATACGAAAAAAAAGTGACAAATTTCTAATCTCATGTCAAAATTCCCACACCCGCCCCTGCCCGTGTTACATAATATAAGCTGGCCAGACTTTGTGTATAGAATCATGCACAAAGACACTGTTTATAGACTCATGTGTAGAGGGGCGGTCCTAGCTAGTATGGGCCAAGGGGGGCGTACGCCCCCCTTAATTTTTCTGAAATACGTATATTACCCTTTTTTATTAAGAGGCTTATGATAATAAGTATTAACGTGCATGTTAGAGTACTAGTGGAAGCGAAGCGTAACGCAGTTGGTAGAGTATATGGTCATTCTCCTTTAGGTTTTGCAGGTTCAAT
Source organism: Gentiana straminea (assembly GCA_036785695.1). Lineage (NCBI taxonomy): Eukaryota > Viridiplantae > Streptophyta > Magnoliopsida > Gentianales > Gentianaceae > Gentiana > Gentiana straminea. Next base: position 12,844,817 of record JAVUPR010000137.1, read on the forward strand.
CCATGGCAGAAGCAATTTTTTATTTTTCTTCTTCCATATAACTATTAATTATTTTTAACATGTTCCACTTTTTAAAACACATTTCTTTTCTAATATATCATCTCTTTCCACAATTATGTTTCTTCATTTCATTTATTTCAATATGATTGCAGTTCTTCATTTCATTTATTTCAATATTTTTGGAATTTTAGCAAATTGAACACATTTAACATTCATTTTCTATGTTTTGGTATTTAAAAAGAAAGCCAAGATGAGGGATAAAAGTGACAGGATGAAATGTTGATAATAAAACTTTAAAAACCGTTGTACAACATGCGATCCAATATGTTATTATCCCATTTCAAATACTAAAAATGTTGGCAATTTATTATTTTTTCATTATCATAAAAGACGACAACTTTCTTAATTGTATCGTTGTGAACGTTATTTTTCATACACTTCCTCTAAGAAATTTAACCGAGAATTCCGCCCCCATAGGACGATTCGCCTCCGCCCCTGCATGCATGTGTATAGACTTAACAACATTTAGAATAATCGTATTTCACTGGTATAACCGAATAGTGTATATACAAATATATAGGCCCAAGACGACTTGGCCAACAAGACATAAATAATAAATTATAAATAATAATATTTAAGTAGACTCAATATTATTCTCGACACGCCCCGCAATCCCGTGGAAAGTGGCTGAACACGGAGATTGTACTTTAGACTGGCAAAACGAGGCTGCGCCAACGGTTTGGTGGGGACATCGGCTAACTGATCCTTCGAGGAGATAAAAGAGATGCTAAACTTGCGAGCGGCAACCAATTCACGAACATGATGAAATCGATCTATATGTGCTTCGTGCGGGCATAATACATCGGATTATGAGCAAGGTAGGTGACGCCAATATTATCACACCAAAGAGTAGGCGGAGAAGATAACGGAACATGCATCTCATGAAGAAGAGTGCAAAGCCATTGAAGTTTGGCGGCGGTATTATAAAGGGTTTTATACCCTGCCTCAGTGCTACTCTTCGAGATGGTCAAATGCTGCTTACTACGCCAACTAATGAGATTATCACCAAGGTTGACATAATATGCCCCAACAGAACGACGATTATCACTGTCAGCGGCCCAATCAGAATCAGAATAAGCCCGGAGTGAAATAGGTGACCGACGGGAGAAGAAGAGACCATCGGAGACAGTGTGGTTAAGATACTGAAGAATGCGTTTAAATGCAACCCAGACTAAATGTGGTTATAAAAGGTATTCTTACAAAATGATCACAGTGACTTATTAATTAATATGACTTTCAACGTGAACAATGATGTAAAACTATGTTGTAGTCATTAATTAGGATAAAAATGATTCTACTACCGAAATGGTTGTACCACGACAGACAAAGCATATTTATGCACTTTTGATTATGATAGGCTTACATTATGATCAGGTTATATATAATGATAAATAATATGTGAAAGATTAATGATAGAAACTCAATCAATTCGTCACAACGAGTGACAACCTAATCATCTACCCTCTTCGAGGTTTCCAGGACCTTGTTTGCCTTTCATTTCCTTGTTCAACAATCTACAACATAGCTTAAGCAATATCTGGTTGCTTAGTTGTTTGGTTTTGCAGGTTGGTTCCTGCTTCATCTTGTACATTGGGGATAAACAAATGGCCCTGTACATTGGGTATTATCCCTCCACCTTCCTGAAGAGAGTTTGCATTACTCACTCCTTCAACATTTTTGTTTTTTTTGGAAAAATTATCAATCTAGCATGCTGTTTAACACGAAATTCAAGCACAAACGAAAACAAAAAATAGGACGTACAGAAAATTTATTGACTGAGGCGAGTGCAGCACTATGTCCTTAAGACGTTTTTGCCCCGATTACGTGCACACGGTAATGGCAATCGTCTCCCAAGATACAACAGTCATACCTTCTTCGGATTGTTGTACTTCAATGAGAAGAAGACGGCGAACCGATCATCTTCTGCAAATCTCTTCTTGACTTGAAAATATATGCAAGGTTTATTTTTGGATGCCATGAAAAACATAAGAAAGCCTTTTAAAGGAATGAATTTCTTATGAAAAAATTGATAAAGCCCTCTAGTTTATTTGTTTATTCTTTATTTTTATTTTTACCAATTATCTAGCTAATTTTTTTAGACTGTATCATCTAGCTATTTGAATGGAAGAATATCCATATTAAGGAATCTCAAAACATACAAACTAACAAAAAAAAATTATTTTGATCAAATTTTGATATTTTAAGAAAAGAAGAAATTTAACAAAACAGAAAACTGTTATTTGCATAGTATATATATCATACATTAAGACTCAAAAAAAAAATCAGCTGATCATATATATATATATATATATATATATATTATATATATATATATATATATATATATATATATATATATATTAGTTGATATTCTGAAAACCCCCGAATAATATAAAGCATATTTATTAGTTGAAATTGACATTGTAAAAAAATTATGGTGGACTTTCTAAAAAAATGGTGGGCTGATTAGTTTTATAACATGGGCTATAACATGGGCTGTTGGGTGGGCTTAGCCCCCCTCAGTCCTGTTATTGGCTCCGTCCCTGTAATTATGAAACCGTTGTAAGATCATGTGTTATTGCCCTGTTGACTGTAAAATTGTTGTTTGAGGTCGATGACGACTTATACTGAGTTGAGGTGGACATGCATTATGTCGGTAGTATGAATTGAGGGACATCTTATGTCGACCTAACTGTAGAAAACATAGGACGACATGCGCCGTGTCAGACAGAGGAGGCCGACACGCGTCCTTTCGAATTATTATGGGTGACCTGCGTTGTATGAAAACCAGCTTCGCTGAGATCTATACATGTTCAAGACCCACTAATGAGTTAAGCCCATTCGATCCACGTACTTTGAAGATCCGTATTAGGTAATTTAGCTTCATGTGTATGAGGTCGGAGCATACTCATGCATGTCATTCTCATATTGAGATCTCAATTTCTATAAGTTGTCCTAAATTTTTAATTATCTTTTATTATGCTTAAATTTATAATAATCTTTTAAGAAGAAATGAAGAATGAACCAAAAAATATCAAATCAAAGCATAAGATAAACTTGTTTTAATTGGATTTGAGACTTTTTCGATAGTCCAATGCTAATTCTATAGAAATATATACACACTAAAAAAAAAAACATAATATCATGTTTCCAATTCATCACACTCCTACTAGTGACCAAATGAATATAAATGCCCTCAATATATTCTCTTAAGTCACTTTCTCCTCTGAGAATCAGATCTAACCTAGTGCTACAAACTATTACGTTTCTAGTGAGAACCAGTGTTCGAGTTTTATCTCACCCTCCAATATATATATTAAAATCATCTTCATAAGAAAAATTATATGCACACATTAGGTTTGTTGCTTTTGAGGGTTGGTAAACTCCACATAACCACATCCATCTAATACCCAACTACTATCTTCATATTTGTCAACAAACCATCATATGAATTCATAAAATAAAATAAAAAATAACAATAAGAATAATAAAAGCCAAGCAAGGCCTTAAGTCTGTCCTAATAAATAAATGAGAAATAAAAAGGTAATAGAAAAGTTAAATAAAAGTCAAGCTAAAAAGTGAGGAAGACGTCTCAACTCACACCACTACCTCTCTTTACTTCCCTTCTCATCTAAGCATACACTCCTAATCTCAACCCCCCACTCCTAACCCCCACCCCCACTCCTAACACATATCATCAATCTTGAGCAGAATTTGGTGTCCCAAAACAATTTTAGGACATGGGTTCTGTGGGAAGTCCTCTAAAATCAAGGACACCATATGAAGAATACAAAGATTGTGCACAAGGCATCTGCAACATATATTGTTCTCAATGGTGCAATTATCCACCTCCCCTTGACTCTGGTGATGATTCAGGCACATCTTTTTCCCCTTTAATTATCGCGGTTATCGGTATCTTAGCAAGTGCATTTCTTTTAGTATGTTACTATGCAATTATCACTAAATATTGCAGGAGAAGAAGGGGAAATAGGAGGAATCATAATAATTTTGAAAGTGAATTACAATTGAATCTTGATCAATTGCAAGTGAATTCAAATGGTGGATTAGATGAAGGGTTGATTAAATCCATCACTGTTTTTCAGTACAAGAAAGGTGTTGGATTAGTTGAAGGCACAGAATGCTCTGTTTGTTTGAATGAATTTCAAGAAAATGAGAATCTAAGATTATTGCCTAAATGTTGTCATGCTTTTCATCCTCCATGTATTGATATTTGGCTTAAATCTCACTCGAATTGTCCGTTATGCCGCGCAAATGCTGCTCCAAATGAAACTCCTCCTTCTAATGCAAATGCAACTCAAAGTTCATCAGTTCTTAATATATCTGCAATGGAAAGTCATAGACCAAATGACTTGGTATTTGTTATTGATGATAATCATCAAGAAGAAGAATTTGTTGAGAATCAAGAAGTTTGTGTAAATGGGATCTCTGATTTTCTTTCAAAGAATCAACAACAAGAACCTTCAATTAGAAAAGAGAAGATCTTGGATCAACATGAATCTAGGGGTGGCTTAAGGATTGCTGATGTTTTGGAAATGAATGAAGATGAGGAAATAAAAGTGGAAATTCAGCAGAAATTAGAGATTAAGATTATGGGTTCTTCAAAAAGGGTTGAAGATGAAGAAAGCAAGTGAATCAATGGAGATTCAGAATTTCCCCATTTTTATCCAGGTGGTGTGGATTTATTTTCACTATATTTGATTAAGGAAAGAAATTAATTTATAAAAAAAAAATAGATCTTTAATTTTGGAATTCTTGTGCATATAAAACAATTGACAATGTAAAGAATTTGCATATAGTTAACAACATGTAAAAGTAATTTGATGAGCTGTTATTTTCTTGTGTGAGAGATAAGATTGTTGTTTATTGTGGATGATTTGTGTCAAAGTTTGACATTCATTTATGGTTTCAAGGATATATTCATTAAATTTTATACAATGAGATGAGGTAGTGCTTAACGTCTCGGATCGCAAGTCTAGCGGCGTTGCATTAGGCATTATAAAACTAATAACCGCTTAAGTTTATCGTATTTGCTTAAAGACGACTAGTCAAACAAAGTTATCAAATCTATTACGTTTTATTTTATATGTTAGTAGCTATTTTAGGTCTATTTTTTAATCAAACTTAGATTTGTAAAACCAAATCAATACACGTATTAAGTTAAAATAAGGGGGAATGAGGGAGAAGGACAGAAATATTTCATCAATTGAGTAGAAGGACAGTTTTTTGAAACTTTTTTATAAAGACAAAACTATTTATTCACCGTCGAAATTCACTTCGCGTCGAAATTTCGTTTAAATTTGTCGAAATTCACTGTTTAAATTATTAATTTTCGAAATTCATCGTCGAAATTCACTAATTTTCAAAATTCATCGTCGAAATATCGAAATCGTCGGGAAATTAATTTTGATTCGAAATTCGAAATTCACCGATTTCGGGATTTTGAGGAGATTCACCGATTTTCGGGATTCATTTGTTTGTCCTTCTCGCTATAAAAATTATGCAGTTGTCCTTCTCTCTATAAAAAATATGTAGTTGTCCTGTTACTTAAAAATATTTCAGATTGTGTCATTATCCCTAATTTTCCATTAAAATAATCTAATCAGCATATCTACAATTTTTTATACATATTTTCACCTAGTTTACCTGAAAAATAACTGTTACACCGTAATTATTTTTTTATAAAATCTGATATTCATGTTCTATCTTCAAAGGGAGTGTAAGAAATAAAATATACATCTTTAAGCTTGCGCAATTAGGGGCAAGTGTCGGCTAAGTTGTTCTAGTGTTTATGTCTTCGGCAGCAAATTGTCTTAGTGCCTAAGAAATAGAATTCTGATAAAAACTCTCTATAAATTAAGAGTCTTTATTTACACTGTTAAATAACTTAAATTGTCTCACATTGGACACTTGTAATATTTTCACCCATCATATTAAGATATGGATTTCTCTCACCTCATAACGTAGGTTTTGAGGATGAGGTATATCCTCTTAATTATATGGAGTTTGGGTCAAGTGTTACATGGTATCAGAGCCACGCATGTATTATGCAAGTGTTGTAGCCTCTTTGCTGGTCTTATAATGCTCTTTATGTGCCTTGCGTACCATGTGACTCAGACTCTTTATAGGTGTTATAAACACAGACAACGCTTACAGTTTAATAAAGAAACAATGCAAACGTAAAGAATGGCGAAATTGATAAAACACAGAAACAGAAAGAACACAGTGATTTAACGTGGTTTTCGGCGAAGCAATCAAACATAAACAATCAAAGGAGAAAAACGAAACAAGAAGAAACACGATTTAACGTGGAAAACCCCTCGGTGGGAGAGGTAAAAAACCACGGCGAGAAAAGAGATATTTTATTATGCACCGAATTTTACGATTTCAACACACTCGGATAATGAGACAACAAGCGTATTTATAGGCACAAATCCCTAAACCCTAGCCGCCGGGAATCTTTGTACGATGCACCATAAATACCCCTACACGTGTCCTCCTTTTTAATGACACCGTATAAGCTGTCACATAACGGGAATTAGCGGATGTGGGACCTGCGTATTCCGGGACTCGACGGACTATCACCCCGCGATAGTCACCCTGCTGACAGAAGCTCAGTAGACTCCACCCTACTGAAGCACAGAATTGAATACACTTCTCAGCCGACCATCACTCAGCTGAGTCTTCAGATTGGTTCCATCAAAATGTAGAGTTTAAGTCACCTTACTGACAAATCTCCACCTTGACTTCAACTCTCCCTAGAGTCAAACAGATTGCATAACCAGATGTACTTGTACCAGATGCATTCGTCAATGCCAGATGTACTTGTACCGGACTATCTCCACGGCATCCACTCCATTGATGCGCCTCGGTAGAGTTTCCGAAGCATTATAAGCTTTGAATATTCGGTAAGTCCAGGCAAAGCCGAAACTTAGTCTATTTGAACCGGTTTAGTGAACATATCGGCGGGATTCTCCTTTGTGCCAATCTTCTTCACCACAACCCTCTTCTCATTCCTCAAGAAATGATACACGACATCAATATGCTTGGTTCTCTCATGATGAACACGATCCTTGGCTAAACAAATTGCACTTAGATCGTCACAATAAATCTCGGCCGATCCGATGCAACCCCAAATCAGCGACTAGCCCCTTCAACCGGATACCCTCCTTAGCCGCTTCGGTAAGAGCCATATATTCGCTTCGGTAGTTGATAAGGCTACCGTAGCCCGAAGAGTAGCTTTCCACCGACTCGCATTTCCCAATGTAAACACATAACCGGTCATTGATTTTCTACCGTCAACATCACACTGCATAATCGGCATCACGGTAGCACGTGACAAGACCGATATCACCTCCATAAATGAGACCAACATCATTTGTACCTCTCGGGTACACGAATATCCTTTTAACGACTTTCCGGTGTTCCTTTCCGAGGTTGAGCCATAAACCTGCGACAACACCGACCGCCCGAGCCGAGATCGGGCCTAGTGCAAACCATGGCATACATCGGGGCGCCAACCGCACTAGCATAGGGAACTTTTGACATATACTCCTTCTCTTGGTGGCGTGAAGCATAAACGGACAAATGAACATTTGATGCCATAGGAGTATCTATTGGTTTTGCGACGAGACATCCCAAACTTGGCCAATATCTTCGCACATAACCCTGCTCGAGACAAGAACAACTTCTTCCGACTCCTATCTCTCGAGATCTCCATCCCCAAGATTTTCTTGGTTGCACCCAAATCCTTCATTTCAAATTCGACCGAGAAGGTTCTTCGGATTTTGAACATCGGACTTCCTTCTTTGCGGCAGCCTATCGGCATGTCATCCACATACGGGACAAGATAGATATATGATCCATCTTTCGACGGAATGAAGTAAACACAACGATCATATGGACTTCGTTGTAACCTATTTGAAGCATGAAAGCTGTCAAACCTTTTATACCTTTGCCTTGGAGCTTGCTTCAAACCATACAATGATTTCTTCAACTTGCAAACATAGTTTTCTTTGCCGGGAACTTGAAATCCCTCGGGTTGTGTCATGTATATCTCCTTATCCACCTCACCATGTAGAAAAGCGAGTTTTCACATCTAATTGCTCAAGTTCCGGATCTTTTTGTGCCACCATTGCTAGTAACACCCCGATTGAAGTGTGTCGACCAATGGTGAAAATATTTCATCAAAGTCAACCCCTTCTTTTGATTGAATCCTCTTGCAACCAAACGTGCCTTATACTTGACCCTTCGCCTTAGTTATTCCTTCCTTTTTCTTGAAAATCCATTTACAAGTCACAACTCCCTGTGTCGGTAGGTGTTTGACCAATTCCCAAGTCTGATTCTTCAATAATGACTCCATTTCATCTCCCATGGCTGCATGCCAGTGAGATGCTTCTATACATGTCACTGCTTCCCTGTAAGTAGTAGGTTCAGCAACCTCTACCTCTTCAGCAACCTGGAGTGCATATCCAGCCAAATCATCATATCCATATCTCCTTGGAAGTATCCCAACATTAGATCTTCTAGGCACCGCGGTAGACTCGCCGATCAATGTTTGTATGACGCCCCGCCGAGGTCTCGACGGGGCTTGGATCGGATTCGGTTCATTATCCGGATCGGTATAGTGTTGATTTGGATCCACCGATTGTTGCATATCGTAGACTCCACCCGAAGCTCCACTCGTTTCTCAACACTATCGGATTCAAAGATTGGTTTCGGACTCGGTAGACCTCCCCACCGATTAGTTTAACATAGAATTTTCATCAAACACAACGTCCTGTCGAGGATTACTGCGGACTCGCGATGACCAAATTCTATATCCCTTCACTCCATCACCATACCCCACAAACACTCCCTTCTTGGCTCTTGGCTCCAACTTCCCTTCACTAACATGATAGTAAGCCGTACTCCCAAAAACCCTTAAGCGAGTAGTCGGCGGGCTTGCCGACCACATCTCAAATGGTGTCTTGAGATTGATTCTGTGTGAGGACTCACGTTGATTAAGTAGCAAGGTTTGTCTTAACGACACGCCCAAAATCTCCTTGATAAACCGGCTTGAGAAAGCATACATCTTGCCCTCTCCGGTAGAGTTTGATTCATCCTTTCAAAGAACACCATTTTGCCGAGGTGTATTCCTTACGGTATGATGTACGGCAATACCCTCACCGCACAAAATGAATCAAAATCCGTCCGGCGAATTCCGGACCATTATACGTACGAAGCTTCTTGATTTTCTAGCCTAATGGATTCTCCACTAGGGCCTTCCTTCGCTTGAAGTTACCGAATGCATCACTTTTGTTCTTCATCATCACCACCCAAGTCATCCTTGAATAGTCATCTATGAATGACACAAAGTATCCGTGACCACCCAATGACTCAACTCTTGATGGACCTCGGCGGTCGAATGGATATAATCAAGTGTTGCCTTTGTATTGTGCAACCTGCCGAGAATTTACTTCTATGCAACTTCCCAAACACACAATGTTCACAAAAGTCCGGATTCTTGACCTTATATCCCCCAAGAAAACTGTTGAAGAAAGAATGCGCATACCCCTTTCACCCGTGTGACCTAGTCTCATGTGCCACCACGAGTCTAGTCCGTCGAGACCGGTGAAGCCGCGAGGATGCAACAACGGCGGTGCGGATACGGTAGATCCTTGTAATATATACAAGGTTCCCCTCTTGATGCCTTTGAGGACCACAACCGAATCTTTGAAGACATTCGTTGTCCACCTTCACCCTTGAAATTGAACCCTTCTGTCGTCCAGGTAGACTAAGAGATACCAAATTCTTGGTCATCTGTGGAACATGTCTTACATCTTTCAGTGTACAAAATTTACCATCCTCTGTCCTTAACTTTACTGAGCCAATTCCCACAACTTTGCAAACCTTGATGTTGGCCATATAAATTTGACCACCATCTATCTGCTCATAAGTAGAAAACCACTCCCTGTTTGGACAAATATGGTAGGATGCTCCAGAATCAAGTATCCACACATCATTGTGGTGTGTAGAATCCCCTGCAACTAGAACCAGATCCTCATCAGATTGCTCAGTAGCCAAAGCTGGCATGTGCCGAATTGCCTTCCCGCTCGTTTCTTCTTCCTTGGACAATTGGACTTCCAATGTCCCCGCTCTTTACGGTAATTACGGACATCGGTAGACTTAGGACCTTTGGACACCGACTTCTTTTCTTCTTCGTCCATATCCTTTTCCACTATTCTTTGCAGGCTACTAGCCCACAGCACTTTATCGTCCGTACCGGCGGCCTTGTGTCTAAGCTCCCTGGCATGTAAGGCGGACCTTACATCCTCCAAAGCTACTTTGTATCCTTTCCAACTATGAAAGCGCACAAAGTTTTCATATGATGCCGGTAGTGACACCAACGGGATTAGGGCTGCATCTTCATCTTCAATTTTAACATCAATATTCCTTAAATCAAGCAATATTGTGTTCGGTGAGTCCAGATGTTCCCTCGGTGGACTCCCTTCATGCATCTTCAAACCGAACAACCTCTCGTTTCAACAATAACTTGTTGGTCGGTGACTTGGTCATATACGGGCTTTCAAGCTTTTTCCACAACTTGGGCGCGGTGTCTTCCTCGGCAACCTCGGTGATAACATCATCGGATAAGCACAACATGATGGTTGAATGTGCTTTCTCTTCCAGATCGGCATAATCGTTGCACTTGTATTTGGTTTGTCGGATAAAGGATTCCACAAACCCCGCTTTGTTTCAAAAGTGCACGCATCTTGATTTGCCACGGACCAAAGCTCGTTCCTTCCTGTAAATTTATCGATTTTTACGTTTCTTCGCCGACATCTTTTCTTGCTAAAGATCACAACTTTATCACGGATCATAGAACCTTCGAAGGCCTTGGTGAAGACGAAGTTGATCGTACGGATTGTTTTCTCGAAACTGTCTCGATACCACTTGTTATAAAACGGATGGAGATAACTTCGGATGCAAGAAACAGAAACAGAAGCAATCAAACATAAACAATCAAAGGAGAAAAACGAAACAATAAGAACACAGATTTAACGTGGAAAACCCCTCAGTGGGAGAGGTAAAAAACCACGGGCAGAAAAGAGATATTTTATTATGCACTTGAATTTTACGAGATTTCAACACACTCGGATAATGAGACAACAAGTGTATTTATAGGCACAAATCCCTAAACCACAGCCGCCGGGAATCTTTGTACGATGCACCATAAATACCCCTACACGTGTCCTCCTTTTAATGACACCGTATTTGTCACATAACGGAATTAGCGAGATGTGGGACCTGTCGTATTCCGGGACTCGACGGACTATCACCCCCGCGATAGTCACCCTGGCGACGAAGCTCGGTAGACTCCACCCTGCGAAGCACGTAATTGAATACACTTCTCAGCTGACCATCACTCAGCTGAGTCTTCAGATTGGTTCCACCAAAATGTAGAGTTTAAGTCACCTTACTGACAGCAATACTCAACATAACTCGGCGGACGGGCGATCGTCGACTTCGGAAGAAACTCGGTTGCACTTCATCAAACCGACTTTCACGGGCGAATATACTTAACTGAAACTGACCATCATTCTCAGTCTTCAGTTTCTCAGATTAGTTCCACCAGATCATTTATCAGTTTAGAGGTCAAGTCACCAAAACTGATAATAGGTCTTATAGTGCCATTTAAATTGTTAGGAAATCTACGTGGGAATGCAGCGGAATTTAAAATTGATTTCCTTTTAACCAGGATCGACTTCATTTAAACAACAAACATAAAAGTAGTATACTGGTGTGTCGTTAACCCACCAAAATTATTTCCCTTCACCTTACAACTAGTATAGGGCGAGAAGGAGTCGATCCCACGAGGAACAGTTGATTATTTCTTTTCAGAATAGTGATAAAAATAAGTTGTGTAGGATGACTTTACAATTAAGTATAAATTCACAAAGTATGCAGAATGAAATACTGGCGGAAAAGTTAAAAGCAGAATAGAGCAAATAAGTAAGGAAAAATCAAGTTGAGACGAATCCAGCTAAATCCAATGTTTCCTCCCTAAATCAACACAATTGATCATTGATGCAGAAATGACTCATTTGATGCTTGATAAATTGGAATTTTTCTTGATCTACCACCATTTTCTGCTCCAAATTGTGGATATACCACCCAAGGCAAAAAAAACAATTTTGGGACGTGATTTTCTCCCATTTTTTTTCACAAATGGGCACGATCTTAAGGTCCTCAAATCCCCTATTGGTGGGTTCCCCTTCCCAATTAGGGTTTAGTTTGGTTCCAAAAACACCTAAAACGCAAAAATTGAAGTGGTATTTCGATAACAAAGTGGTATGCCCACATTTCCCCCTTCTCAAAAGTGGTATATTGATGAATCCCCCTGATAAATTGGTTATAGCTAACCGCAACCGCGAATTAGCCAGTTTTTCCTACAACCGATAACTAGGACAACCGCCACTAATTATTCCCTAATCGGAATCACACTCCTAACGACCGCTAGAAGTTGGTGAACCGATAGCATTAACAAGCAGAAAAACACAATTTCTAGGTTTTAAGTCAACCGGTCTAATTTTAACCATAGAACACTTAATTCTCACAACAGTGATTCCTACAGGAGGTGATCCGGCAGAAATTTATCATTTACCACTTTTAATTTCACCTAAACAACCGTCTTGGTGTAAATTATGGCGATGAACTAGATAATTAACCTAAAAACCTTGCAGTGGAAATTAGATTGATCTTCTAATTCTAATTCGATTAAAACAGAGAATCAAACGATACCAAAAATCAAACAAGGAGAAATATCAATTTGATCTCACAATTGATAGATTTAGGGATTCACAATGCTTTAACTGGAAAAGAAAATTTAGCTACTCATGATCATAATAATAAGCATAAAAGTAATCAGAATACCTTATTCAATTGTAGAATTGAGAAAAGTGTAGTTGTTGAAAGAATAAACCCTAGGAAAATTAAAAGTAAAAGGTCGCACAAGCTGTTCTTGCTCCCAATCGCACAAGCTGAATGATGCGTTCCCTTTTCTTTTCAATGATGCGCACCTTTTTTCTTTTTAAATGGGGATTTTATAATAACTAAATAATATGAATAATCCTAATAAAAAACTAATAAAATAATAAAGTAGGGTCCATCCATAAAGTCAAATATGTAAAAAAAAGTGTTTGATAATGCTGCAATGAGCCATAAATTCGCAGCCAGCTCGATTCGTTTATGCCCGGTTCATTCGCACTAATGGTAGGATCCGCCGTTCAAAGGCGTTAAATTTTTCAAAGATCGTTTTTATTCCGACTCGAACGCTTCACTTCCACTTTGTCTAAATAGCTCCAAATGACTCCAAAATGCCTCAAAACATCCAAAATCATATCTCCATCATATTAAACCTGAAATACACCAAAAACAACCACCCAAGCGAGATCTTTTCGTAGAAAACGCCCTAAAATTGCACCATATATGTAGTCAAATATGAACCTATCAAGTACTATAAAATTACCTTGGTTGATCTAAAAATTCGAAACTTTATCGTCTACGAAGGAGAAGTGGTGCACGGAGCCGCCCAAGCGTTCGGCCTCTACCGCTAATCCACACGAACAACCCGCCGGAATCCACCATTGGATTGCTACCGGAAAAAGTCAGCTACTAGGCCGCCTTTTTCTTCCTCCCAAAATTCTCTCTTAAGAAACTCTCATTTTATCTCACTAAAATATTGCAAGAATATTGTGTTGTAAAAGAGTTTGCACAAATCCTTTTATACGGGGTGGGGCGCCATATGCTATTCCAATTTGATTGCGAAAAGCTTCATAATGGATAGAGGAGAAAGAAAATCAATTTCCAATAAAATAAGGAAAATAGAAATTCTAGATTTATCTCATTAATATTCAATATCTTATATTGAATATTTTCCAAGATATATATTCACAATATCCTATATTGAATATATCTTTATCATATTACCATAAATCAATTTACACATACACATATAAATCTATGTATATTAATATCCAAATATTAATACATGATATAATAATGTGATTAATCAACTTGCAAATTCACGTATATCACATAAACATATATGCGCTCCATATACATATGTAAATATATATATATATATATATATATATATATATATATATATATATATATATATATTTAATTATCAACGTAATTAATATCTTGTATTATATTTAGGGCCAAAGATCCAAAAGTAACAAAACGGACTTATAGGACTTATAAAGACGAAAAATAATCTGTTGGACTTATAAGGACACAATTTTTCCTTATTTCCCACACTACCCTTAATTAATACTAATTAATTCAGCGGCGGTCTTCATAAGGACACCGGCGGCCCACCCCCTGACGTCATGCTCAAATTGGTGGAGTAGTTGGAAATGTTACCGGCTGATAACAACGGAATGGCGGTGGAGTGGAGCATGACGTCGCCCGACGAAGAAGCCGTTGCTGGTATTAAGCAGCGGCGGAGGAGCTGGTTTGAAACTCTACCTATGATGCAGTCCTCTTCCTTGCTAGCTTTTCATTCTCAAAAACGCCATGGCTGCCGTGCTGGGGGTAATGGCCATGACCAAGTGGCTTATTATTGAAAACAACCTCTTCTGGACTGGTTTTTTTTTTTTTTTTTTTTTTTTCTTTTTCTTCTCATTATTGAAAACAACCACTTCTGGCCATGACCGAGTGCCTTTTAGTTGTTTTTTTGGTTGACTTGTTTTATTTTTATTTTTTTTAATTTTATTTTGTGGAAGTTTTTTTTTTAAAATACAAAAAAGATTTTTTTCTTTTGATTTTTTTTTTGAATTATTTTTTTAATGGATGGAAAAAAAATGACCGTCCTGACGTATTGACCACCGTGACGCATTGACTGTCACAAAGCATTTACCTCCACGACGCATTCACCATCCCGATACATTGACCGTCACGACGCATTGATCGCCGTGGCGCATTGACCCCCGTGGCGCATTGACCACCTCGACGTAACAACTGCCACGATGCATTGACTGCCCTAACGCATTGACCCACCCCGACACATTGACCGCCCCAACACATTGACCGTCCCCGATGCAGTGACCGCCCCACGCGTTGACCATCCTAACGCGTTGACCAACGCGCCCCGATGAGTTGAACGCCACGACGTATTGACCGCCCCGACGCATTTACCGCCTCGATGCATTGAGCACCCTGATGCAATGACGTCTTATTGTAGCGATTTATACAGTGACGTCTTATTTTAAGCGATTCATGTACTGATGCCTTATTGTATCGATTTATGCAGTGACGTCTTATGGTATCGATTTATGCAGTGACGTCTTGTTGTAGAGATTTATGCAGTGACGTATTATCGTATCGATTTATGCAGTGACGTATTGTTGTTGCGATTTATGCAGTGACGTCTTAAGGTATCGATTTATGTAGTGACGTCTTATTGTATCACTTTATGCAGTGACGTCTTAGTGTCGCGATTTATGCAGTGACATCATATGATATTGAGTTATGCATTGACGTATTGTTATAGCGATTTATGCAGCGACGCTTTATGGTATTACTTTATGCAGTGACGTCTTATTGTATCGATTTATGCAGTGACGTTTTATGGTATCGATTTATGCAGTGGCGTATTATTATATCGATTTATGCAGTGACATCATGCAGTGACATCTTACTATATCGATTTATGCAGTGACATATGAGATTGCTAAGTCCGAAAAATGAGATTGCTAAGTCCGAAACATCATGACTTTTCTATGTGGTCACTTTAAATAGGGTACTTTAAAGTCCGACTTGATTTCTGAAAATCGATTTTTTTTTTCCATAAAATCGACGCGATGCAGTGACATTTATTGATGCATTGACACGTGATGATCCGGTGAAGAAGAAAAAAAAAGAAAAAAAGGGTCTTTGGATACCCCAAAAAGTTTGATAAAGAAAAAGTGGTTTCTCAAGGAAGACTTTTAAAGAAATTAGCAATTTGACAAGCTCAGAAAAACAAAAATGGATCAGGTCCACAATCCACAAATAGTATCACTCATACAAATAATACAACCCTTCTCTAATCAAAGCCATGCATTAATACAGCCCTGCTGCCCAAAAAAGGAAGAAAATGTGATGGTTCCAACTTCATCACATTTTCAGCTGCTAAATTTCCGAGATCAAAGTCTCCATGAAAGCAATGTTCCCTAAACCAAACCGCTATATTGATTACAAAGAAAACAAAAAAAAAAACCATACAAATTTGCAGATTTAACTTTGCTCCGTGATGATGGAACATTTATATTATTTTGTGACACCGCGATGCAGTGACACCGCGATGCAGGGACACCGCGATGAAGTGACACTTAAAAATGTTGTGAGAAAAAAAATGTCACTTCAGTTTTGTACACAAGCAGAATCAGAGCTAATGGATGCCAAAAAAAAGTCAGATTTGAGATTGAAAATTGAGCAATTAAGTCATTTTTCTCCAATAATTCTTGTAAGAATGAAAGCAGGAGGTGCTGATCCGATAGCAAGAAAAAAGACTTAATTGTTCAAAATCAATCATTGAATAGCCATTGAATAGCAATCTTACCCTCAGTATCAATCAAGAAAAACCTTTGCAAAATATATGATATTCTGATCAAAATGGACAAGAAAGCAGGGGAATTGAAATCTGATAGCTATTCAATGGTTAATTCAGCATTTTCCGATCAGATTCCGGCGGCTTTTAGTTTATTCGATACTCAATTTTCTTTCTTACCATTCAATCTTAGCTAGCTAGTTCAGCAGGGGAATCCACAGATCGTAGACTATCGGAATTCGCCAATTCACTCGGATTGCCGTTCGATTCTTCAATTAATACACGCCTTCGATCGTAGGCAATCATCAGCTAGAGATTGAAAAATAAATTAAAGAGAAAAACAAATTGATTAATGAATTAATCAAATTAATTACCTGGATGAGAAAAGTTGATTGGGTAGCCATTGCCGACGTAGTCATGAAGCTTCAACTTGCCATGGGTGATATGAATCAACTTGCAGGTTGCAGGTTGGGAAGAGGATCTCCGATTGTAAAAGCCCCGGCATCTTAATATATTCAGAAAATTAGACAGGTGATTTTGAGGGTAATTTAGGAAAGTTGAAAAAAATGTGTCCTTATAATCAAATAAGATTTAAGTGTGCCCTAAATGCCTATTAAGTGTTGTTCAAACTAAATTCCTTATAAACAAATATTCATTAATTTTTATTCATTACTTTTACTATGTAGGTATAATAAGTATAAAAAAACTATACTTTTAAGGAATTAACCCTTATATTTATTCTTAATAAATAAGTACCACAATATTAATTTACCACCATAACACTTTATAGTCGAGATAAAAATTTCCTTATTTGGTTATCACTATAACCGCATTTTAATCCGGGTAAATGTTCTTATGTGTGTGAGCCGATAGGCTTCCGAATATGTTGGCCGTAGACACAAAGTGCAATTACGAAAATGCTCCTCATATCTAACGATCACGGAATAGTGTCTAGCAACACACCGTGACCCCCAATCATCGGAAGAGTCAAATGCAATGACTACTACCTTTCATATGAAACAGTTACTATATAAATAGAATCCTATCGTTGTTACAATATCCATACAATCTTATCTCGAGTGTCAGTACATCAACGATTGTATCTTATAATCTGGATATCATGCTCTCTCGGAATAACTCATTTACTCCCACTTTGCAAAGATTCACGGGAGCTAGACATTCCTTATAAGAAGGCTCTTTCGGATATTTACTCATCTTCATAGGATACGCAATTTCCGGACGAGCAACATGAATCCTAAGCATGTTTCAGTATAATACCCAATCACTACCGCATGATCGCCTTATGGCTAGGGCAAACCCAATAGTGTCAAAGTATGACAATCCACACCGTGATGTCATGACGACTCCGGTCTCAAGATAATTACACAACGGTCACATATTGCGACACTTAATGTAAGTGGGTCAATCCAACGTACGCATTCTCCAATACACGCCCACGTACAGTCCAAGTGTCTCCACACTTCGATAGACAAGATATATCTCTATCTTCAATAAGATAGAAGACATCCAATACGTGCTAGTCTAATCATACTATCAATGTCCTGTTTGACAGCACATATCAAACTTATTAAATTGATTAGAGATCTCGTCAACCATAATCACTACCATGGTTTCTCTATCACAGTTTAACACTAATGACGTTATCATATATACAATCACAATTTGGTTCATATAAACATAATATATAATAATAGAAAAATCATTTAACATATGTATAAGTATAAACATAAAGAAATAGTAGAAATAATCCGAACCGGTCGGATCCGGTTCAACCCAATTCAACATATATGTCTTGCGTGCCATATGACTTAGGCTTTTTATAGGCCCACACTAAAGAGGGCGTACTAAAGGGTTTTTTTAAAGAAAAAAAACAACAAATTCCAAAGTGATTTAAGCTTGAAGCATGATTTTTATCGAGATGTACCATCAACCATCATTGAATTTATGGTTCTATTCTTCAATTTTTTTTCTTCTCTTTTGTAGTTCATCTTCTTGAGTTTCCATTATTCAAATTTTTCCTCTTTTGCAAATTCAATTTCTTCATCAACATGAGTGAAAACCAAGTCGAACTCGTATGCGGACAGAATTGTGAATATCATCATCTTCCTCATTACATGGGACATAATTCAAGTCGAACTCGTATGCGAGATTTGCATTGCATTGCATTGTATTATGAATGGATTGCACTTCATATTGTGGGTTCCAAAAGAGTAAATTGTCATCTTCTTCAACGCATGGAACACAATTTAAATCAAGCTCATATTGTGGTATGTTAAGATCCATGGATAAATCAACTTGAGTATATCACCTTCAACCTCTGTTTTATAATGCAGTTTTTGAGGAGTTTTTTTTTTTTTTTTTTCTTTTTTCCCTCTAATGATAAATGTCAATCCAGTTCCTATAAAATTGGTGAGCTTTCATTGGCTCGTGATTTCATTCTACTGGTTCATAAAAGATGGTTTGGATTGAGAAAAAAAGGAGTGAATTTAGAGCAGAGAATAGTAATGATGATTGTTACACTACTCATTATTAATGTCTAATGCTCATTCTAAGCACATAAAAACAACGGCTCTTTATTTTTTTTTTAAGTTAATGGTTAAGGGTATTTTAATCTATTTCACTTGCTTCCAGAGTTTTGTTGATAATGTAAATCAAAAGTCATATCAATGATTCACATTATAAAAACCGAATGTACATCTCAGATTGCTAAGAGAATTGAACCTTTTACAAAATCATACGCCAGCTCAAAAACAAGGATCTGACCCTTTACATAATCATACCTTACACTCAACTCAAAAACATGAAGGGGGGTTTTCGGATGATGACTCAACTTATAGAGACAATACATATGAAAATATCTGGACCACACATGGTTACATTATGTAATAAGACTGTATGTAGTCCAGATTTCTTCACAGGTCTTGTCATCACAAGTGGAGTCACCACCTAAAAATCTTTTAAAAATGCCAACTAAGGGGTTGAATTTTCAACTAAAGAAATAAGCAAGTAGCACTAAACTACTAATAAACCCAAACTAAAGAAAATTGTGTCACTTCTCTTTGCCGTTTACTAAACCTTTGAAACATTTTTCTCCCCTTCTTCTGACCAAATAACAGAGCAAATTGGACTATTGGAGCAACTAATAATGGCCCAAAATCCCACAAACTACCCAATCAAAACCATTGTGGTTTTGGTCCAAGAAAACCGATCATTCGACCACATGTTAGGATGGATGAAATCAATCAACCCGGAAATCGACGGCGTAACCGGACAAGAATCCAACCCACTCTCCACTTCCCAACCAGACTCAAACCGGGTATATTACTCCAACCAATCAGCCAACGTTGAACCGGACCCAGGTCACTCATTCGAAGCAACATACGAGCAAATCTTTGGCAAACAATGGAGTAATAATTCATCCTCTTCTCAAGATCTTCTAACTCCAACAATGGAGGGTTTTGCTCAACAAGCAGAGACTATTCAAAAAGGGATGTCAGATATCGTTATGAACGGATTTAAACCGGACTCATTGCCGGTTTATAAAGAACTGGTTAAGGAATTCGCGGTTTGTGATCGATGGTTTTCGTCGATTCCAACGTTGACTCAACCGAACCGGTTGTTTATACATTCAGCTACATCATATGGGGCTACTGCAAATGATAATAAAATGATGGTTGAAGGTTACCCACAAAAAACCATTTTTGAATCACTTGATGAAGAAGGTTTTAGCTTTGGAATTTATTACACTTATCCTCCTGCAACTCTTTTCTACAGGTACCAAATTATTTTCATTATTTTTTTCTTTGTGAATTTGATTTGCATGTGGGGACTGAGTGGATTCTCTGTTGTGACCGGTTGTTGTGATGAGTCGTTGAATAACTTCACTTTAATTTGTGTATTATCGCAAAGTAAACTTACTTTAAGTTTTATATTTCATTCTTAATAAAGTAAGTTTAATGTGTATGAAATAAATTTTCTTGCCTCTTAAACTTTTTTAAGGATCTCACGTCCCGAGGGATCGGATAGAGTGAGCTAAGGTAGAGTAGCAAAACTTCCGCGTAAAGCCTAATTTATTATAAAAGTAGAGTAATGTTAATGTGTCAATTACTCTAAAATAATAAATATTACTGTGTTGATAAGATAATGATGTGGCAGTAGAAACTTTAAAAAATGAGATGACATCTATTTAAAGGGGTCCATTGTCGTAAGATGAGTGATCCATGCACACGTTAAATTATGGTATTTGTAATGTCTGAGTTGTTAGATGATACAATCATTATTTGTGAGAGTATTATACACTCCGAGAAATCTTTGTACTCCAATATTCGTTCATACTCCTTTGGTCTCAATTAATCTGATGTAGGTTCCAAAATCGTAAATTTTTATGTTTTAATTGCCTAAAAAAAAAAAGTCTAAGAAAATTATTTATAAATCAGATCCATAAGGGACGGCCCTGGTCTCAATTAATCTGATGTAGGTTCCAAAATCGAGAAAATATGAAATCAGATCCATAAGGGACCTGTATTATTTTTCAGGCTCTGTAAGGACTTGATATTTTTTTTTTTCAAGTCATCCGTGGATATTTACATGTTTTGAAGCCAACCAATGTAAATTTCCACGTTGTGAAAAGAAGCCACGTGAAAATAAAAAAAATGGTATAAATCCCTTGAAAACGTGGAAATTTCCACCTTTTATATCTCAGCCTGTGGACTTTTCCAGGGTTTGTAGGGATTTTGCCATTTTTTAATTTCAATGGGCTTAGGCCTAAAAAATGGAAATTTAAAATGTTGAAATTTTCGAAGAGTCAATAATAAGAATGGTCTTACATCTTTATCGAAAGTTGTGTCTTAGCTCTTTTCTTTTATTTTTGTTTGATCAGTCCCCCATGTTTAATTTTTTTTTTGTTGCAAGAATCATCCCTCATCTCTACTGGAAAGTTGTGATTTAGCACACTTCTTTTGTTTAGGTGTGAGCAGTCCCTCACCTTTCATTCTTTTTGCAACTTTGGTCCATTTAACTTACAACTTTTCTATGAAGATTGAGGACCATTCTTGTAAAAAAAAAAAAAGATGGAGACTGGTCAAACCAGCACGAAAGAAGAGGGTCAAGTCACAATATTTCGGTAAAGATGGGTACCATTCTTGCAAAAAAATGTAACATGATGGACTAATCAAACCAAAACGAAAAAAGACGACTAAGTCACAGCTTTCGATAAAATGAGAGATCATTCTTGCTATTAGCTCAATTTTCGAGCATTGATATCAACTTTTATTTTAGTTGAAACCAGCACAGCAATGTGATTCTATGGCCTGCACTTTAGCCTTAATTTAATGGATAAATAATTGAAAAAACAGGTGAATTATTGAGACACTTGGTGAAAATCATTGACCTTTTAGCCCATGTGCTTTGCATATCGAATCTCTGCTGTTTATTTTGTGGGGTTTATGATAATATTATCAAAGACTATATTGGTAAAGTGAAAAGAGTCTATTGCCTTAGTATATTTTTTTTTTTATCATTTGATTATCATTAGTTACTTGTTTATGATTAAACACAGGAGGCATTTATTTGCATCATCGCGGTTTTATCGGTACACCACATTATCTGTACAACACACTGAACCGGTCGACTTTTGAAAAGTTGATTTTCGAGTCAAGAATTGATCTAGATCGTGAGGCTTGATCGACCTTTTCAAAGTTGTTTTTAAACAACTTGGGCATCCTTTTATGATACAAATTTTAAACAAATTGGGCATCTTCTTAGCTAAGTAGTTAACCTTTTATATTATAATTGTTTAAATGCCCCCAACATCACAAATATGATGAGATAATTACACTTTTAGTTCCTCGTATTTCTTTATTTTCTCAAAAATAATATCTACCAGCTTTCATTCTTACGATAAACACCTTTACGTATTTGTTTTTTTTACGATAAACACCTCAATGTTTTACCGTTACGATAAGCATCTCTATGTATTTTTTTGTTACGTACGATATACACTCATATATTTATGTTTTCGTTTCGATAAACAACCCGTTATTTATATGTCTCATATATAACTGTAACAAAAACAAATATTATTACACACAGGAATCTGAGAAAGCTGAAGTACATAAACAATTTCCACCAATACAATCTAGACTTCAAACGCCATTGTCAAGAAGGGAAGCTACCAAACTATGTAGTAATTGAACAAAGGTATTTTGAGACAAAACTTTTGTTAGGAAATGATGATCATCCACCACATGATGTATCTGAAGGCCAAAGATTTATTAAAGAAGTTTATGAAGCATTAAGATCAAGCCCACAATGGGATGAGATTTTGTTCATAATTATATATGATGAACATGGTGGATTTTATGATCATGTACCTACCCCTGTTAATGGTGTCCCTAGCCCTGATGGGATAGTTGGTCCTGAGCCTTATAAGTTTGGGTTTGATAGACTTGGTGTTAGGGTTCCTGCAATTCTTGTTTCTCCTTGGATACAACGCGGAACGGGTACGTTTTGTTTTTTTTTTTTCCTTCCTTTGAGTAATGCTAGTTTCACGACAAAATTACATAACAGGTAGTGATATAAGGGAAGTTCTTGGGTGGTTGGTGTCTCCACTTACAGTGAAGTGACAGTTAAACAAATCTGGACCACACAGTTTGAATCCAAATTAGAAGCATACGGTTGAGATTACGCCATACGGTTTCACTCCGTATACAGCGAGTGCACCCAAGAACTTTCCATGATATAATTACATAACGGGCAGTGATATATTCACTACAGTCTCCATATATATCCTCACCTCACATTCTTATCACTATTGATCATGATGAGATCCATATCAACTAATTAATGAATCCTACAATTTGATCAATGGTGATAAACATGGACGTGAATATATCATTTTCCGTTACATAATATATATTTACACCATTAATCATGATATGAGACGTATTGATTGATATTGGTAATCTTATAATTAATAGTGTAAATATCTATTGTGTAGTACATTTCTTTCTGTTTATTGACATGAGACGTATCACAATCTGATGTGTCAATGGTTCTATCACAACCACTCACACACAACAAATGTCATGACATGATTTGTTAGTAAGACCTTTTTTGAATGAAACTTTATATCAATAGAGTTTCACCGTGATCGGCCACTCATGATATCATGTCACATCATGAATGATCAAATGGTCACATCATGTTATGATATTTGTTGATTTAATTATATATAATGGTCGTGAGAGTAGCATAAATTACTCTTTTATTGGTTATGTATATCAATGGATAGTGTTTATGCACAACATTCAGACACAACCAAATAATATCACAACATAATATGTCATTGAGAGGTCTCACAAACGACATAATGTTGTGGCACTTGTTGTCTCTGAAGTTACGTTGTGACAGTGACATTATAAATTACCCCTTTTTCTTTAACGTTTCTTGTTTTCAAAAGAGTTGCTACTATATCATGTTATCAGAGCAAGAAATCTAATTTCTATGTCACATCGATTTACGTGTCTGAAAATCATTTCGGGTTACGATAAAATTAATTATGATGAAAATGCAGTGTTACATGGGCCTCAAGGGCCATATCCATCATCAGAGTTTGAGCATTCATCAATTACTGCAACAGTGAAAAAGATATTCAATCTAAAAAAGTTCTTGACTAAGAGAGATGAATGGGCTGGAACTTTAGATTGTGTTTTTATGGGTACAAATTCTCCAAGAACTGATTGCCCAGGTGACTTTTTATTGTCTTCTTCAGTTTATATATTAGTTCAGAAGAAGAAAAAAACGAACATCTTTTTACACAACTGATTATTCTGACCCAGTTCGAGCGATATTTTAAATGGTTTTCATACTCAATTCGGTCATAAAGAATTTCCGACTAATATTGCGCCCGGAAAACATCCAAAATTTTGTCGAGCATTAGGTCAGAATCAACAAGTCCGAAAGAAAAAGATACACTTGAACGGCAAAAGTGAAAACAAAAAAGCCTGAAAAATTATGATTATTCTGACTCAATTTGAGTCAGATTTCAAGTGTTTTACCTTATACCGGTCCGAAAGACTTCCCGACTAAAAGTGAGTCTGGGGAACTTCCAAAATTCTATCGAAAATTCGATCAGAATTAATCAACGAGTGCGGAAAAATTATATATCTGAAAGACAAAAATTAAGATTATTTTTTTTAGGTGTAAAAAGACGATCACCCAAAAAATGCAATACTATTGTGACTTATATTCAAACTATTACCACAATATATATATATATATATATATATATATATATATATATATATATCTATAAATAATATATAGACGAAAGCAATTTAACCCGTTTCCTTCAATTACCCGACTCAAACCCGTTTTTGACCCGGCTTATATCTGCACACACACACAAAACAAAAAAAACAAAAAACAAAAAAAATAAACTTAACTCTCATTGAGTTAATAAAAATATTGGAAAGATATTCCGTTCAATTTTCAAATCCCGGATTTTGGAATCCTAACTGCATCCCTATCATTAATGATTTCATATCTTTTAGAGAAAAAAAAAATTGAACTGATTTCATAAAAAAAAAAAGTTGAACTAATTTTATCTCTGTAGATTGAGTCCGTCTCCTCAATATTTCAGTAGACCAAATATCTAAGATCTTTTTGATAATTAAAAATCTCATTTATATAGCTGCAGTTTTCGCATTTTGAGAGAGGAGGTTGCATACCGAATGGGCAAGAACCAGCAAAGTATATGGGTTTGCTTCGATTCGTTTTTTTTTTTCCCATTTTGATTCCCTTCTACAAATCTGTGATGTATAAATTTTTTATAATTTTTTTTTTTCCAATAGTATTGAATTGTTGCAGAAATCACTTCAAGAGAGAGTTTATTGACCGATGGGAAGAACCAGCAACAGGTATTGTCATAGGTATGACTTTGTTTAATTTCACACAATTATCGTGCATCGGAGTCGCACAATATCGTGCATTGCACGGGTTCTTTTCATTACCGTGGACATTTCTATTTTTATTTAGCATTTTAGTTGATTGAATATTTGCTCTTACCTTTTGATTCAACCACCGTTGAAGCTTGAAGCATATTTGCGTTTATTCTGCAACAAACTTCAAATGCTGCAGTGCTAAGGTGCAACCTCACCCAAAATCCTTTTAATCTCGCAGTTTCTTATTGTTGTGGGTTTTTTCATATATATTTTTTATTTTTATAAAGCACTTTCTTATTGTTTAAATGTAATTAGCATAGCAATGTCCTATTTTGGTTTCTTAAAACTGTCAATTTCAGATCGAATTAGTATTTCGTTAATAGTATCAAACGCATCTCACAAATTCATCTAATCATTTCGGTTCAAATTATGATTCCGTAAATAATATTGTCATTTATGAAGCTTTGCTCATCATTAGACACCATTTGGTACCGGTATGCTCGACTCAAAATATAAGTAGTGAATTGCTCTCTGGATGTCCTTCAATTTCATAATACTTGCAAGAAACATCATCACCAAATGGCCCTGCTTATTACTGCATTATATTTGTTTGTATTACCAATTACTTTGAATCGCAGGAGATAATGCTTCTACGGTTTTTATCAATCGATTGCTCATGTGGACAGTGTTGTATATGTATTTTATGAGTGAATCAGTTACATTAGTTTGAGCTATCCTGAGCGGATCATTTGTACAATTACATTAGTTTTTGATTTTTTTCAATTTTTGTTGTTTATATTGGAATACAAACCAAAAACCAATATAAATTTCCACATAACGTTTGCATCATCATCTCTATCCTTATTTGAAAAAAAATGATCTGCTTCAAACAATGGGAAATGGACAAAGGAGTTGCCAAATGTTTTTTTTTTTTTTTTTTTGAGGGGTGCCAAGTGTATTGTTGATTGGTGTTTTTGCATGATATATTTTGATTGCGTACCTTGCTCAAATATGATTGATCGTTTGGGTAATGAAAGTGTGGCACAGTAATGTGAGCCAATTGGTAGAGGTGACTTGGGTGCTTAGTGTCAAAACGACGGAAGGAGCAATGTATATGCTTAAGCTGGGTTCAGATGGTCCGTATAGAGTAGATGATACTTATTTTCAGAAAAGACATTTATGCCAAAGTCTAATATTACTATACTAACGTATTGAACTACCTAATGTTTAGATGTTACTTGATATGGCTTATTGTTTTGTATTGTTAATAAGTCGTAATCCCGTATCTTTAAATTTAATCATAAAAAATGACACTTTAGTAGGCATATCATGCTATAGAAGACCATTAGTAGTTTTTTTTAGGCAACCACTAGATGTTCTATGGTGCCGTTTCATGATTCTTTTGTTTAAAATGATGAAACAATTCATTTTTAAGGTGGTGTCATTGTCATTAAAAAACTGCATTTGTGAGTTTAAAATGATAATCATTTAGTTATGGAGCTATTGTTTAGCGTTTTCAATGTTAAATCTCTTTTTAACCAATTTTTTATGACCTCCTAAGTGGGGGTGTATTGCTTTCTGGACGTGGTTTGATGTTTGAATTGTCGTGGTTACCCATCTGATTTGTTAGGTAGCTTTTTTGTCTTTTGTACTTTATTAGATCTTGATGTTCTTATAATAAAATCTAATTGATGACTTTTCATAGTGCAGGAGTCCATATATATCCAATGTTGTGAAATGGAAACGGTTATACCCTAATAATTCGATGAGAAGATGAAGAACAAGTTTGTGCAATGAACGTAGATGGATTTTGATGTTTGAAGATTAATTGGGGTCGAGAATACCCTGCACATTAGGTATAGTTTTAGTTTGTCTAATGATCGAATATTGTTTCACAATTGGCCGGATGATCAACTTCTTCTTGCTATTTTTTTTTCCAATGTACAGCAAGAGAAGTTCCCATGTATTGAAATTAGTTTTAGGAGACAAATCAATGATGACATTGGAGTGTGTAGATCGATGGGAATAGTTCTTAGTCTTTCATATTTTGTGCTTTTTGCTTCATTCTTATGGAAAATGATACATAAACAACATATTTGTGCACAACATGTGTTAGTACACATGATCTCACCATTAATAATGTGTGGGACACATCAATTGATTTAGATCCCACCATAATCAATGGTGGGATCATGTGTAGTGCACATATTGTGCACAAATGTGTTGTGCATGTATCACTACCGCATTCTTATATATTTTTGCCGACACAGTGCATTATGATTTTTTTTATACTATAGATTATATTCACCCATTCTTGCTCACTTTCACATAGTGGAGCTGCGTATGATAAAAATATATTATTCCAATGCATTACACTGGACACGTCGATTGTATGTGAAAAAAAGAAAATATGATTCAAGATGAGTTTCAAGCGTAGAGCATGTGTAATGCATTGCATCATATGCTTGCATTATTTATAATAATTTTTCTAATTTACACTACTTCGTGCTTTGCACGGGTTTTGAACTAGGGTAGGATAGGTTGGGGTAGTGGGTAAGGTAAGGTATGGTGGTGTGGTGGATAAGTTAGGGTAGAGTGGTATAGGGTTGGGTGGTGGGTTGGGTAGGATATATATATATATATATATATATATATAGTAGAGAGAGAGAGAGCATTTTTACACATTATTTTGATATTATTTATATATCAACAATATATTTGATGATTATATATAATTAATCTAAAATTTCTTGACTATATAACACAGTGACATTACCGGAGCCCATAAAACTGCGTGAAAAAGAACCAGATGAAGATTCAAAACTAAGTGAATTTCAAGAAGAATTAGTGCAATTGGCTGCTGTGTTAAATGGTGATCATTTAAAGGACATTTTTCCACACAAATTAGTGG
Source organism: Gentiana straminea (assembly GCA_036785695.1). Taxonomy (NCBI): domain Eukaryota; kingdom Viridiplantae; phylum Streptophyta; class Magnoliopsida; order Gentianales; family Gentianaceae; genus Gentiana; species Gentiana straminea. Next base: position 12,873,348 of record JAVUPR010000137.1, read on the forward strand.
AAAACATGAAAGTTAAAGATGCAGCAAATTATATTGAAGGTTCATTTCAGAAGTTTCTAGAAGAAGCTAAAAATGCTTTGGATAAAGGGGCTGATGAATCTCATGTTTTTTCTGCAGCTGAGCCACTTAAGAAGAATACATTGAAATCTTTTTCTCAGAAAGTGTTTTCTTGCCTTATTTGTGACCATTGATCATTTTGTTTGAGGGGCTGTTAAATGCACCATATCTGATTTACCGCAACACCATATTTCGGGTTTATGTTCGACTTTGCAGAAATTGAATATAGATATTTGATTTTTGTTCCACTTTTTAAAAACCGAATGCCATTTTGATGCCACTTAAAATGGCATCCGCTTCGTGGGGATAGAACGAACTCTGCACTGCGTGCTAAGAAATATCTATGAGGTCTTTAATTAGCATTACTTTATCTGTGTAGTCCATAATGAATCACTCCCTGCAAAAATATGATCGTAGTCGAGTAATGATACGGACACAATCGATCGTTGTATGTGTCACAACCAGTGAAACAACGTTCATTTGTACCGTTGATCATGATGAATCTAATTAAATTGATTATGATCAATTGTGTAGATGACCGTACGTTGTGTTGTTGGTTGTGACACAACGGTTGCGCTCGTATTATTACTCATTGTATTAGTATAAAGTAATGATACGCGCACAACTGTTATGTCACAACGTGTTGAAATGTGTAAGATGTTAATTATTTACCTCTTTATCAAATTAAGTTTTTGTGAGACATAATAGCTCAACATGACACTACAAGAAAACTGGTTTAAAGGGACGAGTCGTCCCTATAAAGATGACCCTTCTGCTTTGTCTCTTTAAACAACTGATTCATTTAAAGGGAAGACAAAATCGTCCCTTTAAATGTATGCTGACGTGGCACGAATTTTTTTATGAAATTTCAACGTGCTGATATGACATTCTTTGAAGGGACGACAATGTCGTCCTTATAAACATGGTTCATTTTATTTTATTAAAATAATTTATTATGGGAAAAATTTTTATTTTTTTATAAAATTGTTTTTTGGGACGACATTCTTCAAAGAATATACATTTAGTTTTAATAATAAAATTCAATACGAAAAAACAATATTTTTTATATAAAAAATTTAAAGGGACGATAAATGTCGTCCCTTAAAATATATTTGGGAAAAAAAAAATTGTATAAAATTAATTTTGGCAAAAATAATTTTTATAAGATATTTGTTGGGACGACATGTCGTCCCTTTAAATATATATTTTTTTAAATTTTTTTTGTTTTTGCATGGCCTCCCATTCTATTTACATCAAACCAATCATGTTTTTTCCAAATCAATAACACTGTTTATAAGAGGGGATTCATAACAAAATAAAATACATAAACAAAAAATGTTACGCAAAATACAAAGTTGTGCAATGTTTCCAAAAGTAAGAATAGTCTCCTCTAGAATGTCTACGCATCATCGTCAAGATCAACTTGAGAATCATCTTCAGAATCGTCTTCATCTTCATCGGAAGATGATGAGCTAACCTCTATTTGCATATCCGGTTGCTTATCCATACGATTATTCAGCAACAATTTGAGAAGAGCCCCTTGTTTTTTGTTTCTCTTGGTTTGTTTTTTGGTTAACTTCACCAACCGATCATGAGACTTTCTAAGTTGGTCAATCTGCATATTGCATTCTTGGTGGTAAGAAGATGACGATGTCTTTGAAAGTCCGGGACGATTGTGATGAATTGGATACGGAAGATTGCGTAGGGCCAAGGCCAATCAAATAATCTCGCCTAGTTCCTAAGGCGCCCTGAAAGATTGTCTCCTCTTCTTCAAAAGTCATCGGTCGACCTGGCGCAATCATAGCACGCCATTCCTCCAGCCTCCTCTAAACACAACATATATCGTTGGCAGTTAGGATAAGGAAAAGGAAAATGTGAACGTATTGAATTGAAATATATACAACGTATATCACTTACGTAAGCAGCCTCCGCATCACTATTGAGAAACGAGCCGTCAGCATTCTTATGCATGCTCGCCCATACATGGATAGGATCATGCCCCAAAGGATCTTCACTCAGACTCAGATTACCCTTGAAAAAACAAAAGTATTAGTTATGAAAATTCAAAAAAATGAAGTGATAGGGATTTTTTTTCCTAATACTTATCCTTCTTAACCTTTCCCATCGAACTACGGCCATAGGCGTTCGTTCTTGGCGGCCTACATATTTACTCCCGGAGCGGCGATCGGATCTTTTCGCAAAAAAATGGTACTTTTGTATTATATATAACCAGTAATAGAATCGATTCTACGTAAAATGTAATGGAATAAAAGATTTACCTTCAAAGCACTTTTAGAGATACTTCCCATTGTTGTGGTGAAAAACATCCCTCGGGGACTCGACAACCCCTTGTTGTTGTGTTCATCTATCAAGCCTTATTTCCAATAACAATGCGTCGGCACGGCATCGTGGTGAAAACGAAAAAACACAAGAAATGAAACGATTGGTATATAAATTTATTTGAAAGTGTTAACAATTTGATCGGCTAAGTACCCGAAGTTCTTCCCAAATTAATCGTTTAAGTCGGTCGTCCATCTTTCGCCAGGTCGGGACGCAACGGGAACATGGGATCTCACGACTTTCCATATCTCGGACTCAAAACGTATTTTCCCAAACTTTGGGAAATCAGGATATAAGAGGACAATTTCAGGGCTTACCGAAACCACTACTAACAACAAATTTCCATTAATATACATTCTCAAGAAAACTATCAATACCAAATCAACAATATACAAAAAGACATTACTGAAAAATCATCATCGAACAATACCAAATTTATAACCAAGTCACTCACTCTAAGTGTAAGTGTGACACCAATAAATCTCACCATAAGCATCAATCTGGACAATTTCAATCAAAAAATTTCCCAACCTCAAAATCAATCTCAACATACCAAAGAACATATACAAATTAAAAAATGCAATAAATCTCACCATAAGCATCAATCTCACAATCAAGCCTCAATCAATCTCAACATGAACATATACATGAAAAAATGCTTACCTACACCATACTCATACACTATCAACTACACTACACTCACTACACACCATTCACCAATTTAGGTCACAATTGAATTAATTTGACAAAAAAAAAGGCTAATTTGACAAAAAAAAAACTAGGTCACAATTGAACTAATTTGACAAAACAAAAAGCTAAAAGCAAATGCATTGGGTCAAAATCTAGGTCACATTTGAACTAATTTGACAAAAAAAAAAGCTAAAAGCAACTAATTTGACAAAAAAAAAAGCTTACCGGAGGAGGGAGGAAGAGTGGTGCGGGTGGAGCTGTGGCGGCGCTGTTGTTGTTGCGGCTGCCGGAGGAAGAGTGGTGCGGGTGGGTGGTTGAAGGAGAGGGCGGGTGGTGACCGGAGGAGGGGAGGGGCGGGTGGTTGAAGGAGGGGGCGGATTTTTTTTTTTTTTTTCGTTCATAATATATATAACACTATTTTCTTCGATAACGATAACGATCTAACTCATTCGCTCGATAACGAATCCCGAGATTCAAATCGATCTCTTAATAATGATCCCTGACTCTTAATTCCTTCGCTCGATAACGATCAATCGAGCCATAGTAGATAGTAAAATCACAATGATTGATAACGATCTAACTCATTCGCTCGATAACGAACCCCAAGATTCAAATCGATCTCTTAATAACGATCCCCGACTCTTAACTCATTCGCTCGATAACGATCCACGAGACATAATAGATAGTACTATCACAATGATCGATAACGATCTAACTCATTCGCTCGATAACGAACCCCGAGATTCAAATCGATCTCTCCTTACCGATAACGATCTAACTCATTCACTCGATAACGATCGATCGAGCCATAGTAGATAGTACTATCAATGATCGATAACGATCTAACTCATTCGCTCGTTAACGAACCCCGAGATTCAAATCGATCTCTTATAACGATCCCCGACTCTTAACTCCTTCGCTCGATAACAATCCATCGAGACATAGTAGATAGTACTATCACAATGATCGATAACGATCTAACTCAATCGCTCGATAACGAACCCCGAGATTCAAATCGATCTCTTAATAACGATCCCCGACTCTTAACTCCTTCGCTCGATAACGATCGATCGAGCCATAGTAGATAGTACTATCACAATGATCGATAATGATCTAACTCATTTGCTCGATAATGAATCCCGAGATTCAAATCGATCTCTTAATAACGATCCCCGACTTTTAACTCCTTCCCTCGATAACGATCGATCGAGCCATAGTAGATAGTACTATCACAATGATCGATAACGATATAACTCATTCGCTCGATAACGAACCCTGAGATTCAAATCGATCTCTTAATAACGATCCCCGACTCTTAACTCATTCGCTCGATAACGATCCATCGAGGCATAATAGATAGTACTATCACAATGATCGATAACGATCTAACTCATTCGCTCGATAATGAACCCTGAGATTCAAATCGATCTCTCCTTATCGATCCCCGACTCTTAACTCCTTCGCTCGATAACGATCGATCGAGCCATAGTAGATAGTACTATCACAATGATCGATAACGATCTAACTCATTCGCTCGATAACGAACCACGAGATTCAAATCGATCTTTTAATAACGATCCCCGACTCTTAACTCCTTCGCTCGATAACGATCGATCGAGCCATAGTAGATAGACTATCACAATGATCGATAACGATCTAACTCATTCGCTCGATAACGAACCCTGAGATTCAAATCGATCTCTTAATAACGATCCCCGACTCTTAACTCATTCGCTCGATAACGATCGATCGAGCCATAGTAGATAGTACTATCACAATGATCGATAACGTTCTAACTCATTCGCTCGATAATGAACCCCGAGATTCAAATCGATCTCTTAATCGATAACAGATCTCGGGATTGAGATCAATCGCTCGGTGACAAACCCCGAGATTCAAGTCAATCGCTCGCTAACGAACTGACGATCTATACTAGAGAGTATTATTTCATTGATTTACAAAGAAAGAAATCAGCTTGAAATCGCTTAATCGATGTCGGATCTCAGGATTGTGATCAATCGCTTATTAACGAACCCCAAGATTCAAATCAATCCCTCGATAACGAACCGACAATCTATAGTAGAGAGTATTATCAGAATCACCTGTATTATCGTTCGATAAATGAATTTTTATAAAAAATAATGAAATTTATAATTTAACGCAATGTTTATTAGAATATGTATATTATAATTTTATGAAAAAACGAATCTTATTTATTAACACAATATTTTGTATTAAAAAATTTTAATTTACTTTAAAGGGCATCGTGACCATCCCAATTAATCACACGAATCACTCGGGACCGTTTACTATGGCATTACTCTCCTAAGGGAGACTACACGATTAATTACGGCTACAAGAAAGCTCTAAGGGTGAAACAGCAGAATAATGATTTTGGGGAAGCCTCTTCAACAAATAAGAGTAAGAGTTGGCTTTGGAATTACCTCTCGGTTTCCGCCAAAAATTCGCATCTTCATCCGGAAACTTGCTTGTTGGTGCCTTGCACGTAGGCGAAATCTTCTATCTCGTGGCCTATCCGATGGCATCCGCAAATACGCAAATTTTATAATTCAAAGTCCGGAAGCTTGATCTCTACATCATCTCCAAAACTCATCACCCTACCTTACATACTTACATATTATTTTCTTAAAAATGTTTAATGGGACGATGATGGAAATAATAGTCGTCCCCACTTTACCCGAATTTCCTTAAAAATGTTGATGACGTTTTATATTAGAAAAAAAAATTAAATTTTCTTTAACGGGACGATAAATCGTCCCTAAAAACCCAAATTTTATAATTTCTTGTACATAACATATTATTTTCTTAAAAATGTTAACGGACGACAATTAGAAAGTGAATTTTATAATAAACTGAATCTTATTTATAAACTCAACGTTTTATATTAGAAAAAAAATTAATTTTCTTTAAAGGGACGACAAATGTCGTCCCTACAAACCCAAATTTAATAATTTCTTGTACATAATATATTATTTTATGAAAAAATGTTTAATGGGACGACATTGTCGTCACTTTAAATATTCTCGTCCACGTGGAAATCCAAGCTGGCACGGTGGGGTTAATATTTTTATTTTTTAAGACAACATTGTCGTCCCTTTAAAGTTTCCCTCCGAAAAATCCTTCCAAAACTTTGACTATGTTTGAATTCATTTAAAGGGACGACGTTGTCGTCCCAATAAAGATATTTAAAGGAAGTTGTCGTCCATTTAAAGTTTGTCCTTTAAATCCAGTTTTCTTGTAGTGATATCAGAACGAAAGATCATGGCTCAATCAATGTTGCTAACACTGTCTGCACCGTTAATCAATGACGGAGCCAAGATTTTAACTTGGCATGTGTTAATAGATTATATCGAATTCGTCGGGTAAGCTGCATTAAAAATATTATATGGATCAAACTGTACTACATATAATATTTTTTTGTCCGGATGAGTTTAGCCCCCTCAAATCATACATGCCTCCGTCCTTGCCGTTAATAATGATAAATTTATATTATAATCAATTTCGACATATCATGATCAACGATACACATGACGGTTGTGTAATCGTTGTGACACAATAGTTGCACGTATCATTACTATTTCATATGCAAATTGAAAAGTTAATCTATGATAGATACGTAGGTTTCTCCTGCATCAAGAGAACATGATGATGAGCCCACGTTGTATGCATAAGAATAACGAATATGACCCAAAGAATATCAGAAAATCCCAGTGGCTAACAAGAATATTCGTTCTTAAGAGAACCATTTACGTTACAGTTCAAATAAAAATAAAAAAAAAAAAAAACATTACTTAATATTAATTAGGTGATGTATCGTACATTTCATTATACAAGTTAAGATCAAATAAGTTACGAAATGAATTAAGTTCATTTTGTGAGAAACATAAATAAAAAATATTCTTCTTCCTTCTTGTTGTATAAATGCCTTCTATATCAAAAATGGGGCATTTATTTTGTGAAGACATTGTTTTTTGTTTTTTTTTTTTTTTTTTTGTTTGAGAAACTATCAAATTTATTGCTTTAGCATGTAATTCTTACAAGTAGATCAAAAAACCAAAAAATAATAGCAAGCATTGGAGCTACACCACGCACACTACAAACCCCATGCAATTTTTAAATTCCTAACATTACTTTTCACACTTGACACAAAAATATGAATCGACGTACGGTGATGATGAACCAACTGATTTCTCCAAATCCATAAGCCGTTGACAACTTCACGGAAGTAATACGGCCAATCTCTCATGGTATGAACCCCTGTAATATTGGCCTTTTTGTTTTTCTGTTTGATGTATAATGTATAATGTATATAATGGGGATGTACAAAACAAAACAAAAACAAAAATTCTCAAAAAATAAAAATAAAAAAATTGATTACAAGAAAATTTAAATAAAATAAATCTGAAGGAAAAGATTATTATTGTTTTTATTGAAAAAAATTAGAAAAACTATCTGAAATTTGAAATCCACACATAATGTACAAGTATGGAGGGATAACAACTAAGCTATTTTTCTGCCTGATTTCTCAACGTTTCCGTGTGCTTTCAAACTCTCCCATTATCTCAAGCAACCTCCATAATCTTCCACACAACACCAAACACAATATATATATATATATATATATATATATATCCCCATTACATTATACATCAAACACAAAAACAAAAGGCAAACAAAATAAGACAACCCCCCCCACAAAAAAAACAATGTCTTCACAAAATTCAAGTCCATTTCCCATCAAAACAATTGTAGTTCTAGTCCAAGAAAACCGTTCCTTTGATCACATGTTAGGTTGGATGAAAACCCTAAATCAAGAAATCGACGGCGTCACCGGAACCGAATCAAACCCGATCTCCACCTCCGAACCGGACTCAAACCGCGTAATCTTCGGCGACCGATCTGTTTACGTCGACCCGGATCCGGGCCATTCTATCCAAGACATCTATGAGCAAGTCTTTGGTGTACCATGGAGTACTACCCCTCAAGACGACTTGTCCAACAAGCAACAACAACTTGTTCCCACCATGCAAGGGTTTGCTCAAAATGCTGAAAGGAATAAAAAAGGGATGTCGGAGACGGTGATGAACGGTTTCAAACCGGAGGATGTCCCGGTTTATAAAGAACTCGTGGCGGAGTTCGGGTTGTGCGACCGGTGGTTCGCGGCGGTGCCGGCGTCGACGCAGCCGAATAGATTGTTTGTACATTCAGCTACTTCTCATGGTTTAGCAAGTAATGTGACAGAGATTTTGATTGAAGGGCTACCACAAAAAACTATTTTCCAGTCATTGGAAGAGTCTGGATATACTTTTGGAATATACTATCAGTATCCTCCGGCTACACTTTTCTACAGGTATTTTTTTTTTCTTCAATTTTTTTTTTTTTTTTTTTGCTACGTTAATTTTTTTTTTTTTTTGAGGGGCTACGTTATTCATTAATTGAACTAATTTTTTGTGTGTTCAAATTCGTATAAACAGATACTTTATGTGAAATTATTATTCAGTTATTCAAATATGTGTGAATGCAGCTTATTTTTTGGGAAAAAAAAAGGGGGAATGAGGGAGAAGGACAGAAATATTTCATCAATTGAGTAGAAGGACAGTTTTTTGAAACTTTTGCATAAAGGACAAAACTATTTATTATTTATTCACCTGTCGAAATTCATCGTTTAAATTCGACGAAATTCATTGTCGAAATTATTAATTTTCAAAATTCATCGTCGAAATTCACTAATTTTCGGGATTCACCGTCGAAATTCATTGTCGAAATTCACCGATTTCGGGATTCATTTGGGGAGATTCACCGATTTTCGGGATTCATTTGTTTTGTCCTTCTCGCTATAAAAATTATGCAGTTGTCCTTCTCCTTATAAAAAAATATGTAGTTGTCCTGATACTTAAAAATATTTCAGATTGTGTCCTTATCCCTAATTTTCCAGAAAAAAAATTATGTGAAAGAATTCAGTGGAATGGTGACAAACCAAATTATTAAATTTTCTCTGGGTCTAATTCATAATATTATTGGTGAGAAATTCTTTGGGGTGATTATGAGTGGAATAGGAAAAAAAATAAATATTTTTAGAGCTAAATAAATAAATAAAATAAAATTAAACATTGTACTGAATTGTGATAAAAACTCTTCAATTTACTAATAGCCTAACTAATATTACCAATGGGAGGCTAGTATCTCGTTAAAATGATGAAACATTTGTATTTACACCTAAAACGCGAAGATTTAGACCGGTTCAATTAAAACTAATATTTGGGAGGCTAGTATCTCGTTAAAATGATGAAACATTTGTATTTACAAAAAGACCGGTTCAATGAAAGATTTTATAATACAACTGTTCTTAACATATATTTGAATAATGATACATTTGTACACAGACCGGTCTAGTGAAAGATTTTATAGTTTAGCCATTGTAAACATATATTTAATGGAAAATTAGGGATAAGGACGCACAATACGGAATATTTTTAATACATATTTTTTATAGGGAGAAGGACATTGCGTAATTTTTATAGCGAGAAGGACAAAACAAGTGAATCCCGAAAATCGGTGAATCTTCCTAGTGAATCCCAAAATCGGTGAATTTCGACGAGTGAATTTTGACGGTGAATCCCGAAAATCGGTGAATCTCGACAATGAATTTTGAAAATTAGTGAATTTCGACGATGAATTTCGGCGAGTGAAATTAAAAAGTGAATTTCGAACATAAGTGAATTTCGACGAGTGAATAAATAGTTTTGTCTTTATGCAAAAGTTTTTAAAAACTGTCCTTCTACTCAATTGATGAAATATTTCTGTCCTTCTCCCTCATTCCCCTATATTTAAACTATTTCAAGATTACACGCATATTATGTGCAAGAAGAGTAATATGTAAAAGAAAATGAGGATTCTTATATATTTTGTTCCATTGTATGGTGGTCACAATTCTTTCATCATGAATTGTATGTCTAAATACATAAATATTTACCTCTAAACAACTAACTTTTAACACATACCACATTATATATATATATATATATATTTTTTTTTTTTTTTTTGAAGAACATGAATATTATTTAATTGTTATATGGTATGGTATCTCCATACATACTTTAGGTTTTTTTTTGTATTATAGCTAACGAAATTATTGTTACAATGATGTTATATATTATGTGAGATTGCGTGTATTGAGTATAAATTAAAAGGAATATTCTGATTAAAATCGATTTTTTTTTTTTGGCAAAGTTAAATCTTTCACAACTCGCCAACCACTCAACATCAATCTAGTTTTGTGTAGAAACGTACGTTAAAACATTAATAGTAGCAGTTTCTTGTTCAACTTTTCTTCCTTTATTGTTTCTTCATTTCATCATTAATTACTTGTAATTCATTTTGTCGTAAATGTTTACATAACGTCAAAATATAGTTTTACTTTAGATTTTTTTTTTTTTTTTTTTTTTTTTTTTTTTGAACGGGTGAGACAAAAATCAATCAATCCAAACCGAATAAAAAACCGAATCGATCCAATGTGAAACTATCAAATCAAATTAAAACTGATATTTTTTGGTTTGGGTTTAAACCAAACTGAAACTCTATTAGTTTGGCAATGCCTACGCATTGACTCAATAATAATTACTAGCTGTGGCCTCTTAACTCGGAGTATTCAGGTTCGAGTTCGGTGCGGACAAAAATGTGCATTCGTATATTTTGTTTCTAAAAGAAAAAAAAAACATCTATTAGTTTGGATTGGTTTTCCCATAGTCTTAACCAGACCAAATCGAACCAACCCAAATACGGGCGTCCGGTGTGCGGTTTAATGACAAACATCAAGCAAGCGTCGTGCGTATAGCCGGCGGCTGGCGGGCGTGTTTGTTTTTAATGTGTGTGCAGGGGCGGATGTACATTGATATTGGGGAGGGGGCAGGTATGTTGTGTATTTTTTTTGCCCCCCTTAAAAATTTACATTTGCCCATAGTATCGCCCCCTCACCCGGGATCATGCGTCCGCCCCCTGTGTATATGTATATCCTCCAAAAATGTATATGACCACTTGCATATGAAACCATCTCCAAAAATGTATATGACCACTTGCAAACAAAACCAAACCGAACAAATTCAAAATCAAATCGATCCAAACCATCGGTTTTTGTTAGGGAATTAAAAACAACGCCAAACGATAGCTTTTAAATCGATAACACAAAATAATAACTAACGGAAAGAAAAATACAAAACACCAAATATAACGTGGTTCCATCAAATGACCTACATCCACATGCAAAAGGGAACAATTATCACTATAGCATAGAACTGGCCAACCTCTATAGGTAAAAATGAACAAATATCACTATAATTGAGAAAACTTAATTATAAAACTCTTCTGGAACCTAAGTAACAATAGCCTAAACATTAGGTTAGGACAGTAGAGTTTGTCATTAATCATATTTCTTAATAATACACTTTAAAATAACAGGCTAATCCTATTATAAAAACGGTTAAACCCTAACCGTGAGGCCCGGTTAATCCTATTATATATACTATACTAAGTCTGGCTACTACAAATCTTGTAGCCAATGTCGGGACAAAAGAGAACAATTGGCCTAGTACCAAATAATCTAACAGTTTTCATAGTGTATTGGTTTGGGTTACTTTTATAACCAAGTACGTCCAATTCAAAACAGTACCATAATAATAGAAAAGAAAAAAAAAAGAGAAAATAAATGATTACATGTGAACATAACATTTTTGGTATAACTTCTTCTTGTTGTTGTAATCTTGAACTTGTCCACTAATGCCCCTGTTGAACTTCAAAATTGCTCTGTTGCCCCCGTGAATTTTGTTTTCCATTTTCTGATCCTCCATTGAACACCGACACATGATATTATTTGACAGGAACCTCAGAAAGCTGAAATACATAGACAACTTCCATCAATTCGACCTTGAATTCAAATCAGATTGCAAGAAAGGAAAGCTACCAAACTATGTAGTAATCGAACAAAGATACTTCGACCTCAAAATACTTCCTGGGAACGATGATCATCCGTCACACGACGTCGCGGAAGGGCAGAAATTCGTTAAAGAAGTGTATGAAGCTCTAAGATCAAGCCCTCAATGGAATGAGATGTTGTTTATAATTGTTTACGACGAACATGGAGGGTTTTTCGATCATGTTCCGACCCCGGTTAGTGGTGTTCCTAGCCCTGATGGTCTTGTTGGTGGAGAGCCTTATGAGTTTAAGTTTGATCGTTTGGGTGTTAGGGTTCCTGCTCTGTTTATTTCTCCTTGGATTGAAAAAGGAACAGGTATATATATGTGCATATACGTATTTTAGATTAATTTAAATTTGTCCCCTTACTTTAGATCTTGTTACATACTACGTCGTGTCACTGCACATACGTCCATCATTGGTTATGATCTACATGGGAGAAACATTACATCTTTATAAGTGTGAAACCTCATACCCTTTTTGACCAAGCGTGGACGACGGTCTAAATAGTTAACCGGGTACATTAAGGCTCACGTAGCGCTACCCGACAGAGGCGTTATAGTTGATATCATAGCCGACTACCGGACGGAACTATGCGCGATAGCCTCTAGTTACCTGTACTTAGAATATTAGGATTAGAATAAACTGATATTCATTGATTAATTGTGTTCCACCATTACACACATATATCAAAGAGATCTCTAACAAACTTGATCTTATCTAGAGTGTAGACCATACACTTGTCATACACTTGTCACTAATCTAGATAATTAACACAACTCAACTCATAATACATATTTAGCTCAACTCATACATATTAACCCTTAAGCCTTAACAAGCCCCACTCAAACCAAATGGGGAGTAGTCCACATTGAGTTTGGTCCTTGATGTAGTAAACTGATGTCCAATGACAGGCTTGGTAAAACGGTCAGCCAGTTGGTCATATGTTGAAACATGGTGAACTTGAAGATGCCCAACTAGAACATGATGTCTGATGAAGTGGACATCTATCTATATATGCTTTGTTCTTGCATGGAAAACAGGATTTTGTGCCAAAGATTCAGCACCTATGTTGTCACAGTAAAGACAGGGTTGTGTAGGCAAGCTAACATGCATTTCTGTTAGTAAGGACTGCAACCAAAGCACTTCAGCAACAAGATGAGCAAGAGCTCTATACTCAGATTCAGTGCTTGAGCGGGATACAACCTGCTGCTTCTTAGATGACCATGAAATGAGAGAATCTCCCAAAAAAACACAGTACCCAGCTACTGACTTCCTATCAAAAGGATTACAGCCCCAATCAGCATCAGCAAAACCCTGGATCTGTAGCCTTTCTGTAGCTTTAAAGGTCAGGCCTATATGAATTGTTCCTTTGATATACCTCAACACTCTTTTGGAGAGAACCAACTCCCCTGGAGAATTTCATCAAACCAAGGCGGCTCATTTTCTCACGGGGCCAAGTAGAGAAAGATGGGGCGATAATATTAGATAGTTTTGGAGATTTGGGCGATTTTCTTCATCATACAAAGCTTTATTCACGGGGACGATCTATACAAAGCTTTATTCAGACGACAGACATGAGTAGGTTTTGTGGGATCAACAAACCCCTCTGGTTGTGACATAAAGACAGTCTCATGAAGAGTGCCATTTAAAAAGGCATTGTTTATATCTACTTGTTGAATAGGCCAGTGCTTCTGAACTGCCAGTGACAATATAACTCTGATTATGGAAGACTTTGCTACAGGACTGAATGGCTTTGTATAATCCACTCCAGGTTGTTGATGAAAACCCTTGGCCACCAGTCTGGCCTTATGTTTCAGGACACTACCATCTGGCTTCAACTTCAACTTGTACACCCATTTGTTCCCCACTATGTGTTGTGAGGGATCTGTTGGGACCAGATCCCAAGTATGATTGTCACATAGGGCCTTATACTCCTCCTGTATAGCTTTTGACCACTGTGGATCTGCTAGGGCATCAACAACTTTTGTAGGTTCACTATGACTCTCATGTTTCTGTGCTAGACCACTGAACCGTTTTGGTTTAAAAATCCCACTCTTTGACCTTGTCTGCATTTGATGAACATGCTGAACTTGATGAACATGTGCCTTTTGGGAACTTGTCTAAACTTGTTCATGCTGGGATTCAATGTCTGGTGAACTTTCACTAGAAGGTGGAGATGCAAGTGCAGTAGGAAAACTGGGGGAAGGTGAAGTGTGTGTGTGTTTATCATTCCCTGTATCCTCTGCTGGTGAAGACTCCAGATGGTCTGTATCAGGGTCAAGAAAGGACAGAACATGGTACTGGTTGAGGGAAAACTAGGTTTCATGGTGTTTTTGGAGACATCAGGAGTAGTAGATTCTTGACAGGTGGTATGTGTGTTTATGATGGAAGACAGCTTCATTGAAAGTAACATCCCTGGAGATATAAATGCGGCCTAAGGGATCTAGACATATGTAACCTTTGTGGTGAGTACTCAGACCAAGATAGGTACACTGCTGTGAGTGGTACTGGAATTTATATGAGTGATAAGTTCTTAAGAGAGGGTAGCAAGCACACCCAAAGATTCTACAGTTTTGATAGGCTGGGACCCTGTTATGCAAGGTTTCAAAAGGAGATTTGTGTTGTAGGACAGGAGTTGGGAGGATGTTGATAAGATGGACATCATGTTCAAAACTATGCCACCAGTATTTTATTGGAAGATTGGCTTGAGCTAAAAGAGTTAGGCCTGTTTCAGTGATGTGTCTATGTTTTCTTTCAATGGTGCCATTCTGAGGTGTGTGTGTGGACATGGATGTCTAAAATGAATGCTAGACTGATTGAGGTGAGGTTCAAAAGACCTAAACTCCCCCCCAGTCAGACTGTAGTTGCTTGATTTTAAGGTTGAACTGATTTTCAACAAGAATCTTAAACTTGAGAAAAGCATCTAGGGCTTCAAACTTGTACTTGAGTGGGTATATCCAGGTGAGCCTACTATAATTGTCAACAACGGAGATATGATAAGAGAAGCCATTGACAGACTTAACAGGTGAGGGACCCCATAAGTCTGTATGAATCAACTCAAGAGGAACAATAGACACAGTAGTGGAGTTAGAATAAGGTAAAGAATGCAGTTTCCCTAATTGACAGGCTTCACAAAAAGGAAATTTTTATTAACACTGATTACAAGATTTCAGAACATTTTGCAAAACCCTCACAGAGGGGTGGCCTAATCTTCTATGCCATAGTTCTAAGGACTTGGCAGGACTAGCTAAAAAACTAGATTTAGGAATGAAAGTCACTTGGCTTGACTGAAGAGACTTGACTGGACTTGGTAGACCTTGAACTTGATACATACCATCTTTAAGAAGACCTTCCAATAGAGTAGTTCTGGTTCCTTTGTCCTTAACACAATAACCAGTGTTAGAGAATTCAATATAGACATTATTATCAACAAGCAGTTGAGAAATACTAAGTAGATTTTTTTGCTATATGAGGCACACACAACATATTTTTCAAAAACGGGGTGGTGTTAGTGTGTGGTAAATGAATGCAATTGGAACTAGTGTGTGTAATGCACAATCTTTCACCATTACCTACTACCAGACCATCTGACCCCTCATAAGGAGTATTGAGACTCAAATTGTTCAAATCTGAGGCTATGTGATTACTTGTTCCACTGCCAAGGTACCAGGATGGATCAGGAACAGTTTCTGGGGATGCAAGAGAAGCAGAGACTTGTTTTGTTGGTGCTTGATTGGTCTGTGAGGGCACAAAATCGTTTTCAAACCCGTGCCAACACTCAGATGCTATATGACCAGATTTTAGACAGATTTGACAGGTAGGTCGAGGATTCTGCCCCTGATTGACTGTCTGAACATTTCCTCTTCCACTCGACCTACCTCTTCCTCTTCCACCTCTATAGGATCCCTTTCTCTGTTGGGTGTTCCTTGTGGTCTAAGTTGATTACGAGCTGCATTTGGCTGTGTAAAAGCAACATTAGCAATAGGATTACCCAGATTAGCAGCATGAGTATTGTATCTAGAGATTAAACGTTCAAGGGTTAACAGTTGGGCCTGAACTTCCGGCCACGAGAAGTGAGGTAACTCTCTGGAGGTGATGTTGACCACAACTGATTCATAATCTCTGGGCAAACCTCCAAGTGTAGCAAGTACCAGTTCAGAATTAGGAATGGGAAGACCAGCTGCAGCTAAATTGTCAAAATAACTCTTCATTAGGGCTAGATAGTCCGCCATACTCTTTGTACCTTTTTCTGTCTTAGTTAGAGCATCTTTGTATTCCAGAATTCGAGCTTGGGCCTGGCTATTGTAGAGTGTCTTTAAAGTTTTCCAGACTTCAAAGGCTGTACCACATCCTATGACCTCCGTCAGTGCTTGTTCTGTCATCGAGCCCAATAGCCAACCCAATAGAATCTGATCGGTGGTGGTTCATGCTTCAAACGCTGGATTTGGTTCCAGAGTAGATCCCCGTTGGGAGAACTGGTGGTGGTGGTGCCAAGGTCCCGAACAAGTGACCATCTAACTTGTATCCACGAATCACCGGGAGAATAGAGTACTTCCAGAGGAGATAGTTTTTCCGATCCAGTTTCACTGTGCAGGCTTGATTAAATGTTCCTCCAAACGGAGGAGAAGTATGGGTTGGAGAAGGAAGAGCTCCGATCGATGGTAGTATCGGCGGGTACAGAGAATTGGATTAGAATGGATCCAAAATTCGGAAAGAGGCTAGGATCAGCACGAAGAAATGATGGGATAGATCTTTCAGTAACAACAGAGAGAGGAATGGGAATAGATCTTTCAGTAGCAACAGAGAGAGGAATGAAAGTGGAATTAGCAACAAATATTCCGGTCTGTGTAATGGTGGAAACGGTGGAGATAGGTGGTGGCTCCACCGTGGAGGTTGGATCGCTAGTGGACATTCTTCCACCGGAATCGCTCCGATACCAAATTAGAATATTATGATTAGAATAAACTGATATTCATTGATTAATTATATATCAAAGAGATCTCTAACAAACTTGATCTTATCTAGAGTGTAGACCATACACTTGTCACTAATCTAGATAATTAACACAACTCAACTCATAATACATATTTAGCTCAACTCATACATTAACCCTTAAACCTTAACACCTGTACTAGCCAGGGATGAATCATGGTGTGGACGGCGGTTGCTTCTATTGCGGCTAGCAGCGCTTCTTCGGCCGGAATGGATCTTGTAGCTCATCGTCCACGTTTAGCCTAAACCTATTAATCCAATTTACTAAGTTCATTTTTCTCAATTTTTTCTTCTTTCTGATTTTTCAACATGGGATATTACGTAAATGGTGTAACCAATTTGTTGGATTCTCCTTGTACTGGATGTTTTTGTACATCATATTGTTTTAGGGTCATAGATCTAGGAATATTGAAGGTTGAAATTTAATTAATAGGCTTTATTTGATTGATTTAATAAGTGTATGTATGTGTTACTTTTTGCAGTAATACATGGACCATCAGGGCCATATCCAACCTCAGAATTTGAACATTCTTCAATATGTGCAACTGTCAAAAAGATATTCAATTTGAAAGAGTTTCTTACAAAACGTGATGCTTGGGCTGGAACTTTTGAATCTTTGATAAGCAGAACCACTCCAAGACCTGATTGTCCAGGTATATTAATTATATAATGTTAGTATATCGATGAAATTATTCTACGGTGTATCGACACCGTGCAGATAAACATTATGTGGTGTATCTTAATGTGGATACACCTAAGAAAAATTTACGGCATGCGTGTATCACTTTTAGTATGCTGTCGTGATATCACGTGTGCTGATATTCGAGAGCATATATATATACATAAAATCTAGGTTGCACGTCTACAAACAAATACGTAGACATTTGTTTTATAATGATTATGGATCATCATGTCATAATTGTTTCATAAATCAAAAAAATTAAAGATTGGGAAATTAAAAAATATAGGGATATATTATACAAATAAGAGGTGGATACTGTTGAATTATCATCTATAGCTCCTAAAAGATTAAGTCGATGGGCAGATATATAATTATCATATTATATATATATACTTTTAACAGATGAGATATGCATATCCTAGATACAAGGGTGCGAGGTTTTTGAAAAATAGAGGGCAAGCGTACGGAGGTATATGTGTAAATATAAATATATTGGTTCCTTTTTTGTTGTATTCTTTTTTTCTCCTATTTTCTTTTTTTGGTCATTTGGACATATTTTCATTCATTATCAAGCGAGATTTTAAAAATGGTTCTTCATTTCACATATCTAAGTTGAGAATATGTATGAATCATATATCCAACTTTTAAAATTATAAATTCATCCCAAGACATGTATCTTAAATATCAGGTGTCAGTGGCGGATTCAGAAATTTTTTTCAGTGAGGTATCAGAACAAATTTAAAGATCGAGTGGGGACATTAATAATGTTTTTATATTTTTTTTACCAACAAATATACATCGTTTTTTTTTGGATCTCCTAGGAGGCACTGGCCCCTACCTTTATGCATATGGGTCCGCCCCTGTCAGACGTGTATCATTGTCTGATACATATCACGTACAAACGTACGTATTACCTAATAGAAGTATCTATGCATCATAGTTAGGGCAGTGCATTGCACCTAGGGCTGTAAATGAACGTAAGTATTCGATACGGTTCGGTATATTCGGTCCGAAAAAGCTCGATTCGTGATCCGGTCCGATTTTACGAACCCAAACCGAGCCTTAAAAATCAGATATTCGGCCGACGAGCCGAACGGTATCGAACAGGTTCGGCTCGATTAAAATATTATATTAATACTTTGGTTTATAATAATTTATAAATATCTAATACTTTGGTTTATTTTTATAAATAATTTATAATTTTTATATTTATTATTTTGGTTTATCCTTTATATAATTATACTGAAATTGAAAAGGAGGGAAACGGGACTATACCTAATTGACTAATTCATTCATTCGGTCATTCTTCAACTTCAATGCCGTCGTTCTCGTTCTTCACTCTCGTCGCCCGGCCCATATCCATGGTGGCGGACTCACCTTTCTCCGGCCAAGAGACAAACTTTTTTGCTCGATTGTCTTCTCCTCCTTCTCCTCGTTCTTTTGATATAATTTAATTGAAATTTCATCTTCTTCTCGGCCCTCTTTTGTTCTCCCACTTCTCCGACCGTCCGGCATCAATCACGGGCTCACGGCCCTCCTTCTCCGGCCGGCTTCCTTCCCCTCCACGGCTCCACTCCTCCGAGTCTTCGACCACCTTTCGAGTCGACAGACAATAGCAGCAGCCAGCAGTGCAACAGCACCAACAAGGCAACAAATCATCTCCGTTCGTGATTACGATATCAAATTCATATACTGTATCAAATTCATATCCGCTTTGCTTTTCGGATCGAACTGTTCGGACCGTTCGGCTCGTTCGGACCGAACCGAGCCGAATAAATTTTTTTTTTTAAAACTTCGAGCCCGAGCCGAACCCTGAAAAATCAGGTTCGGTCGAGCCGAGCCGAGCCGAGCCTTGAGGGACCAAATTTTCGAGCCGAGCCGAACCCTGTCAGGGTTCGGTATTATTCGGCTCGTTTACAGCCCTAATTGCACCTTTTGAAGGGTGGGGCAGCACCCGTTGAGAAAAATTGCACCACAGGCATTAACCTACTAATTTTTATATATTGATTCATTGACCTACAATATGTATAAATCTAAGTATAAATTTCTGACTCGTATCTATATATTCCTAGAGCCGCCTTAATCATAGTATATAATTGTTTCTTATATGTTGTCCGGACTATACAACCTAAGACGGTAATATGACCAAACCCACGCTATATCCATGCTTCTATGGATCTATAGCGTGAAAGCCAATTATAATTTGTCTTACATTGGTATTTATCGATGCCCAATATAAGACAATTTTAAAATGAGAAAAAAACTGACACGGTTGTTGTAACTTGTATGCAGAGACGTTACCAGAACCGAAGAAATTAAGGCCGACCGAGGCGAATGAGCATGCAAATTTAAGCGATTTTCAGAAAGAATTGGTTCAAATGGCAGCAGTGTTATG
Source organism: Gentiana straminea (assembly GCA_036785695.1). Classification (NCBI taxonomy): domain Eukaryota; kingdom Viridiplantae; phylum Streptophyta; class Magnoliopsida; order Gentianales; family Gentianaceae; genus Gentiana; species Gentiana straminea. The sequence goes on from JAVUPR010000137.1 coordinate 12,893,495, forward strand.
TGGAGATCATAAAAAGGACACATATCCACACAAATTGGTGGAAAATATGACTGTTATTGAAGCAGTGGATTATGTTAAAAAAGCACTTGATAAATTCTTTGAAGAATGCCAGAGATTAAAGCAAAGTGGTGCAGATGAAGATACAGTTTGTGCGCTTTCACATGAACCAAATAATAATAATAAGTCTTCAAAGTCAAATTCATTTGTTTCAAAGTTCATTTCTTGTATTGTTTGTGGTCGTCATTGAATTTAGAAAAAAAAAAATGAAAAGACAATGTGTGTGAAATATAATATGGACTTTGATTAAATGTGTGTGTATTAGTTATTTCATGAACTTGATTTTATTCTACTCATCATCATAAAGTTATACTATCATTAATGTGTTTTACATTATTATCAATGAATAAAGATACGACCAGTAACACGACGGTTATCTACATCGTTGATTATGAACGGTTATCTATACTGTTGATCATGATGTAGACTCTTATCATGATCAACACTACAAATTAATATTGTGTCATTGGTGATCAACAATGCAGAACAATATTCTGTCACTGGTTGTGTCTGTACTGTAAAATCAGGTTGTGTCACTTTGCGTTGTTTTTGTTTTTGGTTTTTTTTTTTTTTTTTTTGAAGGAGCTTGTTTGTGTTAGTGACATTACCTTATTCGTAATGATACGAGCACCGGTACAACGAGTGACACAACCGTAATCCGCATCGTAGATCGTTATAAAATAGTACATCATAATTAATTTAAGTTGTGTCATTTGTGATGGCAAAACCGTTGTGGTCGTAGGATTACTCTTGCCTTATCTTCTGTCATCGTTTAAGGAACGTGGGTAGTAGCTGAACTACATTCATGGTGCTGTTATAATGAGCTTTTCAATTATTTCTTTACATCCTTCATCAAACCACAATTTCCCTTGGGAAGATTTTCCCTTGACTTCCCAAAAGGATTTCGATTTTTCATCCTTCACCAAACTCCATTCTTGCAAATCTGTAAATGAATTTAAGCAAATCCATTCTCTTATCCTAAAATCAGGCCAATCTCTTCAAACCCAGCAGCTCCTTTACACCAAAATCCTGTCTTCATGTGCAACGATTGTTGATTCTACAATCGACTTCAGCTATATCCACACACTGTTCACTCAATTGCATGATATTGACGTCAGTTCTTTCAACAGTGTAATTCGATACTTTTTGGGTTATAAAAGCAGGTCTAATGCGATGATTGTGTTGTTGTTTTACTGGGTTTTGGTTGAGAAAGGATTAAGTGGTGATTCCTATACATACCCTTTTGTATTTAAAGCGTGTACGCAATTATGTGATTTAAGAGTAGGGAACATGGTCCATGCTCATGTGGTGAAAAATGGGTTTGTGTTGAATTTGTATGTTGTTAATACATTATTGCGTTTTTATTGTGTATGTGGAGTTCTTGAGGATGCAAGGAAGGTGCTTGATGAAACTCCTCACAGAGATGTGGTGTCGTGGACGACATTGATCCAAGGTTATGTGGACAATGGATACTTGAGAAAGGGGATGGATGTGTTTTTTGCTATGTGTGAATTAGGATATAGGGCTGACGAGAAGACGATGGTGGTTGTGATTTCGGCTTGTGCAAAGTTGAGGGATTTGAGTATGGGCAGGAAGTTACATGACTATGTTTCCAATGAATTTAGATGTTTTGATGTGTTTGTTGGGAATGCCTTGGTTGATATGTACTTAAAATGTGGCGATACGTTTTCAGCTAGTAAGGTGTTTGATGAAATGCCGGTAAAGAACGTGGTTTCTTGGAACTCCATGATTTCTGGGCTAGCTCAGAAAGGAGACTACAATGAAGCCTTGGACGTGTTCAGAAAGATGCAGGACAAAGGTGTTAAGTTGGATGATGTAACTTTAGTAGCTGTTTTAAACTCATGTAGCAATCTAGGAATGCTTGAAATCGGAAAATGGGTTCATGCCTACCTAAACAAGAACGAAATCGAAGTAGATGGGATTATTGGAAACGCGTTGATAGATTTATACGCGAAATGTGGAAACATAGCTGGTGCATTAGGTGTTTATGAAGAAATGAAGTTCAGGGACGTGTACACGTACACTGCCATGATCGTAGGGTTGGCAATACATGGGGAAGGATTTAAAGCCCTTGAACTTTTCAGTGACATGCTTGAAATCGGCATTGAACCAAATGAAGTGACATTTGTTGGTATATTGACAGCATGCTCGCATACAGGACTCGTGGAACAAGGCCGGAAATTCTTTTCAGACATGTCAATCGTGTACGATATGAAACCTCAAATGGAGCATTACGGATGCATGGTTGATCTTTTTAGTCGTGCAGGGCTCGTTAATGAAGCGTTGTTGTTTATCGAAAGCATGCCATTTGAGCCTGATGCCCTTATCTGGGGAGCATTGTTAGGAGGTTGTAGGATCCATGGTAAAGTTGAGTTCGGTGAAAGTGCGTTAAATCAGCTTGCGGAAATTGCGCCTGATGAAGACGGGGCTCGTGTTCTTATGGCGAATATATACGCGTCTGCTAATAAATGGAAGGAATCAAATGAGTTAAGGAAGTTTATGAAAAGGAAGAAATTGAGAAAAAGTCCTGGATGCAGTTCTATTGAATTGGATGGTGTAGTTCATGAATTCCAGAAGGGCAATAAAAGAAACTCAAATAGTGAAGGCTTGTATATGGCATCGGATAAGATGTTAGGTCATGTAGTTGATAATGCATAGGGCTGTAAGTGTGTCGTATTACTCGTGAGTAGTTTGAGATCGGCTTGAGTCAGAGCTCGATTCGACTCGACTTACACAAACTCGAACTCGAAATTGACTCGACTCGAAAATTAAACGAATGCTAGGCCATCTTATTCAATTTGAAACTCTGCGATAGTGGTTTTGGTCTTATGTGTTTATATATACACACAGGGTTCTATTGACATCTGTTTTTTGCTTCGAGCACCAGGAATACTTAACACATCTAAAAAAATTACTTAAAAAATCATGATTATTTTTTTCAAAAGGAACTTCACTACTTCAGACGTTCTTTTTCGTACAGAAACATCAGTGGCAGTGACATTTATTCAGAGATGATGGTGGGTAATTTCGGTGGCAGTAACGTTCCTAACAACGTCAATGCGTTGACATTCCTAACATGTGCGGTGCTGAAGTAATTTTACTGTTTCATGAAAAGAAGAGAAAATAAAAAAGGAAAAAATGCAGCATTTACCTTAGCGTCGCTTTGTCTAAAAAAGTTAACTTAAAATTATCAAATTCAATTTGTCTCGGTTTTATATCATGTAAGTTCTTATCAGGATTTTACCAATGGATTTTAAATGTGATCCCCACCATCTTTACGTGACACTTAATCCTATATGATATCTTGCTCTTATACTACATATAACGCCTCAAAGCTCGAACATAACGATGCTATTTGAAAGTTGTGACATAATTAATTCTGTAAATACTAAGGTCATCGCTTTGCATAAAATAATTAATCATGTTACGAAATTCATTATACCTAACCTCATACATCATGCTAATGCTTCTTTTACTTTTCAACGTACGTATGATATATTGCATGAAAATGCATAAAACTTTTCCTTTGTATTAGGTTATTTATTTTAATTAAATACATACATTACAAACACTTTTTTCTAAATAACCTTGCAATTCACCAGACGGTTAATTTTTGGTTAACCGCCTAATTCAAAATCCGTATATACACAAGTCAATTCATATTCAAGGGTTACTGAATCGTACACAAGCCTTTGAATCACCGATTCAAAAACTACAAAAAAAACAGGTTAAAACCGACCGTTCATCATTTTTGAAGCAATCCGTTGGCCGGTCTAGTTGTAAATGTGTTATTTAGAAAATGTTATTATCACTTAATGATTTTATGATGGTCACATCCTCCGCAGATCACATATTTTAAAATATGTGTTTTTTTTAAACATGTGAAACCAACTCAAGATCATTAACTGATTGGTCCGGAACCAACAAGCCGTACGTGTGGCCCAATCACCATAGAATTTGCCCAAATCGCTAAAAAAAAAAAAATTAAAAAGTTTTATTTTTGAATTTTAGAAACATTAATGCAACCCCTTTTAACCGGAAATTAATTTTCCCGCACAACGTGTTAAAATTACCGGCAAAAGTAACTACCAAAAGCTCTGTGTCAATTGCATTATATAATACAAGCTCCACCATCGCGCCACCGTCGGCCGCCGGCCTTTCTCCACTAACACCCATCGCAACCATGGAGGAATTCTTAGAATTGGAAACACAAGATGCAGTACGGATGCCATGGAACGTCTTGCCAGGAACAAAATCAGAGTCCGCTCAATGTGTGATCCCGATTTCAGCAATCTACACTCCTCTAAAGCCCTTACCTTCATCCACTCCGGTTCTGCCTTACTCTCCACTTCGGTGCCGGAGCTGCCGATCGGTGTTGAATCCGTTTGCCGTTGTGGATTTCTCTACCCTCACTAATAAATATTGGATCTGCTGCTTTTGCCACACGCGCAACCATTTCCCTCCGCATTATCAGGCCATTTCGGAAGCTAATTTGCCGGCGGAGCTTTTCCCTCAGTACACTACGATCGAGTATGAAGACCCGAGCGGGCAGGGCAGCGTTGCTACTCCTCCGGTGTATTTGTTCGTGGTCGATACTTGTGTTATTGAGGAGGAAATTGGATTCCTAAAATCTTCTTTGCAAAAGGTTACTGCCAATTTGTTCACTTTTTAGTTTATTTGAGATAGATTTTCAGCTTTTGGTTGTGTGAAATTCAGCTTAATTTACAAGCAATTTTGGATAATTTATGGGTTTTAGTAATTGGGAATTGATGAGAACAACTCCTATACTGAAAGGAAGTTCATCATGGTGAACTATTGTTACAATCTTTTCATGTTTGAGCATTTTTGCGATCATGGACTATTTAGGAAGACTTCAGAATTGTTTATCCACCAATAAATGTTGATGGAAAGCTTATGAGGTCTCTCAATGTGGATAGCTACGAGTTAGCTCGTGGACGAACTTTGAGTAGGAGGATGAAGATGATGACTAATCTTTTATTCTTATACTAATTAGTGGATAGCCATTTGAGCTTTATTAAGTGTAGCTTTTTACCTAAATGAGTTTTTAACTTATAAATAGCTTAAGCTCCTTAGTTGGTAGGTCATATTATGTAATCAGTATTCCTCTCTTAAGAATGAAATTATCTAAGAGCTTGGATTTGTTCTTGTTTATCTTTATATATTGTAGATCTTCTCCATCACAATGCTCCTTCGTTTAAAGTCGCTGCTTTTGTTTTGGTTTTATTGAATCATAAGAATGAGCTGGTCAAGTTGTGAAACACAAGTTTGTGTGATGGTTTTGTTATGGGGATCATTTTTATTTCTATTTTTTTTATTCATTGCTGTTTGCAAACATGTTGGGTGTTTCACTGTTTCAATTCCTTCTTGCGTGGGTAAGAAATTAATGTTATAATGTTGGGTGTGCATTAAGTATTTTACAACCAGATTTTCGGCTTGCAGAACGTTGCACTTATTTGAAGTATGTTTGATCACAATGATGGATATGTTTATTTAAATTATTAATATTTGTATCTATGGTGTTTGGGGTACAAAATTGGCTGTCACGAGAGAGAAATATCATTACATAATTGATAATATGGACTTTAATGATTTGTATGGTTTTCCAGGAAGTACAAATTGTTGGATTGGTGATTGATGGACATAAAATGGAAAACTTAGGTTAGAAATTCTTATGCATAGACTTGGACTATTTTTTTACATTGATAGTTGATGGTAGATAATGTGATTCTTCTTGAATTATAAATTTCTTTTGGCATAGCTGGTAATTTCATCCCCTTGACTTGACTTTGGACATTATGCTTAAGTTTTAGAAAGTCCCAATTGCTTTTCGGTAAGAGGGGAATTGATGCGTTTCTTGATTACAGGTAGTAGGGCTGTTACCTGAGAATTGTCTCATTGGTTTCATCACTTTCGGTTCCTACGTACATGTCCATGAACTGGGATTCGGGCAGATTCCAAAGGTTTATGTATTTAAAGGATCAAAGGAAGTTACTAAGGATCACATTTTGGAGCAGATGGGATTTTTCGCGAAAAAGCCTCGGCCATCCATAGGAGTTATAGCTGGTGCAAGAGATGGGCTTTCTCAGGAAAGCATTTCAAGGTTTTTGTTACCTGCATCAGAGTGTGAATTTGCACTAAGTTCGGTATGCTAGTCTCTTGATCTTTTTTGTTTGTTCATTGTTCATAATGAACACTCTTTTGTTTTTGCATTTTCTTTTTTTGGCAAGTGTATATCGTTTCTGAGTTATTTTTCTTTTTCCTTCTAATTTGGTATGGTTCCTGTTGAGTTGATAGGAATTGGAGATGTGAGACTGCCTGACTATTTGGTTTACCTTTTGTGTCGTGTGTGTGCTATTCCCTCTCATGTAAGCTTTTATTAAAGCTAATATGCATAATTTTCCATGTGAAAGGAACTGCAGTTCATAGCTTGTTTTCTTTAGCTTGAATTCGTGAAGTGAAAGCCTTGGCTAGATGGTAAAAGCTTTTGCTTCGCGATATTGAGTCATGGATTAGAGTTGTTGAAGTAACCCAGGGCCGGCCCTATGGGCTTCAGGGCCCTAGACCAATTTTTCAGACAAGGCCCTTTCGATTCAGTAAACAATTATTATTTTTCTAAATTAAGGAAAGATGTGTAAAAAAAAGGTCAAATTTTATTGACATACAAAATTTACATGACATTGTTTTTTTGAAGAAATTACATGGTATTTTTAAATATCTCTTGTAACACACTTAGAAGTAAAATTTCCAAGCAAAATATAGAATAATCTATACTCTTTCCAATATATATATATATATATATACATATATATATAATCGTAGCCGCGTTGCAGCTAGCCTACAAAGTAAGAACTCGTAGAATATAGACTAAGGATATACAAACCAGAACCAACCCCAATGAAAAAGCAGAAAAAATTGGATTGGGAAGTAATACGACCCCTAAACCCCCTAAGATCAGACTTGATCCTAGAAAGACTAAAATAAAATCTGGTATTGGTTCAGGTAAATCCATTTAATTTAAAAAGATAGAAATAAAAGTATTTCATGACTTTATTGACCTGACCAGGAAAAAGAAAAAAGAAGAGACTATATATATATATAGCGGGTATAAGGTTATCATCGGTAAGCGGAAGGGCGGAATGCCATTTCCAATACCGATAAGGAAAATAAGAACAAAAAAATTATCACCGGCAGTAAATGACGGAAAATCAAAAGGATGTGATGCTGGGCCAACTTAAAAGTCAATGTTAAGTTAGAAAAGGATTTCAAGAAGTATTTATTGGATTGGAGTCAATGAATTGTTAATCATATCATTAAATGATTTAGTGGGCTGGGGCCCTAAAATCACGTATATTTGTGGGGGACCTAGACCCAGGCCTCTTGGGTCTATGCTCAGAGCCGGCCCTGAAGTAACCTAAGCCTGCGTCAAGTATGTCCAGAGTAATTTAAGCCTGATCCCAACCTTATACTCTTGAATGTTTATATTCATGAAGCGGATGTACTTACCCCTTTTGTGTAAGGGTTGCATGCTTTCATCCGGTGCAATGAGTACATCCATTCGTTTATGGGGTACTTGCAACCTATAAAAGACATAAGTATGAAGACGAAAATCCATAAATTTGACAACATCATTAGAAAAACTTTGAGTGTTCTCGGGTTTGATTCAAACAAGTCACTGTTTGAATCAAACACCCCTATTGTATCCTGAAAGAGATTTTCATTTAATCCCTTAGTGACAAATCATGTGGGACAAAACATCTCTTAAAAGACAACGTTATTAACGTGCCTTGGAGTTTCTAATTCTCTGTCAAATCCTAAGTACTACATTTTTTCCAACATTTATCGCGTTTTTACAATCCGTAAATGCAAAAAAATAATAAAACTTGTTTGTATATATCTATTTTTTTTGGTCAAGTAAAATTTTTTATTGGGGCCTTTATCAATTAGAGTAAAAAAAAATTAGGCATTTATCAAAAAAGTAAATTAACATATTATATTTCATGAGGCTCTCTCTCGTTGAAAGAAAGAATATTTTATTCAATGATTTTTTATTATTGATTCGTTACAAAATCCTTTATTTATACTAAGGAAAGGAAGACTCCTTTCTATATAAACTTCCTATAATTGCTCCCTATTAATTGACTCATTTCACACTCTACTTCTTATAAGAAAAGCGACCGCCACAATCAACCCTAGACAAATTAAAATAATGGAAAAGATAATCCTGTCCTTATTACAATAAATACCAAAGATCGAAATATATCATAAAAACAAGTGTGAATCTCTACACTCCCCCTCAAGTTAAGCATGGAGATTCAGCATGTTTAACTTGCTTGTAAACCCATCAAATCCAGGCTTTAGCAAGGCTTTGGTCAACCCATCTGCAACCTGCTGTGCTGAGGGTAAGAATGGCATGCAGATCACTCCATCATCCAACTTTTCCCTAATGAAGTGCTTGTCAATTTCTATATGCTTGGTCCTGTCATGTTGCACAGGATTATTAGCAATATCAATAGCAGCTTTATTGTCACAATACAACTTCATAGGTAGTTTCACAGGCATTGACAGGTCTTTTAGAATTCTTTTTATCCATAGTTCTTCACATACAACCAAGTGCCATGGCTCTGTATTTTGACTCAGCAGTACTTCTAGATACCACCCCTTGTTTTTTGCTTCTCCAAGTTACTAGATTGCCCCAGACAAAGCTACAGTATCCAGTTGTGGATCTTCTTTCAGCAGACCCTGCCCAATCAGCATCAGTAATCTTCAATGCTCCTGCTAGTGTCTTTTCTGAACCACAAACCTTCACCAACAGTCCCCTTTAAGTATTTCAATATTCTGAACACAGCTTCCATATGAGGTTCACAAGGAGCATGCATGATTTGGCTCACAACACCCACTGAATAGGATATGTCAGGTCTTGTATGGGCCAAGTATATCAATCTTCCTACAAGTCTCTGATATTTTCCCTTGTCCACAGGGACTTGATCTTTCTTTTCCCAGAGCTTGATGTTGGCTTCCACGGGAGGCCGCGGAGTTTGCGATCACTCATCCCCGTTTCTTCGAGGAGGTCTAGCACATATTTTCTCGACACATTACCAATCCTTTGTCGGATCTTGCAACCTCCATTCCTAGAAAGTATCTTAGACTTCCAAGGTCTTTTATCTCAAATTCTCTTGCCAAGCTCTTCTTAGTCAGATTGATCCCAGTCATGTCATCCCCAGTGAGGATGATATCATCTACATATACTACCAGAACTATCATCTTGCCTGTTTCTGATCTTTTGGTGAATAGAGTGTGATCTGATTGTCCTTGCCTGAAACCCTCCTTTTTAAGGAATTTCATAAATCTCTCAAACCAAGCTCTTGGACTTTGCTTCAGCCCATATAAAGCCTTTTTCAGCTTGCACGCTTTACCATTGTCTCTGCCAGAGAAACCAGGAGGCATATCCATGTACACTTCCTTTAAATTTCCATGTAAGAAAGCATTTTTTACATCCAGCTGTTCCAATGGCCAATCCAAGTTCACAGCTATGGACAAAATTATCCTCACAGTATTGAGCTTAGCCACTGGTGAAAAAGTTTCTGAATAATCTATCCATACGTTTGGGTATACCCCTTGGCCACCAATCTTGCTTTGTACCTCTGTATGGATCCATCTGAGTTGTATTTTACAGTGAAAATCCACCTACACCCCACTGTGGTCTTCCCAGTAGGTAGGCTAGCAACTTCCCAAGTGCCATTCTTTTCAAGTGCACTGATTTCTTCATACACAGCAGCCTTCCATTCTGGATGGGACAAGGCTTCATGGATGGTTTTAGGAATTTGGACATTAGATAGGTTAGTAGTAAAGGCTTGATATTGTGGGGACAGTTTGTCATAGGTGACATACCTGCTAAGAGGATAGAGGGGGTGCTTGGTACATTCTCTTGGAGGTTTTCTTATGGCAATTGGGACATCAAGAAGTTGGTCATATTGGTTTGAGTGATCTGGTGATTTAGACATAGTTGGTGAATCTGAGGGACTGTGATTGTCGGATTCAGAATCAGATGATAAAGGGTCTGTTGTATTACCCGTCTCTGAGTTCTTCTCAGGAGTTGCACTCAAGGAGGGTAGTTGCTCAGTGCTTGGAGGAGGAGCTTTCTCTTTGAGTAATAGACCTTTCCTTGAATAAGTGTTCTCTGGAAATTTCTGTATTCTAGTCCTGGGACTAGGATTATCTGATTGATCAGGTGCATTGCCCTCGGTAGGACTATTAGTCTGATCTCCTAATTCCTTATCTAGATGTGGAGAAGTGTTGTCAGGTTCATTAACAAAAAGCGTGAGAAGTCTTGTTGTGTAAGAGAAAAAGACTCATGTTCCTTAAAATTCTCCCCCGAACGAATGGGAGTTTTGAAAAACATTTGACCTTCAAAAAATGACACATCACTACTGACATACACTTTTTGTGTTTGTGGATCAAAACATTTGTACCCTTTTTGTGTTGGGGAATACCCTACAAACACACTTTCTACCTCTGGGATCCAATTTCCCTTGATGATGATTATGTGTGAAAGCAGTGCATCCAAAAACTTTAAGAGATACATCTTGGATTATCCTAGTGTTGGGATAGAAGGTTTTTAGCTGACTTATAGGGGTCTGATAATTTAAGATCCTTGAGGGGAGCCTGTTGATCAGGTATATGGCAGTTAGGACTGCCTCCCCCAAGAGATATTTAGGGCTGTTAGAGGTTATCATGAGAGCCCTAACAATCTCTAAAATGTGTCTGTTTTTCCTCTCTGCCACCCCATTTTGTTGGGGTGTGTCAGGGCAGGAGCTTTGGTGGACAATTCTCTGTTTGAGGAAGTAAGACCCAAGGATCGAATTAAAGTATTCTGTGCCATTATCACTTCTAAAAACTTCTATCTTAGAGTGAAACTGTGTCAAGATCATTTCATAAAATTCACAGAAAACTTGTTTAGCTTCAGCTTTGGTTTTTAATAGGTAAACCCAAGAAACTCTAATGTGGTCATCAATGAAAGTGATGAACCATCTTTTCCCTTGTGGTGTACTCCTCCTTGCAGGCCCCAAATGTCACTATGAATCATAGTGAACGGCTTTGTTGGCTTGTAAGGTTGAGGTGGGAAAGATGATCTTGTATGTTTAGATAATTCACAAATTTCACACTTAAATAAAGATGGATCTTTATTGATAAATAAATTTGGAAGCAGTTTCTTTAAATAAGAAAAACTAGGGTGGCCAAGCCTAAGCTGCCACAACATGTTATTATTCCTATCAATATAGGTAGACTGAAGACAGATATTTCCATAATTCTTCTTATTCCAAGATTCTCCTTCTTCCTCAAAGAGATATAGGCCTCTATCATCCTAGCACTGCCAATCACCATCCCTTTGTGAATACCCTGAATTTCACAACCATTAATAGAAAACATAACATTACATTTAGTATCTGAGGTGAGTTTACTGACTGACAATAGATTGCATGACAGAGATGGTACATGTAGGACATTATGGAGGGTTAAAGTAGGGGAGATAGTGATGGATCCTTTTCCAGCTATAGCAGAAAAGGAGCCATCTGCTATCTTAACTTTCTGGTTTCCAGCACAGGATTTATATGTTGAGAAAAGATGTGAATAACTTGTCATATGGTCGGTTGTTCCTGAGTCAATGACCCAAAAAGCGGACTGGTGGACTCCAAGAAAAGATAGGGAAGGGTAGTTACCTTTCTCCACTAAGGAGTAGGAAGAATCACCTTTGTTTAGCATGGTTTGGGCTTGAATCAATTTAGTCAACTGATCCAGTTGTTCTTGGGAGAACAGCTGCTGTGTAGTAGAGCCAGTGCCTTGGTCAGATGAAACCTGATTAGCCTGCCTTGCCACTGAGTTTCCAGATCCACTGCCCCTAGGTTTCCAGTTTGCCGGTTTGCCATGTATCACCCAACAATTATCCTTGGTGTGACCTTGTTTTTTGCAATGATCACACCATGGTTTCTGTCTCCTTCCCTTTTGATCATTTCTGTTTGCCACCAAGGCAGAACTTTCTGCCCCAACCGGATTTCCAGATGAAGGTCCCCTGTGCATCACTCTCCTTCTGGATTCTTCCCTCCTAACTTCAGCAAACACCTCACTGAGTGAAGGCAGGGGAGATTTTCCTAGTATCCTTCCCCTGACTTCATCCAATTCCAGATCCAGACCTGCCAAGAAGGTATAAATCCTCTCATTTTCTTCTCTTTTCTGGGCTTTTACTCCATCTCCAGAGCATTCCCAAGAGTTGCCATAGGACAAATCCAATTCCTGCCACAATCCCTGCAATTCTGTGTAATAGAGGGTGACTTCTCTATTGTCTTGCTTGCAGGCCCAGATCTTGGTCTTAAGTTCATAGATTTGGGATGTATTCTCCAGATCAGAATACATGTCTTTAACCATCTTCCAGATGTCCTTTGCTGTGGGCAAGAACATATGAGGCTTTGCTACAAAGTTCTCCATGGAGTTGATCAACCATGCTCTTACCATTGAGTCCTCAGATCTCCATGTTGCGGATTTGGGATCTCCTGCAGCAGGTTTGACGCATTCTCCAGTCAAATATCCTAATTTTCCTCTACCATCAATGGCCAACTGTATGGTTTGTGACCATTCTAGGTAGTTTTTTCCATTGAGCCTTTGTGTTGTTAGCAAAAAGGAGGATGAGGAGTTGCTGGATTCATTTCCAGTTGATTGGTCATCCCTTGATACGGATGATCCAGTGGTAGTATTGGTTGAAGCAGACGATGATGCGCTTCCAGTCATGGCTGCGCGCAGATACATTTGCGTTGATCATACGAACCTGGCTCTGATACCATGTTGAAAGAAAGAATATTTTATTCAATGATTTTTTATTATTGATTGCTGTTACAAAATCCTTTATTTATACTAAGGAAAGGAAGACTCCTTTCTATATAAACTTCCTATAATTGCTCCCTATTAATTGACTCCTTTCACACTCTACTTCTTATAAAAAAAGCAGCCGCCACAGTCAACCCTAGACAAATTAAAATAATGGAAAAGACAATCCTGTCCTTATTACAATAAATACCAGCACTGAAATATATCATAAAAACATTGTGAATCTCTACACTCTCCTACTAGTTTGAGAGTAACTTCTTGTTTGCCTTCATGACAAGCTCTGAGTTCTGATCTCCTTCACTCTTTTATTCTTTCTGCCTTCTTAAAGTATGCATTCTTTTTAGATATTGGAGGATCTCCAGAAAGATCCATGGCCAGTTCCAGCAGAACAGCGAGCTGCTAGATGCACAGGTACAGCTTTGAGTGTGGCTGCACATTTGTTAGGAGTATGTGTTCCTGGTTCTGGGGCGAGAATTATTGCATTCTTAGGTGGGCCATCGACTGAAGGGCCTGGTGCGGTAAGTGCATTTGATAGTATTTATTCAGTTTGTTTCTATCGTATGTTTGAGTAACTAGTGCAAGTGTATTTTCCTGTTTTCCATGTGACTAGAACGGTTATGTGTGAAATTGAGACTAATTATTATTTTTCTCATTTTTTGCTTATTTGTTTCTGGAGTATATGTGGAACTAGATGCTTTTATGGTTAATGTATTTGTAATCAGTGTTTTGATGGTGCATGTTTTCATCTGTGTTGTTGAAAACAGACAGATATTGAACAGAAAATAACATTTAGTGTTACTTTTCTCATGATTCTGTCTAGACTGAGTACATTGCGATTTACATAGGACTAAACTCGTACATAACATAAGATAACAGCCTTATCAACTTCTACTTCAAAATAACTAACTGTAATATAACTTCCTTATCTTAACCCTAGAAAGCAAAACACTTATCTACGGCTTCACCAGCTTTTGTCTCTCAACACTCCCCTCAATTTGAGCATAGATATGGATCATGTCCGTAATTCTCACAAACACACCAGGGCTCTGTTTTATCAGGGCTACTCGCTATTCACTCGGTTTTTGGGTCATAATCATTATGTAGGAGAGATGTCCGAGTGGTTTAAGGCGTAGCATTGGAACAACTAAATGCACCTCGTGGTGCTGCCAAGGTGCGTAGCCACTCGAAAGAGGTGCGAAGCCACTCTAGTATGTGAGAGGAACTGAGGGACCTTCTCGAGCACAGGTTTAGTTAAGCCATTAGTTGTCTGTCGAGAAGATGGGAGAAGGGGTATGCAAATAAGCTCATTCTCAAGTGGCAGTCTGATGTCTATCTTAATCCAAAGCAATTGACAAACTCCTAGGGCCATAGCCTCTGCACCATTCCTAACCACCACCCCTTGTTTTATTAATTCTCAAGGTTACCGAGTTACCCCAAATGAAGGTACAGTAGCCTGAAGTTGACCTTTCTCTCCTTTTGACCCAACCTAGCCAGCATCTGTATATGCCTCTATTCCTCTTATAACACTCCATTCCTAAGCCTAAATTTACAGAATCTCCTTAGCGGCAAAAGTTACGAAAATCAAGAAAAAAGTTGAGAACAATGTTCCAGCTAAGACTATTTTTCCTCACACTCAATTTAAGAACATAAAGCCTCATTGTATTTAGCATACGAGACTCGACCACAAAACAAGAAGGAGGATTTTGTTGGAATATCATCTTGTTGCTTTCCATCCATGTCATGTAGATTAATGCCGAGAAATCAAGTTGTGGAATTTGAAGCTGGAACATTTTGGTGAATCTATGGTTGAGGGTAATAAAAAAATAGTGACAGTGTCTAGTTCATTTCACAGAAAAAAATAGTAAAACTTTCTGTCTTAATTATAAATTCAGTGTATTGCTTGGTCTTGATATGTGGTATTTTTATTTTTTGATCTAAATTGTTTCAGATTGTGTCAAAAAATCTTTCTGAGCCGATACGTTCTCACAAGGACCTGGACAAAGATTCTGCACCATTTTATCATAAAGCAGTGAAGTTTTATGAAGTACTATCAAAGCAGCTTGTTCATCAAGGACATGTATTAGATGTTTTTGCTGCTGCACTTGACCAGGTGCTGTAATCTGCTTGTCTTTGACAGATTTGAATGCATACATATCTTCTTGCATTAAGTGACTGGTGTATTTGCTGTTATTATATAATGATTGATTACTTTTTTATGTAGACAGCTACCTCTGTCCTGAAATTTAGGTATCTTTGATTCTTCATATTTGTCCCTTGATATAAGTCTTTTCAGAATACCAATATAACAGTAAATTGCATTTTTCCTTCATATTACCCCTATTTTACTATCCATCCAACTGCTTTTCATTACTTTACATTTATTGCATTAATGACAGTAAAGGACATTTTAGACTTATTCGTCAAAAATTTGTGGCATCCACCCACTTTCTTAATCTATAAGAAAACTTCTGAAAAGACTTATATTTTGGGACGCAGGTAGTAGTACTTATATCCTGAAAGGTGCAAATAGAAAAACAGAATATCTGTATGTTTGTGTATCTAATTATCTCTGTTTACCACATAAAATTACTGTAATACCTTTGTTTAGTTTTTACACCCTATGTCGAGATCCCAGCTCCATCCTTAGATACGGTTGACGGAACACTTATGTGATATGTTACTGTGGTATGAGATAAACAAATGATTTCTTTATAAACTATGCTACTTTTCTTAGTTTAACAGCAATTTTTGAGTGGTTAAAGTGTAACTTTAAATTGTAAATGACACGTTAAATCAGTGTATTGGTCCTTGTAAGACTGGTATTTTGCTCTTGAGCCTTTCATTTGGACCTCTATACTTAAATAAAAACAAATTGCTTAGTCTCTGCTAGGCATTCATTGCCATTTTATTGGTCGTTTAATGAAGAGACGACTCCATGCACTATTTTTGTCTGAGTTGTAGTATGTGTGATTAGTTCCATGAATATTTGCGATGTTAAACACTTTTTAACTGGAAATTACTATTCTGCAAATCTAGGTTGGGATAGCAGAACTCAAAGTAGCAGTTGAGAAAACAGGAGGTCTTGTTGTTCTTGCAGAAAGTTTTGGTCATTCGGTTTTCAAGGATTCCTTAGAACGTGTTTTTCATTCTGGAGAGCATGAGTTGGGGCTGTCTTCAAAGTAAGTCCTGATTTTGTGTTTATTGTGGTTGAGTTGCTTGGTGGACAGGACCTGATTTCGATTTTCCCTTTTAAATATATAGAAATGTTAGCATACTACTTATAGCAAGCATGACAAATTAGTATACTACCTGCATCCCATATTTTGACTCTTTTCAGCACAATTTCTAATCATGTATTATTAGTCCTCCTAGAATAACAAAGATAGCATTTATATTTTTGTTCTTCCTTACTTTTGATTTAAAATTTCATTCATCCAGTTCTCTTTAAATCTCTTGCATTAATGATAGTCAAAGGGTATTTTAGACTCTTTAATACAATTTATGACATTTACCCACACTTTTAATTTGTTTGGAAACCTCTAAAATGACTTGTATATTTGGACGGCGGTAGTAATTGCTAAGTCTATAAATCTCAATTACTCGCTTCTCCAACATCTTAAGGTTTTTAGAGAGATGATAATATAATGTTGTATCAGAGCACGAGGTCACATTTCTGCCAACATTTTTAACCTATTTGCATTGTTCACGCATTGGTCCTCTTTATTTGGCTTCTTTGTGTTAGTCCCACACTTGAATGGGTGTGTTAAAGTCTCTGAATGGCTAAATTAGTTGCCTCTCCAATAGCTTCAGCTTTTGTAGAGATCGTAATTCAACAGTACCGTTCTGCTTTGGAATTTGGCTTTTAGAGATATTGAATTCAACAATAACGTTCTGTTTTATAGTAACAAATACAGATACCAAAGTACCCTTCACTAATAGCTATTGCTTGGTAATCAAACTTCTAGACCATCTCCATTTTTCTTAACTTTCCATCCGCATCCCAGTTTCTCGTGACACGTACCTGTGAAAGAAATAAGCATATTCACTCCAGATTTTAAGCATCTTTATGTAGTCATTTATTTGTTTTGGTGCCTCCTGCTCTAGACATTATCTTATTCTCGTCTTGTGCATGTACGTACAGTGGCATATTTGAGGTAAACTGCTCAAAAGATATTAAAATTCAGGGAATCCTTGGTCCTTGTGCATCCCTTGACAAGGTATTAGCTGCTTTTATGTCGTCTATTATTGGAAGTCTTTCTTTGGATGTTCATTGCTTGTTGCTCTTGCTTGATGCAGAAGGGTCCTTTGGCCTCTGAAAATGTTATTGGTCAGGGAAACACAACGGCATGGAAGATGTGTGGTCTGGACAAAACTACATCCTTGTGTTTAATATTTGATATCACCAAGAAGGAGAATCCAGACGCCATTGGTCAATCAAACAACAGCCACTTCTTCCAATTTCTGACTTAGTATGCAAAGATGTTGACATTCTGCAATTTAAGACCCCTATTTTATAGATTTTAGTAATTTAATTTGGACTCACAGATATAATCTTCTCTAGTTATCAGCATAGCAGTGGACAAATGAGGCTACGTGCCACTACCTTTTCCAGAAGGTGGGTTGCTGGAGATGGAAGCATTCAGGTAAACATCAATTCAGCAGTCATGTTCCGTTTCTTGATGGCCACTGGTGGTTTGATGAATATGTCCTACTGCTGTCAATGTGTCCTCTTTGAATGAAACTTGCAAACCTGAGCTGCAAACACATAATTTGGGAGAAAAAAAAGTCTGTTTTAAGCTTGGCTATCTCTCTTCCTTTCCTTCTCTGGTCTCTCGGCTAGTGTGGCATTACAACTATAGTGTGGAGGATCCAATGGTCTCCTTGTCTTCTAGACTCTTACATGGATCATATGTACTGTGGTGATCTAGTGTGCTGAAATCTCCGTTATCCTTCTGTTGGCCATTTACCTTTATTGTTTGACGAGGCTGAGAAGATAGGGTATGTTTTGGCCTGATAACTTCAAGGCTTTGGTTTTGCAGTGTGTCCATTTTGAATGGTCACAAATTGTGGTCTTATGAATCAAATCCTGCCAATCTATTGGGTTAATCTGAAATAAGGGGCTTAAGTGATGTCATTTTGTGATGGTAACATATTATTATTATTATTTTTTTTTGTGGGTAAATGATTGGAACATAATGAGATCTGGTGAGTAGCATGTGAATAAATAACAGAGTTTTCATGTTAGAGGGATGCAAATTTCGTCAGTGGTAAGCGGCTGCACAACAGGATTAAGGTTGAATTGATAATTTTTCGATGCTAAGCTTCTATTCTGTATGATTTGTCACAATAAAACCTATGCTACTTATGTCCTAAATAAAGGTTATTTATGCACCTGTTAATTGGTTGTTAGATGTTATTTTTACATTGTAGGACCTGATTGCTGGATTTGACCAAGAAGCTGCTGCAGTGGTCATGGCTCGCCAAGTTTCTTTCAAGATGGAAACTGAGGTGATGCATTTGTTTTCCATTATTTTAAGGTCATTTCTAGAAAAACTTTGTGTGAATAGGGATTTTTTTACTGCTAACATTATTCAGAGCGTGGTGCTTTGAAGTATGTTAACAAAAATTGTACATCCAAACACTTAGTGGTGTATGTGAACAAAAACTTTACATCTATCAAATCTGACTATTGACTGATAGATAACAAATGACTAGAGATATATAACATACAAAATAAATTCCCCAACCATTGCTGTAATCTCATATTTTCTTCAATCTTTATATTCTACACCATCAGTACCCATTTTGTGTTCAGGTTTGTCTTCTTGGCGTTCTTCTTGATACTAACTGTCATTGTTACTGAATAATGATATTTCTGCAGGCTGAATTTGACCCAATAAGATGGTTGGATAAATCTCTGATTCATATATGTTCACGGTTTGGTGACTACCAAAAAGACAACCCATCTACTTTCGCCTTATCTCCTCGCTTTTCGATTTTTCCTCAGTTCATTTTTCATTTACGGCGTTCTCAGTTTGTTCAGGTACATAATTATTAATTTTCTATGTTCTGAAGCTTCGGTTTATCTTTACGATAGTAATATACATTCTTTTTTTTTTTTTTTTTCCCGTTTTGTTTTCTGCCTTAATTCAGGTATTTAACAATAGTCCAGATGAGACTGCTAATTTTAGAATGGTTCTGAACCGGGAGGATGTAGCTGATGCAGTGGTGATGATTCAACCATCTTTGATCTCCTACTCTTTTCATTCTGCTCCTGGACCAGTCCTCCTTGATGTTGCTGCCATTTCTGCTGATAGAATTCTTCTATTGGATTCATACTTTACCATTGTCATTTTTCACGGGTCATCCATTGCTCAATGGAGAAAAGCTGGATACCATGATCAGCCTGAACATCAGGTAATCTTGCTTTAATTGAGCTCAGGAGTGAACAGGGTGAGTAGTTTTAGTTTTAGTTGTTCTTTTTTTTTTTTTTTTTTTTTTTTTTTTTTTTTCGTGTGAACAGAATGAAGTGATCTCATGCATACGTAAAACAACAGTATGTTGAAAAAAAAATATATGTTGCACTACAAATCCCGTTTCTGTGTCCAGGAAGGATTTACTCTTTTCACGGGTTGATCTTTTAATAGTTTATCGTGTTGTGTCATTTGGTGACTAACTTGTTACTTCATTAATTAATATAGGATTTACGCTTGGTGATCTTGACATCATTTAGTTGAACTTGAAAATTGGTTTTCTAATCCTCTTGTTTGAGCCCTTCATTTAAACTGTTGAGTTGTAAGATTCATTGGCATGATCAATTTTATCCGATTGATAAGCTGTAGCTAAATCTGGGAAAATGCAACTTTTGTTTGATCGATTCACTCAATATTTGCTATCTAAAAAACCTCCTTGCTAACAGGCATTTGCTCAATTACTGAAAGCTCCACGGGAAGACGCGGATGCTATAATCAAAGATAGGTTTCCGGTACCTCGTTTGGTTATCTGTGACCAGCATGGCTCCCAGGTTATCCTAATTTTTTTTATATATATTTTTATTTTTTGGTTATCTGTGACCAGCATGGCTCCCAGGTTATCCTAATTTTTTTATATATATATTTTTAATTTTCTCCCCCGTATTAGTTTTATATTTTATAACCACATCTAAAGTTGGACATGAAGTCAAGAATTCGCTCAAATTTTGACCAATTTTGAAGAATAAAAGAAACCAAAACTATTTGCTGTTTGGTGATCTTGAAAATTAGTACCGATATAGGACATAAAGTATCTCAATTGGGGAT
This sequence comes from Gentiana straminea, assembly GCA_036785695.1. Lineage (NCBI taxonomy): Eukaryota > Viridiplantae > Streptophyta > Magnoliopsida > Gentianales > Gentianaceae > Gentiana > Gentiana straminea. The sequence goes on from JAVUPR010000137.1 coordinate 12,913,768, forward strand.
TGTCCTAAAAAAAGGATTGAAAAGCGATTGCACGTTGTAATTCATGTTCTCATGGATTAGGAAACTTGTCTCTGTGTGCGCGTGTGTGTGTGTGTATTGATCTGGATGCGTGTTTTTGCATCTGGTATGAACCACATGACAAGTGGAATGGATTAACATCACATCCAGATAACTGTTATATTTTGAGCTCGCCTATATTTTTGTTCGTTTATAGACGTCGCTGTGAAGTTAAACTGTGAAAAAAAAAAAAATTTGGATTTCTGTAGGCTCGTTTTCTGCTGGCAAAGTTAAATCCTTCAGCAACATACAATACTGATGCCCCTGCACCTGGAGGAGACATAATATTCACAGATGACGTCAGCTTGGAGGTCTTCTTAGATCATCTCAGACGGCTCGTTGTGCAATAAGGTATTTTTCATTCAGAAATTAGGAAACTAGGCTGGGAAAAGAAAGAAAAAAAAACAATTTTGTAAAAAAAAAATAAAAAATCATCATCATTATTTGTATAGTGAACTGAATCATATTAAAAAAATTACTATAGGGATTTTTCCAAAGACAGAGAGGTAGAGAACCATTGTTCCAATGAGGTTTCATATAATTTTGACTTCACTTATTTGAAATGCATTTTACTTAATATTTTGATGCCTTCTTGTAGAACTTGTAAAAGGTAATCTTTTTTTTTGTTGTTGTGTGAAGATAATCTTTGTTATTCTTAGTGATTCTCTCTTCAATAAGGACAGATGTTGGGCCCGTGGCCAGTTTGGCGGACGTGGCCCTTTCGATTTAACGTTTTTTTTTTTTTTTTAATATTATTTATTATTATTATTATTTGAATCTTTTATATTTTAAGTGGAGAAATAATCGTAAAGATAGTAACAAGAACATCTCATTATGAGTTCATAGTCATAATGACATGAAATAATCTAAAATACAGTATAACCTCAATAAATGAATGCCATCGGGATCAGGAAAAAAATATTCGTTTGATCTCAAACTCAATTTCCTCATAACCGGGGGGGACTTGGCCACGAACTCTTTAATTAGGAATTACATTTACTCAAGGAACTTCATCCAGCTTATCCTTCTTCTTATCTACTTCCATAACATATATAGATCATATAATCCTTAATTACACAACCTTTCTTCATAATTAAGATGATGTCTAAATCCAAGAAGTCCGTCACTACAAAACTTGTAGTAAAATCCTTATCGAATAGCTAGGTCCTCTCCACTGTATAAAAAGTGAACAATAAAATATATGTCATAAGACTTTTTTTTTTTTATTTTAAATAATCAATAATGCATACTCCACCACCAGAAAATATACCACTTATTCTACTAGGTTCCTCCAATATAAATAATCCATTGAGTATTAATACCAGCAATATAAAACTATGACAATCAATATTTTTGGGGTGTATTCTTTTAAAATTTTGACCTTTTGATATTTAGCATTAACAACATTTGTTGACGATAAGTTTTTTTCTCCAATTAGTAACTTATTATTGTCCTCTTGTGAACTGAGCTTGAAGAATCTTGCTACGGGCATCAAATATTGGTTATTATAAATACTACCCGTCCCAATATATAAATTCATTTTTTTTTTCTTTTCTTTTTTTAATTCTGTCTCATAATATAAATTCATTTAGATAACCAATTAAACAGTTATTTATATTATTCCTTTTTTACCTTTCATTTATTATTTACCTACCAACTTTTCACTACTTTGTATTAATAACATTCAAAGGTCATTTTAGACATTTTCATCAAAATTAATTACGCTAATCAATTTAACCAACTTTCTTAATTTGGTTGAAAAACCCCAAATGGAATTATATTTTTGGACGGAGGTCAACCAAGAAATTTAAAGAGAATAATGGGTGACAAATGAGTTTTGGGTGGCTGTGGCAACCCGTATTGTACCACTGGTAGGGTGCATCATATATGGTGGTGGAATGATAACCGGTATGCTCTGCCGTTTGTTTTGCTGTGTTCCGGTGATGGCTTAAAGCGTCCTTCGGGTTACATGGGTGTTCCGATTTTTGGAGAGATGCTTCATTTTCTCTATTATTTGAACTTCCTTCGCCGCCCCGATTACATCAATGTTAAACGGCACAAGTAAGATGGTTACCACCTTTCTTTTATTCAAATTAAAAAGGATAATGATACTCCAAAACCACTACAAAAAAAAAATCTTTCCGTGTTGAAATACTTTCCGACTTTTATTAGTAAAAGTAATTGTGACGAAAACAATTCGTCAAGCTGTTTGTTGCGTATGTGGCGACGCTAAAGCGTGTCGTGACAAGTTTAACATTCGTTCCATTTTTTTATTTTCTCACCAAAATTAACGTTTTCAAATGACCTTTTCGGTACTTCCCGTAAAAGAAGAAGGAAAAAAAAAAAAAAAAAAACTAGCCTTCGTACTATGGTTGTGACCAAAGCTAATTAAAAACAACAATAATAAGAGATCGAACTTACGAGTCGGGTCGAGTACTTAGCGAATCGGGTTCGATCTTATGCGTTTATGGCTCGATCGATCTCTAATAGAGTGTTAAGCTTGGGTTTTTTAGCCGAGTCGAGCTCAAACTCTAAAAATTATTAACTTGACTCGGCTCGATTACACCCTGCTTGTCACAAAAGACGCATACCAAAATATGTTATAATTCACTGCCAACAAAGTCATGATATTCGTGGCAAATCTGAAAAACTTGTGACAATATGGTCATGTTTTTACCGGTAAATACATACAGGGGCGGCTACACTCGTTGACAATTGGATCACCCGACCTGCTAAAAAAATATTACAGTGGAAATTATGTTTAGGTACACATTTTATATGTGTATCGACCTCCTTATTTTTATATATTGATTCCTATTGACACTCGTTGACAATTGGATCAACCATTTCTTCAACTACACAAATTTCAACACAACATTTCAACTATATAATCAATATTTCACTATATTTTATTTTACTTTCTCTTTCTTGAATCCATTCAACCCCAATCCAATCCGAAACCAAACAGGACCAGGGTTTGGCTCAATAATTGCAAAAAATAATAGAGATTTATTTAAAGATAAATAGATTAGAGTGACCCAGTGGTGCATTTACTAATCCCTTTAAACTGCTTTTAGGGTGTCCTGTTCACATTTAAACCCACGGTGAACTCCATTTAATACCCTCTATCCTTTTATTCTACTAAGAGTGACCCCAATGGGGACACCCAATTACACCATTCAAACACATCGTTTTCCGTTACAGTTACACTTTTTCAACACCCAAAAAATAATTCACTCCAATAAGCAACCTCTATACATCCCTTTAAAAATATTTTATGCTTACAAAGTGATATTTGAATACGTCGCACAACGGTAAAAAAAATAAAAAGATGTCGTATCCGTACACAAAAAGAGTTCAAAATAAAAAAAATAAATATTTGGACAGATTAAAATTTTTTTTATGGAAAAAATAGTATATATAATTTTTTTTTCAATGATGTATATCACCGTTGTGATACTACCGTTATGCCCGTATCATTACTCGATTCATAACACATTATTATATAAATGATATTGATGTGTGAAATTAATTTATTGAGTAAAAAGAGAGATAAATGGTGTTACTGTTCATATTAGCAGACCCTTCATATTTAGGGGGAGCCTTAGTTTTATTTAGGGATATGGTGTTGGGTTGGGAGCCACTGTGGGCTTAAAGGTGGGTTGCTCCCTCTATATTAGTTTTAGAGGGGGGATAAATCCCCCCATTGGGGTCACTCTAATCTCCGTGATTTTTTTGGGGTGTGGGAATAAAGAACAAGAAAGAGGTAGAAAATATGAATTATGACAGTCTAAATAAAAATTGGATGATAAGGACAAATCCACTGTTCACCGACTCAAATCCATTGTTTGTTATAGTGGAACAGACCGTAAATTATTGTTCCACTATTCCACTATTTTGATGTTTTTTATAATGAAAATGACCTTGAAAAAGAAATGGAAAAATATCAAATAGGATGTTAGAATATAAAAGACAAAAAGTAAAATATGGTGAAAGAATTACGATCTTTTGACGCTTAGATTAAAAGATGCGACACTTTTTGTAATTGAGAATGAGAGAGAATATGAAATTAGTACTACCTCCGTCTCACAAAAAGTGTCCACTTTTTGTTGGACACGGAGATTAAGGAAATAATTAATGCGTTGTATTTTAAGAATGAATAGACAAATATGCCCTTAACTAATCATAAATGCTTGTTTTGGAATATGAAAGGATTATAGAAAATTAAATGTTAAAATAGAGGTATGATTAGAAAAAATGTATTTAATGATGTATTGGAAATTTAAATGGACACTTTTTATAGGACAATTTATTTTTTCGTTATGGACACTTTTTGTAGGACGGGGTAGTAGAATTTAGATCGTCTTTTTTGCCAATAAAAAATTTCCACTGAAGTAAACGCTTGTTTACATCTCTACATTGTTTGTTTTCACATTTGTCTGTTTATTTTTTTTTTTTTTGTTAATGTAGTCTTTGTGATTTTACTAACCTATTCACTTAATAAGTAACGAAGGGGGTTGGAGTGTAGAACAACCACTAAAGTTTGTAACTTAATGTCATATTATAAAAATGAGGTTGAAGAATCTCCATGAGGGCATCATTGCTTAGGATTGGGCTAAATTACAATTTTAGTCCCCTAACTAGACACGTTTTTCGATTTTGGTCCTGATTTTTTTCCGGCGACAATTTTAGTCCTATAAGTGGTCTTTTTTTTGCAAAAATAGTCCTGAACGCCGGAAAGACCACTTACAGGACTAAAATTGGTCTTTTCCGGCAACAATTTTAGTCCTGCAAGTGGTCTTTCCGGCGACAATTTTAGTCCTGTAAGTGGTCTTTCCGGCATTCAGGACTATTTTTGCAAAAAAAGACCACTTACAGGACTGAAATTGTCGTCGGAAAAAACCAGGACCAAAATCGAAAAATGTGTCTAGTTAGAGGACCAAAATTGTAATTTTGCCGGGATAAATAGGGGCAAATAATAATTCAACGATTAATATTTGAAAATCAAAGTAAAATATATATCATCGACAAAGAAAAGACAAAAGAATGGAGGGGTGTGGGAATTGGGTAAGGGCCCTCATGGGGTACATCATATGTGTGTGAATGATAAAGGGGAGACAAGGATGTGTGATTGGGGAATATTAAGGGTTTGATTAGGTTAATTAATGATATCTTGATAAAAAAAATATTTGCATTTGTTATTATAGTCTAAATAACAATAACGGTTTATTAATAATTAATCATTGTTAGGGAAAAATCGTGTGTGGGGTGCTTTATGTGTGGACATGAACCAACCCCATAAATATTTTTTTTCGGAAACGAATTGAAAGATTAACATACGCACACTTAATTTACCCGAAGCGGGGCTTGAAGCCTGGTCAATTGTCTGGTTATACCGTAATTACTAACAGGAATCATGAAGGAAAACACTTTTTATGGAACCATTACGTGCCTATGATTATAGCAACTGTCTCCCCATTAACAACGGCTTACGTCTCGAGTTAAGCAACACTTCAATCCCTCGAGCTCCGACGAACTATTAGATGCTCCGACTTCTCTTCGACAAGACAAGAATGGTGTATCCCGAAATGTTTGTAGTGGAGAAGATGAGAAAATTCGATGTACCATTTGATGTAAGTCAACCCGATGATGCATTTCACGATGTTTTATCCCAAATTCCGATACATTATTTAGTTGTATCATTTCAACCTTTTTGCTAAATTCCAATCAACCCAAGTAAATAATAATTATTATGAAAAATACCAGCTCTTGATAGTTTTTATCCCGGTTAATTGGAACGTTGTTTTGTTTTAGATTCACGCGTGATATTCTTGTGTTTTTGTTTGCAGTACACAGGAACCGGCGAGCTAAATGCCTTGTTCGAGTTGTGATTCAAGTGTTGGTTTGATTCGCTGTCAGCTCAAGAGAAGAAGTGGGAAGATTTGAATTTCACACAATGTGGCGTTCGCCACCCCTGTCACACATGTTGAGGATTTAATGGCCTTCAAGAGCCAACTACCATGTTAGAAAAAGTGGAGCTCACCACACCTTTTAGTGGCATTCGCCACCTGTGCCAGCTGCAGCTCTGCTATGAATTAAATGCACCTGCCCGCTAACCGATGTCAAAGGCGGCGTTCGCCACCTTTTGCTGTGGTGTTCACCAAAATGTTGCAGAGACAGCCCTTAAGTCTTATTTTTAGAGCTGCATTCATAATCAATCCAAGAACACACCAACCACCACAACTACCAAGCTTGAAGGAGATAATTCCTCAAGGATCTTTAGCCAAACCCTAACACAGATTAGCCATAAATTCTTATTGTAATCATTGAAGAAACCTCACTTGGATCTTTTGGAGCTATTTGTGAAGAAAAACTCATATCTTTTGGTGTGTAATCTTCCATTGAAGAAACCTTTAAAGTTTATGCATTTGTCTTCTTTGGGGTTCTTGCATTCGTTGATTGGTAACCCCTTTCTTTACTTTAGAATTTATTTCATAGTTATATAACTCATAAGTGACATTTTAGGTTTCATTGCCATGGAAGGCTAATCCTTTTGCTTAGCCAAGATGGTGTTTAAGTGTTAGTGTTTTATGTAGAATGAGGATAACAAGTTCGTGTTCTAACTATCTTGTGTTAGTTAATTTCCTTTACTTGAGCTTATTGCATGGTTGTGTTGATTTGAGTTCACCAACACTTAAGCACACACTAGGAGAAATTCAAACGAAGAGTTAGTGTAAAAAATGGGTAAAGGGACCGGTCGGAAAAATTGACCATTAACTTGGCAGTCGATTTCTTATTGGGGTGAGTAGAGAAATTAATCTATACAACCGAGAGCTTAATCATGTCAATCCCGTAGATTTCTCATTGAGGTGATGATGTGGGAGAGGCAACGTGCTTTTGTATACACTCATATGAGGGACATTAGCAACATTAGAAGGGTTGTGTCATCAACGTCAACACAAGGTTACCATTGGATGATTGTAAGGTAATTGTGATTCAATGGATTTCACACCGTCTTGGCTAGCACCGTTTATACCTTGCTTTACAACTATTTTAGTATTTCTTGCCCTTAGATTCTACACTATACTTTTCTTGCAATTTCTTGATCTGGATTAGAAGAATATAGTTGCTCGGTACTTAACGTCACATCCACCTAAGCTACAATTGACCCGATATTCTTGCTAGTGATTTTAGGTATCTAGAAAAGCCCTATCACCGTTCTCATTCATAGAGGGATCTTTATGTAGTGGAAATGAGGCCTCTAAATTGTGTGACTAGACCGACCTTAATAACGCGTTTTCTTTTCTTGTCAGTCAAGAAACTGACCCACGAGATGCGTTGTGATTAAGCCGGACTTAATTTAGCCGGCTTAATGAAACCGCCTTAACCTTCCGTCCATACACACTTTCCGGATCATTCCAGTATTGCCTTAATTAATATTAATTAATTTTTTATTGGACGACAGGGATGAGAATCGAACACTCGTTCTATCACGAGGAAATGCACAAAAAATAATAGACGAAAATACAAATTATATACCTTTTGCTAAAAATAGTTTTTGTTGTATACCCCTATTTTTGTTTTTTAAAAATATAAACCCGTCAAAATACTCACTAGACCGGACTATTTTTTTAATGGAAAATTAGGGATAAGGACAAAATCTGGAATATTTTTAAGTAACATGACAACTACATATTTTTTATAGGGAGAAGGACAACTGCATAATTTTTATAGCGAGAAGGACAAACAGTGAATCCCGAAAATCGGTGAATCTTCCCAAAGTGAATCCCAAAATCGGTGAATTTCGACAGTGAATTTTGACAAAAGTGAATCCCGAAAATCGGTGAATCTCGACAATGAATTTTGAAAATTAGTGAATTTCGACGGTGAATTTCGGCGGTGAATTTAAACAAGTGAATTTCGAACACAAATGAATTTCGACAGTGAATAAATAGTTTTGTCCTTTATGCAAAAGTTTCAAAAAACTGTCCTTCTACTCAATTAATGAAATATTTCTGTCCTTCTCCCTCATTCCCCCTTTTTTTAAAGGGACGGGTTATTTTTTCATAAGGCCGAGCTATTATTTATTAAGGACGGACTAAAATAACACGTCCTGAACAATTTTATTCGTACGGACGGGCTAAAAACTAACGTCTTCCATATTGGTTTTTTTCAATATATACATTTAACAGAACAACAATTCATTGCAAATTGGTCGACGAAACTCTCTCCTCCTCCCTTACGTTTTTTTTCCACCTATAGTCTCCTCCTTCCTTAAGCTTCTTTCCGTCGCTCATATCCCTCTCTTCCGCCGTTTCCACCATGACCACCACTACCGGTGAAGCCACCTCCGCCGATTCCCTTCCTCAAATCATTGCCATTAACTCTGCAACACAAACCTCAATTAAACTTGATGCTACAAACTACACGGCTTGGCACATGCAATTTGAAACTCTACTCTCCGGGTACGATTGTTCGAAACAGCGCCCTCCCGCCACCATCACTGCAAATGGCACCACTCGGCCTAATTCGACCCATAGCACTTGGAAAAGACAAGACAGCCTTATATTGAATGCTATCGTGTCCTCTCTATCTCGAGACGAAACGCCCATCATTTACATCATCAAGAGTTAAGCCGAAGCATGGAAGAAGCTGGCTGATGTTTTTGCAAAGCCCTCTCGGAGGCGTATTAAACAGATAAAAACGATGCTAAAATCAATTCACAAAGGGATCGAACTATATCGGATTTTTTATACTCCATTAAAAGCAAAGCGACCGAACTCGCTATGCTCGGTGCTCCCATGGACGCCGATGATCTCATATTCGAACAGCTCGGTGATGATTATATTGACCTTGCTCGAGCAATTCAAGCATAAAAAAATAAAAAATAAAAAGAAACCAATATGGAAGACGTGAGTTTTTAGCCCGTCCGTATGAAAAAAATTGGTCAGGACGAGTTATTTTAGTCCGTCCTCAATAAATAATAGCTCGGCTTCATGAAAAAATAACCCGTCCTTTTGAAAAAATAGCCCGACCTAGTGAGTATTTTGAAGGGTTTACATTTTTAAGAAACAAAAATAAGGGTATACAATAAAAACTATTTTTACCAAAAGGTATATATTTTAAATTACCCCAAAATAATATTGCTTTAACTTCTTACTCCCTTAATTTTTGGTTGATTATTAAATTAATGTCAAACTTCTTACTCCCTAGAAACAAATATTCCCATTATATATAATAGGGAGGTAGGTAGTATATAACAACAAGGGGTCTATGAGAACAAGCACTTAAGTTAGTAACTTACCGTCCTCTTTTGAAAATGAGTTTGAAGAATCTTTGTATAGGCATCATTACATATTAGTTACGACAGATATAAATAGGGGCTTAATAATCAAGAATCAAAGCAAAATAACAACCAAGAAAAAGAAGGGGAAAAAAAAATGGAGGTGTTGGTGGCCGTGGCGATAGGTATTGTACCACTGGTGGCGTGCATCGTATGGTGGTGGAATGATTTCCGGTATGCTCTGCCGCTTGTTTTGCAGTGTTCCGGTGATGGTTTAAAGCTTCCTCCGGGATACATGGGTCTTCCGAAAATCGGAGAGCTGCTTCATTTTCTCTATTATTTCAAATTCCTTCGAAAACCTGATGATTACATCAATATTAAACGACGCAAGTAAGCTTACCTACCACCTACCTATGTTTTATTCACAAAAACTCATTATTTATGATGTTAAAATGCCACATATATATATATTCAGTTAGGGGACATATTTTTTTTTATAGATTTTTGTCCAGAAGGATAAAATTATCAAAAAATCGGGATAGAAGGACACTGTAATTTAATCAGGATAAAAATAACAATTATAAAATAACAAATGTGGAATAAAATAAATATGAAGAACGATTGTGTGAAACACAAAATAACATTAACATGTGAAGCAACAATTTTAAAGTAACAATTGTGATTTTTGTCCTTTATAATCATGAAAATGTCACTTTTGTCCTTTCAGACCCATTTATTAATTTTTTTGTCTTTGTGACCCCTTCCCCCTTTTTTATTTTATTTTTTTTTATTTCCTTGATTTTAATAATTTGTTCAACTAATTAATAAAGGATGGGAGAAGTATATTATTATGTTGGAAAATTAGGGATAAGGACAAAATCTGGAATATTTTTAAGTAACAGGACAGCTACATATTTTTTATAGGAAAAAGGACAACCGCATAATTTTTATAGCGAGAATGACAAACAAGTGAATCCCGAAAATCGGTGAATCTAGTGAATCCCGAAATCGGTGAATTTTGACAAAGTGAATTTCGACGGTGAATCCCGAAAATTAGTGAATTTCGACAATGAATTTTGAAAATTTGAATTTTAATAATTTAAATATAGAATTTCGAAACTGAATTTCGACGGTGAATAAATAGTTTTGTCTTTATGCAAAAGGGAGAATTCCCCTTATTATGTTAGATGTGATAGCTTACAATAACCGGAGCAAAATTGCATTTTTAGTTTTTTAACTGGACACGTTTTTGAATTTAGTCATGATTTTACTCTGGTTTCAAAATTAGTACTATGAGTTTTTTTTTTTTTTTTTTTTTTTTTTTTTTCAAAATTACTCTGATTTTATAAATTTCCATGCGTGCTCTCATGCGTACTTCCAAGTGGGAGTTTATAATAAGGCGATAAGAGGCCTAACACCAAAAATAATATAAATGAAATAATGTTTACACAGAGATTTGAACAAGAAGTTCATAAACGAAGTTACACCCTTTCGATTCTAATCATCTACCTCCTTTACTTGATTTAATAATTTATTCAACTAAAGTGGGATGAGGGAAGTATTGTACGTTAAGTTACATGTGATACGGGTACATACAGGGGCGGATCTATCTTATACATATGAGGTTCACGGATCCCGTTAAAAACAAAAATACTCTACATTTTATCTATAGAAAAAATTTCGAACCCCGTTTATACTATAGAAAAAAATTTCGAACCGGGTACATACAGCCTATTGCACTTCCTAGTGAGAACCAGAATTCAATTTTCATTATCGTTACATGTGATTATGATAACCGGTATTGATATTATTCACTTTCTTAACCGTTAAATAAAGGTATGGCGATGGAGTGGGATTATACCGAACACACCTTTTCGGTACACCAGCCATAATTGCTTGGAAGCCGGAAACAACCCGTCTCATTTTAAAATCGGAAACAGATTTTTACCTGGAATGGCCAACTGTTGAGATTCTAGGGGTAAATTCACTAGTTGTGGTTCAAGGAGCGGCACACACAAGAGTGAGAAATATGGTCGTAAGAGCCATTAATCAACCCGATGCTCTTCGAAGAATCGCTGCAATGGTGCAACCCCGTATCGTTGCTTCTCTTGAATCATGGGCTCAGAAGGGACGTGTGTTTGCTGCAATTGAAACCAAGAAGGTGATTGATGATCCAAAAACACACACACACACACACACACACACACACACACATATATATATATATATATATATATATATATATATATATATATATATATATATATATATATATATATATAGCCGAAGCCTCAAGGCCGGAGGTCCCGGGTTTGAGCCCCAATGGTGGTAAAAAGTGTGTGTGCGTTATATATATAATTGTTTTACCGTTTTTGTCAATATATATATAATGTATGGGGCAACATGCGATCCCGAGAAAGTCGAATCAGAATCGACAGTGTGAGAAATCGCATGTTGCCTCATATATTCGACTTTCATACGGGTCGATTCTATTAAAATAGCGTGGTGCATCGGAAGGTGTGGAAAAACGAGTATATCAGCTGTAGTGCGAATAATAGTCCCATATATATGTACGTATATGTTGTATATAGCCACACATGCTCAGAATATGCTACATGAAACATTTGCTAGAGACCTTGATATGTTATATGTTGCATGCGCTAGGGCTGTAATCGAGCCGGGTCGAGAGGATACTCTCTAGGGATCGAACTTCACTCGACTAAAAAAATCAGGCTCGAAACTTGGCTCGAGCTCGATCGAGTCTTAAATAGGAAATATTGAACTCGAATCGTTATATGCTCGATATAACTCAACTCAGCTCGTTCGATTATTGCTTTAGAATTCATTTAACTTTTATAAAATATGACAAGATCGAGCTCGAATCGTCTGATACTTGATTCAATTAGTAATGATTTACTATAATAATAATTTTAATTATAATTATTATATCCACTCAAAAAAATTATAATTATTATAATGTTATTTAATATAGCTTGAATAACTCAAGAGACACTCGATTACCGTATTTTGAAGATCAAGATCAGCTCGGTTAAATATCCGAGTAGCTCGACTCTAGCTCGAGAACTGGAAAAAACCAAATAGAGTCAAATTAATTCCTTTGCGAGTAGTGGCAGACTCTGGATCTCGAATATAAATTAAGAGGGGAACCATACGCATAGTGTATTTTTTGTTTTTGTTTTTTGGATCAAGGGGGGCGTTGCCCCCCTAGTTGTATGCAGGTACGTAATTGTTTGCAAGTCGTGTACAAGTAGCCTGATTCTACTTTCGGCCTATGTTATTGCGTATATATTTTGCTCTCGTTTAAAATTTAATTCTTCTAATAACACAGTAGTTTCAAGTTTATTTTTCATCTTTATTAAAAGAAAGAATTATATAATATCTCTAAATTAAAAATATTTGCAGGTAACCTTTGAGAATATTGTCAAGTTTTTTGCTGGCTTAGAACCAGGACCTCATTTGGATGAACTGGACAAGTATTTTGAGGGAATTGTAAAAGGGGTCCGGTCTCATCCTATCAACCTTCCTGGAACTGCATACCGCCATGCTCTACAGGTTATAATCTTCGAGAATTTCTGCAAATTTGTCGTCGTAATATGTTAACGAATGATTGATTTATTTTTTATTTTTTATAATACAGTGTCAAAAGAAAGCGAAAGAAATGTTTAGGAAAGTGATGGAAGAGAATAAGAAAGAAGGGGATACTGCATATGCGAAAGGCGCTATACTTGGTGGACTAATGCGTCTTAAAGATGAACAAGGAGAAAAATTACGCGATATAGAGGTGCTCGATAACATTGTTAGCCTCATCGTAGGTGGTTATGAATCTACGTCGCTTACGATTATGTGGGCTATGTATTATCTAGCTCAATCTCCAAATGCACTCAAAAAACTACGGGTACATACATACATATACATACATACATATATATATATATATGTGACATTAGAAAAACTAGGCAAAATATTGATGGACATATTTTTTATTTTTTGGTTTGTTTCGCTGATATGTGGATTGAGTTGCAGGAAGAGCATATGCCTTTTAAGAAGAATGGACGTTACATTACAAGTGATGAAATTACAAAACTTTCTTATACTAATAAGGTTTATGTACTGAATTAATTAAAATCATTTGCTAAGTTAACTAATTAATTAATCTTTGATTTGTAAAAAAGTTGGTGACTAATTTGTTAGCCAATATATGTGTGTAGGTGATGGACGAAACAATCAGATTGGCCAACATAGCTTCTCTCATGTTTCGTACTGCTGCAAAAGATGTCAATTACAAAGGTTAATTAAAAATTGAATTTTTTTTTTATTCGGGACGGGATGAATTTTTTTTTTATTCAGGACGGGATGAATTTTTTTTATTCGGGACGGGATGAATTGAACACTGGTTTTTATCGGCAAGTGCAAAGGCCTTACCACTTAGCCGGATCTGATTCCCAAAAAATCGAACTGTATGACTGTGTCTGATCCTATGATTTATGAATCGTACACATCATATTAAGAAATTGTCTCACCTCATATCTTATGTTTTGAGGTTAAAACATTTCGTCTTATATGTCGTTGGACCTATGTTTTTACATGGCCTATAATATGTATGAGGTCATGCATTTAGCCTAGATTTTGAGGTTGAACTTTTTATCTGATATGATGTTGGTCCTGTATTTTAACGTTTAGCTAGGTTTTGAGGTTGAGGCTTTCATCTTATATGTTGTTGAGCCTATTTCGACATCCTATCGGAGTATGAGGTCATTTAGCCTAGGATTTGAGTTGAGCCTTTCATCTGATATGTTGTTTGGCCTATACTTTTACATTTTGCCTATATTATGAGGTTGAGGCTTTTATCTTATATGTTGTTGGGTCTATTTTGGCATCCTATCAGAGTATGAGGTCATTGAGCCTAGGTTTTGACGTTGAGCCTTTAATCTAATATGTTGTTTGGCTTATACTTTTCCATTTAGCATAGGTTTTGAGGTTGAGTCTTTCATCTTATATGTTGTTGAGCCTATATTTTTACATCCTATCGGAGTATGAGGTTATTTAGCCTAAGTTTTGAGGTTGAGCCTTTGATCTGTTATGTTGTTTGGCCTATACGTTTACATCCTACCAGATCAGGAGACAACTCGTAGGTCGAGTCTATTTCATAACCTACGGCGTGTATCTCATATAAAAGAAAGAAGACAAGTGTTTTGCAAGTGTTGAGCCTCAAGTCAAGGTTTTAAACATATCTATCAGCACCGTCTTCCCAATGCTTCCCATTCTCGGTGTACACCGTCTTCTCATTTATATTGTGCGAGTGTTGAGCCTCAGGTCATAAGTTCAAACATCTCTGTAACCTTTGCTTTTCAATTTATATTATGCAACTGTTGAACCTCTTTATAGGCAACTATAGTGCCCGTTATATGATCATTTTATGTTATGTTAGCCAAAGCTTGTTATAGGCCACACCGAGGAGGCTTATACTGCCCTTTATATATCTTTCTATGCATCTTGGTCAAACCTTGTTATAGACTTATAGGGAGGGGCGTCTGTAGGAATTCTCGGACAAAGGTCGGAGATCGATAGCGGTACATCGTATTACAAACTTATAAGTATTAATTTTACAAATTCAAGTATGATTACATGTCAATGGTCAATATTTTAAAAAATTAGCGAGTCAGTTAGTACGTGTTAGTCTATAAAAATTTCAAATAGTATAAAAATTACATAGAAAGTTTTTTTTATTTGTTTTTTTAAAATTTTAGGGGCTAAGTGACCATTTTGCTCCTTTTGGAGCCGCCCCTGCTTATAGTTGAGGAGACGTGTTGAAGTGTTTTATATGAATCTTGTAGGATATATAATTCCCAAAGGATGGAAAGTCATTTTTTGGATTCGATATCTTCATACAAATCCAGAACATTTTGACGATCCTATGACTTTCAATCCCGACAGATGGAATGTAAGAAAAAAATTTAAACATAAACACTCTTAATTATACTTAAAAATATACGATCAATTAATCGTTGCTATTTCTCGATATCTATTACAATTTCAGGAAGAACCAAAACTTGGAACATACCTCCCATTTGGAGGTGGATCAAGAATATGTGCTGGTAATATGCTTGCAAGATTGCAGGTTTCTATTTTCATTCACCATCTCGTTACCAGCTACAGGTAATAATATTTATCAAATTAATATATATATATATATATATATATATATATATATATATATATATATATATATATATATTAATGTCATAAGTAACTATTCTTTTGCTTGATAATTTTCAGGTGGGAACTAGTGAATCCCAAAGCAGAAATGGTTTACTTACCTCATCGAAGGCCGGTTGATGGGGTGGAGATCAATATAAGCAAGATATGAATAGCAAAAGGAAAAAAAATAAATATTTCTATTTTGCTGGCAAAGTTGAAGAAGGATCGATGTTATAAAAATAAATCTCATGTTATTTGTATCTTTAATTAATATTGGTGGTATGGTTTGTATGATATGGTGGTTTTAGACGACCATAAAACTGGGTTGAGATCACCTGTCTAATTTCGGTGTTTAATTTCGGTGTCTAAGTAAAAACTACGTAGTTTTATGTATATCTTATTTTTTGAAGAATATTTATGAAAAACAAAAAAAAGATCCAAAAAAAGATACACATGAAACTACGTAGTTTTTACTTAGACACCCAAATTAGACACCCAAATTGGACAGGTGATCCCAACCCCATAAAACTACGGTTATTTTGTAAATAAATTTATTTCCCCTCTTTTCTTGTTCCGTAGTGTTTCTTGTGCTTATGTTGGATAAATACTGCAGTAAACACGACCAAATAACGTACAAAACATGATAGCGGCGGCCACTTTAATTAATTTAAGGGGATGCATGGTTTAGTTTGTAATCACAAGAATATTTGAAAGTGTATCTAAAGACACCTAATATTGTCTTCTAACTTGCTAATTAATCCCAAATCATGGGCTGTTGAAAATAATCGAAAAACTGCAAAATTCTGAAGAATGTTCTTGTGAAGAAGATGAAGAAAGTTTAAAACCAGAAAAGGCGGGAAACAGAAATGAAAACTGCTATCATTGATTTTGATTGAATTTACAAGCCTTTTTTTATTCTGGATTACAATTGGAAGTATATATAGACTACCTAACTATCTAATCAACAGCCAAGTTGGTTACAACCGCCTAATTGATTGCTAACTAACTCAACTGCCATCCATACGCAAGTGTTCGACCTAAGTCCTAAGAGGAAAAGAAACATATGTACTGATATCCATCAGTCTGTTAACTACACTCTTACTTGAACTTCAACATCCCCCCTCAAGCTGTAGTTAGTATAAATACAGCTTGCCATCAGTCTGGTAACTACACTCTTACTTGTCTTGTTGAGCTGTTGATGGAGCATAGATGTCTTTAGTGGGATATCTAGGCCATAATCTGGTAAGGACTGCTTTTTCAACAGCTTTAGTAAGAATATCAGCTAGATTATCCTCTGTTCTGACGGGCATAGGAATCAGGACTTTCTGTTGATACTTCTCCCTCACAAAATGGCAATCAATTTCAATATGTTTAGTCCTTTCATGAAAAACAGGATTCTCTACAATATAGGTTGCACTTTTGATTGTCACAAAACAGTGGCACTGGCTGTGAATGTTGTATCTGGAAATCAGAAAGAAGATACAGTAACCACTGAATTTCACATGCTGTTAGGGCCATTGCCCTATATTCTGCTTCTGAGCTACTTCTACTAACTGTTGTCTGTTTCTTGCTTTTCCATGAAATCAAAGATTCACCAAGAAAAACAGTATATCCACTGATTGACCTCCTAGTCTTAGGACATCCAGCCCAATCTGAATCACTATAGGCTCTTAGGAGAGGTACACCACTAGAAGGAAAGAACAAACCTTGCCCTGGTGCTGCTTTTAGGAATCTTAAAAGCTTATGAGCAGCAGCTAAATGATTCTCTGTAGGTTTATCCAAAACTGACTTAACTGCTGTACTGAATATGCAATGTCAGGCCTGGTATTGCTAAGGTACAGAAGTTTGCCAACTAAACTTCTGTAATAGGTGTTGTCTCTAAGATGTGGTGAATCTCGCTTGCTTAATTTGATCTTGGAATCCATAGGTGTCTTGGAAGGCTTAGCTCCCGATATCCAAATTCTTGAAGTAGATCCAGGCAAAAGTATTTCCTTTGATTCATTAGAATGCCGACTCGACCTTGCAATCTCATAGCCTAGAAAGTATCTCGAGCTGTCCCAAATCTTTGATTGTGAATGCACGATGCAAAGCAAGTCTTTAAGAACCCGAATCGTTGCAAATCAGGACTAACCACTACTATATCATCCACATAGACTAAGAAAGCAATGAAAGTAGATCCCTGTCCTCTTGTAAATAGACAAGTATCATGCTTGGACTGGATGTAACCTGCTTGTGTAAGAGCTTCTGTTAACTTGGCATTCCATTGCCTACTTGCTTGTCTTAATCCATATAGAGATTTGACCAGTTGACATACTTGATTTCTGCTTGAAATAAGAAGGCCTGGTGGTGGTCTCATGTAGACCTCCTCATCTAAGTCTCCATGTAAAAAAGCTGTGTTTACATCCATTTGATGCAAATGCCACTTGTTCAAAGAAGCCAAACTGAGAAACAATCTGATTGTTGATAACTTTGCAACTGGAGAAAAGGTGTCTAAAAAATCTATTCCTTCAGTTTGTGTATATCCTTTGGCTACCAACCTTGCTTTATATCTATCAATGCTGCCATCTGCTTTCCTTTTGATCTTGTATACCCACTTGCAACCAATTGGCTTCTTGCCTGGAGGTAAATCAACTAATTTCCAGGTGTTAGTCTTGTGTAGTGCTAATAATTCTTCTTGCATTGCTTTCTGCCAATTTTCATGCTTGGCAGCTTCTGTATAAGTTGTAGGTTCTTGTTCAGCATCTAGGTTGCAGGAAAAAGCTTTATTTGAAGTAGAGAGGTTGTCAAAGGACAGCACTTTGTCAAGTGTATGAGGTGTAGTGGTAGTTGTCCCTATAACAGTGTGATAATCCTGCAAATGTGCAGGTAATTTCCTTGACCTCATAGACCTCCTTAGATTTTGACTAGGATTTGGTGGTGGTAAATGCTGTGAGGCATCATAATCTGCATCACCTGCATCTCCTGTGTGTAGGATGCCCTCAATACTAGAATCCTCACCATTTTGATTATCAAAGCCTGTGTTTTCAGCCACATGACCATCAGACAGCATATCAGTATTTATATTTTGAAAATTTGGCACAGGTAATACAGACTCAGGACTAGTAGCTACTATATTAGTTAGAAAAGGAAAAGAGTGCTCATGAAAAACTACATCTCTGGATGTAAGAAACTCCCTGGTTTGAAGATCCAGTAGATTGAAACCTTTGGTGTGTGGAGGATTTCCAATGTAAACACACTTTCTGCTTCTACTATCAAACTTGCTCCTTCCTTGAGAAATTGTACTTGCATATGCTAGACAACCAAAGACTTTTAGATCATTGTAGTTAGGTTGCTTTCCATACATGATAAAATAGGGCGTTTGATCTTTTAACAAAGGAGTAGGTGTAATATTAATAAGCATAGCAGCATGTTTCACACACAGTCCCCAATAAGTCATGGGAAAACCAGCTTGAAATCTAAGTGCCCTAGCCACATTTAGTAGATGTTGATGTTTTCTTTCCACTACACCATTTTGCTGTGGTGTATGAACACAAGATGTTTCATGTATGATGCCCTTTTGTGCATAATAAGCATCCATATTAAACTCTTGGCCATTATCAGTCCTGATTTTCTTTACCTGCTTACTGAATTGTGTAAAAACAGTGTTACAAAAAGTTTGTAATAGATTCCTTGTCTCAGATTTGTTTTTCATTAAATGAATCCAAAGAAATCTAGAATGATCATCAACAACAGTTAAAATGTAATATTCTTCATTATAGGTACAAAATCTGTTTGGACCCCATATGTCTACATGCAACAAATCAAAAATATCATCAGAAACAGAATCACTATGAGGAAAACTATGTTTCTTTTGTTTTGCTAAAGGACATACAGGACATTCAGTATCTATACAGGACTTAATATCAGAATTAGACTTGTGTAAAACACTTAATCTCTGTTTTGAAGGGTGACCAAGCCTATAATGCCATAGTAAAGAATCTGGTAGCATGACAGATTGACAGGTTATTGACTGTGTGGAAAGCATAATGATAGGATCGCTTTTAATATGTACGTGCCCTTGACCAATTCAAATTTGAACCAATCATTCTCTTCAATGCATTGTCCTGCATAATACAACCATTAGCTCCAAAGGATAAAGAATAAGCCTCATTATTAGTTAGTCTTCTAACAGACATCAAGTTGTATGTGAAATGTGGTACACAAAGGACATGATCCAGTGTCAGATTTTTATTTATTCTAACTTGTCCTATGTGTGTAACTGGTGTGTGTGTGTGTGTGCCATTAGGCAATGTTACAGTAACACCAAAAATAGGCTTTGCATTAGTCATCAAGGATAGTGAGTAAATAACATGATCGTTGGCACTCGAATCTACTATCCATTCATAGATAGTACCTGATGAAGCTGCAGTAGTATGAATATTTGCAGTAAGAGCCACTGCTTGTCCAGGACCATCAGTAAGTTGTACATTTTTCAACATATCCATGATAGCATCATACTGTGACCTGGTCATTGTGCTGGAGCTGGATGCCACTGTGTCTGACCTTTGTGAAACTGCATTTTGATAAACATCTGTATTTGCACCTTCCACATTTGGTAAAAAC